>JBBJLS010000006.1:9828480-9842575 GCA_037577275.1 Bryconaethiops microstoma
ACTTGGTTGAACAATGGATGTGGACTTAAGTTAAGCTTTACAGGTTTAAGAAACAGATGTAGACTACTTAAGCACTGATGTACGTCGCTCTGGATAAGAGCGTCAGCTAAATGCCGTAAATTTAAATGTAAATGTCATTACTAATTAAATCATAGTCTTCACTTTTGACCGGGAACACCACAGATGTTATTTTGAGCCACTTTTTAAGAAAATTTAAATGGTTTAAAAACATTGTTGGTTGATAAACAATGAAATTAGGTACTCTGTGATAAACAATACAAAATGTTTCATCTTAGTATGTGTTACAGCTTCTATTTGTAGGAGCTGGTTGCTAAAGAGTTTCTGGATTTTTGCTATGGTATGCAAAGTGGTTGCTAGAGCATTGCTAGGTGCTTGTTGTGCTGTAGGTGGTTGCTAAGCAGTTTCTCGGCAGTTGGTGTTGGAAGTGGTTGCTAGCGAGTTTGCAGATGATTGCTATGGTATAAAAGGTGGTTGCTGTGGTGTGGGAAGTTGTTGCTATGAATTTTCCAGGTAGTTACTAGGGTGTAGGCTGGGGAGTTTCTATATGGTTGCAAATGTATACAAGGTGGCTGCTCAGGTGAATCTCAGATGGAGATTTTGGGTGGCAGGAATTTCTTCAGGAATTTTGCATTTTTATTTGAATGAACTGTCAACATGTGTGGTTCCCATGGTGTAAAAACTGAATTGGAGATAGGTTCCTGTGGGGAAAAAGGGGACATAAGGTTTGTGTGTTTGTGTGTGTGTGTGTGTGTGTGTATATATGTGTGTGCTGAGGTGTGGCAGGTGGGGTGGGGTGTGGGAATGTTCTTAAACTCTGTTTTATACACCAATTGTAGTCTTACTCATTAATTTCTAATGACCGGACATTTTTGACCAGGAACACCATGAGTGTTCATTAGTTCAATAAAACACACAAAATATAGTAAAAATTCCATTTTTTTATGCTTTCCAGTGCCGTGTGTAAACAAAGTCGTGGAACCTTAGAAAAAACAGATGAAATTAACTGCGTTTTCTAGAGAGAACATTTGAAAATTGGTCAGATTTGACCAGAACACAATAGGAGGGTTAATGTGCAAAATTACAGTCAGCTGTTAAGGAGTCTGATGGCAGTGGGGAAGAAGGAGTTGTTTAGTCAGGATGTTCTAGATTTCAGACTTCTGAACCTTCGTCCTTTGGACTTGGCGGTGGTAGACGCTCTGCAGAGAGGGCAGTGGAGTCCTGGTGATCTTCCTCACAGTTGTTATCACTCTCTGCAGGCGTTTGCAGTAGTTCTGCTGTACCATGCAGTGATGTAGCTGGTCAGTGTACTCTTCACAATGCAGCTGTAGAAGTTGCTAAGGATCTTGACTGACATAGCAAACTTCCTCAGCCTCCTCAGGAAGTACAGCTGCTGTTGAGCTGTGTGGTGTTCAGTATCCAGGTGAGGTCCTCACTGATGTGGACCCCCAGGTACTTAAAGCTGCTCACCCTCTCCACTTCAAGCTCCCGGTTAAAAAGAGGCTGATGAGGCCTCCTCCTCTTCCTCATGTCCACTATCATCTCCTTTGTCTTATCAGTGTTGAGGGTGAGGTTGTTGTCCTCACACCTTGACACCAGGCCGGCCACCTCTCTTCTGTAAGCCACTTCGTCCCCTCCAGTGATGCGACCAATCACTGCTGCGTCATCCGTGAACTTTAGGACAATTTTGTCTTTGTTGGAGGCAACACAGTCGTGGGTGAACAGGGTGTAGAGGATAGAGCTGAGGACACAACCCTGTGGAATGTCAGTATTTGTGGTGATGCTGGCTGAAGTCCTGTTACCGATCCTAACAGACTGAGGCCTGCCAGTCAAAAAGTCCTGAAGCCAGTCACAGAGGGTGGGGTGCAGATCGAGTGTGGTCAGTTTGTCGGTGAGTTTGTGGGGGATGACCATGTTGATACTGCATACGGCAGGGGGTCCAGAATGTGTGGGATGTTGCTCTGGATGTAGGCCAGCACCACTTTCTCAAAACACTTTGCAATGATTGGAGTGAGTGCTACTGGTCTGTAGTCGTTCAGGCAGGTTGCTGGGCTTTTTTTGGAGGGGGGGTGGGGAGTGCAATTAATGTGGTCTTGAAGCAACTGGGAACGGTGCTCTGGCTTTCAGTGTAGGTGCAGGCTACTTATACTGTAAGACACTTCTCAGATCGGATGGTAAGTGCAGTTTTCAACATTGAAGGTTTATTTTATTTTCTTCACAGTGAAATTCTAAATCAGCCTCTTCCGTCCTGCTGCATGACATTTACAGGTTTGTAAAATACAAAATGAGTCGATTCTAATTCTGCTGGGAAATACTGATGTTTGCAGTGCAGATGGGCTCCAGCAGCGGGAAGTATTGCTCAGCTGAGCTAAAGTGCCGTGTTGGATAGATGGAGGGGATCCAGTTCACCCACATTATATTCTACTTAATTTTATTTTTATTATTATTATTATTAGTAGTAGTAGTAGTAGTAGTAGTAGTAGTAATATTGTTGTTTTTGTTGTTATTAGGGGTCCAAGCACGCAGTGCTGGAACTCTATTGTAATCATGCTGGATTTTATTACACAGGTCAACAAAAAACTTTTTTTTGTAATCACCATAAACCACAACACACTTTTCTAAACCAGTTTTTTTAAATTTCAGATCTGATTTCAGTTTTATTTCCAGTCACATCAACTTTTTGAATAATATTAGATTTACAATAGACTTGCATGTGGTTTTTATTAAACCACAGGCACCAATCAGGTAACTGTTTCAATATATTCCGTGCAAAGTCAGATAGTGTGGCATAGAAATAATGATCAGTGTCAGTCAGCTACCACTGTTTCTTCAAAAATGCTTAGTATATCATTATTATATGCTAATTATACCAACTATCATGCAATATATGACTAGCTACATCACAAAAACTGTACGTGCTAGTGAAAAACTAAACACAGATTTGAAATCAGCATGAAAAACACTACAAAACCTACATAAATTTATAAAATTATGATTTTGACATATTGACCTCTGTTATTAGGGGTCCAAGCACGAAGTGCTTGAACCCTATTGTAATCGTGCAGATTTTTAAAAAAAAGTATTTTTCTGCCTCAAAACGCGTTGGGGAGCAAAAACCATAAGGTACACAGCCTTGCAATTTGGCAGGTACATGCCATACTCGGGCACCAAGAGCCACGGCACTGCACCGATAGGTGGTGCTATAACAAGAACTTTTGCAACTTGAAACGTGGGCCCGATTTTCAGAATTCTTTTTGCATATTATTCTTTGGCATCTGTCGAATCAAATGAGACCCCGCCCATTCATTTCCACGTAATTAGATTGTTTGCTAATTTGCATAATGGGCAAAACCAACTTTTGCAAACTAGTCCCTGGTTTTTCGACAAATCTGCACAATTGTGGTCTCGTTGGAATCGCAAGATACTCATTGTCAATAATTATCAAAAACGTGCAAATTTGCAAACAGCATGGCAAATTAAGCTTGTCGGTTTTTGGATACAATCAATTAAACTGCAATTACTCATAAGCCCTTGGGTCAATGCTTACCAAACTTTATAACACTTGCAAGGCATCACTCAACAGCAGTACATCAATTTGTGTCCATTTTTACCACTTGGACACAAGACATTGCTCTAGCACATTCTGGAAGGTAAGTGACATCATGCGACTGTATCATGAAATACATGCCGGATATCAGCCAAAGGGGCGCCAAAAAATTTCTACATGGCAAAAATCATGGTTATCCCAGGCTGATGATTCTCAAACTTGGTACATTTGTTGACATACAAGGTTAGATGATGCAGTGCAAATTTGGTACACTTTGTCCAATCAGGAGCGCTATTGCATATGTTCAAACATGACTATGGTTTTTCGAACAGAAATCATGATATATGAAACATAGAAATAAAACAACTGACTTGCATGCACCCCTGATGGATGTCAACATTAAAACCTTGGAAATGTTTTTCATAAATTTCTTTCTTTGCCCATAATTTGCATTATTCGAAAATTGTACTTTTATGAACTAGTCTTAGGATTTTTGTCCTATCTTCACAATTCTTGTCTTACATGAATCCAAAGAGGCCCAAACCAACTAATTATCAAAAACATTTAGACTTTTCTGAACAGCATGGCCAAGACCTGCGAGTACAGTCACATGAATGTGACGTAATTGACCCTAATGGGCCCAAATTGCTAACGCTGAGTCTGACCTGCACCAACTTTGGTACAGACGTATAATATGGTACTGCAAGGATGTGTGCAAAATTTCATTGAGATTGGCATTTGGGGGGTGCTACAGTAGATAATTGCATTTATTGCTATATTTCGTCTATGGCCTGTACACTTCAAACCAGTCTAATTCATGATCCGTTCATGATAAAAGAGTGACACTTGCATAAAACGGTCAATCTGCTAATTGTTAAACTTTGATACACCAAAACTTGTGGCTTTTGGTGACATCACTTCACTCTGATTAATGCACAAACTGAAATACACTTCAATTATGGAATTTCTGTGTTACACACGCCAGGTCACATGTCGTCAATGGGCACCGGAAGTGACTCGCGTCCAGGGAATATAAACATGAAGTAGGTACTTCTCTGCACACAGACATTGGAGTGTGATGCCCCATCGTTTCAGCTCTTCTCCTCTCAGTGAGTACTCTAGTTGCAAGAACAATCTCTCTTATCGTTCTGTGTGCATGTGAGAATGCAGGTTCCTTGGTGGGAATCTTTACTCCTCATAGGGAGCGTTCTCAGATTAAATTGCGTGATTTAACGTCTCTCTCGTGTGTATCCGCGACTGGGCTCTTCCATCACGCTACAACTGGGATACTTTCAGTAATTCGTGTCTGCCTCTGTGACAGAATGTCTGTGTCAGGATAAGTGAGCCCAGCGGATCTCGCTCGGGTCTGGGAGGTTGTTAATCAGCAGGCGGTCCAGCACCCTGAGAGCGAAGTGGTGGTGGACTTCAAGCTGTATCACCTATGCCAGGGAGATCGACCGGTCAGCAAGTACACGTCGGAATTTCGGACCCTCGCAGTACAAACCACATGGAGCGATGCTGCCCTCCGCACCGCGTACTACGAGGGCCTCTCCCCGTGCCTGAAGAGTAAGCTGGCTGGCCGTGAACTACCAGCGACCTTCGGGGGAATGATCCAGCTCTGCCTGCATGTTGCCCTTCGTCTCAGCTCTCTCCCAAAGCATGCACCCCGGACCCGAGTCTTCGAAATCAACCCCTCACCTTCTTCTACTACCCGACCTCCACCACCATCTTCTGCCTCAGAGGCCCACTTGGGAGCCAGGGAACCCATGCAAATAGGACACACCTGCCTGTCAGTGGCAGAGAGAGAACGTCACTATCGCGAAGGCCTGTGTGCGTATTGCACCTCCCCCGAACATCACCGTGCTAACTGCCCTCTCTGCCCAGGTCAGACCAGGTGAATAGGGGGAGGAACTCACCTGGTCCGCTGGTTGCCACCTCCTGCCTTCTGACCGTTTCCCGCCTCACCATCCAGTTAAATCATCAACTGAGCCACCAACTGATCGTGACCACTGCTTTCGTTGATTCGGGGGCAGCTGGTAACTTTATCAATCAGGCTTATGCTGCTCAGTTGGGGATTAAAATTGAAGTGTTATCTCAGGCTGTAAAAATCACCGCCATTGACGGTCAGCCCCTTGACACCCATGGCTTGTCAAGTATGATCCCCTTATTTCATGGAACCGTCACAAGATCCTTCAATGGGGACCAGCCTGTCAGGAGCTCTGCCCCCAGTGCTCAGGGGAGTCTGAGGCCCGTGACGTCGACCTGGTATCCATTCCCGTCCCATACCATGACATGGCAGGGGTCTTCAGCATGAAAAGGGCCATTCAACTACCCCCTCATCACCCGTATGACCTGGCCATTGGCCTCCAGCCAAGTGTGGTACCACCCTCTGGCCATCTGCACTCCCTCACAGCAGGAGAACAGAAGGCCATGGATGAGTACATCTCGGAGGGTCTTCACCAAGGCAACATCAGACCCTCCAGTTCCCCTGCGGCTGCGGGGTTCTTCTTTGTTAAGAGGAACGATGGGGGACTCCAACCCTGTGTCAACTACATGACCGTCAAGAACTGTCATCCACTTTCCCTTACCAACACAGCCCTGGACGCCCTCTCTGGTGCCAACATCTTTACCAAACTGGACCAACGAAGTGCCTACAACTTGGTCCGCATCAGAGAGGGCGATGAGTGGAAGATGGCCTTCATAACCCCCACCGGCCAATATGAAAGCTTTGTAATGCCGTTTGGACTTTGTAACAGTCCTGCTGCTTTTCAACAGTTCATTAATGATGTCCTCAGAGACTTACTGGGAAAATGGTGTTTCGCTTATCTGGATGACATTCTCATCTATTCCAAGACTGCTGAAGAACACACCCAGCACGTCAAGACTGTCCTGAAGAGGTTGCTGGCCCACCAATTGTTCTGTAAGTTGGAGAAGTGTGCCTTCCATCAACACACCACCACATTCAGTGGCTTTGTCATCTCCTCTCAGGGTGTGGCCATGGATCCCCAGAAGCTGGAGGCTGTGTGTTCTTGGTCCCTACCCATGACGCTTAAACAGCCGTAACATTTTCTGGGGTTCGCCAATTTCTATCAGCGATTCATCCAGTTCAACTGCGACATCTCTGATGGCTCTCACTAAACCTCATTCTGGTCGTTTCTCTCTCAACCCTCTCGCTGTCAAGGCTTTCAAGACCCTCTGCAATCAGTTTACCAGTGCTCCCATCCTCCTGCATCCAGATACTTCCCAGCTGTTTGTTGTCGAGGTGGATGATGTGGGCGTAGGAGCTGTCCTCTCACAGTGAGATCCAGACCAGAAACTACATCACTGTAGTTTCCTTTCTAGAAAGTTCAATCCCACACAACAACGATACGTGGTAGGGGACTGCGAGTTGTTGGCCATCAAGTGGGCTCTAGAAGAATGCCAACCCCAGGTAGGCACGGTGGGCATTGTTCTTCAAACAATTTAATTTCCATCTCTCATACCGTCCGGGGTCCAGGAACACTAAAGATGATGCTCTCTCTCACCAGCATCAGGCGGAGAGTCCCTGGATGGACCCCACACCTGTCCTGCCCTCTCAAGTCATCCTGGCTCCTATCCAGTGGGGGTTAGAAGACAAAGTCCACCAGGGGCACGCCTTAGAACCTCCTCTAGCCATTACTCCTCCCAGACGGTTATTCGTACCCAGTGGCATCCGTCAAGAAGCTCTCCAGTGGGCTCACTCATCTACTCATCTGGTCACTCTGGAACATCACAGACTCTGTCATTGCTCCAGAGGGCCATCTGGTGGCCCAGCATGATTCCTGACACCAAAACCTTCGTTCAGGCTTGCGAGGCTTGCAAGATCTAAATCACCTAATACTACTGCTACTGGAACTCTCCAACCACTCCCAGTTCCTCATCGTCCTTGGTCCCATATAGCACTGGATTTTGTGACTGGGTTACCAGAGTCTCAAGGGATGAACACCATCCTCACAATCGTCGACAGGTTCTCCAAGGCTGTGCACCTGGTGGCTCTGACCGGACTCCCCACAGCTAAGACCACAGCTGAACTGGTTATCGAGCATGTAGTCTGATTGCATGGGTTCCCCAAGGACATCGTCTCAGACAGAGGGCTCCAGTTCATGGCCAAGTTCTGGAGTGCCTTCTGCCATCTGATCAATGTCACCACCAGCCTCTCATCAAGATACCACCCACTGACTAATGGTCAGACGGAGCGGGCCAACCAACAGCTGGAGCGCTTTCTCCATTGCTTTGTGGCTGATCGACAGCACTCCTAGGCTCGCTACCTCATCTGGGCAGAACTATCTCACAACACCTCATCTCCTCTGCCACCGGACTCAGCCCTTTTGATGTATGCTGTGGTTTCCAGTCTCCGGTGTTTGAACATCAGGAACCGAAGGCTGATGTACCATCTGCCCAACAGTTGGTCTGCAGGTGCCAGCAGATCTGGATACAAGCAAGGAAGTCCATCCTTAGTGCCAATGCTCGCTATACCCAGCAGCATCACCACCAGTACCCTCCAGGACGATTGTTCCACATAGATGATAGGGTTTACCTCTCCACTCGTCACATCAAACCCCACATTGACGGTGGTCCTGCTCACACCGTCCGGCAGATCCTGGACTCATGATGCCGCGGCCGTGGTACCCAGTACCTCATCGACTGGGAAGGCTACAGTCCAGAAGAACGGTCCTGGGTTCCCGGTTGCTTCATCTTGGACCCCTTGCTCATCCAGAACTACAGTCACGTGACCTGGTGTCATACATCACGTGACATCAATGGGCACTGGAAATGACTCGCGTCCAGGGAATATAAACAGGAAGTACGTTCTTCTCTGTACACTGACATTGGAGTGTGATGACCCATCGTGTCAGCTCTTCTCCTCTCGGTACCGTGAGTACGCTAATTCGCATGAACTATCTCTCTTACCCTTCTGTGTGCATGTGAGAATGCAGGTTCCTTGGTGGGAATCTTTACTCCTTATAGGGAGCATTCTCAGATTAAATTATGTGGTTTACCGGCTCTCTCCTGTGTATCTGTGACTGGGACTGGGCTCTTCCATCACGCTACCACTGGGCTACTTTCAGTCATTCGTGTCTGCCTCCGTGACATTCTGAAATGATGCATCCCAATTGCAGAAAAAATTGTGAAAGGCTTCCACATTTGTGTCTTTCAACTTCTTGTAAATTTCGTATCGTTTTGTCAAAGAATGGCTAAATGGTAGGCTAAAATGCATGCATGATAATTACACAGAGGAAACAATTGAACGATACTTTTGGGATTTCAAGGTACATGTGTCTCAAAATGAACATTTTTATGCAACGTCATCATCAGAATAAGCACGGCAAGTTTCCTAAAGTTTGCACTTTTTTGCAAAAAATAGACATTTCAATCCATATTTGTGGCTGTCACATCCAGGCCTTGCCCGTCCAGGAATGAGGCACAGGAGCAGACTTCCATGACTCTTTCTTTATAATGAAAACAAAAGGAAGGCACGATGGCCAAAACACAAACAAAGGAAGATCCTGAACCAAACACAGACCGAGGAAAGAGTGAGGGTGAACCAACAAAGGACAAACACAAAGGCTATTTATAACAGTGCAAAATCCCAACAACCTGACCATAATAATAGACAGATCCCTGCCCAGCTGTGAGTCCTTGTTCTTTCAAGCTGACCAAGGGAACCACACCCAGTGTCAAAATAAGAGCCCTATAAATGCTGTCCAAAGGCGGCCTCTAGCAGCTGCGTACTGGGGCGTTGCACTATTGCCTTTAACTAAGTGTCTTCTTAGAGCTAATGAACTGCTACTAGTTATAATTTGTGGTACCATCTCTTCAATCAATTTCTGCAAATACCAAAAACATGAAATATTGTCTCTGTGCAGCAATAACTCAGTGTTGCACCACACTTCATTTTAACTGTAATTTGGAGAAAAAGTAAAACAATAATGATATAATTCAATTGTAATAGATAATAGTAATGAGACATATAATAATTTGGTTATGTATAGTCTTTCAGGTATATATGAACTTGTGTATATTTGCACAAAGCCATAACATGCCACGTTGCTAGAAGTATTGACAAATGTTTTTGGACTATTTGCATCATTGACAGAAATCCTTTACAACTGTGACTCTAATAAAGCTTATATTATGGAATAACAAAATACAAGGCTCAATGTTAAGCTATACTAGCATAGATCAAATAACTACACAGGTCAACAGGTCAAAATCGTCAGAGATAAGGTTTTGTAGTGTTTTTCATACTGATTTCAAATCTGTGTTTAGTTTTTCCCTAGCACGTACAGTTTTTTGTGATGAAGCTAGTTATATATTGCATGATAGTGGTATAATTTTTGAAGAAAGAGTGGTAGCTGACTGACACTGATCATTATTTCTAAGCCACATATTGAAACAGTTACTTGATTGGTGTCTGCGGTTTAATAAAACCCGCATGCAAGTCTATTGCAAATCTAATATTACTCAAAATTCGAAATGTTGATGTGACTGAAAAAAAAAAGAAGCTGAAAGCAGATCTGAAATCAGCATGAAAAACTGGTTTAGAAAAGTGTGTTGTGGTTTCTGATGAAAAAAAATTTTGTTGACCTGTATTATGTAAAGTAGTTGTTGAGCTATTGCTTCATTCTCAAGTATTTTATCATTGCAATGTCACTAGATGTCAGCAGAGAGTTACATATGAGTTCTGTTTCTCTGTGTTGGTGCTAAAAACCCATTGGGTGCTGCAGTAGCACAAATGTTAATTTGTTACTGTGTTTGCCAATACATGGTTTAACTTACTATGGTGTAGTTTACCACACCATTGACACACATCCTTCACAAATATGACTGTAAGCAGGATATAAACCTTGTATTACATAGAGAAATAGCAAAATGCAAGGCTCAACGTTGGCTGTAATCACAGAAAACATTTAGAGGTTTCAATCCGTGGAGGGTGTTGTGGCCTGGACATTTAGTGAATATAGCTGTATGCACTCTTCTGATGCATTACTGCATATATAATTTTAATGTAATTCCGTGTTCATAGCACTTTAAGTGAACAGACATAGACCTTTGTCAAGATTTTATTTTATTAACATAGGTTAATTATATTCTACCTCACACTGGTATGTAATAACAAAGATGAATAAAGACTATCAATACACAGTAAGACAATCCAGTGTAAACAACACATATAGACAAGATGCATAGATGATGATATCAGGTCAGAGCACATACACATTCATTTAAACAACATGAGTAATTTCAAGAAAGCATTACATGTACAATGGCATGCAATGATATTAAGCCCTTGGGTCAATCCTTACCAAACTTCGTAAACCCATGCAAGGCATCACTCAACAGCAGTACCCCAATTTGTGTCCATTTTTACCACTTGGTGGCGCTATGACAGGTCACAAAGCGCTTACAGCACGAAATTGCCTCTATCTCTCCAGCCGTGTGGCCAATCAGCTCACAAATTTGCACATTCTGGAATGTAAGTGACATCATGCGACCGTATCCTGAAATACATGGCCGATATCAGCCAAAGTGGCACTAAAGATTTCTACATGGCAAAAATCATGGGTATTCCAGGCCGACGATTCTTAAACTTGGTACATTTGTTGACATACAAGATTAGATGATGCAGTTCAAGTTTAGTCCACTTTTCCCATTTGAGGGGCACTATAACACACATTTAAACATTGCATTGATTTTCTGTCAATAACTGATGAAGCTTGAGACATACTCACAACTGCTTTTACTGCTGAATTCTGCCCTCTGTCACAAGTTCAGAAATGTGTATGTTTTTAATAGTACAATATGTGCCAAGTGTCGTGAACGTCGTCCACTGGGAGGTACTACAACAGGACATTTGCATATCTTCTATATACTTCATGAACGGCCTGTGCAGCTTAAATCATTATAACCTGTCAGCATTGCGGTTTGGAGGACTGGGCGCAAACAGCTTGGACCCCGTTCATTGCCGTTCAAGGCTATATTTGTTATTATTGTTGTTGTTTTTGTAGTTGTTGTATTAACATGTCTGTATAACAAACAACAAAAATAATGATCATCATCATCGTCATAATCATCATCATCATCATCATCATCATCATCACCTTCATAATCATAATCGTAATCATAATGATCATCATAATAATAATCATAATAATAATACATGTTAATAACACAATCTCAACGTGCTTTACACAGGCATTCACACGTAGCATTTTTTTACTCGCTGGATGATATCTTGGGTGAAGTAAACTACTGCTTTAGTCTACAAATGCCCCCAAACTCTTGGGCAGCAGTGACCAGAAATGTGACCACGCAGTGGCGCCAAAAGTTCAAACATTGTCTTCTGAGTTGAAGGCTCGCTGGCGTTTGTGCAAACTTGCACGGATTTTACCGAGCATGTTCTAGGCGAGGTGTTGATCATCATTTAGGTCTAGGGGATTTAATTGGTACTACAATCATCCAGCTTTACTGAGCACGCGCAGTTCAAAGGACCGACGCGTTTAAATGAGATGATTAAAACAATTACACAATAGCAGATCATTTAGAAATGAGCGGTGTTCTCTAATACAAGCTCACTGCAATGGCTATGTGAATGAGGGACCTGTGGAAGATTTCCTATCATCAGATTTAGTGTCTGATTATATTTGTTTTTCTTTTGAGAGTGTAGGAATCAGGTAGGTACCATCATCGGACACTGAGTACACTGCAGTAAGATACTCATCATCAGACATCATCAGACACTGAATTTTTTCTGACTATCACCAGACACTGAGTAAGATGTTTATGTTTATCAGACAGACCGAATATCTGCAGAAAGATGTTTATTATTGGACATCATCAGACACTGAAATTTTACTGAATAACATTAGACACTAAGTAGTTATTTAATAACTATATCGGGTACTGAGTAGCTACTGAATAACTATCACCAGGTACTGAATATCTACTGAATAACTGTTATCAGACTGAATATCTGGAGGAAGATGTTCAATATCATACCTCATTAGGCACTGAATATCTCTGGATATCACTAGAATCATACTGAATATCTGCTGTATAACTATCATCAAACACTGAATATCTACAAGACGAAATTACTCATCATCAGACACTAAATAGCTACTAAATAACTATAATCAGACACTGAATATCAACTGAATGACTATAATCAGATACAGAATATCTACAGCAAAATATTCCTCAGACATCAGACACTGAATATCTACTGAATAACTATGATCAGACACTGAATATCTACTGAATAACTTTAATCAGATACAGAACAAATACTGAATAACTATAATCAGACACAGAATATCTACAGCAAAATATTAATCAGACACTGAATAACTACAACCAAATGCTGAATATCTAAAGGAAGATGTCATCAAACACTGAAGATTTCCATGGTACCAACACTCTCAGATGAAAAAAGGCTGTAAACGGTCCCTGGGGTAAAATACTTTTGGCATCACTGTGGTGGTCCACTCAAGGAACGTCTTCAGTAGCTAACCTTTAGACTGGAAACACTGACTCACACCCTGTCTGTACTCTAGACTTTTGATTTCATTTTTCTGTCTTAAAGAGTTAGATCATGAATATGTACAAACATTTCTCTCTAGAGAAAACTCAGTTGGACCTTAAAGGAAATAATGTACAGTTTGTACATTGATCAGCACAACACAAAAGAAAATACCACATTAGTAATGAAACAACGACCCATAGATTCAGAGTTTTTAACACAATCTTAATACATTGTGCCCCAATAATGCCCTTTTTACCAAGTTCTCATGCAATGGAGTCTCACTGTAAAATGGTTATTTTAATTTAGATGAATTAAATGTGTCAGGTCAACACAATTGTTGCTAAAAATAAAAGACATGAGTTGTATTATAACACATTTTATTATCGTGCAAGCATTTAACATATGTAAATCACGTTTAAGCTGCGTTTGTATTACAGTGTGTGAGTCACATAGTGAGGATTTTTTTTTCCATACACTGATTGACCATATTCTCCAGAGCAGATATGGCTCGCTGTATTGTGCATTAGCAGCATGGAAGGGGCGTTTTGCCCCCAGCCCCCCCCCCCCCCAAACTTAGCGTGTGAACAGTCAGCTTGTTACTGCTCCAACAGAGAGCCCCTTTTTTCTCCTCAGAAGGGCCGCCTGTGCTCTGAATCTACAAAACTCTCCCAGTGTTAATTTATGCGCATATTAATTATGCAGCTTTGTAATTTGCACCGTGGGATAGATCATGCAAATACGCGCTTGTATGTTTATATAGGCTCCTTTAGGAAGATGCCGTCATCTTTACATTTGGCTCAGACAGCCTGAACTTCGAGGGCTGCAGTCTCCCTGCTGGAGAACAGTCTTACTGAACTGAATGTTCTAAAGCTACACTGCCTTCAGTCAATCTCATTTCAAACTGAAGAAGTCATGTAATTTATTACAATATACATATAGATATACATATACATATACACACATACATAATTAATATACTGTGTCTT
>JBBJLS010000006.1:9859260-9876100 GCA_037577275.1 Bryconaethiops microstoma
ATTGTATTACGGTATACTGCAACTGATCTGAATTGCATTGTGAAATTGGTTATTTTGTAAGCTTTAGAACTTGGGCTTTCAGAGTTATTCAGTTCATTGTTTTGATTGATAAGTGGACTGTGGTTCTCCCGAGTGAATGTTCCTGCTAATTCTATATTTTTGGGGACCTTTAAACTTTGGGCCAGTGCAAGGAGACAGGCCACAGTTGTTTGTAGTTAATTTTGTTTGGCTGTTGTAGAGAGGTGGCTGATTGGAGTTGACACATGTTCATGTTATGAAAGGACTGGAATGAACCCAGCAGTGGGGGTGAATATGAGCGGAGAAGCTTGCTGAGATGGTGGTGAATACTGCTGTGTTCCTCACTGTGAGCCACTGGGCAGAGCTGCTGAACCAGAACCACAGTGCTGACAGCAGCTATTAGTAGGACAATCCCACGGTTCGAGGCTCTATATATACCTGAGCCAGCTGGAGGCCTCAGACCAATCGAATCATCACACTTTTACACTTGATCTCATTCAGCGTTGTCTCATTAGCTCTGTGCAGGAAGTTCTACTTACTGGCTGAAGACTTCACCTTCGACCAGATGATAACAAATCAGCATGTTGGATATCATTTAGCTATTTTTATAGAAAAAGACTAAATTGGGGCCACCTTAATTTGCAACTTGCAAAAATCTGAATTCTTCGGGATTTATTGTGTAAAATATTATGCAAACCATAAATACTAGCTGGTACACGCATAACTGCTATGGTGTGTCTTGCACAAAAAGCAGGGGCAGAGTCTAAGTGCTGTTTGGATGGAGCAGTCATGTGTGACTTTTCACATAAACAGTCTCTGCCCTCAACCATGTAGTGAGGAGCGGCATCAGCTGAGTGGCCATAATCAGGGTGGCTGCTGCAATGCAGCTGCTGCATCGCACACCAAGGCAGCTTTGGTGGCAGGTGAATGAATGGAAGACTCACTTAGAACAGTTCTGTTTTACTTTTGTGTTAAAGAAAGCTTTTGCTCATCTCCATGTTAGCAAACAGACCTGGAGTAATGTTCCGGTCTCTGTAGTCTCAGTGGGGCTTGGCACTTTCTGTCTCGACGTTTAGCAGAGCGTGAATGCCAGGGCAATTCCAACATCCATTGAGCAGCATATGCCATTGCTGTGCCAGGAACATACGCCATCTACATAGCCTGGCCTGGCTGGTATGAAAAGCTCAGTGAATACTACTGCAGTCCTTTTTGTTAAAGTGGAGGCAGAATGGTAGTTGATTACATCTTTTGGGTTACCTTTAAAAACATCTACTACTCATTCATTTAGTAGTGGTTGGTACAGAGGACATTGGTCTAACTCATGATGTGTAGCAAAGTGATCTGATGAATTAGCTGGAATAGAACCTTCCTCTTTTCAGCATAATCATATGGGTGGCATGGGGTGGGGGACTTAAGCCTTCAACAAGTGTCAACTAGAAACAGCACTGCGGGCCTCCTCTTTTTGCTTCCCATCCTCTTTTTGCCTCTACTCCCCTCTTCAGTCGACTGTACTGTCAATAGAGCTAGTTCACTTGTCACACAGAGACAATGGATTCCTTTTCCATCCTTTCACAACTGCTCAGTCACAACTACCAAGCTGTTGTTAGAGCAAAGCTAGCTGATTCTTGCCCCTGTCGCTGCCTTTCTTTCGAGCAGCGGAACACACCAACTGAGCCCCAAAATGGCAGCACTGTGGGATAGGAAACCAAGGGCTAAATGCTCTTCTCTTTAGTCCCCCTAGTCCCCCGCCCTACTGTCGCACCAAAGAAATGTGAATGTACTATTTAAGCTATTGGCAAAGCCAATGGGCCCACACACAATGAAGATTAGGTTTTGAGAGCTGCATTAACAGGTGAAGGTCAGTATTACACAGACCACATGAGAGGCAGTGTGCAATTCTTATATCTGTAACAGAGCACATCATTCCATTTGATTTGATATGAAAAAGGTTTAAAGTGGGTTTTCTTATATTTCCTCTTTGATGTCATTAACAATGGCACATGGAGGTGCTGAAACTGCATTGTGTCAAGTTGTTTGACGTGGGCCTGTGGTGGCAGGCTTGAAACTCTATAGAGAAAACTTTGTTTGCTATTAGCCTTACTACTGTGTCGGGAAATGAAGAGAAATGAGATAACTTAATATTTAATTTATTCTAGTGTAAACATTACAGATGGGAACTCAGAATACAGAATCACAAATCTGAAGTAATTTTTTCCACACAAACTCCAAGCTAATGCATATAGTTACTGTACATACATATTTGAAGAAACTCACATGTGCTCATGTGCATCTCAAGGAGTCATTTTGTCAAAAGCTCAATGTGCTAAATCAGTGATTAGACTGCTGAAAAGCCTTTTTTCCCATGCATGTCACTTGGATGGCTGTTCACATATTGGCCAATTGTCCTTCTCTCTCTCCAACACACCTACAGGTCCACTGAAAGCACACAATACCACTGTTACCTCAGCTGTTAATGTCAGAGGCTTTACAATGGTCCCTATTCGCTCTATTTGCATAAGGCACTTTTCTAACAAGGGCCTGGAGAGGGCTTAAGAGTGGGCCCACTTTAGAGAGCTGCTGCTAAAAAATGTCAAGTGCCAATTAGGGAAGGTTTGCTGCCATTCAGCAGGACCCCACCCCTCCAGTTCCATTCCTTACTTTCTCCCATCCAACTCTCTCACACTCCATCCTCCTCACACTCACTGTGTCCTGAGCCTTCCACCAGCGCCACCTTAAAACAAAGACCACCACTCTATAGGCTGTCTGGAGCTATGGAAGACACTTTCCTATGACTGCAGTGTCCCACTGTATTGATATAAGCTAACAAAGCAATAACTAACCTCTCTGTTCAAGTTTGGAAACTGACCAAGAGTCCATTGTCCATGCTTGTAATATTGCACATCATTGCTGTCCAAAAAACTAAACAAAACAAAACAAGAAAATGTATCTTTATCATTTAAAAAAAATATTTTTTGACATTATTTGATCACAGCAGCTGGCCTTTAAGGTTTCATGATGAATAAACCAATAAAAATGCTCCAAAATTACTTGGAACAAAACATTTAAATTTAGTTAACTTGCATTAGAAATCAAGAAAGTAAAGTTACCACTTTGGAGATACTTGTATATGCACTTATGACATACACATAGACATGCCTTGAGCTGTGTTTTATATATTTTATCATGCCTTGAGCTGTGTTTTATATATTTTATTAAGGCACTGGGTCTGCATGACAGGATTAAGAGGTTTTACGGACTGGTGAGCGTAAACTTCTATTACCGGCCAACTTCTATTACCAGCCAAAGCTGATGGATCACTGACATCTGGTGTTGCTGGAATGCTCTCTGTGGTGTAAACAGTACCATTGTCCTTTCACTGCATTTCACAGTCAGGCGCATGTGCTGGACATGTTTATAAAAACAAAGAACAACAAGGTTATTTGACAGTGGCTGTGGTGGCTGCAGTGGTTAGCTAATGTAAACCCAACAGTTTTGAAATACCACAGTACGTCTGATCCCAAAAAGCAGTGATGAATATATGATTGATTGTTGGTTTGATAAACCCACATATAGAAGGAAGGAAGTCAAGGGTAAGAGCAAGCAATGTTACAATCTCACATAACCCAGGGAAGCCATTTTTGTTCACCCGTGGCCACTTTTGTTTCTTCACACAACGTTTACCTCCGCTGGAAGCCTCCTGCCATCCGAATAGATTTATCCCTTGCTCTCTTTCTTCTTCATTCAATCTCTCTGTGTAGATTTTTCCCAGCCTTGATTCTCAGATGGTCGGGTCTGATTTGCATGCATTTGCATAATGAAAGTCATTTGCATGCTCAGGGGCAGACTGTACCATGTGAACAGACATGAAAAGGTGTGTGTGTATGTGTGTGTGTGTCTGTGTGTGTGTGTGTGTGTGTACCCTCTCAGACACTGGTAGCACAGAAAACCCATGTTTATATTTTCTCACTGCTTGTCCATTTCCACTCTTTTCACACAGAGCAGACCTACAAACCTTCTTACTCTCTGAAAGATGCCAGTGAAAGAGAAGGCTAATGTAGAGGATGTTAAGGAGGAGGGCTGTGTTGGCGTTGAAACTGCTCACCCTCCATGCACCCCAATGATGCGTCTCTGCTCTCCACCCCTCCTCTCCCTGACTGCCCCTTCCACCTATCACAAGCGACAGCCCATGCTTCGCCACCATCTTAGAGCACACTGGCATGAAATGGAAGAGGGAGGAGGAACGAGCAGGTATGACCCACCATTGCTCTCCTTCATCTCATCCCCTCCCCCTCACACAAACGCACACACACACACACACACACAGTCCTAGCTCCCCTCTCACTTTCTGCGTCAAGATTTTAAAAAAATTACAACAGATGTGTTTGTTAATTGTGAAAATCACACGTTGCTGGTGCTAAAGTGGGCGGGGAAGCATTTTGTACTCGCTCGCATTAAATGATTCTCCATCACAATAGGAGGGGGAGACAGGGCCGGCATCTGCGGGCAGAAGTACAGAATAGAACGCCATCAGGGATTTTGCTGCCCGTCTTGCTGCCATGCCAGGCACAGTGATGGCGCGCTGCCATTTTGAAGAAAAACAGGGAGCTTTTTTCTCACATCTTAAGGCGCTGCACTGAAAAACCTTGCTGTGTTCAGAGATGCAAAACTGAAGGAGAGATCACAGATATTCTAAAGAATTCCTAAGTCTCAGACTGCTATTGATAAAACCACAGAGACTGTGAGGATTTTCATTACACAGTAGCACGATTACATGGCTGTATATAATTCACACTTTATCAATTTTTCTTAGGCTATATTTTGAGGTGGCACAATAAAGAATCAAAGAAAAGCAAAAGAGGGTGTAATGTGAAATATATTAGAAAAACTTTTTGTGTCTTGGTTAATTTTTAGGCAGTTGCTTGCCCAGACAAGTCGAGTATTGTTCTTGCTGATGAACTTTTTGTGGCTCTCCATTATTGGGGCCAGGGAACTATAAGTTCAAAACCTGCTTAACCAAAACACCAATTAGAGCCGGCTGGGCCCGATTAACTAAAAGAGAGGGGGTAAACAATGCTACCCATTGTCCCGCACTCTCTCAGAGAGTGGCCTTTGTTTGGGTCTCCATGCTGGAGGTCCAGACAATGCCATGGCCCAGCTGATATAGTGCAGGGTAAGTGGCAATGCTGCCAGCACAGTGCAGAGGAGACACACTCAGCTTGAGAGTGAATGAGAGAGCACAGGATACAGCCAAAACTCAGTCCCAAGAGAAATCAGTACCTCAAGGTTTGATTAGTGAAGATTTGCAAAGAAAATGGGGAATTTTTCACTTAAGCCTGCTGTCTACAAAATCTCTAGAGGATATTTATAGGTTTTTAAATGGTTCTAGGCTTGGATGTACAGTCAGTAGGAAAATTAATTGGTGTTGATCCTTCTTGTAATGTGGAAGTTCTTTAAACTTTAGCAACATTCTTCATAGTTGCAAATCTCTCCCAAAAGTGGTTCATTAAAGAACGATCCCAATAAAGGTTCTTTCGAGGAACCAAAAGTAACTCTTCTATGGCATTGCTCCAAAGAACTATGTTTGATTTCATTTGGCATCTTTAAGAATGGGAATTGGAGCTTAAGCTGAATTCCATAGTTTTTTTAACATAAGTTAAAATCTGTACACTTTATTCAAGAATTAGTTTCTCAGTTGTGGCTAAAGCCCCTGAAAACAAATTCTTCTTTAGTGTCTGTAAAACTTAAAGGCCAGGCTGGAAGTCTATGGAGCTGAGGCTTTAGTCTGTAATCGGGATGTGTGTCAGTAAACAGGTGGTAATGTGGGGATGAGCCTGGCTTAGAGGGGACTGAGGAAATTATGCACAGCAAAAACAATACAAACAGCAGCGCCTCAGAGGCTCGCTTTAGTGAGGAGATGATGAGGAGTGAGAGCGCAGTGGCAGCTTGCATCCAGGAGCGTGTAGTTGAGTGTGTATAGCTGGGAGGCGACTGGGGCATGGGCAAGGGGGGCAGACAGTGTCATGTCTGCACACTCACTTGCACACACAGACACACACGTACACACACAAACCCCTCCTTTTGGGACAGCCAAGCAGCTGGTCTCCTGCTCTCCATGCAGGCACCAGCCTTGGGAAACACCAAAGTGAGGGCTCCTCAAAAAACACGGGCACCAGGGGCCCCCCAAAGTCTGAGACTGTCTATGCTATCCACCCCCCACAAACACCCAGACCTCCCCGCCTTACCTCCCCTTCGTCCCCCTCCTGTGGGGGATGCCGGGGGCCTGGGAAGGACTTGAAGTTCATGGCCAGACCGCCTATTGAGTTGACAGGCCGACTGTTTGCTCAATTCAGCCCCCCATTCAGACCTGAAGCAGGGAGGGAGGGGAGCAGTTACACAGTACCACTGCCTTTACTATTCATTCATCGTGGACAAGCGAAGGGAGAGAGGGAAATCAAGAAAGAAAGAAAGAAAGAAAGCAAGAAAAAAAGACAGGGCCACTGAAAAGAAGGGGCGCATAAATAAAAGTGAGGATTCTATGTGTCGCGTTTGGCTCGGAGACAGTTGTGCCCACCAACATACCCAGAATCTAAACAGACCCTCTTTTTGTGGCACACCCCCCACACCCCCTTCTGCCCCCTCCCATCTCTCTTCCAATCCTGCTGCCCAGATTTAACGGGGCGCGTGCTGCGGGTGTAAATTCACCTCATTCAGCTTAGCCTACAATGACAACAGTGTGTCGTCTATTTCCTTTGGTCACCATGGCATACCCTCACCCTCATTCTCAACACTTATCTGTACTTCCTCTCACCCCTCAGTTCACACAGGCTTTCTTCCCCCCACCCCCATTTTCCATCACCTGCAGTTACAGCCTCAGCTTCGATCAGAAAGCTCTTTCAATGCTGATCTAGCTACAGCCTCTCCTTTAGCTATTCTAAGAAGGCGCAAAGCAAATCCCAAATGAGTGTGAAAGGGCAATTTGTTCCAACCATATCAGCAGCACTGAGACGCTGCAATAAATGTGGTTGTGTTAGTGAAGCATCATTTTCCAGGCACCACCATCACCTGTGTGCGATAAACCACAGAACTCCCCTTTTGAGATGGCATAACTATTTTAATACACTCAGATTACTTTTAATGGGTTTCAGAATATAACAGACACCAGGTAAATGAATAAACTCCACCATTCCAACGTGTGCTGTGGCAAAGGATATGCTTCTACCTGTGTTAGTAAAAATTCAGAATCAGAATCTGAAAACATGATTGATCTTGGAGGAAACTATGACTGCACAGAGACACAGAAAGACAAGAACAATATAAAAAATAACAGAGTTAAAATAAAACTCTCCAGAAATATTCTGAAAATGCTCTGTACTAAATACACTATGCCATATGCATAAAAACCTGTGGTCAATAAGACCACATGATAATACTATTGCATGAGGAGTGACATAAGTAGTGACATAACTGACATAAGTAGTGACATGAAAAATGTTTGCTAGTTAACAAGACATGCCTGAAGGATAAAGAAGTGGTGGCACTAAGCAGTTTTAGACCTGAATGCTGTCAGTTCAGCATTTTTGGATAATTTGCATGATCATGCTGGTTATATACTTCTCCAGACAAGCTCACCTTCAAATCAGTGCTGAGTGAACCAGAAGGAATGGTGCTTGTATCATTACCAGTGACAACAGTAGACCAGGTCTGACCGCATGCCTGTGTTTGCCTTGACCTTAATATCTTAAGTTGCTGCGCAGGAGAGACTGAGTTCCCTCTGTAGTTTGATTCAGCACCTCAGGCTTAGGAGCAGTCACATGCAACCTCTTTACTTTAGCCTCAGAGCGTACCAAGCGCCGAGATGCCTTCAACTTCGCCCTCAATCCTTCACCTGGCATACTCTACTGTGCATGAGCTACAAGTCCACAAGTCTCAAGTATAAATGCTACAATAAAGTGTTTGGTCTAAAGATGCATTGACATTTAGGTGTTTCAGGACAGGAAGCTTTACGTGATTAAAGAGCGAAGCCAGTCTAGTCTATTAACTAGATTTGGGAACACATTGATCTACAATACATTTGAGCTGATCTCCAGCATTATTCTTGAACAGGACTGTATTTCTATACTCTTTCTAATGTTCTCTCTCTCTCATTTGTTTTAGGTGTTGGAGAAATAACAGATCACTTGAACAAATGACACAGAAACATGGATGACAAATCAGTATCTGCTGATGAAGAACTTCAGTGACTTCACCACTATATTGTGTGCCCCAACATTTTAACATTGAAGCACTTTAAAATGCGAATCAGTTTTTGTTGTTATTTTGCATAATTAATATTTTAGCATTCATGTCCTTTTTGTATATAAAGGTTTTAAAATTCGGAAGTGCTAACATTAGTTGATTAACAGGTGACAAACATGGGACAGTAAAATACGAAAAGAATGGGGACAGAAGGATAAAAAGCTCACTCAGGTGAATCAATAGAACCATGTATCATGTACTTTACATTCAATCATAACATTTTTATGTAGATGCTACCCTAACTCATTGGAAATCTATAGACCTGCACTAAAATGAAAATCAAAGAGAATCCTTTATATATTTAGTATACAATTAACAATAGTTGTATTGGAGATTGAAGGATGAAGTCTGTATGATATATGTCTTTTAAGGATTCTATTGTAAATTAATCTCTCATCATTTTAGAAAAGGTAAACTTTAGTATAGTGGTCACACATTCAAGCGCGTGTTATAGGAAAAGAAAGATCTATTAAAATGTATTTTACCCAGGTCAAGACAATCTGCCAATCTAATCTGCCTATACAGACACAATATGAGCAAATTGAATCTTTAGCATAGAGCACTTTACACATTCATATAACCCTTTTTTTCTCTGTTTTATTTGTTGTTACAGACAGAACACCAGTGCTAGAAACAAGATTATACTCTGTGTGTAACGTCCCTGTCTCCCTCAGTTATAGCTGATCGCAATCGCAAACTCATACTCATAGTTCAAAGATCATTTCCAAGAAGAGGCTGCTCTATGGATAAGGTCGACCTCCTGAATTAAGTATATGAATGTGAGACCCATGGCCGGCAGTAGTGAAGGGTACTGCACTGTATTGAGCAGCTCTGTGTGTTAACAGTTACACACCTGGTGTAGAGAGAGCTGTTGTCTTTATACTCTATGCAAATTGCGTTGGACTTGCAATCAACAAGCAGCAGTGTAGGATCTGTCCTGTACAACCAGAACTTCCACTATTCAGATTAAAAAAGCAATATTTTAAGGAAGTTAATAGTGATACAGCATTCATTTTAGACAGAGAATGTAAATGGATGTTATTTACATTGTATTTACAGAATTAAAAGGTAGCTACAAACTTCAAACTACAAACATAAGATTTTATTATGGCCGTTTTACTTTTTTCAATTTTTATTTTATTTTGTCCATTTGGCTGAGCTTGCACTATTGTGATGGATGCATTGTTGCTATTAGAAAGTAAAGTATTTCTTCTTTCTATATAATTTAAACACTAGTGACTAGTGTTGAGTACTTATTTTTAAAAACAAGCTTGGGAAGAGGCAAATATATATTATTCATTGTCTATGCAAATTATTTAGCATTCTGTTATTTTTAAGAGAATTGTGCAATCTGTGTTTGAGACTCAGTTGTTGTGGACATTGATGTCCTTAAACTTGTTTTGAAGGCAATCAGAATTTCAGTTAACCTGTATAAGTAATGCAAGTGATAAATAGTTAATACCTATTAGTACAATGAATAAAGATAATTTACTATGCAATATATGTAAATCTTGAACATGAATATTGTTTAAATGAGATTTAATTATTCAACTGTTTGCACTACCTTGAAAAATAAGTGTAAAAATGATCTATGCAAATATTTTCTGTCCTCTTGCTTTTTGTGTAGTCTGTTTTTCTGTTCATTAAGACTAATGTAATTAACTTGCTCCTATAGGCTGCCATTTGTGCCTTATGCTATTTTGTCCTACTGTGGACTGAAATAAAAGTTTACACAAACAAAAAAATCTGTGTTTTTTTTCATTATTATAGACAAACTAAAATTTTTTAGGCAAAGAATATCCAACATGTTTCTTAAAGAATGGAGATTACAGTGTATGTAATGAGAATATTGGGTTTTTATCAATATGAACAAATTAAAAACTGGGTTTGTTCTAATTTTTATGTGCGTAATATACACATCTGCTGAACATACACATCTATGAACCTGTAAGATGTACATATGTAGTGTAATAGATTCTACTTGTTTCAATACACACAGAGAATGGTTTTACAAGCAATGGTATGGGTGCTTACAGCCAAGACATCTGCAATAAAACAACGAGCTTGCTGAATTAATGTGCACAGCAAATGTTATACTGTCCTCATAGCCAGAGCCAAGCCAAAGTTCTCTCTGTGGTTTTATGCTTGTCCCCCTTACTTTGAACCTTTTTTCTGTAAATTTGAACCCTTTTTTTCTGGGGCTCTAGAAGCTTAATCTCACTGTATACTGTGCTTAAACTTAATAACCCTTTGTTTACAACCTAAAGTCCAAGTATCCTATATGGTATTCGTCTAGAAGGACTCAAGTAGAGTTGAGTCTATAAAGTGGCATAGATGGCGACCTCTCCCCTCCGTCTGTGTTTCTTGGCTGCTCTGAGAAACCCATAATCTAATGGCTGTGTTGTCAGGGGGCCAGGAGAGAGGGTGCATGCATGTACTGTATAATGTAATGAAGCTGATATCAAACACATTTGGGTGAAACACTACCACGAGACAATTTAAGGCACAGAACAGGATTAGACCTGGCTGGCCTGCTACACACTTCACTCAGAACTGGGTCATCTATAGGGCAAGGGCTAATCAATTCTTTTACTGCCAGCTCTTTTCCCATTGTTTCTGCACTCTTTAAAAAATAGACTTTTTAAAATTGTTATTATACAAAATAAGGAAAAGCATTCAGTTAATTAGAAACATTACGTAATTTGGGGTTCTCTAACCCCTTAAATGCCTACAACCAGCCAGTGGGTCCAGACTCTTGTTTTCCAGTCCTATAACCTAGGAATAACTCAGCTGTTTTGCACAATTTTCATTAGACACTTTTAAAAAACATGTAAAGTTTCTTTACCAGTTCATGGGTAATTTCAAAAATCTTTACCTTATGTGAAGGCTCTTTAAATTTTAAAGATTTTACACTTTTAAAAGATGGTTCTTTTAAGGACCCTCTACTGAAATGTCTTTTAGGGCATGCGATGCAAATCTGTGATTTTAAAAGTTTCTTCACACTTGGAACCAAAAGACCCTGCAATGGATGCATGAGTTGGTGTGTGTAAAGATTCTTGGAAAAACAATTAAATTGATAAAGAGCATTTTGCTATATGGGAAGGTTCTTTATACCTTGAAAATGTTCCTCACCCTTATATATCTCACAAAACAGTTCTTTAGGTAAATGCAGGACTTTTATGTTAAATAAAAGTCCTGAAGATGCAATGTATGTATACATTTGTGATTCATGTCAGGATATTTTAGAATATTGTGGGTAGATCCTATCTATGAACAAGATCTGGATGTGTTACAATGTAACTGATATCCAGATTTTTTCAGCAAAATAACAGTACTTTTTAGACAGTACTATTCCATATCAAGTAGTGTTTGAGTATCTGAATAAATAATATTCAAACAGGGATGCCAAATCAGTACCTGCTGATGAAGCACTGCAAGATCCATTGTGATGCCGGAGCACTGGCCATGCTACCTCTGGGTGGGTAGAATGGCCTCCATCTCTCCCATATCTCAGTATTATGCAAGCCAACACAGGCATCTGTTAGCTGATGTTAGTGTTCTCCTACAAGCACGTTGAGATGTCTATTATTATTGCCTTGGCATTAGTTTGGAAAGAAGTGGGGAAGCAATGTGTGGCCCTCCCAGCATTAGACTTGACTAAATTGGGGTAAATGAAAATAAACAAATAGAAATCAGACAATAACTGACAAGTTGCAGTGTTTTTAAAAGGTACAGTGTGTCATTTCAGCTGTGAAGATCAGCTTCTTGGTACCTCTTAGTCTGCAGTTCTGTACTTCAGATTAATATTGTGCATAGTATTTTAGAAATTCAGTTCTTGAAATTCAGTTGCATCTCATTCTGTATATAATGAGCTTTTTATTAAAGATGAATGTATCTAATCTGTGCTAGCCATGTTCACATATGTAAAATGTAAATGTCTTAATAGATGTTGGTTATCTCTCTGACAGAATCTTAGTCCTGCTGGAGTGTGTTTGTTGAGGTGGTCGCTAGCCTGAGCACTGTATTCGCTTCCCTCGCAGCATGATTAGCATGCTGAAGCGCAAGCGTTCAGGAGCCCATTATGTGAACTGTGAAGGGAAGCTCACTCTCTATCCTCTTGTTTACCAGTTGCCAGGACACCGAAAGAGCATCTATGGGTTGAGCGGTGGCCTGTGCCAAGAGTGAACAGTTGATTTGCTCTTTTAATTACTGAATAAGTCCCTTGATTGCTAATACAGTGGTTATCACCTGCTGTTGGTGGGAGAAAGGCATTGTCAGTGCCTGTCAAAATGGCGAACTGTGAAAGTAGTGAGGGAAATGGCTGATCAGTCAGGTTTTGGCCAGGATAAAATGTTTCATACCCTTGTAATAGTGCACTAATAGGAAGCTGGACTGGAGTGGATTGATATCCTTAAATGGCCATTATCCAGAATTCTGAGTACATCATTATGTCATAAGCTAAAGGGTGAATGAAGAACACAAAACATGCTAACACTGAGAGAAGGAATTCTGACTTTTATATATATTGATTTAAGGTTGCTACTAATCCAGAAACTTCCAGGGTTGTCCAGGATTTTGGTGGCCTATTAGGAAAAGGTTTTTCAAGACAAGTATTTTCAAATGTTCATATACTTTCCTATTTCTTAAGTAAAGTCAAACAGTTCATCGATTAGGTGTCTGTGACTTTTATAGGACTGAGATGGGAACGCTTCAGATACTCGGAATGCTAAAAAAATCCTTGATGGTTCTGTTGTATAGAATTATGGTATTACTGTGAATGTTTTTGAACTATGCAACACTAGCCTGTTTATATCAAACTGCTTCTGCTGAAACACTAATATTCTATTAAAACATAATATTGGAAAGTGCAGTAAATTAAGGACATCAACTCAAACAACTTGTGAGTCGCATGCAACCTTAATGACAGTATTATTTATTTGCAAAAGAGGCAAATGAATGACTTGATGACTGAATAAGTGTATGTAAATGAGAACAAGAGTGAGCGAGGGAGAGACGTTAGTGTATGGATGTGTGCTCTTATTTGTTAGTCGAGTGGTTTATTCTATTACATGGAGTGCCATTACATTTGCCTGGTCGACCATCAGCAGCCAGGGTACCTAAGAAACGTTTCCAGACAGAAGCCTCTTGTAAAGACAGCCATCATCCATCACTCTGCTGGCCTAGCCCTCTCCCACCACACTTTCTTTCTCTTCTTTGTGTGCATTTCTCTCCACTAAGTGCCTAATTCAATCAATCATTTACCTCCACCACATTTCATTCCTACAGCATCAATTGACTAAGGACATCTACATTCACTGTTGACTCCAATAATTTGCTTACTTTGGGGCCAGATTTAACAGTAAGCACTCTTTGAAAACTAACCCACAGCAGTTCGGGGACAAGCTCGAGCATAATCTGGTGCAGTCTCCTACACTCTTAAAAATATAAGTTCCTAAATAGTTCTGGGTCACGATGTATGGACTTAATTTGTTCAGAACATTTACACAAGGAGGGTTCTTAGAAATTTTACAAGGTTCTTCACACTTCCTCACATCACATTTGCAAAAATGATTCTTAAAACAAGTATACAATAAGGGTTCTTGTGCTATAGGACTGCTCTAGTAGAACCCTTTTTAGCACCTTATCCAAAGTCATTCTGTCTCGGTTCCAAAGGATGGCTGCACCATGGAATCTGAGTTCAAATAAACTCAAAAACCAACACCAAAATAAAAATACAGATAAAATAATTGTGTAAATTCAAGCACTTCAGATGCAATCTAAAAATGTTTATTCTAAAGTGTATTACACTGCTGGCTATTGTGAATTTCAGAATGTGAAATAGATTTACATACCAGAGGATGTTTATTCTTCTCTTGATATGAAAGCGAGCACAGCAGTATGACTTAGTGGTGAGTTAATGAATTTGAATCCCCCAATGCTCTTGATATTTATTATCAGTCAGTATAACTTAAATTCGTGCTGTTTTCTATGGTTCATCAACATATAAAAAGACACATGTACCATGTTGGATATTTTGCCATTAGTAAAAAATTATGATAGACTTTCATGCACAGTGAAGAGGTAATGACATTTTGATATTTAGGGTCCCATTCATCATTCATCCTTATTTTAGTAATAAGTATCACTTAAAGATGGCCTTTCTGACAGACGCACTCCAGCCGTGAGAAGTGTCTGAGTCACTGTCTGCATGCCTTGCAAATTCCTGCATCAATGTACGGCGACTAAAGTCAATCCACTAAAACAAAAGAGCAGGAAACCTAAGATGGAGGGTGTGGGAAAGGAATTTACTCTGTGCATTCGGATTATGGGAAAACATGCTGTCCCATGGGGCATTTGTACGTAGATGGGGTCTCCCTGGCCCACCAAGCCAGCATGAATGACGAAGGCTCTGCTGCTAGGAGAGAAGACCATGCAGAGGGTGTGAAGAGTTAATGCCGACAGCCAAACAATGGAAGTTTCGGGCCGACAGGGAGGAGCATGAAGGATAGGCCTGAGGTCAAGGGGACCTAAGGGGGTTCAAGTTCAAGGCCATTGTCGCCGTCTGGCATTTTAAATAAGAGCCGACACACATGCACACCCCTTATTCAGACTTTTCCCAACATTAAACTCACCATATACACGCTCCCTTTTGTTTCTCTTGGAGCAGAAGAGAGCATAGTAAGGGCACTGCACTGTCAGCTCATTAATGAGACCCTATGCAAATGCATAGCTTCAGCAAGTGTGAGAAAGAGTTGTCCTGCACAAGTTCGGCTGGCTAAGTGTTGGATTCTTAATCAATGTTAGTTGGTCATATAGACCTTAACCCTCTTACATAATAAAATGAAAAGAGACTTACATAATATGTTACATTTTATAGTACTATTAAATTCAATATACAAAACATGCTTACCTTCAATATTTCAAATTACTAAACTTACACTGTGCTGTACTATCAGTCTCACCAGAACTCAGTATCACAACAGTGCTGTAACTTCATTGACATAACCTTAGCAATATAAACACAGGTATCATTAAATACACTTCAGTATCACAGTATATATTTGAACTTATATCAAGATATATCAACAAGTCCTTTCCCCTTATGGAAGTTAATGAGTGAAAGAGAAATGAAAATATCAGGATGAAAAAATAAACAATATATCTAGAATAAATATACTCTCTCTCACTCACACATTTTCTGTAACCGCTTAATCCACACTAGGGTTGCAGATACCTGAAGCCTATCCTGGGCTCAATGGGCACAAGGCAGGGACTCACAATGACTGGGCCTAGAAAAAATATATAATATATAAGTATAAACACAATGGTATGCCTGTACTGTACAGCATAGTCTACTGTATGTTTTCAAAATGTGCTGGGTGCTTGAATATTAATTTTTTTGTATATGTTTTGTCCAATTTCACAACCTGAAGTAATAATAATATACTGTTAAAAAGCAAAGTCAGGAGGTGTTGAGAGAGAGTTTTTGGGGGGACAATTAATACTTCCAATACTGAAGCGTACACACTACCCCTACCCCCACTAAATCCATCTATGGTTCAAGACGTAAATCTTTTTAAATCTTTGTTTAATTGTTTTTCATAGTTAGATTTGCTGTTTTACTGAACATGTAGCTCAGTTCATGTTGCTTCACCAGTGAATCAGCTTTGGCAGGTAATGAATCTCATTCAATTTTTATAACTTGGCACATCATTTCAGTGTTTGATACCAGTTTGTATCGATGTACAGAGATGCTGGTTATTGCTTACCTTCTATATTTCTTACTTCAACCTATCAAAGAAATGTTCATGAAATTGTAGCTGGAGCAGACCTTTTTAGCTATATATTACTTGTATATGGGTATGACGAGATGATTATATTCATATCAACTAGTAAATGACAATGCTGAACATCATTTGTATTAAGTTTGTTAAATATCCCCGTTCTTTCTTTCTAATTATAATGCTGTTTACATTTATGCAGACATTTATGCCAGCTGCATTTTACGCCAGCTGCATTTTACACCAGCTGCATTTTATAGCCATATGTAGGGGTTTGGCCACCCCGGTCAAATGACATTTTGTTGGATTTCTACAGAGAACACTTCATTTTAAGGCGTGAAGCATGAACACTGACACTCTATACAACAGTGGTTAATTATTATCACAGTGGCTCTTAATTTAAGGAGTAAATAGTATAAACGGGTCTGGAGGGAGGACTACATACAGTATATGAGATATAAATACACATACACATACACACACTCATGCAGACTCAGAAAATGGAGGCAAATGCTCAGTGGTGTTGTAGTACTGCTGGCAGTGGGCCCTGTGCCATGCAGCACCTCTCCATCACTCTTTTTTTCTAGCTTTCATGCTGCCTCAGTGGTTGCCTTGGCAACTGTGATGGCACTGACTCAGACAAGAGAGAGTTCTGCAGCAGCGAGCAACACTTCCATACACACACACACACACACACACACACACACACACACACACACACACACACACACACACACACACACACA
>JBBJLS010000006.1:9893786-9918135 GCA_037577275.1 Bryconaethiops microstoma
ATTGAACTCAAGCGAAGCGAACAGGCACATTAAAAAAACACAAACACAAACTTCGATATCAACGTAAGAGCCGCATGCGGCTCGGGAGCCGCGGGTTGGCCACCAGGGTGATAGGGCATCCAGGCCATCACTACAAAGCATCTCCGCCTCCCTTCCAGATGCGCTGAATCACTTCTATGTATGGTTGAAAGCACAAAATGACATGGCAGCAAGGACGACTACCTTGATTAGGAGTGTCATAGGCAAGATAACTGGTATAAGTGAGCAGGAGTGTCAGAGGCAAGGCAAAGTACAAAGAAAGATCAATAACAAAGGCAAGAAGGATAACTAGTAACGCTCAGTACCCCCAATAAATCAGAAATACACTGCAAGGTACCATAGCTTGATACCTTCCTTATACAGTGCACTAAACAGGAAGTACTCAATTAACAAGATAGAGCTCCCCTAGCAGTGAGGGGGGTGAACTGCAGACATCTCAGATATGGCTGAAAAGCTAGTCTCTAACAAAAAAAAGCTAGTCTTTTGCTCTTGTGTCAGAAGCTGCTGAATATAAACAAAACAATAGAAAATATACTTTTAATTGTGAAAAAAAGATTAAAACTACATGCAGGCCTTTTAAAGTCTACTGTTAGATGTTCCTTGAAGGGTCTGAAAAGGGTATGGGGGGGCTAGCACCCTTTACGAATATTAATTGCTGAGACACAGAAAGAGTCCCATTGATGAATTAGCACAATGAAGAAGGAACCAGAGGAAGCACTGGAATCCTATTATCTCACTTTTTTCTGCCAGCCTCTTTTTCCTGCTTGCATTTCTGTGTTTGCTGTTGTTTTTGGGCCATGAGGGGGAGGTTGTTAACAAAGTGATTATTGTGCTCGGGGTGATACAGAGAAAAACAGAAGGCAGCAACTGCTTCCTGTGTCTGAAATGAGAGGTTGTCCCAATCATTGTGATTATGCCAAATAGTAATAAAATCTCATGTGTAAAATTTCATTTAACACTAGTCATATGGTGCACTGCTAAGAAACAGTTTCAGTAATTACAGTAAGTAAGTCTGAAGTGGTTCCATCCACAATCAATCCACTAAGGAAGAACTGCACACTGAAAAAGAATAGCACTCGGGTGTATACCAACTATTGGGTGATTTGACTGGTTAGCTATACTGCATTCCACTTCTGGGGTCACTTTCATTACAAAACAGCCTGTCAGTTGTGTAAGTCATTAAATTGCCTAATGAGATTCTGCTCTGAGACAATGAAGTAACTTAGACCTTTTGGCTTCATGTTTGCAGTATGTTGCAGTGGCTTAAAATAAAAAAAAACACTCTTAAAAATAAAGTTTCCTAAATGGTCCTTGGCATGGACATACAGTTTTAGGAAAAACCTCAAATAAAGAACTTTTATGTTATATGGAAGTTCTGCAAATCGTAAATAATATAATTTGACAAAATGGGCCAAACGGTTCTACTATGACAAAAATGACAGCTACTGAAAGATTCTTTAGGGAACCAAAGCAGCTATTCTTTATTCACCTTCAATTAGAAGAGTGTAGTTGTGGAGAAGGGCTTTGGGCTTGTTAACAATAAATAAACAAGGACAAAAGCAAAGACAAGAATAAGGATAATAAATATGCAAAGAAATGCTAACCTTTTTTCTGCCTAGAATTGGCTAGTGTACATGAACCTGTGCTCCTGGTGCCCCATGTTGAGATAAAAGCAGAGGCAAGGAGAGGAACAATGAGAGTCTGTGCAAAACTCATTAACATCTGGAACAGAGGGGAGGAAAATGCTGTTTTCTCTGTTCAGAGCCACAGACTTAAGGTTGTTCAACCAGCCTGAAGAGGGAGAAAGAGAGAGAGAGAGAGAGAGAGAGAGAGAGAGAGAGTTAGAGACCTAAAAAATGGGTTTCATGCGCATAAACTAACTTTTGAAGGTGAAGTGGATTGAGGAACTAGTGCCATGTTTTCTTCTTAATTTACTACTCTGAAGAACAAACTGACCGAAGAAGGAGCGCTTAACAGGTTTGACACCAGTTTCTGAGTAGCTGCAATATCTTATTATGCTATGTTCTGGTGGTGTTTTTTTAATTAGTTCAACATTGATTGGTGCCTTTATTGCTTATTGAAAATTTTAAAACCAAACTGAAATTCCTACTCAAAGCTAGAATACAATTCAGACATGGTTCAAGTCAAAAATGTCCAGGTCTAGTCCACAGCCTTGCCAGTTTTGTGGTTTCAAACAACCAAGCCCTTATTGAGGTGAATCCAATGTGCTGGAACAGAGTAATAACTAAACTGCATCTGAGTAAGTGGATTTGAATTGTCTTGTTTTGCATATAGTTGAAAGTAGTGCTGGACGAAATATCAGGTCCAAGCACTGATGGCTGCAACGTAAGGCATTTGCTGGGTACTTTTGAATGTTTTAACTTTTTCAAAACAAAAATGATGAAAAAAGTCAGTTTTGTTTGTGTGTGGCTAAGGTGTGTGGCTAATGTGTACAATACTATTTAGGGTTCTAGAAATGAAAACGGGGCAAATATATCAATACAAACTGTCAGATTTATATGACATTCTTGTAGCATGGAGAAGTTGTTGGGAAGCATTATTCATTTTATCAATAGCACCTTACATATCATTATAAAGTGATAGATTAGGAACATACAGTAGTTTGAATTCGATATCTATTGGCCAACACAGGGAAAATCCATCATTTGTATTTCATTTGAATTTCATATCAATACTTTTCACTCAGGGAAAGCTGTGCTCAAATATGAACTCCACTACTTTAACGGTGGTGTGTGCCAGTTTGCTCTCTTGGACTTCTGCCTTTCATCATCTCGGCAATAAAGGTAATCATTATGATCAGCATAGGATTACTTAATCATTGTATACTCTACATGTCCAGAAGTATCCAGACATCCCATCTCATTAGTGCATTCAGCTATTTTGAGATGTGCACACTGCTGACTCAGGTTAAATTTTACATATGCACAGATTGGTCAGTCTCTATAAAAAAGGATTAATAATAGAATTGAACGCTCTGAAGCAGTCACCATGTCCAATACATCAGTTAGGACTTTCCAAGCATTTGTAATGTGGAGCACTGGAACTGTGTTCTATGGAATGCTCTTGAGGCAGAATGCAATCAAAACCTGACACCAATGTTCCAACATCTAATGTAAAGTCTTACCAAGAGTAGAGGCTGTCAGTGAAGAAAAATTGGTACAAACAAAAAAAACCACTGAACAGGTGTCTGTATACTGTTGGGACTATAGTGTACTTTCAGGATAGTTTTGCTAGTCATGTCAGTTATTTGCATTTTAACACTATTTTGAAAACCGTTATGCAGACAAAGGGAAGGAGCTTCAGTATCTTGTGGAGCCCCCAGTATACGCTGAGGTAACAGCACGACGAGGGGAGAACACCACCCTCCCGTGTGTACTGCAGACCAAACCCTCTCACTACAGAGTGAAGTGGACTAAAGTTGACCCTCTTCTTCGAGGAGTGGAAAACATTATTCTCATCACGAATGGCCATGTAGATAAACAGTATGGTACGTTGGGGCCTAGAGCAAGGCTCCGTCGTGCACATGCGTTGGACATCTCTCTTCTTCTCATCGGCCTTCAACTGGAGGATGATGGCCAGTATCGCTGCGAGCTCATCAATGGAATTAATGATGAAAGTGTCGATATTACTCTCAGGATTGAAGGTAAAGCAATGTTTCCCAGCTCCAGAGCTGTAATTCAACTGTGCTGTGTTGTCTGATGTCTTCAAGTATATTAGTGTTGGGTAGACTACTCAAGAAATATAATTACAAATGCAATTAGTTACAATCTTCCTTATTATTTCTGTAATACACTTCTGGATTACATTTAGACAATATTTGCTCTAGTTGCATTTGGTTACATTAGCTGGTCAATTGGATTTATGAAGCTCATACAGTTTGAAGACACAACCTTAATAGCCCCCTCATTTGCATTGCCACATATGTATCAATACCCTGAAAGTGGCCCAGATTGGAAGAAAGCTGAAGATTTATTTCCCCCTAAACTGTGAATGTAGTAGTTTTTGTTTGCAGTTTATGGTTTCATTTATTAATGATTAATAGATTGAATTATTGGTGTGGCTTAATCAAAATGGTAGCCCAGAAAAATAGCAATCCGCAAATAGTAACTCTCTTTTAAGTATTTGATTTCTGTTACCAAACACTCTTAATAACACAGCATATGTGTGTAAATCTATCAAAACTTTCAATTATTCTCAAGGTTTTTATTAAGTTTGTAGCTCTAGCTTTAACTAGCAGTCTGTAGTCTGAAATGTTGGTCTGCATTCACTTCAATGTAATATCAAGTAAGCTAGGACAATGCTAGTTGAGTAAATGTGGATTGTGTTGTGCTTTATGTTGGATGATAAGGCTGTGGGTGGTCCCAGACACATGCCACCGTGCAGGGTTAAGTTTCAGCCCTAATCAAACATACCTCACATGCCTTCAGTAACATTTAAATGTAACAGCCAGATGCATTGGAACAGCCACTATATATGCTACAAATGGGTTTTTTGTATTACAAATGTACAGTTGATATTTAGGATACCTGGAATGTTTAATAACAAACAATAACAGCTTCTAATAGCATTTTAAAATACATTTTTATGAACGACTTATATTACAGGATTGGTGTTTCCCTATCAGAGCAGTCATGGTCGGTACAAACTGAACTATTTTGATGCTAAAAAAGCCTGTACAGAGCAGGATGGTACACTTGCAACATACAGGCAGCTCTACAGAGGTAAGTAGTAGTATTTAACAAACAGGAAATTAAAATTTACTCTAGCTTTCAATTAGATTTGCATATCCATATTCAAAACACAAACTAAGAGTACTGGATGGGGAATGTGTTGTGATGATATCCAGTTATTAGAGTTATTTCTATAAGTCAAATCTTTCTTAGCACTACTACTTATCACACTTATAGCATGGACAGAAGGTCTGGACTGGTGCAATGCTGGGTGGCTAAATGATGGGACAGTCCATTACCCAATCCTGCACCCGCGGCCAGCCTGCAGAGGAGATCTTCTTCCAGGGATCCGTAGCTATGGACCTCGGCACAGAATGCAGGAGCATTATGATGCTTTCTGCTTCACTTCTACTACTGAAGGTCAGGAGATATAATGGGCAGTGATAACAATAATATTGTAGTTGATATGTGAGGGTTTCTCTGAGAACCAATATTTTTGGGACCAGTATTTGTCACTTAAAAAATAGTTTGAATTTACTTGATTCAAATGTTTATATCAGTTCCATGTAAAAAGTATGTTACACCCACACAAAAATAATCCCATATTTAATATTTTTTGACAAGAGTTATGTTGGTGTACTATACTTAATGGGGATATGACACGCCTATTTGTTGAAAGCACTATTGCCATAAGTGTACACACCTGCTCATGCCAATACATTAACATTTATAAAAGGTACAATAGGGAAATATGGCATTTACTTCTAAAAAGGTTACAAATGTAGTAAACTAAATAAAATCATGATATTTTATCACAGCAGCACAGCATTCCCTAAATATTCTCTGTAATAAATGTATCATGCCTTGCACCCACTGAAAATGGGATATGCTCCAGGGTGAGAGAGAGAGAACAAATTTATCATTACATTTGGATTAATTAATTAGTAATTAATAGTAATGCTGGAGATTACTATTAATTAAAAGTAATATAAATAGTACAAATACTATTAATTAAATATTATTACTCATTAGATTCTATTATCGTTCTGCATCCCTGTTAAAAATATCCAGTGAAAGCATTGTGTCCCATGGATGTGACACACCTGATTTAGGTGTAGGGAAAGGCTTGATGAATATATAAAAGCTTGAAGATGTTTGAGCTGGGAAAACAGCAGTGCTGCTACGGGCATCCCAGTGATAGTGAAAAATGATAATTGAATAATTTTTGTTCAATTTTAAAAATGATGTACCTTACTTGCTCTGTAAGGTACTTCTTGGCACTCAAGGCAAAAAGCTGCAGGAGTTACACACAGTGATATGTTTTAAGGAATAGAAGGATGACAAGAAGGATGGTGGGCTCACTAATGGACTGAAGAGGAGAAACACAATCCCCTGTTGTGTATGCATACAGGAGAGAGTCTGTTAGAGAGGGTGATTGTTTCTGTGGTGACATTTGAGCTCCTACCATGTCTGTGCGATATTGGCAGCTTCAAATGTCATCTTGATGCTGTGATGGAAGCAGCTGACTTATTATTAACAGAGAACATTGTTGTTGTCTTTTATTTTATATTTTCCACTACCATTATATAGCCTATTATCTATAAATATATCTAAAACATATACAAGAAGTGATTTCATACCATTTAGTGGACTCTCTATTTTTGAATGGTAGCTAGAGATTGTTCATGATTGTTGAATGAGGTACCACTGTTATTTTGGAATGTTGCATTAATGAACTAATCATAATCTCTAAATTTAATTGTACAGGGACTTTACCCACATGATATAATGCAGACCTGTGCTTCATTGAACTGTACAAGATACTTAGCTACTGCAGACCTTTCATACATATTAAAGTAGCCATCAAAGTGGCACAAATGTACCGCAGATACAAATAAGAAGGTAAACAATTATGGTAGAGGCAGGTACAGACATGGTGGCTAATGATTTACCAGAATATATTCATATTTTCTATTCACAAAAATATGAATATCAAATATTGTCAGTGTTGGAACACAACCTTATATCCCCATCTTTGTCTTTTTTTTACTGCTATGTAAGCAGTGACAACATTTCATGACAGAAATGTTCCAAAACTTTTCCAAACTAACACCTAATGTTAAGGAGCTTCTGCTTTTTTGTTGGCGATAAAAGGTTTTTTTTTTTTCTGACAGATAGTAGTCAAACCTGAGGCAGTGTCAGTTTACAGTTAATAAATGGTAGGAGTTGCAACAGGGATGTTTGAAATTGTGCAGTGTCTCTCTGATATGACTAGGAAAACTTATTTTAAAGTTAATATTAAAACATTTTAGAAAATTACTTAGAAAACCATCTAAAAGATTAGTTTATAGTCACTCAGACCTTCCCCAAACTCCCTATAATTTGCATCTTGGTTTCATTTTTATCTTTGCCTGTTGCACAGGTTTAGTATTCTATGTCCCAGGGCCCCTAGATTTTATGGGAGCACTGCATGCATGTAGGAAGGAAGGAGCGAACCTGGCCCGTGTGGGACAGCTCTACTCTTGCTGGAGGTTCCAGGGGTTGGACCGCTGCGATGGAGGCTGGCTACAAGATGGCAGTGTGCGTTTTCCTATCACTACCCCGAGGGAGCGTTGTGGAGGAATCCCAGAGAAAGGGGTCCACAGTTTTGGATTCCCCACCAAGAGCTTACGTCTTTATGGGGCATACTGCTACAGGTAAATTATCAACACCATTAGCCCTAATCTGTACAGGACACCACTGAAAAGCTACTGATCTGAACAAGACAACCTGTGTAACTATCACATTATTGTTATATTTTCCTGTCGTATTGATTTTCCAGAATTAGCTGCTGTGCTTGTAGCAATACAAGACGATATTGTAACATATGTTGGGTAGTTACAAGTAGAAGATTTGCGTGGGAATGAGAATGGAGGAGCCTGGCAGGTTTACCAAATCATTACCAGTCCAAAGTTCTCAGCACTGATGTAGAACGTCTGTTCTGCCCCATTTTGTGTCCTGTTTAGAGTTGTTCCTACAATGTGTAAACAAACAGTTTGCTTAACCAAGATCAAAATAATCATATTAAGCATATTTTGCTATGACATCCAAAATCTGAAGAAGGCATAAAATCAAAAGTTCTTAAGAGTGTGCTGCTTTTCAAATGAAATGATTCAATACTGAATGTATGGTAACTTGAACTAAAGACTTTGTCCACTTAAACAGTCAAAACTAATGTTTTGTCCATGATTAAATGTTTTGTCCATGACTGAATTCTTGTATACTGTGCAATAACAGCATTATGCAATAATAGTAATTATGATTATAATGTCTGTTCCTTTACTTTAAAATAAAAGTGGATTTATGAGTGTGCTTACTACCAAATAAAAGTAAGAACAAAACAAGTTATTGTTGATACTGTTAGTAAAAGGGCTGTTTTATTATTACTTTTTAAAAAATGAAACCCCAGAACAAATACAGCATTGTAACAGTATGGCACCATATACCAGATGGCACCTTATGGCTTGATTTTTTTTCCCGTAACATCATAATAAAATACTGTATGATGAATAAAAATACCTATGACAGTTTCTATGACGTCGTTGTGGTAGTTTGACTTATTCTAAGCTACTGCTTCTGAGCTAAGAGTAAATATTTTCAAATATTGTGTAGGGAAAAAATCAAGCCACAGAATAAATTACCATGAAATACTTGTTTACAAAATCAGTAAAGTGCATCACAAATCTCAATGATACTAGAGATACTGTTTAGGCTCTTTAAAACTTCAGAGTGTAACACATACACAAATCTATGTTTTACAGCCAATTGGATTTGACAACATACATCCAAAATTTTACTTTGCTTTGAATTCCCTCTTTTAAAAAAATATATTGATAATGTTTACCCCTCAATTAGTGATACAAGTGGACATAACTGCAAGTTAGAAAAATTCACACATTTTTGTCAAATGTTATGAAACTGCTGAAAGATGATGGGTTGAGTTAACTCAAGTTCTCATGTAAATCCCATGCAATTAGTATAAACCTAAAAAAATTAGAAAGGGAAAAGTGTATACTTTTGGCCAGTGGAAACACACTTATTACTAAAGGTGTTAAGGGATTTCAGTAAAAATAAATTCACAGCCGGACACAAAACGACCTATACTTCAGAATTTCAGCTCCTGTGTATCTATACCATCTAATGAAAGCTAAGAATTCTTGTTGACTTATTGTTGGCTTAAAGCTCAAATAATGAATTCCTGCAACTGTCAGGCTGGTTTTTGGTAGTGTGAGAGATTCCTTCAATTAACAATAGTTAAAAAATAAAATAAAAAATAAAACACTGTTAGTAAATGTAGTGCTATATCAGCTTTATCAGCTATAAAACTAATTTTAGCTGGTTCTAAGTTCTTAATTTTAGCTTGTTGAGCACTGAAGTAAGAATTCTAGACCTCTGAACTAAAATTAGTTGAGTTTAAAGGCATCCTGCGAGGCTGTGGAGCGCTAGTTTTTCTGTGTTTACAAATGTGTGAATGGAGGCTGCTGAAGAGTATCATTAGCCCCATTTCCAGTGCTGGGCATAAGTTAAGGCAGCCAGGGCCAGCCAATGATAATGCCTTTTCTTTAGACACCTGTAGGCTTTAGTGAGATATAACAACATGGCCTATGATCTTAATCCAGCCAAATATCACTAAAGGCATGGTTTTGAGCACTGTTTTGATGGTGTTTTCTTTGAAAGGGGACTGATAACATGGGGTGCTGTTATACAAGTGTCTGTGAGTATGCTTAAAGATGGGTTGTAGCAGCTTTGACTTTCTCATTTTTGTGGAACAAAGCTTTTGATATCAGCATGGTTTGTGTTATGTGAGTTAAAAGTTTCATTTGAAGCTTCAAGCATAGGGCTGAATGCACCAGGTTAGTCCTGGCTCACCTTATCACACTCTGGTCTACTAGTCCATTAGTACCCTCATGAAGTTCGTATGACACAGTGGCATTGATTTAATTCAGACCAGCTGAGGTTAAAAGGTATTTGCTCCATTATTTTGTCATTTGAGGTTGTGCTTTCTGGCATGCTAATTTGGGGATTGCTTCTGAATACCTGTTATAATTTGGGTCGTAGAATTACAAAATAGGTAATTCTGTGTCAGATTTAAGAGAGAAATGTGAGTGAAAGAAGTTAGTGAGTGGATCAGAAGGCTGGAAATGTGATGAGCGTATGCATATTCTTCTTATAAAACACTGTGGTACGCATGATGATTGTGGAAGTCTCTTGAATGAAAGGGGAAGAGCAGAAAAGAAACTGAAGAAGCAATAATTGGTCTAAAGCCTCCACCATTCTGATGTTGCTTTTTCTGTGGTTGTGTCTTCTATGAGTACTGGTTCCTGCTTTTGAGTGGTGGAGAGTGTGACATGATCTTCATTTGAATCCAGTGTTTCTGTTGAATACACACAATGTCAACAGTACTGTTAAGCTTGGATGATAAGTGCACTATGGCATCACCAGTATACTAATCACCAGCCTAATTCTCTGTAATAATCTGCACTTGTTTCTTCACTGCTTAAGTTAGATGGCTTTGCTAGGATTTATATGTAGGTCTGTGTCAATCAACAAACAAAAAATATTCTTCTGAAACTAGTCAGGTACAGGGACTGGACAGAAAATGTGGTAGCCAAGAAAGTCTGCCTCTTTGGAGGCAAATATGAAGAAATGAGGGGTGGCTCAAGACTTTTGCACAGTACTGTATATACTGACCTAATCCAAAACTTCTCTTTGAACAATATAAAGCATTTTATATTACAGAGTCATTACTGGCACGGCATACACAGTACACTATGGTAACAATAATTGGTCCTAGGGTAGAAAACAAAGACTAATTTTTCCTCTTATCAGTGCAGAATCTTAACATTAGTGGCCTACAGGGCTGAAGGACAGCATTAGTGAAATATTTTCTTACGTGGTGTACAGGTGATTTGTGGCTCCTCCCACTGCCCGTTGCTGTGGCATGTGATAATGGGGTTGTGTCTCTGAATGAAACCCTCCTCACAGTAGTAACGCACCTGGGCGCTGGCCTCATACCGCAGGCGCTGGCGACCAAACAGCTTAGCGTTTGAGACAGGAGGGGGCTGAGCACAGAAAGCTGAGAAAAGGTGGACATATGAGTGAAAACATGTAAAAAAAACCCCCAAAAAACAATAAACATAAAAATGCCACTGAACGCATGACTTACTATTTGAACCTTTATCCATTTTTAGGCATTCAGCCAAAAATGCTCTGCATACGCTCATATTTACCCTTATGTAAAGCATTCTGTGCAATTCCACTAGGGGGCATACTCACCGATGCCCTTCTTACAGGTATAGGACAGATGATAGTTACAGGGCACATCACTCCAGTGTCCTTCATCATGCCATACCATCACCACACAGTCCTCTCCAGACAGGAAGTAGCTATCAGGCTGACCACGATACCAGTTCTCATACAGCTGAAAGACAGAGAAGGTAAAGGAAACAGTTCGTCCAGTCATTATTCAACATTTGTAGGTTTGTAGGTTTATTACTGTGTTTTGTCATGGGTGTCCCTATACCAATGGGCTGAAATCCAAAAGGAGATGAACTGGAAAAAGAACTCAAACCAAAAATCTATACTAGAAGATGTTTGGCAAACTTCCTTCACTTCATCACTAATAGTACCGGTCCACTAATTATACTGCACCACTAATAATACAGCTCTACCTCACAGCATTTTTTTCTATTGTAAGACCGTGGAGGACAAAGCACAGAGGCAGGACTTCTATAGTGAAAAGTGTAGAAGACCCTCTCCACTGTGTTCCTTGGCCAAAAGAAAACTCTTTCCCATGACATACCTTCTGGCATTTTGTGGCACATTTCTAAATGTTTTGTTGCACATTTCTAAATGTTTTGTTGCACATTTCTAAATTTCTACCAGCAACTTGTCATGTACTGAACAACAAAAAAAAAACTTGTAGTGTTGTGTGGTTTTACTAAGCTCTGTTTACATCTACACAGCCCTTGAGCAGATTTGAACAACCCCACAATAAAGAGCAAGAAACACTGATGCAGTACATAAGAGTCATAGTTATGCATATGACATCATAAGAGTTTTTCTTCTTGTATAGTAATCACTTTAAGTGAACTTACAGATTGACCAGCCCTGCTAGAACTGTTGCCACAACAGAACACTCACTGTCGTTAAAGACGTTACACTCTCCGGTCACTATTTGTTTACCCTCCTTCAAGCAGAGAAGATGAAAGGACTGAAGCACAACAGTGTGTATACACATATACACACACACTTGCAGTGATTACTGCTCTTATTACTTATTATCACTGAGAGCCAGAGCAGCCAAGCTTTTACGCTCATTAATATCTTCTAAAAACTGCTACTACACTATGAGCATTTCTATTACCACCTTACTTTGCATTGTAGGATATGTCTGTATACTGTAAATATGTCTGTTGTATATTGTAGTTTTTAGTGTTTTGGAAACAGGATGCCACTGGGCAGGTTTTGAGGTTTATGTTGTATGAATACACTGTGCTACAAATACTTTTAAGAAAGTTGATAATAGAAGATGATTACTTTTCCAAGCGCTAGAACTTTTAGAGATTCCCTATAAAGTCTTGTGTCATCAGGAGGTTTTGAGATCTTCCAATTAAATCTTGATAATTCTAATAAAAGTTGATGTACAAAGAAAGACTTATTCTCGGGTGTTGGATGCAGTTTTTGTCAAAGTCATAAATGAGCTTTAAATAATACTTTCTTATAATTCATAAACATGGTTTAGCATTATTTATCACAAGTTTTCTTGTATTCTTTCAGAAGAAACTACTTAGATGAGAAACAGGCAGTATGTTACTTCCTGCGCTGCGTTAAAATATGTACTAGATACTAGAAGAGGGAACAGTTTAGTTTTTATCCCAAAACCCTGGACTGCTATTAAACACCACCCCCAAATAAGCAGGATGTTTGGGCCTATACAAAGCTTACCAGTGGGTTGCCATCAGACCAGTGGAAATCACCCTCAATGGTCCTGTCATTGAGGCCAGTCCACTGGTACTCCCTGTACTTATCTGTAAAAAGAAACCTGGATGTGAGTCACAGGGAAACCAAATGTCTGATTACCATCACACTTACAGGCCCAGACAAAATACGAACTCCAAAAGAGGCTTCAAATAGCTTTTATAGGGAAAATCAATTACTCTTTAGACAGAAAGGATGATTTAAGATGATGAAAATAATGGATTACATTGTTTGCTAGTGCTTTTGAAACTTATATCATTTTACAGATATAAATGATAGACATGCAACACTCAATAAAATAACAGGATTAGGTCTGGTTAAAATAAATTACATTCAGCACAATATACTGAACACAATATCTGTGAGCAGTATGCACGTTCTTTGTGGCCTTTTACAAATGACTCGTACTTCTCACAACATAGGGGCAACATGTGCATTATAGTTGCCTGGACCAGTTTGCTCTGTCTTATCCTGCAACGTAAGGACATGAAATGAAAAAACATAAATAAAGAAAATCCTTAAATTAGAATCACTTCTGGAGTTGCAGTGTGATATTCTGAAGAACGAATAAATAAGCCAAAGTCCAAATTGCATGCTAATTTTTTTTTTTCCATGTACCTGTAACTCAAGAGTAATTTTTTTCATACACTCAGTCTGCCTTTACTCCTTGTTTGAAACCTTAACTTAATCCTTAAACAAGAACAAGTAGAACCAGTTCCAGATAAGGTGATAAGATTAGTTCAGACGTGCCATTGATGAAATGCTGTTCTTCAGGTGACATGACGGAGACCAGGTGACCTCCACACATGCGACAGTGTTGCTCTGCCGCCTCCCAGCTTTGACGCTTTGCGAAATGCTTGTAACAGTTACTCTGAAATTTTTCCCAGCCTGGTTCACACTGCTCCAGATCTAAGAAGTCACAAAAAGAGGCACAACATCCAAATTAAATGTCAGAATCTATAAACTGACAGACATAATTGATATTATTACCTTTCCTCTTTGGTTCTAATCTCTTAGAAGACTGGATCGATTAAAGATCAATAACAAAAAAATGTTTGTCCTCAGGAACACATTATGTTAGGCTAAAAAAGGTTGGAAACTGCCATTACATCTAAATGGGGACAAGTTCAACTCACCTATTTGGCAAAAGTCTCCTCCATAGGTTGGTAGGCATAGGCATTTGACACCAGCACTGCTGTCCACACATGTGCCTCCATTAGCACATGGGTTCTCAAGACAGCCATCTGAAACACAAAGTTCCTACTGCTGAAGAGACTCTTTGTTTTCAGAATATGTACAAACTAAGCTAGGTTGCAGTGGTTTAACATAAAATGCATATTCACTGAGCAGTCACTCATGATCGGAGTATATAAGGCCACAATGTAGCCTTGCCCACTAGGTGGAACCATTATAAAGCAAGAAAAACTGATGGTGCGTATGATGCATTTGTACATGAGTGTAGCTCAAAGACACGATGATTGTATAAAAGGGAATTTTAGCATTTTATTGCTCTGTATTGCTCAGCTCCAGAAAACTAAACTTAGGGCATATGCAACAAATAAGGCTTCAGTAAACATGCTGTGATCCTGCTCACATGAGGTAGTGAGTTGTGGTTATCATCTCAGTCAGCAATAAGAACTACTTTTGGTGTCTGTCCTTGTATAATGGGCTCCCATATGGTCATCTTACCTGGGATGCCTGTTCTGATGCTCTGTGTTGCTCTGGTGGGTGTGGGGGCAGGGTGTGTACTGGTTTTGACTTCATACTTTTCCTTGCTGTCATCAGAACCTGTGGTGGTAGTCAGATTATAATCCCTGTTGTTTGCCATGGTTGTGGAAGGGCCCTGGCCCTGCTCAGACTCTTTGCTGGTGGGAGCTGCTGTAAAGTCAGACTCAGCGAAGGGCTCAGGATTGTCTATGAGGATTGGGGTGTCACCACTGAACTCCACATCTGCTCTGGACTCCTGCGGTGGGGTGGGAGAGGCTGCAGTGTCCCAGCTGGGGGTTGGGGTCATAGCTGGGAGCAGTGTGACCTCTATAGTAGAGAGAGTTGTGCTGGACTCAGTTTCAGTCTCATTAACACTAACAACATCTGTGTCATTAACAGCATCTGTTGTGTTCAGAATCAGCAGGTTTGTGAAGTTCAAGGGTACACTGGGTGTTGTGTTAGGATGATTGAGGTCTGGATACTCTGAGACTGAGGAATTGCCTCCTGTAGACCCTTCTTCCTCTGATGAATCATCTTCATGGCTGCTACCATTTTGGCTGGAAGCTGTCTCAGCTTCAGGGAGTCGAGAGGTTGTAGTGTAAAGAACTTCTGATGTTCCCCCAAGTCCCTCTTGTTCAACCTGCTCTACTTTCTCCTCTACTATGATACTGAAGCCTGGTAGAGTGCTACTCTCTGGAACAGCTGAAATGGTTTCCACCTCTGTTGCGTTCTGCATAATGGATGTTCCCAACATGTGAGGTACGGGTGTCGTCAGGAGATTCAGTAGCAGGTCGTCATCATGGTCCCCTGAACCATCAGTAGACTCTACTTCTTTCTCTCCTTGATGTGTAGGAGTTACAGTCACTCCCAAGTCTTGATCAGTCTCATTTTCAACTGAACTGAAAGACACTACTAGGGACTCGACTGAAGTATGTCCAGCTTCCTCCTCCACTCTATCTACAGTAGCAAAAGTGTCTGTAACACTGTGCTGTTTGTGACTGGGCTCAAAACCTGTCATGGAACAAATTAAATTAATTAATTTCAGTTAAACAAATGTCATTTAAAGGTCAGTCACATATTTCAATTGCTGTGCTTTCAAACTGAAAATGGCAAGCTTTGAAAAGCATATTACTTTCTATTACTGCTTACTGTCTGTGGTAGTTTCAGAAGAGAAATTCCCATTTGAATGTTCTTGATTCAGGATGACAGGAGAAGTTCTCTCAGTAGATGGTGTAGTCACTTCATCTTCTATTCCCTCAGGGGTTATAGTAGAAATGGTTTGAGTTGTGTGGTCCAGACTTTCACCACACAACTCACGACCACACAGTTCATCATCAAGGTTGGTTTCAGGCATGGGTTGGAAATGTTTGGATCCTCCAACTTCTCGAAACTCGTAGGACGTCTCTAAGCTGTCAGTTGTGGATTTCGGTTTGCTCTCTATAAAGATTTTATAGTCTACTCTCTCTCCTGGCTCCAGGTTTGTTTCTGGCATAGGCTGATAGTGCTTATGATTGTGAGTTTTAACTTCATCGTGAGCTGTGCTATTCTCTGTATCTAAATCTTCTACTGGCATTGGGTGATTATGACTTGGCTGTAGGTGTATTTCTGGCACTGATACAAAGTCAGTTGGGTTGTTAAGCACTTTTTGCCAAGAGGTCTGAGTTGACTCAGGTTCCCATCCATATGTCGCTGTGGAGGTGAGGATTTTACTTTTGGCAGTGGTAGTATGAACTTTATCCAGTGGGGATGATGTAGGGTCTTGCTCATCTGCCACCACTGGTGTCGTTTCACTGGAGAGAGAGAAGGACTCAACAGCACCTTGAGCTTCATTCTGTGTGTGTTGAGTTACATCACCCAGACTAAACTCCTCCTGAGGGTCACCTAAGGTCACAATGTCCTGGCCAATGTCCTCTGGCTCTGTGGCCAAATAATCTACAGGGGTGACTGTATGAGTATTAACATTTCCTGTGGGAAAAAATAGGCAGAACAATGGATTTTAGGCAGAATTAAAATGCATTAAACTCTACTGAACTTTAATAAAAACCCCAGTAAAATGAAAACCAAGGCACATTTGTTACCCCTAAAGCAGTAGGCATCATGGCGACTGTAAGGCTCTGGAAAGCCTGTTTGGTTGCTGTAGCGGTACACGGTCTTGACACCAGGTTCAGAACCTCCACATCGCTCTCGTGGAGTGACAATGGGATAGCGTACGCTGCCATCAGCAAGCCAGCCGGGGCTACAGTGGTTAAGACCATCATTCCAGGCAGCATATAGTTGGCTTGTGGAGGCTAACTCTGCACCCTGTTGCTTGCAGTAGGCTTTAGCCTCAGACAGTGTGAAGCGTTGTGGGGTCGACCCATGGAACACCTCACCTAAATTAAAGAATAATTATATGACATACCATATCAGCATCAGTGGCTAATTATAATACTATAATTAATTAATATAATTAGTTACTATCATAATAAAAAGGGCTATTTACCATGGATGTTCTCTATATAGCAATACACATCAAAAAGCTCATCAGGATCCATCATGCCATAGTTCCGGACCCCTGGCAGACCATCCATATCTCCAAAACATCCCTCCCGAGGCATCTGGATAGGGTATCTGAGTTTTTGTTCAAACAGACATCAAACTAAATCTTTAGTTCTTGTTAACGCATCATGTTACATTATTCTTTCAAAGGCTAAATAGCATAAAATTAGTAAATATTCCTGTTGAATCATACCAATAACAGTCACAGCTAATAACAACATGCTGTGGGACTAAATTAGTCATAAGGTAATTTACTTACCTGACAGAACCATCTGCTAACCACCCAGCATCACACTGCTCATAGCCGCTGTTGTATGCAGCCAGAAGCTGCTCTGGAGTGGCAATCAGAGCCCCGATATCCTCACACGCATCCTTAGCCTCATCAAAAGAGAAAGCATAGCGGCTGGAGGCATGACGATAGTGAAACACCACACCTGTGGACATTCAGTAAATAAGCACACCTTTCAGTTTAAGAAGCCAGGCTTATAGGGAATATGAATACTGGGAGCACTAGTTGTAATATTTAGTACATACATATACACACACACACACACACACACACACACACATATAAATAGCTCACTAGGCAGCTACGTTTTTTCATTCTAGGACCAGTGTAAAGGGTTGTATATTTTCAAGGGCACCTATTTTTTACAAGACAGGGTAAACACATTCTAGTAATTTTGGAGCGTATCTATTGATCAATGCATCAAGAAATGTTCACACAATGTAAAGGGTAAACATTTTCAAATGGTGTAAAAAGATACCAGGTTTTTATGTGACTGTAATATTTGAATAGGTTCATTAGTATGATTTTTAAGGTTTCATAGCTGACATGCTTTAAGTGTTAATTACCTTTCACTTTGATCTGAGCCAGGTCATGAGCATCCTCAAGGCCCCGCTGGACCTCACAACGGTAAAATCCCGTATCGTTGTGCCTCAGGTCATCCAGTTGGAGAGTGAGGTCAGTTAGAGATGAATCATAGTTCAGCAGTGAGGCCCGACCTTTATAAAGCTCACTGACCTTCACCCTCTCCCCTCGGGCCACCAAGATTTCTGTCTCTCGTCCAGACAAGAGCATGCTCCACTTTACTCGTGGCACAGTGAGCACAGCATGCCGGCCCACTGTGGGCTGCGTGGATGAAGATTGTGACAGGGACACCAGGCATGGCAGAGTCAAGGAACCTCCCAAAACGGCCGACAAAGTGGGGGTGGTAGGGATTTTAACATGCAAGATGCTAGATTCATCTAAGGAAAAGATTAAACATACCTTAAGGTGTGACACAACATGACTGGTGGACATACTGAAATATTGTGTGAGTTCATTTTACAGATGGTAAAATAGCTCATACACAGACATTTTTATTTCTGGTAAGACATCAATTCTGAAGGCCGTTTTAGACGAATCCACATTAGTGTAAAGGTTACGGCAAATAACCTGCCAACATATGAAACGTCTCAGCTTTGCCCTTGGGCTTCTTATGTTCAGTTTCTGCATGGAACCTTAAATTTAAAACATTTGAGGAAGGTGAACAGCTGTAAAATGCTGAAAGGCCCTGCCTGCCCTATGTGTCACATCTCATTAATCATGTCGTGAGTGTAAGTAAGTGAAGGTGACACACCTGCTGTTGGTCTGGGGACAGCAGAGGATGGCAGGACAAAGGGACAGATGGTGCACAGCAGCAGAGAAAGGAACATCACTGATCTGAGAAGGGAACAAAGAGCAGGAGGAGAGAAGAGCAGGGCTAAAACTGACCATTTTGACAAGGTCAGTTTCAAATTATGCTAATTTGCCAAGGTGTAAAATGACAAAGATATTTATTTATTTGTCATTTCATTGTCAAAATATACATTTTTGTCAATTATATTTTATTTAATTTCGTTTTTAATTTATTTACACACACACACACACACACACACACACACACAGATTTGTACTAGGCATTTACTGAAGAAATTGAGGAGTGCATATGCTGAGATAGGGTTTTTAAGAAAGAAAGAAAGAAAGAAAGTGCTAAATGTGGGTTCTTTGTGTTACTGCTCCTGCCAGATTGGAAGAATTGGTGGTCTTACGCTCATACACAATTTCAAAAAGTATAAATTTTCAATAGGTTTTACAGATCTGTTGTAAAGCATGATACTGAAAGGACAAGAATGGATTTCAAAAGGAACAGTTAAAATGAAGGAGAAGAACTGGCTCTTCAAGGCTTAAAAAGTCTCTCACAGCAGCCCTCTTTTCATAGGGTGTGGTCCTGCATTACATGCACGGATTCTGCAACGTTATAATTTTTGTTGCATCACACTTTTATTTGTTTTGCTTAGCTTTAAAGGCCTCTATGTCTAGTGATTTTATTTGTGGTTTCACATTCGCATATGTCTTTTGACTCAGCGGTTCAGGATTGCTGAATGAGGGATCTGGCAACCCTGTGTGCTCTCCAGCTGGCATGAGCCAGGACTCAGTAGGCTTTGGGAGCTCTGGAGTGTGCTCAGAATTCTGATGACACAACGAACAACCAATCTGTCCTTAACTAAATATAAATGAACAAAGACGTTATATTGCACAGTATTTTTGTCATCTGTTCTTGGTCCTGTTTATGTTAGTCATTTGATAGAATAACCAGCTAACTGTGTGAGGGGAAAAGTTTTTTAATCAGACCTGGTCAGTCTCTAAGAAATAGATGGAAGAAATAAATAAAGAGGACCACCTGCTAGACTCACTGCACTTTTGTTTGGAAAAGGCGAATGAACTGCATAATCATTCCACATGGAAAGTGCTTGAGAAGCTGGTCAGACATGACACTGGTGGACACACATTTTAAGCAAATTTGGTAAATTATAAACATCTTCAGGGTTGCCAGATGTGCAACTTGCACAGTCAAATACTGCAAGGAATTCGGTGGGTTTATATTATTACATTTTGCAGATACTAAGAATGTTAGCCTTTGAAATACGTAAACAACTTTTTTGCATATTTTTATGTGAGGTCAGTCGGTTTACACTTACAACGTGACAATTTACCTAAATTAGGGCTGACTTTTGGTATAATTCTCATTCAGAGTAATTACATGAGTGTAATCCATGGTCTTTTTTTCTTTTCAAACTAACCAGATTTTGAAATTAAAGACTTTAGAAAAGACAAACCACCAGTCTGGAACACTGCAGTCTAATAGTGCCCACAGACATGAAATTAAAGCTCACTTCAACAACCTGAATTTTAATATAGCAAAGAGGCAGAGATCTTCGGGGATACTGAAATAAGCTGGGCTAAATAATTGATTGAGTGCACTGCTGGTTTGAGGTTGGTGTCAGGACAGTGTACTGAATTCTGAACTACGTTTGAGGTTAAAAACTTCCGTAATCTGAGTTTAATAACCAAGAACACAGCTTAAGCATTTGGCCTTAATTACATCATTAAAAACGTGCTCAGCTTCTTTGCTAACTGAAAACCATAAAAAATTACTTTGCATTTTTTCAGTTTACTATAAGGAGAGGTTGGCACACTGATATCCACTTCTTTACTCCACCCTTCCTATTTTAAACATTCCAGAATAATGGAAATTTCAACTTAAAAGAAAAAATGCCATTCAGTAGAGGAGTTTTTTTATGCTTTCAATTACAGAAAAGGGCTGTGCTACAGACATGACCCATTAAGAATTCAAATCCAGGGATCTGAGAGAAGTGGTTTACAGTAAGTATAAAACAGGAACTACAAAGCCCAAATAAATTCACTCTGTGGAGACTAAAGCCTCAGGCGCACAAGAGCAGGAGCTCCTGATATCACTGAGCTCTTCACAAAGAAGTGGACAAATGAGGTCAGGGAAGAGGGGGAGTGAAAGAGAGAGACAGAGAGAGAGTTAGAGAAAGAGAGAAAGAGAGAGAAAGGGGGAATGTATGTCTGGGAGTGATGGAAACTGGCATTAACTACATGAAAAGGGAGAAAGTGCTGTGTTGAGCAGAAAATCACTGGGTGTGTTATGGGCGTCCTCACCAGGGTGAATCTTGGACTTAATGCCCAGCTTGGGCTTAGGAGGAAATTAGAGAGGCACTCGTAATTTTCAGTGGCAGTTTCCAGAAAGCCATCGAGAAAATGGAGGAAACCTAAAAGGTGGGAGAGACTCAGCAGGGAACACCTAAACTTGCAATCAAGCTGCAAGCTCTCTCCCTCATTTATCTCAATTTCTCTCTCCAAGAATTCACCGCCTGCTCTGTCTCTCTCACTCTGTCTGTCTAGCATTCATAAGACAGTCTTGGTGTTGTTAATTGTTAATGAGAGTATCTGGGCAGTCAGCTTTGATCCACGTTTCTGTTTCATGAAAGCCGCTCTTCCTCCAGTGGCTCTCAGCGCATGGCCTAAAGCCATGACCACATTTCCATAATCCAAAGGGAAAAGAAGTCGGGTTGCTTGCTCTGAGGGCGAACGGAGGAAGACGCAGCCCAGCAACCTCAGGAGTGCTTAAGCAGGCATCATGGCCACGGCCTGCTGTCTGGAATACAGAATGACTTTGGGAAATGGCACAGGCTGAGAGAGAGGCCGGGCCTTCCTGAGGGACGCCAGAGCAGGGTCACGTTAGGATGAGGAGAATAATCGAGAGGAAGAAAGGAAAAAGCTGCTGAAAGAAAGGGGAAAGTGGGGGTTAAGGGGGTGCACTGCCATCACACCAGATCTCATGCAGTCAAAACCTGGCCCATATGACAAACTCCTCGTCCCTCCCTATTTATTTATAAAATGAGATTTTTAAGCCAAATGGAATATTATGGCTAGTGCTTTTAGCAGTTTAGAATGAGGTATTATAAACTGCAGCACATGATTTTCCCACATGCTAGAATCACTGTGGAATGCAGCTTTTTTTTCTGCCTTCTCTCCATCCTTGACATCATCCTGGCCATGGCCATTCCTCACTGGCTGCTCACAAAGCCCTGCTCACCCCTTCTGACCTTGGATGACTGTTTCTGACTCGACCCATCACCAGGGGCAACCAACGCCCCATTTAGAGGCACAAACTGACTAGAACTCATGGAGAGATGGAGAATGAGAAAGTGAGAGAGAAAGTCTGTTGAGTGATACAGTAATCCCCTCAAGTCTAAGTACAGGATGAAAACTTGGGCAGCATACAGACTGTGGTGGATCTGGTGTTTTGTATCCTTCTTTGCTGTACAGTATAATTACACAAACCTGCAGCTATACTGTGATCATGTACACACACACACACACACACACACACACACACACACACACAATACCTCATTTTACAAGCATGTACATGGTAAATGGTTAACCACTAAAAACTGGAGAACTTGCATATATGGGTCCACACATTACTTCCTCTCCTTTATAGGAACATTAAAGGCCTCCTTTCATTGAAAACTACTTCCTCACATGTTTAAAAGATAAAATAAAGGTCAATTAAGTGTTAAACCGCACTATTTACTTAATATAGTCCATGTATATATATATATATATATATATATATATATATATATATATATATATATAAAACAGTATTTCAAGCACAAGAAAGAGGAAGAAATTTGAATGCATAAGTTAGAAATTAAATTTAAAAGTCAGGAATTAAAAATATTTTAAAAAGCTGCCCATCAGAAATCACCATAACTTAAACATGCTGCAGAACACAACTACACTCTTTAGAAGAATTCATTTCAGTTCTTAACCAGTGGACTTACTGCACTGGTTAAAAACTGAACTTGTTTCACATAAACAGGTAGACATGAATCTTCACAAGCAAGTTAACACACACAGTAACAATCGTCTTACTCTCACTCTGAGCATTTCCACAGCTCAAAATCTTTTCCCTATTTTCTCCCTGCAAAACAGTTAAACCAGGTGCATAACTGCTGATCTTGCCCCTTGGCTGAAATGTTCAGTATATTCAGTAAAACAGTGTGAGGCTTTGCATTCAGGTGGAGTAGACCACCAGGCGGAACAAAACTGCTCTGTATTCTGAGGGCTGAGCTGAGAATGTGTATCATAGCTGTGTAGTGCAGCATTCTAAACAGATGCTAGAGTTTTAATCACAGGTGCTCCATCTAAACAAAACAGAATAATATTCTGCAATCGCATAGAGGTCACTTTCAAATGTCAGGAGGGGGTAAACTGAAGGCATCCTTAGGGTAGTGTAAGACCAGCGAGTGGCAGCAAGACCCTCTAGTATTTCTGAAAAAAGTGGGTTGCAAAGATCTTTTGGCTGTTAAGTAAGCAGCTCATTTGCACTGACTGGGTTAAAGTTATGTAGATGGAATTTTAGTATCACGAGATATATGGAATAAAAGTGCCTGCTGTCTGATTCAATTGAACAGATGGCAGACTGTTTTTGACAGCAGAATGGTCCACAAGGAATCTGTTTCACTCTAAAATGTCAAGAACAGGTGTCCGCCCCTCTCAAAGCTCCACCTTTAAGACACAGCAAACCAGACAGGCCTTCAAACAGCCTTACACGTCATCACCCAAATGAATCTTGAAATTCAGTGAAAACATCAGCCTTAATGGTCATGGAGGGGAGACAGACGTGAGCGGCTAATGGATGCTTGAGAGCTTCAAAATTTCAGGTGGCAATTTTACTGGAATTACAGTACTGTACCAACCACACACTGTTCCACAGTGTCTTCAGATTACACACCCTGCCCTGAAACATCATCACATTAAAAAAAAACTAAAGCAATCACTCCATTATTATTAATACACACAATAATGTATTAAAACATATCATAACAATGGAAGGTAGAAATCAGAGTCAATATTAACACTGACAGTAACACATTAGTACATTATTATTAATAAGTAGAAATCAGTCAGTATTAATAATGACAATTATGTATTCATGGATTTAATAGATTACTATTAATATGAATAATAAGTAGAAATCCAAGCTACTGAAAGGAAAAAAGGTGCAGTAAGGTCAGTAAATATATTCTACTGTAATGTATATACATAAAACACAATAATTAACCAATATTATTGTGGGATTTATGGGTTGCCTCCTGACAGAAAAATGGCATCTGTGCTACAAGAATAAATAGCAAAACACCTACACTTACTGTCAACTAGACATGATATTATAGTTCTGAATGGATAAAGGACAAAGTGAAATAGTGCAGATCATACATACCACATCCACAAAGCAGCCTGCAGTTTGAAATGATCCTCAGACTGCCTGCTCTCTCCAGAAGTGTGATTTCCTTCAGAGCAGAGAGGACAAACCTGTGGCCCGTCCGGAGGCGAAGAGGAGAGAAAGAGGGAGGCAGAGTGTGGGTAAAGAGCAGAGTGGCACAGAGAGAGAGAGAGAGAGAGAGAGAGAGAGAGAGAGAGAGAGAGAGAGAGAGAGAGAGAGAGAGAGAGA
>JBBJLS010000006.1:9919563-9939018 GCA_037577275.1 Bryconaethiops microstoma
GTGGGGGGGGGGAGAGAGAGGGGGGGGAAGAGAGAGAGGGAGAGAGAGAGAGAGAGAGAGAGAGAGAGAGAGAGAGAGAGAGAGAGAGGGAGAGAGAGAGTAGACGGGGTGCCCTTTTTTATTTGCCTCTGGTGGATTTTGAGAAAGTAGGACGAGACTGGGCTGGTCACACAGCCTGAAATGTTTCACTGTTTTCTAAGATTGATATAGATTTCCAGAGTTCAGCAGGTGATCCCACGGAACCTGAAAAAGCCGACCACTACTAAAAATGCCTCACTAGAAAGCGTGTGTGTAAATGTTTTAGGGAGAGCCGAGGAGCTCCAACGTTGTGTTCCTGATCCAGCCAGTCCAAGTGAACTGCCCTCCATCTCTCAAAGCCCACTTCGTTAAATCTTTAATGGGGTCTGGGCGAGGGAGAGGGGGAGAGGGGGCCGAGGCTGGAGTCTCCTGCTGGCTCCGCAAAGCTGAGAGTGAGTTGCTTGTTTCCGTCCTTGACCAAGTTAAATATTTTACAGTGTGAACTTGCTGGCGTTTGGGGAGCTTTTCATTTGTGTTGGGAAGCGATGGATACAAGAATGAGGATGGGGGAAGAAATGATGAGAATAAAAGTGATAAGTAAGAAACAGACTCAGAGTGAAGACTCTGACACATAGCCTACTGTACAGTCATTACTGTGATGGACTGCATTATGAAGGTTCATTATTTTAATTTCTGTTCTGTCTTCAAGTGAGCCCACTATTAAAGACAGCTCCGAGTCTGATTTTCATTCTCTCTCTCTCTCGCTCTCTCTCCAAACATCCATACATACACTGGACCCTATGGATCGCACATCCCACAGATACACTATATGGACAAAAATATTGGGACACTGTTCAGGGTTTGGGCTATGACCCTCACTTTCATTGATGCTTAATGTTTCAGCAAACCAAAACATTTTGGACAGCAGCACGCTTCCAACTTTGTGGACACAGATCCAGCATGACTGTACCCCAGTGCTCGAAGCAAGCTCCATAAAGACCTGGTTGGATGAGTTCAGTGTGGAAGAACTTGACTGGCCCACACAGTGACCTGACCTCAACCCCATCCAACACCTTTAGGATGAACTGGAACGGAGACTGTGACCAAGGCCTTCTCATCCAACATGCCAGACCTCATAAATGTTCTACAGAATGAATGGGCTCAAAGTTTCCCACAGAAACACTCCAAAATCTTATTGAAAGCTTCCCAAGTCAAATGTATTTGCATGCAATGTAATTAAAGTCCCTTTTGGTGTTACGGTCAGGTGTCCCAATACTTTTGTCCATACAGTGTACGTTATCGGATTGAAGTTTTTAACTCTTTCTCACATTCCTCAAACCTTTCCTGCACAATTTCTTCAGTGTTCCAGGACACATCATCCTGCTGACGGACCACTGCCTTTAGGTAAAACTGTTGCCATGGGGTTTTACTTAGTCTGCAATAATGTTTAAGTAGGTGAAACATGACCCAAGGTTTCCTAGCAGATCACTGCCCAGAGCATTACACAGCCTCTGCCTACAAGATAATCAATGCTATGCACTTCTCCTGTCAGTGTTTTTAATGTTGATCGGTGTATATACTGTACAGTATATCTTGAGGTTCTTGTGGCCTTATTGGGAGCTCCCGGGAAGCAATGACTAGTACGTACCAAAAGTGGTCCACTGAAGAACAACTGGTGAACCAGCAGGGTTATCGGTGCTACAAGGCTCACAACGAGGACAATAAAAAATATTTCAGTGGGCCATTTCAGTCAAGACTTTGACTACGTCACTCCACAACCTCAATGCTATTTCTTTTGAACCACGCAATGGTGCTCTTAAGTTTCAGACTGTTATCTGAATCTTAGAGGCCATATACTTTACAGAACACGGCCCTGTATATGTATTTGTTTTAAGTTCCAATAGAATGTGCTGTATGAATAAAAAGCATTGTTTACTATTAAACTATTAAAACTAAATTATTAAATAAATGAATTGCAAGCGATGGGAAAGATGATCTACCCACAAGAACAGCAAACACCACACAACACACATTTAATTTTAACATTTGTCATGCCGCTAGAGACAGACTACTGAAATGCTTGAATTCTGGAAAACCTGTCTAGGAATGCGAGTGAACCCATTTTTTTTTATCACTCATGCAAACACATGTTAACATTCTTAGCTAGTTAGCTCTTACTAGGTAAAGACATATTAACTCATTTTCTGATGTTTGCTTGGTTTTGCCAGTCTCCTGCCAACACTCAGTGCAGAACCTTTGGCAGTCTGGCTAAATCTACAAATAACTAATTTACAAGATGTTGCTTGATCACTATTAAGTGACCAAGTTCAAAGCTGACAGATTGCTTTAATTGATTCCAACAGAAAATATATGGATGAAGACCACTGAACTGTACAATATCTGAAAATCAGCATTTGACCTATAATCCTAGCACAGCTTTTACAAACAACAAGATATAAATGAGCCAATAAACTGCTAACCCTTATCCACTAAATTGTGGAGCAAAATAAATCTAAACCAAAAACTTGTCTTTAAGGTCTACTACATGTTGAAATAGTTTTAGGCATGAGCGACTGCAGCTTTCAACTCAGAATACTGATCCTGTACAGACCCCAGTTTAGAAAGCTAGAAAACGTCTTGATGGGTGCCAGAGTAAGGTCTTAAAAAAAAGTCAGCATTTACTGACACAAGGAAAATTGAGAATGTGCACCATCACACTTGATGCTGGTGGGTGTGGCAACTTACTCTATACAAGTTTTTAAAAAAAGTGTATAAATTCTGTCAATGATTTGATTAATGGATGTGGGGATCAATTAGACTATGCACAAATTACTGTTTCATTATTAACAAATTCAGTTATTAAAGGCCCGTGTCATGGAACATCATCTTTTAATGAAAGAGTTTGATGTATGGCTGTTTCTCATACAAATATAAAAAAATGTAAGACATGATAAAAGTAAAATACAAAGAAAAAGTAGAATATTGATCCTTCAAATACATCAGCAATATGGCAAACCACTCTAAAAAGCTATATTTAGTGGAAAACTGCCTCAAACTGGCAACATTCCTGTTAAAGTTTGAATTTCAAACGATAATGCAATAGTGCATATGGAATGCAGAAGCGCCTTATCTACCAATACACTGTTCTAAGAACTCGTTCAAACCACATGAGCTCTCCTTAACTATCATCAAGATAAATGGTTCCCAGTCCTATTCCTGTAGATCCCTTTCCTCGCACCCCAAATCTGTGGGATAAAGCTCTACACACTCCACTAAGGAAATCCATTAAAGTGTCCAAGATGACAGTATGACCCACTCATTAATAGTTCTACAGCCAGCACAGAACAGAGACTACATTGTCCACTCTGAGCTACAGATGGGGTTTCAAATAATGCTGTGGAAAAAGTAAGGCGGTTTAAGTAGTGGTGGGGAAAGCCACTGTGATTGACATTAGCCAGTCTGATTATTTTTTCTAAAAAAAAATGTCAAATGTTTCACATTGCCATCTTATACTTCAAATTGCTTGTTATAGACGATGTTGTTTAATATATACAAAGAGATGTTTGTCCTTGTCAGGACAACAACTTGTCCAGTTAAGATTTCTCCAGATTTTACACCAATGAACGTATAACCCACAGTAAACTGAGGAAATACTACTCAGGTGTTTTATCACCTTTGTGCGTGGTGAGGAAGCAAAATGAAGTGTTTGTAATTCACATCCTCATATTAACGCCCAGCAGGTGACAAATCCGTTATTTATTTCGGCAGACATGAACGTCATCCATTTGCGATTCATGTCTGCAGACACAAAGGAACTGAGATCTGATGGCAGACAGAGTGAATGAGACAGCAGGGTGAATCTGCCTCACTGCAGCTGGGAAGACCCAAAGAGAAAGAGGAGGGTGAATACAGCTTTGAATACAGCCTTCTTCTCGCTTACAGGCCAGCCAAACTTTCAGACACAAGAGGAATTTAACATATAGGCTTCCTCTTTAGCCAGGTGGTCACACTAAAGCTAGAATCTATAATGGCCAGAATTCATTTTATTTCTATAGAAATACAAGAAAATTAATGTTTTTAAGCTTTCAGTGATTAGTTACTTCAGAAATCATAAAAATGTCATGATCATAACGTAACTACATTATGGCTTTGCACTTATGTTAACTGGAGAGGAACTAATGTTCCTATTGAGCCATTCTCACTTTTGAATTTAATTGTCCACTTTCCTGAGAAATCCTATGTAGGTAAATGACATTACTGGAGAGCAAAATAGTTTTTAACCTGTTTTAACCCTTTAAAAATCTATTACAAATCTATTACCAACTTACCACTGAAGGCAACAGGTTTTAATAAACATTGGAGGGAAATGCAACAAAGTGCAAACAAGTATGCAAAGGTCATTAGTAAAAGGTAATTAGTATGTTGTGATTCACCTTTTAAATTCCCAGGCTTTATTATTTAGTAATTTGATGAAAACAAGAAAAACTGACCGTTAGTATTACTCCATCAGATACTACAGCACTCTAATTGCTGTTACTGTCTCCACATAATTACTAAGTAGATGAGATTCTGATGCTTACACTTAATATTCTTCGGCAGTATTACATGTGTTCAGCATCCACAGGCTGTGCTAAAAATAAGCATGTTGGCTGACATGGCTGCTGCCGTCAGGGCCAGTCATATCCAGTCAAACCACTACCGGAAAACTATGAACACATATTTAACGTGGTCTTGCTTTAGCATACCACGTATGCAAGTCTGTCTGCCATCACCTTTTAGCAAGGCTACATTTTCCAGGAAAAAAAACCCAAAAACATGTGGATTTTCTAAAGGGGTTACAAGAAAATCTGTAGAATAACTCAATGATCTAAAACAACAATTCGTTTCTCATATAGCCACTTACTGTATGACAGACAATTTATAATAGGGTCTCCTTAGTGCTAAAAAATATTGGATGTGTTATATTACCACGCTGTAAGAACTGTTCAGCTTCCTACGTGCTGAATGTAAAACATTAGTCATTAGTACCTACAAGAGCTGACGCAAATATTCCAAAGTGCATCTACAACTGCAAGTCAGTGATATGGTTATGCTATGGAATAACTATGATGAAATGATGTATAGGCAGGATTTGAGGAGAGAAAGCCTGTACTGAGAAACATCACTCAGCAATAAATAAAGTGATGCTTAATTTATGACAGCATAAAAATGCTGACCGCAAGATTTAAAAAAAGGGGAGAGTGAGTGGAGATCAACTCCCACCCTCTTACTCTGTTCTCAGACGTCCAGCCTCCAGCTATCCACCGCAGAGAGTGTGTGTGTAAATCTTGACTCAGCTTACCTGAAATTCAAGAATCACTTCAGCTAAACCACTCAAAAATATTACTGAGCAATCACAATAGTTTACTGTTAAACAACAAGCAGTACAAATCAATAAAAACTTCAAGAATGTACTAAAAACCAATCAGGCACAATCATAAAAACAACTGTAATAATGTAAACTCAGTGGTAATCGGAGCCCCCTTGTGGATATTAAAACTGAGCAGATTACACATATGATCAAATAAAAATCATTTTCGGTTTAAAGTGTGAGATCTGATTTTAAAATTCATATGTTTTACAATTCAATAACACATTCTTGGAGTCATCAAAGAGTTTTATTTTTCTAGCATCCATGTTCAGATGCCAAAGTTCTCTCCCACTCCAGCTCTACCAATTTATAAAGCTCCATGGTGGCTCTCGCGTCTTCTACTGATGAGTGGCCCTTCTTTCCGACCTGAGGACACAAGAGTGAATTTCTGATTAAAACCTACAAGCTTATTGTCTAAATAGAGTGAACTGATTCGGACTTAATGCGTATCTGTACAACTGGCTATTTTCAATCAGGCGAAAGATAATGGGCTCTGCTCTTCAAGAAACCAAACCAAGGTAACCCTTATTGGGTTCATGCGGGTAAAAAAGGGACAAAACTACATGGGCTGACAGAAAAAGACATCCCCCAAACTTGGCATAAAAAAAGATTTTATCTACTAAAGCATCAGCAGATTACTGGACCTAACCCACCTGTATGTCCTTGTCGAAGAGAAGCTTTGTCAGATTCTTCAGAGAGGCAGGGCGGTCCTCGGGAAGTCCAGCTTTCTTATTGAGGACTGGGATTTTTGAGGTGTCTCGTGTAAGGCAGGAGGGATGGGAATAATGCAAAACCTTGAAATCATTGTGGACAGCATGGCCCACAACCACCTTCTCTGAGAGGATCTTTAAAATCTATGGGGCGATATAAAAACAGGAACTAGTGAACATTAAAAGTATGGTTAACAATTGCACAGTAATGTCAGAAGTGTAAATATAGCAGCGTTAAGAGGTGGGCAATATGACAAAAACATATCACATCACAGTACTTAAAGAAATGCTCATATCACACCCAATGTCACTTTTTTATTAAACATAAATAGTATCTTAAAGCAGACAAAAAATACAGTAGTGCTAATTAAAAATAAAACTACAACTAATGATCCTCATTCATTCATTTGCAACATGATTTCGACAGGATTACTGGTGCCCTTTTCGTAATAAAACATTGGTAGTGTTCTTTAAATACTGACTGCTCAGAAAACCATAGAGACACACTGACATAGTTGACTACGATAATTATGCATATTATAATACTAACCACCCCTAGTGTTATTCAATAATGATATTTTTAAATGTTATTTACATTTCAGTGGTGTTTGGGTAACAATCAGAAGTATAAATAGACTTCCAGTGCTGGTGTTTAAGCACAAACACCAGGAGTGTTAAATGCCCCAAAGTGTTGTTAATAAAAAGCTTTGTTTTACCACTGTCAAATTAGGGCTGTTCAAGTTTAACATTAACAGTTTTTGCTTTTTGTACAATACAGAGCTTTAGACATTCAATTAACACAGACATTGTGTAGTTACCAGATTACAACACACAATCAGAAAGATTCAAAACCTTATGCTGATGTATTTCCTTACTTCTCTCTGCGCTTGTTTGAAAGGTGTTGCATTTTGGATATCTCGCTTCCTGATTCCACTCCAGCGGGTACGATAATCTGTAACCGGGTTCACAGGCTTGACATACTTGTCATAAATCACATCTCCGTCATAAGTGACTATGCTGCAGCGGGCCAGTTCACTGCAGTGTCCGTTGGGCCCTGTCCCTACCATCTCGCAGTCAAGGGCTACATATTTCTGTGTCTTTCCTAGACATGGCGTCACTCTGTGCACTGCTGAAGTGGATTCTCCTCGAGACGTGCGTGAAGGCACACTGAATTTCTTGCCAGTCTGGGAAGCACAGTTTTTATGGTGGGCTTGCATAGAACTGGAAGGATTTGTAGACAGTTCATGCTGGAAGGTAACACATCTGGGGAAAACAGCACCACTTTGAGAATGCTCTTTTCTTTTATTGTTTTGTGAATGCCAGTCCCTGAATCCTTCTTTTTGAAATTTATTTGCATTTTGCTTTTTATTCAGTATACCCTTCTTCTCCAGGTAGCGCCTCTTTTTAACAAAATGCAAGTGTTTTCTATTTCCGGCAGGTTTTTTTTGTCCCTCATCATGGCTGGGGCCATTGTAGTCCAAGTTCAGCATTATTCCTGACATATTTGAAATATGTCAAATGAATACCTATAAATAATTTAAAAAGCTTCCCGACTGCAAGTGGTCCAGTGAGGTTGGGACGCTGCTGGACAGAAGTCAGGCTCAACAGAACTGACTTGGATGCTGGGATTCCATTCCAATGGATGTTTTGTCCAAGCTGAGATGAAAATAAAATTGTAGTTATTAAAATTATGTTTATCAAACATTACTTTTACTTCGAGAAAGACTATGTGTGCAATTAGGGCATATAAAAAATAAACTGCTTTAATATTAAATTTTGGAAGCTCTTATTAAAACACCATTTATTTCATTTATGACATGCTTTTCTGTACGAAAACTGCAACAAAATACTGTATTATCATTTAATACATCTGCATATATAACTGAAAGAAAGTCATGAGTAAAAAAGCATTTTTTACAAGTAATTAACAAAATTAAAGGCATCAAAAGTTACTGGATCTACATCTGGACAGTTGCTTTTGAAGGAGTTCATTAGGGGGAAAAAACATCTAGGAAAAAGCACAATAAACTCACCAATTGCAAATCAGCCTATTTACATATTAGCATTATTAAAAACTAAGAAAGAACAATGTGAAGGATAAACTCACAAACAGATAAACACTCCAACACAAGTGAGACGTGGACTTGTCATTTAAAACAAATCAAAACTTTAGCCGAGTAAACAAAAATGAAAGCATTACATTAGAACATCATGGCTATCATATTTTGAATGACTTCAAGTTACACGTTGTGTAGAAGGATACTGCAAAAGCAAGTAATAAACAAACAGAACAGTAAATTCTTGACTCATAGTCACATCTGGGGATGGCTTTCATGGCTGGACTAGAACTAAAAGATAAAACCAATTCTCAATCCAGCACATCCCAAATGAGGCTACCGAGGACATAATATACAGTACCTGGGCAAAAGTATTGGGACAGACCTGTTTTCCAGGGTTTGGGCTAGGCCCATCACTTCCAGTCAAGGATAATCTTAATGATTGAGCATATCAAGATATTTTGGACAACGCCATGCTTCCAACTTTGTGGACACAGTTTGGAGAAGAACCTTTTCTATTCCAGCATGACAGTGCCCCAAGTCCATAAAGACATGGTTGGATGAGTTCGGTGGAAAGACTTGACTGGCCCGCACAGAGCACTGACCTCAACCCCATCCAACACGTTTGGAATAAACTGGAACAAAAACTGCGAGCCAGGCCTTCTCGTCCAACATCGGTGACTGACCTCAAAAATGCTCTACAGAATGAATGGGCACAAATTCCCACAGAAACACTCCATAATTTTCTGAACATCCTTCCAAGTGGAAGCTGTTATAGTTGCGAAGGGGGAGATTCCATATGAAAGTCTATGTATTTGTATGTAAAGTCATTGAAGTCCTTGTTGGGGTCATGGTCAGGCGTCCCAATACTTTTGTCAACACAGTGTACTTTATCGGATTGAGGTTTTTTTTTTCCATTCTGTAACTCTTTCCTCAAACCCTTCCTGTACAATTTTTACAGTGTGGCAGGACACATAATCCGGCTGAAAGGCCACTGCCATTAGGTAAAACCATTGCCATGGGAGGCTGCAAAGGGGTTACCAACTCCATATTGAAGTCTGTGTATTTGAATGTAATCTAAAGTCCCTGTTGGCGTAACGGTCACGCGTCCCAACACTTTCGTCCATATAGTGCACTTAACATACCGAATACATTACATACTTACAGCTAGTTACCTACAACTTTACCTCTTAGTTTGCCACTAAAATCAACCCTACGCTAATTCAAGTACAGTAGAATCCAGCAATACCTGCTGAAATGCTGTTAGCCTGGTTTTGTGTGTTTACGTCAGCAAAAACGAATGTTTATTCTCAACTTGTAACCAAAACAAAGAATGCTAGTGATGCTAAGAGGCTCATTTCAGTTCCAGAAAACGACTGTCGTAACATATTTAGCATTCTAAGACTAATTTATTGCCTCAGTGTGTCTGTCTTACCACGTAGGGACCCGAACTACTTACCCTTTTGCCACCAGGATGGGGGAAAAACAACAAATTTGGCTAAAAGCTACATTATCTTGCACCCTTCCCCCTGCACCCTGTTCAGACACTCGGTGGAAACACGTGTCTGTTCTGTAGTTCCGGGTGGAAGGGGTTGTCCTCGCCTCGTATTTTCGTGTCGTGTAGCATGTGAGCTGGAGTTCACAAGCATTTTTCTCAGATGTGACTGTAACAGGAGGCTGGTTCAGCCTTTGGTTAACCTCTAGATGATCAGTGAAGTGATCCTAGGCCAGGGACATGTTTTCTGTCACGGTTTCCGAGCAGCAGCAAAAGGATCTGGCTAAGAAGATTGTGGCTCTCCTGACCAGATACAAGATCATCTCAGACTCCTACATCATTGTAATCCTGCCAGCTTTTCTCTCCTGCATTTTAGCCCAGAATTAGGTTTATATGGTTTTAGAAGTATGACCGAATCTGTTGTTTTTGATGTATAGATTGTGTTCTCTATTAATAGCCAAAACGCATCTAACTAGTACAAAAGATGTTCTTTGAGCTAACCGTTGATTCTGTTTAGAACCATTTCAAAACAGGTTGTTTAATACAACAGGTTCACTCCTAAAAACAACGTTCTTTGCCCTAGGAGAATAATTTTTTGCTCATTCTTCACCTAATAGATAGGTTATGGGAAGAACGCTTTGGTCATTTTGCTCATTCTTCAAATAAAAAGTACTAGGCAGAACATTTTAGTTGTTAACTAAGGTTCTATATACCTTTAAAAGGTTATTCACAATTGCTTCTCATTTAGAAAAAGAAATACTTGATTAAAAAAACAGGATAGGCAAATGAACTATTTTCACATGGAGTTCGTAGAGTTGTAAGGACCATGGCTGTCAGTTCATATTTTTAATAACGTAGCAGATGAATAGTACAATTCTATCACTTCTTTTCGCAGGAGTTTTTCAGTGAGAATCTGTGGGAAACACTTCCAAAAGGATGGCAAAAAGCTTTGGGTGACCTCACAGCACCTCAGATTGCAGATCTGCTTCTGGACAAGGAGTTTAAGAACAGAAAGTAAGTATAATGTACTGAATAAGGTTCAAATGCATAACACCAGACCATTTAGAATTCCACACACTTGCATTAACCTTATCACAAAGGTGATTAACCCTTTACACAAAATCAGGTTTTTCTTAGTTTGAGGCCAGGTTGTGTTTAATTACTTTTTTTTTTTTTTTTCCTCCTGCAGTTATCCATCTGTCTGGCCTTTGTCTTTACTTGCACTACGGGCCACAGCTCATACACTAGCCTTTCCACGGACACCTCCAGGTTGTGATGTACAGAACTCAGTGGGTCTGGTGAAACCAGAGGAGTTCCTTTCCAACAGCAGTCAGAGCTCTCTGCTCGGTCACATCTTCCGAAAACATGTGAAACCCAAAAAACAGCATGAGATCCGCAAGCTTGGAATGGTAAATAGGAATATTGCATTTACTGTGATAGCATGAACATAAAAGTGAACTTTATTCCTTCGTCTTTATTCCTCCTGTTTTATTTCAGTTGGTCAGGCAGCTGTGTGACCAGACTCGATGCAGCAATGTGGTTGATGTTGGGTCTGGGCAGGTACATTTTCTGTCACGTTCCACTCTAGAGGGAATACTTTATTCATGTTTCACTCTGGCATATTTACAGATAGTTATGCACTAATCACCTTCTTCATCACAGGGTCATTTGAGTCGTTTTCTGTCTTTTGGACTTGGCCTGTACGTTACCAGTATTGAAGCTGATTCCAGCCTAGTTTCCATGGCTTCCAGATTCGATGAACAGCTCCTGCTAACACTAGCCAAAGAGAGTAAGAAGGTAGAATAATTATTTATATTCCAACATCAAGTTTATTCCTACATTCCTTGGTGACTGGAAAGAAGTGAACTGTTCACAGACCTAACAATGTTAACAGTTTAAACAAAAAATATCTGCCATCTGACTGTAAACCCATTTCTGTGTGTTGGTGTTTTATTTCAGACAAGCACATCTCAGCTCCTAGCAGCTGGTCCTGCACCTCAGCACATGATTGGCTGGGTGAACCCCAGAGCCACCTGGGAGGTGTTCCTCCAGCAGCTAGTGAAGGGGGAGGAAAAACGTTCAAGCACAGTAGGACCATGTAAAAAAAAACAGCGGGTTTTAGTGTCAGGCCAGGAGTACGATGCTGAACGAAATTGTGTTCATGGAAGCCAACCTTTTTGTACAGAAGAATGCAACTTAGTGGCTGACACTGAAGAGAGACCATCAAATTCTCCTTATTACCTGCAAGATGGAGATAACTCAAACTGTGTGACCCACTCACTCACTTTGACAACAGAACCTCACCTTCACATTAGTTCCATTTCAAGCCTGTGTCAGGAAGACTCTTTAAATATATCACCCATAGGTTGTAAACCTAGCATTGATTCTGGAAGGGCTTCAGCCATAAGCCCCGAGGTCCGTTCTTGTTATAAAGGACCCAACCGCTCTGATTTTGTCCTGACTGGTCTACATGCTTGTGGAGATCTTAGTGCTACTCTCCTCCGTCATTTCGTTAACTGCCCCCATGTTCGAGGAATCACCTCTGTAGCATGCTGCTATATGAAGATCTCTACTAAGGAGAACCCCAGTCCTCCTGGAGTTGTCCCACCTCCTCTCTCTGACAACTCAAAGGGGGTGTCACAGTCAGACTACGGCTACCCAATGAGTGACTGGGTGAGAGGGTTGCCTGATCATGAGCTGTCTTATAAAGCACGAGAGGGAGCTTGCCATGCGATAGAGGACTATCTCCATAGACTGAGGGAGGAAAGTGGGTTGCTTAAGACCCATTGCTACAGAGCAGCACTGGAGAGCATCATCAGAGCAGAAAGGCCTCACCTGCGCAGGGCAGGCATTCAAACCATCAAAAAAGCTCACACACTGTCATTCTCAGAGTCAGTATCTCTCTTGTGCTTACTAAATTGTAAAACAAATGTTTTCTGTGTGCTTCAAAGTTTGGTTTCTGAAGTGTACTTCTTTAGTTTTGCACTGGTGCTAAGTCATCGTACACTTGCTTCAAGCCACATCAGCCTCATAGATATGCAGTAACTATAGCAATAGTGGGTGAAAATTCCAAAGTGTTGGTACAATATATATACTTAGTTTAATGTTATTAGTCACAATGGCCAAGATAATATATTAATAATGAAAATGTAAAACATACGGTAACAAAACACTTGGCATCATGTTACCATGTATCTTACACATGGCTAGTGTTCGCAGTTCAATAAATAGATGACTCTAAAGAGTCTGTCTGGAGGAAGAGTCAAAAAAACTGATTCAGTGCAGTAATTGCTCTTTAAATCAACTGAAATCATAACAAAATACTGATCTTTTCTGTCTTTCTGTCCTATACTTTTTGCTTCTGTAGGTATGCCCGTTTGGGCCTGCCCCGTGTGGGCTTGCCTGCTGACCTTACCTTTGACAATGCCAGTGTGGAAAGAATGCTGGAGCAGCAGGGGAAGGTGGTGGTGTATTTTAGCCTGGCTCTGCTGCTGGCTCCAGTGGTAGAGACCCTGGTGCTGCTGGACAGAATGTTGTTTCTGCAGGAAAGAGGTCAGCACTGCTTGGGGCTGGTATTCACTGGATAGATAAGTCGTTAACTTTACTATTTTGCTAATCCACCTAAAGCAGTTCAACTCAGTATTTAGTTAATTATGACAGTAGCATGCCAGCATTTATAACTTTACTCTGCATTTTCCACATTATTTTGAACTTTTTTTCAGTAACATAAATGTCTAAATGTATTCACTACACATCCAGCTGTATTAAGGCCATCCAAAGGAAGCTAACATATATTTGTATGTTCTCAGGTTCACAGAGCCAGCTAGTTCCTCTTTTTGATCCAGCCTTTTCCCCTCGAAACCTCGTGCTGGTGGCAGTGAAACCAAAAGCAGATGGAGAACAGATTCATTAGTGGAGCATTTCCAAGTCATCTGCATTTAGTGTTCAGAACCTCAGGACTGGGTTTGTTTGAAAGGAGGTTGCACAGATTACAACAATTCGAACCTGCTTATTAGGGAAATAGTCAGTGAAGGCAGTGGTTTGAATTAAAAAATTGCTTATCGTACGTATTTTCGGATTGCACCAGACCAGCCTTTCCTTAGACAAGCATTTTCCATTGAATTGTGCCAGCAGCACTTTCTGCTTTTCTGGACAAAACCAGGTCCTGAACTAAAGAACACTGTCAGCAGAAATTCTTATTTGAAAGTGCTTTTTAGTTTGGGAATGGGCATAATCAACATCTAGAAACAGACCCTAACTGACCTATTATTTTATGTGAGCAGTCTCACAAAATGCCTGAATGTATTTTTTAAAATATATTTAATATATATTAATCAGGCTTAAGAATGTAATTGCTGTTTTTATCTGCATTGTTTTAAATACATAAATGTTAAGATTCTGCCATCATTCTCACCACATTACTCTTCCTTACCACTGAGACTAAAATATCTGACTTAATGATCAATGGTACAGGCACAGACCCCACTGCTTCTCACATAGTTACCAGAATGGATGTGTTACACAGGTTGTTTCACATTAATGACTTTGATTAATCACCAGCTTTGATACATGATTCACTTACTGGGAAGCCCTGGGCAATGAGGTGTGTATTAGATTTCACAGGCCCTGCTGGGCTTTGGATGCCTTTGGGTATTGTGCTTTCCTTTGAGACCTAATCACATTAAAAGAAGCCATCAGAGCCCAGGATCTGGGCTTCATCTCATAAAACATTTAAAATGGCTTAAAAATGAACTCAATCTGTAAAATAGTGGAAATAGTAACTGAACAGAAGGTAATAGGATGTATTTAATGAACTCATTCATTCTCCATTTCCTTTTTTATTTTCTAAAGAACTTGGATATTAAAGCCAAGCAATATCTGTTTATCTTCCATGTTATTCTGAATGTCAAGCAAAATTGAATACATGAATGAATGAATTTGCATTCTGCTCAATTTTTACTAGAACTGTTTTTTTTGGGGGTTTTTTTAACTGTCCCCTTAGCTCTGTTCTACTTAACTTGACCTACTGCTTGAAAATCATGTCTTATTAAAAAAAGTTTATTAATTTTATCTTAAAGAATCAGGGAAAAATCCTGCCCCATAACGTCATGATTACCTCACATGAACATGCAAGAACAGTTTTCACCTCTAGATGTCACTCTTGCTCAAGACAAAGTGGCTCTGCCAACACAAGCAAGTTTGTATACTTCCAGTCAAGTGCCAAGTTTTGTTGATTTTGCAGTGACAATAAGCATAACCAGTTTTGCACAAGTATTGTGCAAGTTTAACAAAAGTTTTTTGCCACCAGTCCAAAAAAGGTTTGGTTCAGAAAATAGTACATTAAAATGTGTACATCATTGAACTTGTGGCAGCTGCTCTTCTAAATATCAAATCAGGACTCTACACACTCTGGCCCTCTTAGGACTAAGTCTTAAACAGCTTCATAAAGCCTTGTATATGTAAAAATGTACGAGTTACTCACCAAAAAAAAAAATCTCCGAATCAGTTTATAAATGTACAGGTGCTTGCACATTCAAGTAAAAAAAAAAAAAAATTGTTAAATACTAAGTTTCCACTTGATGTGCAAAATTCAGTTGTGGCGTTGGTATAGACAAGTGACAGGGGAAAAGGCAATACAATTTGAAGGATTTAAAGTTTAAAAGCTGGTTAACCTGTACAGGAAACTTTCCTGGATAAAGAATCAATCACCTCAGTGCAATGCATTTTATTAATGAGCTGCAGACGACTGCCTGAGATGACATCAGTTGTTCATACTCTCAACAAAGAAGTCATTACATGCCACAGTAAGTGCTGCAACTAGAACTACAAACTCCTGGAAATCCACTTCCCCATCCCGGTTCTCATCCAGATCAGACATTATCTTCTCCACGACCAGTGGATCTTTGCTTGCCTGGAATGACAGTGCAAGAATTTTAGACGATAACATACCATACACTGAGTTTGAACAAGGAGAATAAACATTTGAAAAATGAACTCACTGCTAAGAAGTCACTTAGTTCTCCCTGAAGGAGGCTCTTCATCTCTGCTTTACTCAGTTTGTATTTGTCCCCCTCTTTGGAAGAATACTTGTGGAACACTTTTATAAGACCTTCCATTGCACTTTCCAGCTGAGAAACCATCTTTTCTACCTTGACCTGTGTGCATCACAGAGTAAAACTAATTACATTTTTATTTCATCATTGACTTTTACATGTGTGTGGTAAGTACATATTGCAAGCATCCCTGAAGACAATATCTTGGATGCTTTCAGTCCCCTACTTATAGGATTTTCTTTCTCTTGACAATCCTGGACACCTGCTCACCCCATTACTCTTTCAGATCCACAGAGAAACTTCACACACATACAGTTAAAGAGGGATCCGGTGTCTGAGAGGTAACAAGTGGTTTGGCCCCAGCAGACTGATGATGTTCAGTGGGAACAGGAGGACAGAAGTGCATCAAATATTTAACCAGCCTTTTGTCTGGAGCTTAAGGGGTTGAGAATGAGCATCTGACATTAAGTTATTTTCAGCACATGTGCCCTACTTGGAACTATTAAAAAGACCAGAAGAGTATTAAATGTAACAGAAGCATTAGCCTGACTTTAACTCACATGAAGACAACAAAAAATCTGACCAACCAGGAGAATAGCAAATATATTATAAATATCAGTACTGGCAAACAAATCATACAATGCAAAACTAACTAATTAGTGGTTAAGTAAGTCCTCTATAAATGATGTTACAGTTATCTGTAATAATAATCCTGATGATCCAGATGAATGTAGAAACAAATTCTACATTATATAAATGTGTGCATATTAGCATTAACATGCATCATGGAAAATCAGTTACCTGAATCGGGCCTGAATTCTCATATTGTTGCATCTCTATAAGGACTACTACTCATTGCCCATAGAGAAAATTAATTCTAGTGATCAGCATTCCTCAAATGTTTTAGCAAAATTCTGAATCTAATAAAAAAATATATTGGGCTGTACATACCATATGAATATCTGCATTTGAATAAAATTGATTTTAGGTGAGATTTTAGGTGAAATCTCATTTTAATAAGAAGAACTTTACTGAGATGAAGAATATTTCAGTGTATATAACACAATGCTAGTTTACTACAACCTACATTGCAAGTTTAAAAGAACACCCAAAAATATTTTAACTTCATTACTGTGACAAACAATTTTAAAAACTGTATAATAACTAACCTTTTCTAGCAGTTACGCCTTTAATCTTTGTCAGTCTGCTTGCTCTTATGCATTTACAATGAAAACCCTACCCCTCAAACCTAGTCTGTTCGTTACACTTATTCAAACAAATTAGTAAAAGTAGCTGTCTTACCGAGAAAAGGGAAGCAGAAATTAAATTGTGTCAACTTCCTAGAATCTGACTCATTAAATGGCGGCCACTCACCTGTGCAGAAGTAAAAGCCCCCTGCGAGGCGCCTCCTCCTCCAGATCGAGCAGCTTACACCCCCACCCCCAGGTCCACCTGCACCTGAATCACATCACTAATGATCAGGCTCTGGGCTGAAACGGGTGAACAGGGAAGCCTGCAGAACTGAGTAGAGGGGACGCTGCCAGCAGAAAGAAAATGTCTAGAAAAGCTCCCCATGCGGCAAAATATATTAATTCAACATTTAATTACGGTCGGAAAGGTTGGTGTATGGTTGAGGTATAAACTTAAACTTTAAATCAATATTTTTACAGCAATCACGATTTATATGTTGAAAAAGAGCCATCGAATCAACGTTGTCTAAAGATCGTGTTTTCAACATTTTAAAAAATCAATTTAACGAGTTGCCTGCGCAATAATTGGGCAACACCATTTTTGGGGAGCGCGCAGGGGGGTCTCAGACATGATAAATTATGCATCATATGCTTTGGACAATGAATCATGATTTTTTTCATTACGTACAAATAGTGTACAAGTGTATGTGTAATATGTAATGATAACATTTGAAAGTCAAATTTGGACGAAGATTGTAAGGAAGGAGGAGAGCGGGCTCCCCTATAAAAATGATCCAAATTATATAAGGAGCGCCTGGACCACCGCAGGGGCCAACGTTATTTTGCGTCTTCGTCGGCGTTTAGCTCTTGATGGAAGGTCTGTTATTTTAATTACTCTTGTACTAAGCTGATTCTGTGAAAGTAACTGCAGTGTTAAGTGATTATTTTGTATAATATTAGTTGTACACACTAGTACTGCCTAATGTTAGCCTCACTCAAAAAAGTGTATCCTGTAGGTCACTAACTTCATCTTTAGTTGAGGTTTGTTGGTATCAGCACTTAAGTGTGGTTTTATTAGTGTAAAAAGCATCTTGTACGTTGCTCTGGATAAGCATCTGCTAAATGCCTTAAATGTAAAATTTGAGGGACGGTTAGCTTAAAATTGGCGTCAACTAATGTTAAGCTAAACACACACTGGCAGATGCAGTCCAGCATTCCCGCTTCATAAGAGTTTCCGCATGGAGCTATTTCAAGTGTACCTTTATTTTTTTTAAGGGTAATGTATTAAATTGATTTAAAAATTAAAATAGTGTTTTGGGAGCATATTCGGAGGCATATTTAGCTTTTAGCCTATAAAATAGGCATTTATAGATTTTTGGAACGTAACCCCCGCGAATTTATATTTATAATTAAACAAGGGGGTGAGCGGTGTTAGCTTGCGTGACTCTTAACTAATTTAGCCAGTGTATCTAAATAATAAATATGGCTGCTGAGTGAATAATATTTTTAGGTTGATTTGAAATCCTCAACTGTTGAAATAACGGCGCAAAATGCGTTTCCTCCTGCGGGGAAGGGGGCGACCCGTGAGGCAGCACTTGCTTCCCTGACATTAGTTTTTGCAGAGTGGGATGTCTTGAGTGTTCTGGACAAAACTGGTTGAGTATCCCTCCTGTAGACACCGCAGTTGTTAAGGATATGCTTCTTTCTGACGGGGAGAGTGCAGTAGCAATACCGCTTCTTTCTATGTAATAAGTAGCGTATAGCGGTGGGAGAGTAATTCTTTACATTTTCACCCATAGAAAATATATTAAAGTTACAAGATGGAAGATGAGGTGGTGCTATGGTCAGTTGTTCAGTTCCCAGATGGTGGCACAGCAGTAGTTCTTCAGAGCTGGTTGAAGGCAAAAGAGAAGACATTGTTATGCCCCCCCCAAAAAAAAAAAAAAAACAAAACAAAAAAACATTAAATTGTCAAAGGCTCTTCGAGAGCGAATGGAACCAGATGAGAAGTTTATGTGGAGGTTTGTGTTCATGCTGATTTCAAATATGTGTTTATTTTCTCCCTGGCACATACAGTTTTTGTGATGAAGCTAGTTATATATTGCATGATAGTGGTGTATTTTTTTTGTTGACCTGTAAATGGATCTTGTATGAGGATGTCCGCCTCTTACTTACCTGTCGTGAGTATACAGAGCAACACACATATGTATTACTTTAGTAATACATTCAGTAATAGGTTTTATTTTCCCTCTGCATTCTCCCAGAGACATTTGAAGCTAAAAGACGAGAGAGCGAAGTAGAAATTCATTTTTTAAAAAAAGGAAATTGTCGGGTTTTGAGACAACCTGTGTTCTCACCCACCCTAAGTTCGGAAATCCTGGTTCTGGTATTAATCACACAACACTTTCTTCATCACACGTATTCTCTCTTTATTCTAACAAAAACACAAAAAACAAAAACTTTGCGCAAGGGAGAACAGCTCCGGGCCGAAGCCCCTCGCTGTTCTGAAGCATTTCTCACTT
>JBBJLS010000006.1:9953452-9981891 GCA_037577275.1 Bryconaethiops microstoma
TATCCAGGGAGCTTAGAGAACCCAGGTCTTGGAGAACTAGGCCATTTTTCTGTGGGTTCTGATTCTACAGTGAATTAGCTTGGTGACTAAGGCCCAAAGCAGATGTATACACAATGGGTATTTTTGAATATTTATTAAACTGTACTAGAAATTATTCCCCCAGTACCAGAGATGAATGCACCTGCTCTGCAGTTACTGGTTCTCTAAATCCCCTTTTATATAGACATCACATTAGCTGTCTGGATATGGACATTAAACTGATCCTCTCACCTGTGCCCAGGTAGATAACGCTGTAGTGCTCATCATTGACAGCCAACACAGTGTCTGCCACAACATGTGTGAAGTGGTCATCAATGGGCAGGTCCAGAGGAGCGCCTCCTACTGGCCAAATCACTTCCTCAATCTCAGGGTGATCCTTAATAATTCCCAGTGTCTTTTGGTTCAGAGCTGCTGTATTATTCTTAGAGGCACACTACATGAAAAGAATCAGCAGTTACAAAAATTATTTTTGCTCATATTGGTTACACTTTTAAATGCTAATTTGAGGTCTCTATGTCAGATTGATCAGACTGAGGGAAACCATAATTTAGATACAGCACTGACTGTGAATAGAAGTCTATCTGCTGTATTTCTGTCAGACAGTGGCAGCCTATGCATCTTAGCCAACAGAACATATGAAGGAGATTCCATAGCGTTTTGATATTCCTGGCATGAACTGAGGGCCTAGTTCTAACAAGCATGGTTCACTACTGTTGGCTTCAAATGCATTTACTTGTTTGAAGTGAAATGCATTTGTATTTAATTCAATACATTTATATATTTTAATTCAATACATTTATATATTCTTAATGATAAAGGAAACATTGAAACATATTCTTAATGATAAAGGAAACATTGGGAGGACATACCATTCCAGGCCGATGTCCAGTCAGTGGGCTGCTGTAACCTTTCAGCTTTGATTTAGCGAAAGCCTGGTCAATTTCATCAATGGAGTACGCACAGACTACGGTAGTGTCCCTATTAAAGAATTAGAGCATGTGAAGTATGTGTAATCATATTATAGTTATGAAATTCTCTGCACTGCTCCAAAACTTGCAGTATCATTAATTTGACTTGTGTTTCTGCAGAGAAGTATAGAATGCTATTAAAATACATGCAGCATTCAGTGTGATTATTAGATACATTCCAGTAATGTACATATCCAATACTTAAAACAACATATAATAGTGACGGCTCCCTGTCTTAATCATAGAAGTAATAATCTCACTTACCACACATTGGAGAAGAGTCCATATATAACACCAGTTCGATGGAATGTCAGTACAAATGCTTTTCTGATGTTGTTGTACTGCTGAGGGGTACTGGCTGTCCCGCACATCACACGTGCCTTCAGGAATGTAGTCCAGGAGTCAGGCAGCACAGTCTTTATGCCCCCCTCATCATTCTAGATCACACACACACAAACACACACGCACACACACACACATGCAATGATTACACCATCAATAATTTTGTCCTATAATTTCAATATGCCTCAGGGGTCAGTGATTTATAATGTAGAAAACAAGACATGTTACAATTACAGTTACAATTTTTAATGAATTATATGGCAGGATGTTATGATAATTTCTTATAGCTGGAAAGACCTCATTATATAATCAGTGTAAAGACACTACACTTGGCTACCATGCAGATTCGTCCAATTCGTGCCCTGTATGGCTCTTCGTCCAAACTGGCAGTCTTGTTGATCTCGCTGAAGAAAAAGTACATCTCCTCATTGTGTTTCTGTGTAGCAGGAATTACTGCAGCTCCAGCAAATTGCGGGTCTTTTAAAGATAAAAAGAGACAGAACAAACAAGCAGTTACTGTTTCCATACACAACAGTTTGCTTTAACCTGACTTCACTGATAAAAGAATGTGTTTCACATCTATTTTAAGCTTAATGTGTCCCTGTGGGCAAACGCTTTTTGATATCAAGCAGAGCCCTATCAGAGATACTAACCAATATTCCATTGTACGCAATAAGCTGCAGAAAGTAGCAGAGGACTGCACATTTAATGCATACGCATTAGAAAAGATAAGAAAACCCACCAAATATAATTCTGTTTCAGCTCTTAACTCAAAACAAAGCCTTTATAAATACACGAGGATATTACAAGCAAACATACAGATTTGCATGTGTCTTATACAAGGCTGCACTCTCAGAATACACTGGAATGGCCAGAGATAGCATCCTGCATATCTGTGCAAGATTCTGTTCTTTTTTGTTGTAAGCTTTTATGATTCAATAATTTCCTGCAGCTTCATGCTTATGATCTTATCTTTACTTTTCCTCATTTTCTCCCAACGTGAGTTGTTACCAAGCCTATTTAGGTTTCTTCCTAATCATGTGACAGCAACTTGGGAAGGCAAGGCTTAGCTCATCCTGCCTACCAAGGACGATAGAAGCTGGCAACATTTTCCAACTGCTGCCTGTGTGATATTGTTTATTGATTAGTTTCCAATCCATTCCCTTCAACTGGGATGGAAACTGAGATGAGCCCTGCACTGTAGAAACAGCCTCGGAGCTGTTAACATTAAGAGGGATTCTCTCAGTACATCGCTCCTCTCAATAAGAATATAATAAAGGATTGACATCTCCTCTTCTTAGTCACAGCTGGGTTTCTTCCACTGCATTTTCTCTGGTCTCATTATCAGGTCATAGGATGGCCTCCTGGAGTTAAATATTATCATCAGCATGGCTTTACTGACACATTTCATTATGAAGAAAGGAATACTAAGTGAGTTTTTTCATGCTTATAGCATGGATCCATGAACTTTAAAGTTCTTCAGCTGGAAATGCTTGGCAATCCATGCATTTATCATGGCCTTGAATTGCAAAGCCTTATCAGCCCTCAGATACAGTGTTGTACTTTGTCCTTAGTTGTATATGTAGCAGTTAAATTGTGTTTTGAAATGGGGTACAAACTGAATTAGGAGCTGTCAACACCAGTGATCGATCTACAAACTGAACATTAACTAGGTTGGAATAATAGTAACAGTTTAAATAGCACTTTTCCTTTCTGTTACAAAAGAGCTTACCACAAGCTCATGAGCACAAATACTGGATAATAAAATACTGTCAGCTATTTGGAACAATAGCACAGTTACAAAGTACATTAAAAATAAACCTGTAGTTGCAAATGGAAGACCTGACCCTCTAATTGTGACACCTCAACCTACTCACTCAGCAGCCATTTGCTCTCAGTCTTCAGTAGCTTGTTGGAGCTGTAGGTGCGGCGGATAGAGCCAGGCTGCTTCGCCGCCACTGAGAGAGCAGAATACAGACTTCCATCTGAGAGAGAGAGAGAGAGAGAGAGAGAGAGAGAGAGAGCGAGCAAATGCTTACGCATCAGCAGCACCTGTGTGAGGAGAACATTCTTGTCTGATAATAGAATGCCTGATTCATCTAGATAAAAGTGCTGGACTTAGAAAATGTGTAATGAAGGGTCATCCACCCTCGCCCCACTCCTTTACCTGCTGAGAGACTGACAGAGCGCTGAGATGGGAAAGCAGGAGAGATATCAGAGGCTGGTGTCCTCTGCACATTATCAGGTATGTCTGTGAGCTGAGTTTTATTCACCTGGTGGAAGAGATCATGATGATTGATGATGGCAAAACTACTGTGGGTTAATTTCTATGTACATCCACATGTTGGTCTTTGTCTCCTTTTAGAAGGAAAACAAAATCCTCTTGGCTAAAATGTTTTAGATCTAATGATCTCACACCACCTGCACCACAATAGAGTTTAAGACATCAGGATCTTTCTGAAGATGCAAAATCAGCAGAATAATGTGCTGCACCACAACTGAAGTTGCAGATGGGCAGATGTACCCAAGCCTTGTTACCTTAGACACTTTTATTATGTTAGTAGAGATTTTAACCTTATGCTTTGGCCAAGACTGCACCCCTTGTTCTTGTTAAAAATCTGATTCTTTTCATTTATGGCATTTAGCAGACGCTGTTATCCAAAGCGACTTCAATTCCCTAACTACAGGGGACAGTCTCCCTGGAGACTAAGGGTTTGGGGTTAAGGGTCTTGCTCAGGAACCCAGTGGTGGTGCTGGAGGTAGGATTCAAACCCATGACCTCTTGGTCCAGAGGCAAGCACCCTACCACTAGGCTCCCCTCACCCCACCTTTTTTTTGCTGTTCAGCCTACAGAGGTTTGGCCGCACCTATTCATGCAAGATTTATAAGGAGTGTTTCATCCCAAGCTGCTTTGTGAATGAGGCATAATGCATGCCAGATAAAACAGAGGCCGTTTTTTATATGTCAGTAACAATAACCTGTTTCATAATAAGGGATTAATAAATGGTCATGTATAGGAATTTTTGGTGCATACACCCACACAAACATCATAACTGTGCTTCAACGGGAAAACATTAAATAAGAATATATAGAAGGGCCCTTTAAATTTGGGGCACATGATGGCCGTGGTAATATGTTCATTCTAAACAATGAAACTTAGTATGTCATCAATGTCAAATCAAAACCTTGCTATTCTTATTTTTCATTTAGTAATTTAATTAAATGATTTTTGTTAATTGATCCTTTTAATTTGTGTGAACAATAAAAAATGGTCCAAAATTACTTGGAATAAATCTTGTAACAAATAATGTAGATTAAAGTAAAGAAAACATTCCGGTATTAAAGTTACGGTTTTGTACCAGCAGTGTGATGAAGTCTCTAAATGCATGCATGTGAAAAATATTTAGCCTTACCAGTAGCCAGCATTTAGGTGTGCCTGCATTTGTCCCACATACCACAAAAGTGTCACTCACATTCTCAATGACGGTGATGAAGTTATCACATTCAAGCTTTGCAAGGTGAAGAACAAATTCAAAAAAGATTTAGTAAAACATATCACACATGCATCATACATGCTTGACAGAAATGAGCACTGCTCACATAACTTCATGATAAACATGTTGTACAGCTTTTTCTTTATTTCAACGTTTTAAAGGAACTTGCTGTTCACAAGAGTTCTGTCTAAGCCATTAACCTTAAAACATAACCCCATTCAGTCTGCTGAAATGGTGAGTGATGTGCTGCTCATCACATATGACTATTTCTGTAGATTTAGAATGAGGCCACCGAGCTCTGCTCTCTGCTCTGACTGGCCCTTGTGAAGAGAATCTATATTTACAAAGGAGCTGTCTCAATCTTGCTTAAAGCTTTTATGTCAGTGTGAACCAGAGTCCTATTATAGATCTGAATGCAGATTTCTTCTTTATTAGAATGGAGAATCACACTTGACTCAATTACGAGCTAGTTCAGTTGCCACTAGTTACATAGCACTAGATTTCTACTAAACCATTAGGGGCCCAGATTAAAGCTGAGTCTAGAATAGAATGTCCCATGCTGAAATAACCTAGATTCTTCACTATGGAATAAAAATAAGTTTAATCCACGTCCATGAAACCAGCACTATATGTATGGGAGTGCTATAACAATTAAGTAAGAAGCTCTCTTACCTGTAGAGAGTACCTGGCAAGGCAGGCCTTTCTGGCACTTTCATCAGCCACTACGGGTATCTAAGTATCAATTAACAACGTCATACAATAATATTTAGTTCAATTATCATTCATTTGAATAGGAAAGTGTTGCTCATGTTCTATCCTGCTGTGAACTGTCCTTGTAGAAGCCATCTATTCTCTTTTTAGGCATTCATACATTCAAAACCTCTTTAGTGAACCAAAAGTTGTTCTACAATGGCAACCCCTATGTTTAGTATAATTAATCGGTGTTTTTTCCTGATCTTGACTGAAGCACCTACTTTGTCCACCTGTGAGTCCTGCACTCCTTTATGGGTGAATGGAATCATATAGATGACTCCCTGGCCCCCCACATAAAGAATATCGCTTCCCTGCTGGTGGTACATGGTCATGTAGTTCTCTGGTTTCTGGAAGTGAAACCTTGCTGGCTCTGAAAGGGAGTTTACAGAGTGTCAAGCACATCCTAAAAAAATACTGAATTTAACTCATACATGAACAGAATTTCCACCTCAACACAAGAACAGACATAAATCAAGCAATATTATCTTGTTAATTGATTATGTAAATTATTAAGAACATTTATTTGTAGAAACAATGCACATTTTTAGTCACAAACATTTAGTGTGTATATATGCAACTGGTGCTTTCAAAGGTTTGGAGCACATATGCAAGATGGAGGATTTGTAAATACAAAGGCACAAGATCAAACGTTGTCATGGTTTTCATCAAACACTTCAATGCAACCATTAAAACCTTAGTTTGGGTCAGGTAGTGGTAACCTAGTCGGTCATTCGTCTACATTATATGATAAATCCCGCAGGAGAAATACATTCTTTATGTGCTGTCACCTACAGCTGACATGCAGCATGACATCAATACCACATCAATATTATAGGAAGGGGTCAAAGCCCTGGTTTATGCCCCTATTTACCCTAGTGGAACAGCCTCTGCCTAGTATTTAAACTAGATTACAACACTGGTCGATTCGCATTCATTATCAACAGGTGCTTTTTAATGTTTATGGCAAAGCTAAGATCCAAAACTGTTCTCCCCAACCTTAGTCAGTCCACCAAGGCAAAATTAACCTAGAGTGCGTTATCAAAAGAGAATGTGTATTTTCCTAATATTGGCTACTGTGGAAAATATTCGCCCATGAGATGGTTGCGTGTGTCTCTCGCCCCTCCTTGGTGGATTCAGAAAGACGTGCTTTGAATTGAGGACGCGCCTCATTTTAGCCGAGATAAAAAGATCGATAGGCGCTGCGCATGGTGCTGAAACAAGCTCTAACGAACGTTTCTCGAGGACTCGTTTTTTTAGCCACAAGAGAAACACATCAATTGAATTTGCTCTCGGGTAAAAAAAGGTGGTTGATGAGCTATGCCTCAAAAACAGAGTCAAACACTGTGGAACAAGGCAGAAAAGAAAAACAATGACGACGATGGTCCTAGATCCTGATCCCCTCGCCATTGGCTGTGCTTCAGTGAGAAGGACCGAACGCGTACAGGCGTGCACAGAATAAATAACAGTGAGCTGGATTTGGTGGAATTTTCCATGGGCTATTTCCCATATGTTTGTGTGTGTGTGTATGTGTGTGTGTGTGTGTGTGTGTGTGTGTGTGTGCGCGCGCGTGCATCCGGGAGCGCATTTTACGAGGTTTGCATGTGTTTTCTGCTCTGATCTCCAAAAAAGCCTCGGCCACTGCAATGGCATCATCTCCATTAGCTCGTACCTGCAATGCAGTTCTGCAGCTTTTGGCCACTTAGACGCATCCCGAGATAATGTATCGTTTTCTGACATTATTATTACTATTATTATTATTACTATTATTATTAGTTATAGTAGTAGTAGTAGTAGTATTACATGGATTCATATAGACAGACAACACCCTGCCCTTTTAACTCCACAGCAGCGTTAACATGGGGAAACAAGCTGAGAGTTTTCATGCATTCAGCAAAGGAAAACCGTGCATTCCTCTAGTCTTGTCAATAAAATATATAGCTTTGATTCTTCTCCCAGCAAAGCCCTGTTTTTTAACACAGGCCAGTTTAGAGACAAGTAAACAACAGACATATGCCAAGATGGCGTTACCATGGATACCAAGCCACAAATATCGACCCAATGTCCATGTTTGACCAGCACTCTCATCCATAATGGTGCCACTGGCCAGCAGCCTGTGCGTTTCTCTCAGGAATTAGACGCAGTGTCTGCAGTGCTATCGCTGCTATTGCCCCGGGTTTGCATGAGTTACTATTTAATGGAAAGACTGAGCATAAAAGTTGAAGCTAGTTTGACTTCAATCAGAAATAACGTAAACCCTATGCAATAGCCCACACGTGCTAGTCTGAAGATCAACAGTAACCAAACCATCCATCGATTGACCGTTAAAGAGCAACTCACAGCGTACGCGCCCCTTTCTGAGTGGATTATATCCTAATTTTCTTTTTTCTTCCTCTCTTGTGGTTTGTTGGGCATATCGTTTGAGTTGGTTTCTCCTTTAGCTTTTTAGTCCAATTTCCCTACTCCACCTTAAATGGTGCACATGTTCCATTCAGCCTCCTTGTTAGAGATCTACATTCACCATTATGTAGCTGCTGCGCCATTTAAGGTGGAACGGAACGCACCGCATTCACTATGGCCAGTTTTCAATATCTAAGAAGCTCTGCAAGACACAGACCCGTATTCTTCATCTAAAGCGAGTGCATTTCCAGTATCCCTGCCATCACAGAGCATTAGTCGTTATAAAGTGCATAAGTAAAAACAAAAATAGGGCGTATTTGTGCGCCTGTAAAGTCAAATGTCAGATTTAACCCAGAAGTGACACCTAATCCTTGTCTGAACATTCTTTTAAAACGATGCATGATAGAAAAGCACTACTTACCTTGCACTGTAAATTTCAGCCGAGGGGATTTTTCAGCCAGAACTATGGAAAAGAGGGTCGTCAGAAGGACTGTATTCATTGTTCTGACTTGAGTTAAGGCCAATGCTAGAATATGCAGCAGTCAGAAAGAGGAGAGCGTCCTCCAAACTACGAAAGGGAAAAAAAATCCTCGCTGGCAGGTTTAGGCTAGGGTTTAATACGCAGCATCGATCTGAGTGCTAGTCCAAGCCCTTCTGTCCCTCAGCATCTCAGAGAGGAAGTTGGGGTGATGGGCTGAACGTCACACTCCCCGAAGGAAAGAGGAGGGATGAGAGAGATGTTCAGGCTTTAAACACTCAAACAGCCAGGTATTTCAAATCCAACTGCTTGTACAACATTCACAACAAATGCTTAATGCTTGTAGACCTGATTTTGATACTAAAGGCTTTATGACAACCCACTCTTTGCAAATGTGTTGAGCACCTTCTAGTGCAGCATGGTGGTGTAGTGTGTAAATCAGTTTATTTCTTTGAAGTGTCTATCAATTTATTTCTTCAGACAAACATACTTTTTATCCAGGTGTCCAGATATCCATTCAAATTAGTGAATTAGACACTAAATTGCAAAGAAAAGCATTGAAAATAGAATGTGATGCTTTTGAGCAACCGCATATAAGATAAAGGTGATCAAGCCCAGTGCCATGTGTCAGTAGGAAAGGTATAAAGAACACCTTGATTAGACTTTTCTACTGTTCTACTGTAGGTCGATCAAATCAACAAGTCATTCAAAGTGCTTTGATGTGAAATATTTCATTGCAGAACAAATTAATTCACTTGTTGATTTTCTTTACAGTGCTGATGATAGGAAACAGGTGTTACAATGTCCACAACACAAAGCCATTTTGTGTTCTATCCAAAATAAATAGTGGGCCCACTGTATGAATTCAAATACTGAATGAAATATTATTATCCAGTTACATAAGTAATTTACTCTGGGATCAAAAAGTTTATTGATCTAATTACTGGGGAAATATTTTGACAGCAGTAGAGGTTAAAGGAAACTTGACACAAACGGCCCCATAATTATTGGCACTCCTGGTAAGGATAAGTCGTGACTCACTATTATTAGCTTGGCAGACAGAGGTTTCCCAATGTAGAAAACGCAGTGGATCCAGAAATTGTGACAAATATTCGTTTGTTAAAAATATTTTTATGAAAGGTTTTCATTTTCTTAAACTAAATGTATACTAATAATTGTTATCCCCTTGTATTTTCAAAATGAGAATGAGGAAATAAACCACAATGACAACTATTAATGACTTTTTTTAATACATCTTTACCAAAGGTGCTCATAATTCTGGTGTAAACTATATGTATCTTCTTTTTGTGATCATTTGTGCTATTAAGACAGCTTTGCCAAACCTTTAGCACTGGCCCTTGAATGGTTGCACACTTGAGAAAGTCTACATTTGCTGCATGATATTGATTAGTTTCCTAATGTACAATAGATTCATGACTACAAGGGAATAAGCACACCAACAATCCATATTTCATATTTGCAGTGTATTATTGAATCATTTGTCTCTGAGCTCGCTTTTCAAATATTTGCTTTTGCCTCCATCTAGTGGATGCTACTGTCAGTGGCCCTCCTGCTCTATGTTATTATCATTTATGAATAAAAAGCACATGAGTCCATGAATATTTATAGACTGATCACACAGTTAAATTCCTGACTAATTTACAAATATAAACATCATGTCCTTCAAATTGTAAACGATGGTTTTACAGCATGTTTTTGCTGTTATCAAACACACACTCAGAGTTGTTTATTCTGTATTTTTTTTATTTTTTTTTTATGGCAAAGCTCTTTAACAGGTTTCCCTTTGGTGTTTGAAATCACATTCCTACCTTTAACAGATTATACTGCATGATAGTCTATCTATGGTCCGGGCGCATCTGCAACCAGACAGACCTATATAACAGATTGACTCTTCTAGAGGTAATCCTAAAGGGTTTAAACCACTGGTCATACACGTGATTATCATCCTTTTTTCTAGGTTATTCTCGGCTACTGCATGAGCAAATTCTCTCACTGCAGAATCCAAAATAAAGCCGAGAGGACTTGATTAAGGCCCGCAGCATGGCAACGGCATTCAAACAGAACAGTGACCTTCTGCCTCCACATTCTGTCCTCTAACCTGTCAAACATCAGATTTATCAGCACGCGTCACAGCGAGCAACTTCACTATCTCATTTCATTATGAAAATTGAATGAGAAAGGTGCAAAAACAAGTAAATCAAATGGACAACGGAGGAAATCGCTTAAGAGGCATTACAAATGAGACTGAGATTTACGAGGATAATCAAGCACATTTTTCTTACATGACAGCACTATTTTTCCTGCTGAGTAGACATGCAAAGAAGAATCCTCAGTCAAAAGTAAACGTTAGTCTTTAGTCTACTACTACAATAGCCATTTAAACAACAACAACAAAAAAACCTTATAATGAAAGACACAGTTTAAAGGTATGACTTATAATAGTTTTTATTTAATAATGCTTTATCACCAAGTGAAATAATTTAAATGAAGCAGTTGGAGGGTCAAGACAATGCAAGGGCTGCTCTGTCAGCAGATTTGCATTTGTATTTGTCTTTAATAGGTTAAAATCCAATATTCTACATCATACAAATAAGTTAGCAAAACAACATTGCAGTATGTACATTACATCAATTTTATTGCAAATCACCTTACATGAGCATAAGGTACTATTTTGATATTACATTTAAGCATTGCTAAGACACATCCCAGTAGTTTAGTTCAAATAAAGATAATCTGCCATAGCTAAAAAGACACACCTTAACAGAAATTAAAAAACCCAAAATACACGTTAGCATTGCCATGTTTCAATTAATCAAAAAATGACATAAATATGTTACATTTGAAACATAGCTCCTTCATATTATACTTTAAGTGCAAACAACCCAAATACTTCTTTACATAAAAGTGATACATACATACTGAAAACCTTGAACAATTTGAATAAATCAACATCTTGCATTCTATTACAACAGTTAGTCTTATTGCTAAATGGTAATATTCTAATGCTTATAATCCTGTTACTTTTCTGTTTGTTTTTGGGGAAACTTACCCCTGAGAGCAGTAGCACAAAGACTGTAAGAAAGTTTTACTTGTAAATATCCTAACACTATCATGCTTTCAGAAAACTAAGGTCTTTAACAGTATTGAGTTTAATTGTCTTTTGCCAGTGGTAATGGATAGATCACAATCAATTGTTTATTAGAGATGCACCGAAATTTCAGCCTCCAAAAAGGATCAAAAACAGCACTTTCGGTTTTTGAAAGATAAAAAACAAAATCAAAGACTTCACAAATAATTTGAATAATGTTAATGCAAATAATCATTATAAACACTGCTTGCTCCTTTCACTTTTCTGTACCGGTCAGCGTAGACTTGTTCAAGCAGTTAGAGTGAAAGATAGATAAAGCAGCAGATAAAGAGTGAAAATTTCAACCGTGTAGAACTATTTCATGCTTTCTATGAAGAACAAGACACTGTTCATTCAAGTATCAAGACAGGACACAACACCCAAAAAGTTCTTTGCTACAGGTCTGGGACCACCAGAAAACCACTCAATATGCAGAATACATCAAACCAACTGAAGCTGGTGGTCCGACATCATCTATAGCTACAAATTTAAAGCACAAAAAATAAATAAATGCAGAACTAAAGTGCAAAATATAACTAAAGATTCACTGCCTTGGACGAAAACCCCTTCTTTGTTGTTTCATCTGAGGATGTACACTTTAGCATTCATAATAATTTTAGTAAGTTTTATTTAAACCAGTTTTTTGGCCAAGTGCATCCTAAACATTTGGTTTTGGCCAAGGATGTTCATTTTGGTGCACCACTAATATTATAACTGATGTATTTTAATAGCTGAGAGAACTCCAACAATACTAATAATGTGAAGAGACAGCATTTTCTTATTTCATATATATAAATAATGACAGCATATTATTGATAAAAGACATGCCAGACAAATACATTCAGACGTTACTGGCAATTCCAACCCATTTGAAGTAAAGTCTGTTCATCTTCCTATTTACAATAATTACAACACTTCACCCTCTTAAAGTATGCCTGCATTGTAATTAACATTGACAACCACAGTATAAAAGAATGTCTGTTTGATAGCCCATTCTACTGCACTTAATTCAAAGCAAGTGTCCTCTGCATGTGGTACAGTGCTAATTCCACCTATTTGTCAAGTTTTCAGTACAGGATACATAGTGTTTTTGTCCAACTAACCTAGCAAAATGATAAGAAAAAACCCCATTTGCTTCTTTTTACAGTGATGAAACTCAAATGAGCCAAAATGACACTTTATTGACGTGTGTGGTATGCTAGCAAGAGGTGTCTGCCATACCATGTCTTAAAATATATGTGAATACAAGCTCATTTACATTTCTGCAAGTAAGCCAGCGGTATATTGATTTCTTTTGCTACTGCTAGCTATCCACCAAAACTTTTATAGTCCTTTTATGATGACTTCATATGAGCTTCATTGTAAATCTCCCAGTATCTGCACTGTCGCCGCCTCCACCCATGGAGGAACGTGGCACAAAGTCAATGGTGGCAGTGTGCTTGATCTGGCCCTTACTTTGGCTCCAGAAGAACATAAATACAAAACAGATGGCCACTGAACTTAGGAATGAAAGGAAGCCCATTGTAGTGGCAATGACAAGGGTCTTGGCATCAAAGGGGTAAGGGTTTGACACTTGCTCTGAAGAGTTGGTAGAAGGAGGTAATGAAGTTTCAACCCATCGCTCATCAGAGAAAAAGGGAGTTGTGTAGTTTCGAGGGAAACTCCTTACCTGAAGACTTGCAGAGATACTGTCATTCCCTGCAGGATTTGCTGCAATGCATAGGTAAGTCCCAGCGTCCTGTACTTGAGCATAACGCACCTCCAGACTTCCATTTGCCAATACTCGTATTCTCCCCATGGAGCCGACTGGTGCCTGATGAGGTGACAGCCAAGTAATAGAAGGTGATGGATGCCCTTTTGCTTTACACTCAAACTGTATATTTGCTCCCTCATCCACACTTGCTTCTTGCATCTGCCGATCCAGGATCTGTGCCTGCCTGCAGATGAACGCTTCAGGGAGCTTTGACTGTGAAACGTCTTGATACTTGCTCATGATTACTTGCCCATGATTAGAGGTTGAACATGTAAGTTGGCGACCATCAAAGTTCAGCCTCAGATGTCGCCGGACTATCCACAGCAGCCGACAGTCACAAATCAGGGGGTTTCTGTCCAATCGCAAAGTCTGTAGGTTCCCCACTGAGTGGAAGGCACTCTCTTCTAGTGTGGTGAGTCGGTTTGAAGATACGTTGAGTAGCCGAAAGTTGACCAGTCCTCTGAAGGCACCTGGCTCAATACTTAGAAGGTTTCCACCTGCCAGGTGGAGCTCCTGAAGTCGGAACAAGTCCCCTAGTAGGCTGCCCTGTATAGATTTGATGGGGTTATAGGACAGGTCTAGGTAGCGTAGGTAGACCAGGTGACGAAGTGAGGCATATGGTACTGCACTCAAATTGCAGTTGCTGATGACTAGGGTGGTGAGGTTGAGACCGATAAGGCTGTTGCTGTTTAAAGTCTCAAGCGAGGGCCACTGAATGATCTGCAATGTGCGCAACTGGTGCAGCCGACGGAAGGCATTGTTAGGCAAGACGCTAATGGTAAGTCTCCGCAGACGCATCTTGGTCAAGCTCTGAAGCTGTGAAAATGCTTCAGTAGGGATGGAGGTCAGGTTACTGCGGTCCACGATTAGCTCCTGTAAGCTCTGCAGGCCAACAAAGGCTCTCTGAGAAATGAAGACTAAGTCATTCTCCGCAGCATTCATTTCCCGTAAATTTCCCATCTCCTGGAAAGTGTAGTCCAGAAAGACAAGTATCTCGTTCTTACTAATGTCCAGGCTGCGAAGGTTAGACAGGCCAGAGAAGACACCCACTGGGATGATCTTTAGGCGATTGTTTTTGATTCGTAAAAATCGAAGGTTTTTAAGTCCCTGGAATGCCTCAACCTCAATCATAGATATAATGTTTTGGCTTAGGTCCAGATCCTCTAACTTGGACAGGCTATAGAACTGTCGCCGACTCAAAGTCTTCAGGCGGTTGCCAGACAGGTCCAGGCGCTTGGCATTGTTAGACAGGCCTTCAGGAACACCTGTCAGATGTTTTGTGGAGCAATTGACCTCTAATGTGACCTGCTGACAGATGCACTTTTGTGGGCATGGCCAAGATAGATCAGCTGCTGAGAAGCTTACACACCACAGCAGCAGGAGTGCCAACACCCCCTGCTGGCCACACGCCTCCCTGAACATCTTACCTCCTGCCTGGTGGGGACACAGAGAGAGTCTTGTTTAGGGAAAACGTTGTTAGCTATTCAACATGAGATAAAAAGGAACCAGAGACATCAGATGAAATATTAAAAAACTCTAATATAGCTTGATGATGGTAAAAGTATAATCTTACATGCCAAGGCACAACACAGTTTGTGAGTAGTCAGATCAAAGATGCAGATTACTTGTTAATGTAATGGTGTGTGATTAATCTTGTGGCTCACGATATTACTAACAGGGACAAAGTAATATGTCACTGACAGACTAAATGTTAATCTATTGGGTTATTAGCTAATAAAATGACCACTGAAAATCAAGTATAATTATATCTAGCATGAATTAAATTGTGTGTGACTCACCACGATCCTTTTGTAGTGGAAGTTCTCATAACCAGAATCTTTAAGGTGCAGATGTGGCAGGAGCTTCGTCCTATCCTGAGTGTATTCAGCTCTAGACAACCTACAACACAGAGAAGAAAAAGGCATTCAGAAACAAATACAAATCTGCATTTTCTTTTCAAGGTCCTGCTCATCCTTTAGTCCTAGTATTGCAAATAATTCCTACTAACAACAACAAAAAGGGCAAACCTATCCTAAGAATCCCATACAGCTTTAACAAAGCAGTTGGCTAAAGTGTCATGTGGTACACAGTAACAAGCCCTTGTTCTGACCAATTATCTAGAGCAGAGTATGCTGTGAGAGTGCTGGAGGGGCTAATATAAGCAGACAGGTTTGTATGTTACAGTTACACTTGTCACTGGTTTAACCTGAGGCTGGTGGGGCATGTAGAAAAAAAAAACTTAAATTAGGTTTCAGCCACCTAGCACACATCTGCATGTTGGGCTGCTGTTTGGGCAAAACAAACTTCCAGCACTGGATGAATTCAACACAGCCATCTTGTTTACATTTTGCTGGCTATGCAAATTTCTATAATGAATAATAAGTGCATTTTATAAATTTAATCATACAACTGTCACGACCACAAGTTCACTGCCACTAATTCTTAATAAAAATCTCATAAGAGTACAAATCCAAATGAAGGTTTTAGCATTTTATTTTAAACAATGCCTCAGCATAATGTATGAAACGTAAATTAAGTCTACTTCTTGGCTTCAAACCCCTAAACTGAATGAGCGGAGAACTCCAGGGTGTAAGCAAATCGCTTTCCTAAAAATGAAAAGGCAGCAACAACTATTCTTGTCTCATTAACATTTAACACACTAACAAGGACCAAAATCAATAATGTATTGACTTAACATACAGAATTTGACAAAGGGAAAGCTAAATTGGGTAGTGATCCTTGAAAAAGGGCTTGTTTCATCAGTATTTTAAAATGACTTACATGTGACTAAAGTTCAGAGTTAGTGGTACACACTACTAAGTGTTATTTAATTATACTTTTTAACATGCATATATTGTCAAAAATACAAAGTAAAACCATATGAAATCACTTGGAATTAACATGCATCAATAATATACCAAGGCAACTGATCAAAAGACCAATACTAATGTGCACTATGCATCTATAAATCATAATTAATTCAATCATAAGTAACAAATTCAAACCGGAGCAGCTGGAAGTCTCTCACTTTCCTCCCTCGCACACAGTAAAATTTTCCATCTCTCCCTTCAAATGGGACATAATTGAAGCTGAAAGCAATTCTAAGGTTAGATTCGTCCCTTGTTTTCACTCAAAAGATCTTCATCTGCATGGAAGAGCTGACTCATAACATGGGGCTGGAAGTAAAAGTGCTATCCTAACACCATGCAGCTTGCCAGTAGAGCACAGAGCCTGGCTTACACGAATTAAAGTGTTGATCCCATCCCGATTTTTGAGAGACAAGGACTGACAGGTGCACCAGATTAGCTTGGGTAGTGCTCAAAAAGTGGCAAAAGTGACTCTCTCTCTCTCTTTCTCTCTCTCTCTCTCTCCCTCTCTTTCTCTGTGTAGCTCTCTCTCTCTCTCTTTTCTCAACTTTGTATTCATTATTCATTTCTTTAGCTCCCTTACACAACTTACCACTTTACACGCAGTTACGTCTGTGATCACACGCTTGATAATCAATAATGAATACAGTCTAGATCATAATTAGTGAATTATAGAGGAGGCTATTTTAATACAACATGCCACTCAGTCTCTGAAAGTTTATACTGCTGTATATCATCAACCATGAGACATGGTCACACATACAAAGCAATGTTCTGTATTCATCATAATGACCATGATAATATGTAAATTTGTAAGATAAGGAGATTAATGGGTAGGGGAGGGCAAGATAATATCCTTTTGCTGTGATTACTGCGATGCCATAACATACCTTTCAGAGCTTACTGCATAAATATGATACATTTCAACCAATTATCAAGAGCCTATAAATATCCAATACATATCAACTACATAGTAGCCAGTAACTGATGCGATTTCAGCATAATATTGAAAAAAATACTGTGGATTCAAAATTCTGAATCCATTCCAATACTATATAATGCTTCATTATTATTAGGGTTCAGAAAATGTCATTCATTACAAATGCCAATACCTAAGCAACAAGACTTATCATGACCTGTTAAACAATATGCATGCTTGTTCTAAAATCCAGACAGCTGACTGGAATACTTAAATAAGATTCCACATGCTTGTCCTTAACATCTACACTCAATTCGTCTGCCATCAGTGTCAGAAAACACCCCCTTCCAGTACCTCACATTCATTTCTGTTTTAAGCCTAATTTTGGTTTGTAAGTTGTTCGGTTTGTATTGACAGAAGAATGATTCATGAATTGATATCATCTAGGCATTGTATTAGTATTAAAATGGAAAACTTTCTGAACAATTCACAGCACTTCTTCAGAAAAATGAAATACTGTGATACCATGAATCATAAAAATATCTTCAACATCATGCCTTCATATTTTTTCCTTATTGCCCAGCCTTACTAGTAAGCCTTGAAAGTGTACCATCATACGATAATCTTCAAGACTCAACTTATGCAGGTTTTATTTACCTTTCTCTTAATATTCTATCTGAGTCATGGCAGCTTCAAAGGTAGAGCTATGTGAGAGGTCACAGACCCCTGTAGCTGATATTTGACCTCAGTGTACAGGCCCTCTCTTTCTCACACTGTGATGCTATTTTTACCCTGTTCGGGCAAGAACTGACCACAGCCCCCCATGAATCCCCAATTAGAATTCCTCAGATAGAGCAACAAAAGTGCCAGACTGAGAGGGTGCTGTTTATTGGCCCGGCAACTGGCTCCATCACTGTCTTCTGCAGAATGCAGCATGACTATGCTCATGAGTATAAAAAGCTGCCCAACCAAATAACAGGTGCTGGACAGAGTGGGGAAAGTTGTCAGTTCTGATAGATGGCTGAGTGTTTTCCCCTCTCAGCTTGCCAACGATACTGAGAAACCATGGGCAAATACAGAGAGAGAATATTAATAAAATATACTAAGCAGGATGCAAGTTTGTACTCTTCTTTGTGCTACATTTGTACTTTACATGAAAATACTGCATTTTCTACCGATGAACTGTGAATGTAGCATATAATACAGGTTTTCAGATTTTAGTATATGCAAAAGTGAGACCGATTTCTGTGCTCTTGACTAAAGGAGTGTATGTGAGAGATAAAGAAAAACTGCAGAGGCTTCGGGCCTGTAACAAACAAGATTACATGAACCATTCATTCAGGACACATCAATATACATTCCCACAGCTGTCACAAACGTCTTGCAGAGGAGGGGGTATGAAAGTAGGTGGCAGTTTGTGTCTGTACGGGCCTTTCAGAGATTCTATTTATTCAGTGATCCATGGACTTTCTTTGAATGTATTCAATGGTTTGTGAGGAGGAAGGAATGGAGGTTTAAAATTGTTTTTACATTTCTCTTAAAGGTACTGTAGCTGAGGAAAGAGAAAGAACTTCAGCTTGCCGTATTTGTAGTTGAATAAACAAATGTAAATTGAGTTAATGGACATCTCTGGATGCTAGACTCCGGAAAAGCTTATGTGCGTATTTTCTTTTGGACTGAAGTGACATTATGTTTGACTTCTGTTGTTTTGTTGTTGTTCTTTTAAAGAGAGCAACAAAATTAATCCAACCTCCAATAAAACTTAATCACAAAAGACTTGCAGACAGAAAATGATTACATTATAACATGGTATTGGCTTTGTGCTGCACTCTGCCGATGCCACTTGAACATTGTGTACTGTTACAAAGTGGACTAAAAATAGGAATATATGAAAAGACAGTACATGTTGATGATAAGCTATTGCTAAAGTGTTTTTATAAATGTCTGAAACCAAGACGTTCTCTGGTCTTAGACTACAGCATTAGCATTAGTATGTAAACAATACAGTTTTATAAGGAATAGAGATAGTTCTTGAACAATTCCTGAAAATACATGTACACATAACGAATCATGACTATCCCTTGTAATGGCAGGTTAAGTGTATTAAAGAACTGTGTACAATACAAAGTGAACAAATATTTGCATAATCCCTAACATAGACTGGACAGCTGGATTCTCCTATATGACACACATGCCGGTTGGTCAGAGCTGATATCATTTGCAACATCCTGAATCCAGATTTGATTCCATTGATGGGAACTTGTTGTTATGGGGGGAGGAGTATGATTCACGTGCAGACCAGCCAAAGAGGACGCATGGATGTAAATACGGTCACGTATTCAGGCAGAGTACCAAAGGGTTGGGCATCTTTTGCTCTTATACATATATCATCCTATTTCCTTCATTTATCCTTTTCTTACCCAACTCAACGCACTCAGCAGAAATTTAGCTTACTTTCATCTGTGTAATTCTAGGTAACTGTGTAATGAATTAAATACAGAATTCAATAATGTCTGTCTATCTATCTAATACACACATACACACTTTTTTTTCTTTATGTACCCATGCTATAATAATGCCATTAATCCTGTCAGGTAAAGCTTACACAAGTCTCTTGAGAGATTTAAGCCTACTTTTTTCAAGCTGAGAGTCGGGACTGAGAGATGATTTTACTGGTCAGTGAAAGTGTCCCAGTGTTTCATCATGTCTGTTAAACCAAGACACACACACTATAGTTGTCTGTCCATTTGTCACCCTGGAATGTGTGAGCATCAATATTGTGTCCTGCTTGATATAAAAGTGTGCTAAAATGGTCTGGATTCCAAGAAGGCGGTGTACTTCTTACCTGACAGAACTGACACTGTCACTGAGGTATGAAGATATGTGACCAAGTATAAATATTAGAGAAGAAATTATACAACAAACAACTATATATAGTGTATTCAGGGGTCTGTACAGCAGGCCAGACATGAGCAGGGTCATTCTGTGGCCTGATTAGTTATATGTCTGAGCAGTCCTAGGCGGGACTGGTTCAGAGCATCAGGATTACACACAGAGAGAAAAGGCAAAAACTCAGTGGGGCAGACAGCTGACCCAGGACAGGCTGATCGCCACCAGCAGGCTTTCTGATGCCTTTTAAAAACAAATCTAAAACTGCGGTTATTTTAATCCTATGTGATAGATGTGTCTGCCTTATGAGAGATGAACCAACACCATGTAAACATTGAGCTTCTGCACAGAAGAGTGTGTGATGTGTAAAATAAGTCACATATCACACCATCTCTAAGATGAAGTCTTTACTCAGGTCTCTGAAGTCCCTTTTAATCACGAGCCCTTAAATGAAAGGCGAATTTCTTTCAGCCTTAATTGGGACTATTGACAGGTTGACTGACCAAACCAAAAGGCAGTTATCAGATGAGTGCTTTTATAGGTTCCATAAGTGTAGCCACTCAGGAAGCATGGTGAATTTCACAAGTCAGTGATAAATCAAGCAGCAAGAGGTGACTAGGACACTGGCTGTGCATTAGAACTCGCCTGATTAAAGTGCCCATTTGGATGATCCTCTCCAAGCCTCGTCGCTTTGGCTTCCACTCGCACGCGCGAGGGCAGAATTTGCTTTGCTGCACATTATTGGTAGTACAGCCTGCTGTTTAATCTCTCATTAGAGAAAACTTCCACAAATGGATTAGTATCAATTCGACGGACCTTCCTGGCTGGGCAGCCAAAAACTGAATCAAGAATTCTAAGCTCATCAGAATGTGCTGGCAATATTAAAGGTCCCACATTTTCTGCTTTGCTTTGCAGAAGCAGTAATCTGGCTCAGTGTGAGGAGAAATTGATCGCAAGAGTGCTTGTTTTTAACTGGGACCTCTCGGTTTGACCTCCTTTTGATCTTCAGCATAGACAGACTTCCAATAGTTGCTGGAGTCTGCAGGTGGGTTAGGCAGTGGGTGAATAAAGGAGTGAGTTTCTGAATAAAACAATGGAGTGCGAACTACTCTGCTGCTTTTTTCACACTTTAAATTCTCTTTGTATAAATTCTGAGTAAAAAAATGCTCATTTCAGATGGGTTGCAATAGCTTATGACAACACAAACCTATACGAAAGTGCCACATGATGGACTTAAAGCCTTTTAACTTAAACACCTGCTTCAGCTCTATATGACAGTTCACAATGTACCATAACCCTCAAAACAGCCTATATAGTGTATAGTTAGTGGAGATGGTTCCTTCCTATCCATGCAACTGCGGCACATTTTAACACACAATAGAAAATTTGCAATAAGTAGATAGCCTCGTAGGTTTGGTCTACTTTTAAGAGCAGTAAATAGGGTAAAACGAACTGTATCACAAGAGCAGTCAGAAAAAAGTGGACTAAAAGGGAAGTAACATGATGTTCTGCATTAAATGGGGAAACTTTGCCTATTATTCATAACCACATAAAACAGGAAGTCTCTCTCACACACACACACACACACACGTCTAGCTCATCAATGATAATCCATGGGGAGCAAAAGAGGAGAGAAAAAGTCGACAGAGGAGCTCACCTGCTTCTTATGCCGAGAGGAATTCCCCTGTTTTTCCTCCTTTTCTCATCTCTCCGTGCCTGTCCCGCTCTCAGGCAGCCTGGTCCTCTCTGGGTGTCGGGTATCGAGGCTCTGACAGAAGGAGCGTACCTGTCTGGAGACAAGAGCCCAGCATTTTTAATCGTTTTACTCCTTCGTTAATTTCTTATGTCTGCCACGAGGCGTCCCCAGGGTCTATAAAGATAATTGGTGCCATAATTTAGGTCGACTCCTCTCAGAGCTGGAGCTTCCTTCTCTTTTCTCCTTCTCGCCTCATATAACTTCCACACACTTTCTCAGTCGCCAAGTGGAGCGAGGCTATAAACAAACACAGGAACAAAATTACAGAGAGAGAATAGCTCGTAGCTTAATGTTATTCAGTCCAGCAGCTCATGAGATATGAAACGTATTCCGCGTTTGTGTGTGTGTGTGTGTGTGTAAGCCCTTGGATTTAGTGTGTGGTCGAGCTGGGTGGCTGTCCTGACAGGATTTGCCGTTATATTCGACAGACTGACTGGAGTTTATCCAGGACAGTGTAGAAGTGTTCCATATAGACATCATAGGCTGCTATCTGTGCTTTTTGTTTCTCTCTCTCTCTCTCTCTCTCTCTCTCTCTCTCTCTCTCTCTCTCTCTCTCTCTCTCTCTCACACACACACACACACACACACACACACACACATACACGCCTGTTTGTTTAAATTAATACTGCAGGTGAACTCCATAAGAAAGCTGTCTGTATGTTTTAAACAGCAGGGAAAATGTATGTTAAAAAAATATATAGTTCATACATATAAATATATGTAAGTGTGTGTGTGTGTGTGTGTGTAGGGGGGGGGGGGGTATCAGTAGGAAAGCTCAGCCCATCTACTGTGTTTTTGCTAGAAGGCAGTTTTAAATATCAGACTGTCTTAAGCCCACAAAAGTTGCCCCCAGTAGCTGTGTTGTAAACATGGTCAGGGTTGACACTTGGGGGTGAAATGAACTGGTCACCATATGTCTGTGATCTCACATACCATGTACATGCCAGCTGCCCTAGAGAGAAAAAAATAAGAGAGACTTTCTACACAGTCTCATTCCTTTGGATTTCCTCTCACATAATCCAGTTTCTTTTCCTTACAAAGACTTCATGATCCCAATTTAGACTAGCATACAATTTGCCAGGCCTCAGTGGGATTGATAAGGAGTTGTCTGAATAAGTTCCCACTAATTTCTCCCTTAATGTAGTCATGCAGCCTGAGAGATAATGCCAAATTAGATGTTTTTTTATGTATCGTTTTTTTACTGAGCAGGTGCGACTGTGTTCAGAAAACCAAATACAGAACATCAGGATGGTTGACCTTTGGTTCTAGTCTGAACACCTCTTAAGTTAAAGAGAAGGTTTATATAGCTCTATTCTTCATACTTTAATGAAAACACTGAGGTTGTTTTGTCATTCTGCTGATTGCATTGTCGTCAGCTTCTGATGACAGATGACCTAATATCCTCAGATGATCCCTGAGCCTGAAGATAACTATGCTTCCTCAGCAAAAAAAAAACATCTGTTGTCCTTTATATTAGTGTAATGCACCAAACTGTAAGCAAGAAAGTGGGAGAGGAGTGCAGTAAATTAGTGTTTATGGATATAACTACAGCTGGGGTAACAATTACAGTGCATCCAATTGGTTATGCTTGTGATTTCCAAATCATTTTTGACAGTGTGCATAAAAGAGTTAGAGAGCTATCAAGAGATTGAGCTGCAGTAGAAAGAGAGATACAGAGAGAGAGAGCTTTAATGTGGCATTAGTGGGTTGTGAGTACTGGGGCACTCTTGGTATTGCCTCTAGGAATTTAATTAAATCTGGCCACTGGAGGGAGGACGTCTCAGATGAAGCAAGGGATTGAGAGTCAACCCTCTATTATAGGAAACATTCACCTTTATCCCCATTAAGCACTGACTTCTTTAAACTCCTTAAAAGTAATACACCAAAACAAGCCAGGCTGAATTTTCTACAGCTGAGTCTTTAACATTCACTTCAGTATGTGGTAGCTGGCCAAATATTATTGTCTATAGATTTTGGTTTGCAATGGAACTGCATAGAGACAATGCATAAAATACCTGACTTGCATAATGTCCTTTGTGATCGTGCTTTAGAACAGCCAGGTTATTTTGCATTTTGGTAAGGATCTCATTTAATTTCAGCCTGTTCGCTCGTCTGAGAGCATAATCATTTCTCTGTGGTAAGACTGTGATTGACAGCTGGCGTGAAGCCCTCTGCAGACCCTGCTTGGTATTTAGCCGGTGCTTGTTTTTCGTAATTAATATGATTACTCTGGGATTCGGTTTGGGCTTGCTTTTCCCGCTTGTCTTCTGTTGTTTTTGTGTTCTGAAAAGTGTGAATAAACACAAATAAACAATAGGCATGGTTATGAAAATGCTGTGAAAAAAGCTTTAAGATCAAATAAAGATAAAAATAAATTTACAGGAGCAGGATATTTGATTCAGTTTATCACAACTGGACATCTGAACATATGATGATTGAAGTATGGACAGTGGACAGGAATAAGAGAAATGTTATTTGTGGAATAAAGATAAACATAAAGCCAGCTAAAGCCCCACCTAAGAGGCAAACCTCTTACATGTATACTGATTTGCAATCATTTCTATTGGGGAAGAAGGTTTATAGTACTGTCAACTGATGATTACCTTTCAATATGCAAGTGAATGATTGGAAACAGAGTTGTGTTAATAATGAAAAGATTTACAGTCCAAATAGCTGTATATGAATCAAAGACAATCACAGATATATTTTTATTCAATTGCATGTTGATCAAATTGCTGAAGTCCAGAAGTGCAGACAGGATGACCAGGAACAAACTACCAAAACCAGATAATTGAAGAATCCACAAAGACCAAGACAGAACAAGAAACAACTGGACAAGATTACAATGAAAGGAGAAATAAACTGAGACCAGAAGAGGGGCAAGAAATGAAGGCAGAGAAGGGAAACCAAAACAAAAACTAAAGCACATGTCTGGGCAAGGCAAGGCAGGGCAGAATGTAAAAAATAACAGCTGACAGATAATGCACGTTGTCAAATAAATGCATGTTTATTTCCCTAAAAAAAAGTGGTATTGATATTTCATCTATGTGTTGAGAGTACTTTCAACAACATTTATTATGGAAAAAAAGTGATGACACATTTTTTAAAAAGTGATGTGTAATGTGGTTTGGATACAAAGGCCTTTGGTGATAGGAACTATAGAAAGTACAATCACGTACGAAGAAAGTTGATTAAATTGAACGGTGATTTAACTGACCACTGCGTTCTTAGAAGTAGCGAAACTCCACTAGATCAGCCACTCTGAATACCCATGTCCATATTTCATTACTCATCAATGTCTGTTTCTCGCCTCGCTACAAAAACAAACAGTCATGCTCTGTATATCCATTACAGTGGAGTGCAATCTGTAAGACATGCAGCAGAGTTGGCCTAAATCCCAGCAAGCCTGAGATCACGCAGCATGTGCCAGATGGGAGAGTCTGCAAATTGTGAATGTGCAGTGCTTGTTAAGGCGCTTTGGCCTTGCTGGCTTTAATGTATAGTTTGCCAGCGCTGCTCTGCAGTGCTTCTAATCCGCAGCGTGGAGACATCTGTGTGTCAATGAAGACAAAACGACCTCTGCCAGCATGAGCCTGTTATTATGAATGGTCTGCACTGCGGCATTCATTCACTCATTCACTCATGACAACATATGAGATATGCGAGCGTCATCTTGATGCGTGAACTGCATTCCTCATTTTGACACTTGATCTAACACTATTGGGCTGATATAGTTACAGGTTGAGAATCTACAAACAAATAACCTGTTTTTTTTATTGTTCACTCTGCAAGGTGGTTGGGTCATTCACTCACAGGAACACCCGCAGTGTTCAACACTGTTTACTTTAGTATCCTCGATACTCAATATTGTACACATAAGTTCAGTACTGAGGATTTCAACAGTGCTGTATTGATTTTTCTTCTTTTCTCTAATACATCCTCCCACAGAGACAAAGTAACAAATGTTTGAAAAATATCCATAATTTCTATAACACAAAAAATGAATTACACATAAATTGTTAATATAATTAAATGGGAATTTAAATAGAAAATTTGAAACATTTCAATAAAATATATGTACAGAAAAAGGAAACATGATTAAATAAACGAAGAGCCAAATTAGAAAGAGACTGACAGAGGAGTGGTGGGGTGAGAGAGACAGAGAAAGAGAGAGAGAGAGCACTCTCTAATTCATTGTCACCTAACAATCCCACTACAAATGACATGAGAATTTATTTACAGACATAACTAAACACTGGTTAAAAAATCAACAAAGACATTGTCCTTCATATGCATCCTAATGACACCTGCAATCATCACTCTTCAGGCCTTGTTTCACAAAGGGAGTTTCACTCAGTTCTACAATGACAGAAATACCCTGTCCCAATTCCTTTACCAGGGGCAACTACCGAATCCAGTAAGATAAAAGTAAAAATAGAAGTAGCTTTGAGTCAAATAAAAGTAGCTAAACTGCTTGCTACCTCATGAAGTATTATTTTTGATAGGACAGAACCTAAATGCACTAATTCAAAACGTGACCCAGAGCATCAGTATCTTTTGGCATGAATTAGTACTCTTAGTGAGAAATGGTACCAGCATGCTTAATTAAATTTACAGTGGTAGTGCCTCTTTCTGCCCCTGCATGAAAGTACAAAAGAAACTCTGGTTCCAATATATTATCAACTAATGTTGTCCATTAGAGGGCAACTACTTCTGGAGAACACGAGCAAAAGCGTTACCATGAAATCTCCATCAAGATCAGCATTATTCAAACCACTGCATAACCTCTGAAGGAGACATGGTGTTTCATTTCTCATCAAAGACAATAAACTACACCCTAAGGATTGTGTGATAGTCATGGGAACAGTCTTGTGATCATAACAGGACTTGCTAGTGTCTTCAAGTTATACACTACACTGAATGGTATGCAAACTAACGGGAAACAGATGTTTGGCTCCAGTTTACAGCTCTGGGAGAGTCAGGGGGGAGGTGTGCCAATCTGCCTGTGTTTATGCTATAATAGTGAACGTATTTTAAACCTGGATAGAATGCCAAACAAACAAAGATCAAAGTCATGCAGGGCATGGAAACCCAGATACTCCTTTGCTATATGTGTAGTTATTACACTTCCATACCATATGCAATCAATGATGTTCTCACCAAGACAGGTATTGGCTTCTAAGGCATAACAAAGGAAGCATCACAAATTTGCATTCCGTTTTTTTTTACCCCACATTAACTGTTATTTAACAAGGATCTAGATTCATAAATGGTATTAACTTGGATCTCTGGAGTAATTGTGGTAGTTATCAAACATTTCAAGGTGTTTTTGGCAACAGTTAACAGTCACTACTTCAGGGGACACTATATTTTGGAATTCTGTTGTAAAGATGTGATGGCATTTAGCCACAAGAACATTAATCAGATCAGGCACTGATGATGGATTGTTGGTCCTGGAACCACCACATCTCATTCCAATAGTATTGCAGCTCGACCACTCCAGAGAATGCAGTTCTACAGCCGTCCAGTCCAGTGCTGATGTCCATTAGTTTGAGCTTACAGTTGAGCTCAAGAATATACTCTGGTAGTCTTCAGACATCAGTTCCACTTGTCTTGATGTTTGACCTCAAATCCTAGAGCTCAGTTTGAGGCTGCTTGTTATTCAAGTTGGCTAAGATGTACAGCTTTTACTGTCATCACCTCTGACCTGTATGACCCCTGCTTGAATGTAAGAGCTGCAATTGATCCATGGCACTTTGGTCAAATCACACACACACACACACACACACAATTCCTCAGACTGTAAGTGGATATGTTCAGAAGAGTTAATATCATATGTGAGACTGGAGGCAGTTAAAACACACCTAAAATAGTCTGTCAGTGTTGCTGTAAATGTAATATATAAGCATTAGAGACTGATGACTGGTCATAGCATCTTCAAAATGGCAAGTCTTGTGGGGTTCCCGGTATGCACTGGTTAATACTCACCATAAGGACAAATGGTGAACCAGCAATAGGGTCATGGCTGCCCAGGGCTCACTGATGCATATAGGGAGCACAGGCTAATCCGACCGGTTCAGTCCCACAGAAGAGTTACTGTAGGACAGCATGTGGTATTCAATGTTGCTGGCTGTTTGCTGTATATGCAGCATATAATTCTGCTTATTGTAATATGCTTTATTTTACACAGACAAATAGTGAAAAATAGTGAATTAACGGTAGTGGCATGATTTATACTCAGTGTGTATTCTTGTCTCACTGTAATGTCAGCAGGCAATGCTACATTCATCCTAAGTTATTTATGAATTCCTTGCATGTTCATGACTAACATGCACACAGTATGCAGCTATACCACAAGGGTTTTTCCTTTTCAGCATGTCATACCCTTTTTTCTCTCTCTCAAGGGTGACTGTCTGTGATGGAGTCATGTTCAACTGCATGCCTGTTTGGTGAACATCACGGGACAATGTTCAGAGCCTGAGCAAGATACAGCAGTGCCACCTCAGCAAGTTGACTAACAGAGGGCAGCATATTAGACTCAACTAGCAGCTTCAGTCAGCTGAGTTATATCCCAATTATACATATACGTACACACACACACACACACACACACACACACACACACACACACACACA
>JBBJLS010000006.1:9989962-10022184 GCA_037577275.1 Bryconaethiops microstoma
TCACAAAATATCAACTCCTTTTTAGAAAAAAGGAAATCTTGATACTTTTTTACTGCTTTTTTGTTCGTTTGAGTTTATTCTAATGTTCACTTGTGTTTTTGCTGACAGAAAGAAAGCCACTGCTGATATAAACAGATTCAAACAATTTTCATAGGTGCAAAAGTACTGTGAAAAAGTCTATATATATATATATATAGTCATGTTCTGTTTGGTGTACATCACGGGACAATGTTCACATGTTCAAATACACCTCAGAGCCTGAGTAAGATACAGCGGTACCACCTCAGCAAGCTGACTAACAGAGGCAAGCACACACACACACACACACACACACACACACACATTTATAAAAATATATACAGTAACATTCCAAGAGCACCCGCATATAGTGAAAAACCACGTTGTTGTGTTTTGGTGAAAAGAATGTCTTAAAATGACTATTTTTATAGTGTAAATCCTAAATATGCCCCCAAATACAGTCCCAAAACACTTTAATTTAATTTTAAACTCAATTTAATACATTACCCTTAACGAAAATGTAAAGGTAATCCTGTATTCATCCTGTACAGTTTACACTGAACTCCTGCAGTTCTAGAATACAAATACCAATATTATAATTTAGCACTAAATAATTATATATTGCTACAAAAAAAAGCAAAAAAAAAAATGTGGAGGATATCTGTGTTTCCATGAATTTTCTGGAGTTTTCTCCAGCAATTATTAGTTCGGTTTTAAGAAAAAATGACACTTTAATTTAAAAAACTCAGCTTAATACATTGCCTTTAAAATATAAAGGTAAAGCTTTATTATTATTATTATTATTATTATTATTATTAATGTACACTGAACAGCCATCTTCCACAGTTAATTTATGCACAGGCGTTTTCTTTGGTAATTTAATTTTTTGTAATAAAAATACAGTAAAATGTTTGGGTAATCACCAATAATTTTTTACAGTTCATTAATTTACTTTTCGCCTTATTCAGTCCACCCCTGCTCTGAGTACAGCGGTATTTAATCCTCTAAGGTCGGCAATCCCTCCTGAGGGATATTTCGACTGTTCCAAAATCATCTAAAGCTCCGCGAGTTTTTGTCCTAGAAACATTTAAGTAAAACCACTAGAAACCAAATATGTGTTCAATTAAAATATATTGATGGCGCTTTGAAAAAGAAAAAAAGACATGTTTCCTTTGTGTTTCTCTGGATATTAAAAACATTTATAGAGTTATTTTTTTATGGAAATGTAGCTTAATTCACTTTAATATTTATGTTACAAAAAAAATGCGGAGAATATTTGCAGGTTCTGCATTATTGTGGAGATTTCGCGTAAAACTATCACTTATGTTCTTAGGGCCTGATCCGCGTTAAACCGGGGGTTGTTAGATATATATATATATAACCCCCGGTTTTATGCGGATCAGACCCTAAGAACATACGTGATATAGATAGATAGATAGATAGATAGATAGATAGATAGATAGATAGATAGATAGATAGATAGATATACACAATTAAGGATATTATATAGATGTATAATGTGTATGTACATACACATTATGTGGTAGTGGCCTAGTGGTAGGATACTTGCCTCTGGACCAAGAGCTCGTGGGTTCAAATCCTACCTCCAGCAACACCACTGGGTTCCTGAGCAAGACCCTTAACCCCAAGTCGATCCAGCGAGACTGTCCCCTGTAGTTAGGGAATGGAAGTCGCTTTGGATAAAAGCGTCTGGTAAATGTAAACACACACACATTATATACGTAACTGTTTTTACATTTTTTAATTAACACATAAATGGATGTCCCACATACTTTTTTATTTTACATGTATTCACTGTCTGTTTTTATTTGCCAGTCTATCTATGTTTTATCTTTATAACATATTGCCATTACTTCATTCAGAACGAGTCATTCATATGAAACGCTGCTGTACCGTTCCTGAAACTCGACACCTGACATCACGGCTCTGGGCAGGACGATTCCAGATGAAAACCCGTCTGAAAGAACCGTCTCCCTCTTTTTTCAGCTGAACGGAGCACTTCCTCAAACTGAGATACATAAAGCAGCGCTGAGCTGACCCACTTTCAGACCAAGATCGGAGCGTTTCTGCAGAAACTTCTTCAGGATTTTCCTCAGTTTACTGGAAGGTAGGCCAGGTTAAGCCGCCTCTTTTGAACAGTGTGTCTGTGGCTTGACTGCGTGGAGCCTGGTCTCTGTGTTTTATGAGCTTTGTGGGAAGTAGGTGAACTATTGTTCACGACCAAAAACTTCTGCAACTATTGGGTTTGAGTGTTTTGAGTTTTTAGGGACTGAATGTTTGTTTTAGCATTTTTACATACGTTCCACACGTTAACCTTGAATTTCCATAGTTACTTTCACATTCACTTTGTTACACAGGAGTGTAAACAGGTCTTTCTCGCTTGTTTTGGAATTTGCTAGAGGTTTTGTTTTTATGAAACCAGTGAGATTATGCTGCTACTGATCTCGTGACCCTTACTGGCAGGATGAGGGTGTGTGAGGCTGTGCTGTTGCTGCTGCTGGGGTCTGCAGTGACCCATTCCTTGGACCCCATCTCTCTGGACGTGGAGTGGGAAAGCTGGAAAGCCACTCACAGCAAGGAGTACAATGGCCTGGTAACAGACTCTATTTTTAACTGTTTATTATCCACACACAGATTCATTTCCTCAAATAAGAAAATAATTATTTTTATGAAAATAATTAGTTGCAACTGATGGATACCTCACCTACAGTACAACCTCCTTCCAAAGTCCAAAGTGGCAGCAATGAACTCATCTGAGATCTAGATTAAGCTTTTCTCATTACAAAACAGATTGTTCAGTTATTACTGGAAATCAGAAAGATAATATCCATGCTCAGTCTTGAGAATTTCCTTCAGCATTTGTGACTGATATTGTAATGCTTTTTATTATCAAAGATCTTTGGCAAAGTGCACATAATATTATTGAAATTGGGATACTTCTGAAGTTTTTTTACTTTGCTTTCTGAACCATGAATGTCTGTTCATAGTTCATTCATGTCTAGAGCATTAAGACTGTAGCAGTCTCAGCATTCCTTCACATAGTGTTAGAATGGACACACATTTAGCACCAGCACTGCACTGATGCTTAAGGGTATAGTGTGATCAAAAATGCTAACATGGCTTATATTGAATGGAAAAAGAAAGAGATTCAGAACAAGCGGGTGGCTTGGTAATACCATCCATAATAAGCTTGATATTACTGGATGTCATAAATGTAACACTTTTAGAAATATGAAGTTTGAAGCTAATCTTACGTCTTCCTGTATGTGTGCCCTCGGGAGGGTGAGGAGGCTATTCGCAGGGCTATCTGGGAGAAAAACATGAGGCTGATTGATGCTCATAATCAGGAGTATGAGCTGGGCATTCACTCATATGAGCTAGGCATGAACCACCTGGGAGACATGGTAAGCACCTTTGTCTAGTGAAATGTTCTTCTAAAATGCCATTTAGTGAAGAACCCCATCTCAGTTGTGTCTAGTGTTGCTTTCTCTGTCTGTGAAGAAATTGCAGAAAGAATACAAGCAAACCTGATACCAGTCTGCACTTACAAATGTGACTGCATATCACAGGTTTCTGAGCAATTCTTCAGTCTATAGAAATGTTGTAACACATATCAAAATGTAGATTTCTCCATAGTCTATCTGGAGTACTCAAACCACAGATAAATATGTTCTCCTTATTCAGGGCTTCACTGTTCTCTGAATGACACTGTTCTGTATTTCTATACCAACTGATAAGGAAGTGAAACCATCTTGTTTTTTATTTTAGTTGCCTTGCACCGCAGTCCTCAGATCAGTTTATCAGTTTGAGTGTTGAAGTTCAGTTTAGAACCTGAAATGGGCCGCTGATCCAGGATCACTACTAAAGAAGCACAGAAGTCTTGCACATTCATGTAATATCTCATGTCAGGAGTTTTCTAGATTGTGTTTCCCGGCATTGCATCCTTTAACTGCTGCATTCATTCCAATAACAAAAAGAAAACACATTTTGAACTTTAAACAAATAAATAAAAAACATGTGACAGACGTAAGTTCTCTGGTTTACTGAAGAGGATAGATCCATCAATATAAAACATGTCCAGATCCCTGATGATTGGTTTAAATTATTTTTGTAAACAGGGGAAGAAATCTTTATACAGCTGACAAAGGGAAAAGAAAGCAGTTCATAAGGCATTAGAATTAACTGCCTTCAGTTTACTTCCTCTTTAAATTGAAACTTTTATAGAGTATGGCTTTTAAAGATTTGCTATAGATTATAGATTAAAGATTAAAGTTCGTTGTAAAGTTAAGTCTGTATGTCTGTTGTAAAGTTATGTCTGTAAAGTTCGTTGTAAAGTTATGTCTGTTCTGTGAATAAAATGTTTAACCCCCTATTTCTCCCTGACAGACAATAGAAGAGGTGTCTGAGAAGCTGATGGGTTTACAGGTGCCAATGGAGAGTGATCCCATGAACGTCTATGTAACTAATGAACCTGTAGAGAAACTGCCTAAATCCATTGACTACCGCAAACTTGGCTATGTTACACCTATCAAGAACCAGGTAAGGGATCACAGAAGAGAGTCTTCTCTAGCATTCATCAACAATTTCCTCAACTATTGTGGGTTTTAATTTTAGATTAAGGAGTTCATATTATTATTGCTGTAGTATTCCTATTTTACCGTAGTATTACTAGTTTTTTTATTTTAGAAATTGATGTTTTTACCAGCAAATGTTCCTTTTTATCTGAACAGTGGGTGTTTTTCACCCTCTGACATCTGGCAGTGGATTTAGATTTTTGTTTTTGTCTCTATCTAAGGGTTCTTGTGGCTCCTGTTGGGCCTTCAGCTCTGCTGGTGCTTTGGAAGGTCAGCTGATGAAGACCACCGGCAAGCTGGTGGACCTCAGCCCTCAGAATCTGGTGGACTGTGTGACTGAGAATGATGGCTGTGGTGGTGGATACATGACCAAAGCTTTTGCTTATGTGAATAACAATGCAGGGATTGACTCTGAGGAGGCCTATCCATATGTGGGACAGGTAAGATATCCCTCTGCATGTTAGTATTATTTGCATTTCGGTATTAAATCAGTGGCTCTCAAGTCTGTTCCTATAGTACATCTTGCTCTGCACATTTTGGTGTTTTGCCTCCTCCATTAAACCTGACCCAATGAATCATCTAACTAGTAAGCCCCTCCTAAATTCAAACAGCTGTGTCAAAGCAGAGAAAGCTGATGAGGACAACGTCCTTCTGTGGTGCTATCAATGTTATCCTCTTTAAGTAAAAGCTGCCCTTCGTATCACATTTTAAAAACATGTTCTGAACACTTATACCACTTGGACTTTATCTGGGTTTAGGATAAGGTATTAGATGCAGCTGTTCTCTCTTGATCTTGCAGTCACAATTTCACCTTGTTCTTATTACTGCCCCCTGCAGGACCAGCAGTGTGCTTACAATAAGTCTGGGAAGGCAGCAGAGTGCAGGGGATTTAAGGAAGTACAGAAGGGCAGTGAAAGGGCGCTGACCTCCGCTGTGGCTAAAGTGGGTCCAGTTTCTGTAGGCATTGATGCCATGCAGCAGAGCTTCCAGTTTTACAAGCGTGGTAAGTGGCAAGAGCAAAACTCTGTAATGCCGTGTTAGTGTATAAGGTTTTATGGAACTGAACTAATCTCACCTTTCAAGAGTGCAGAATGCTTAACTTCCTCCCTTTATATTTTTCAAGGTATATATTATGACCCCAACTGTGACAAGGAAAACATCAACCACGCAGTGTTGGCAGTGGGTTACGGTGTCACAGCTAAGGGCAAAAAATACTGGATTGTCAAAAACAGGTGAGTATCTTCAACAAGTATTTTTTAAAAAGCTGATTTTCACGTATTTTTCAACATTTTAAAGTAAATACTTTAAAAAATAACACTTTTGAAAAACTTTTTTTTAGTTTAAAACCAAAGAGAGGAATCATTTTATATTTATTTTTTTGTTAATATATAATATACATTCTCCTCTTTCATTCATATATACCTTTCATCTGTTTTGCTCCTCTTCCAGCTGGGGTGAGGACTGGGGAAAGCAGGGCTATGTCCTGATGGCCCGTAACCGCAACAACGCCTGTGGTATTGCCAACCTTGCCAGTTTCCCAGTCATGTAACATTTTCCAAGTCTTAGAAGGAACCTGTGACCAAGGCTCAAATCCCACTGACACTAAGTAATCACACAATGGACTGAATCACATTTCTAATGCACTGTTGTCGGTTTTGAACACATTGGAATACATTCAGTTAACATATCATTTGCTGAATTGTCTGTTCCATTGTTCTGTTAAAGGTGTTTCTGATATGGGATTTTCCTGCAAACAGTTTGAGTTTTTGTGCAATATCGCCAGATATTCTTTCCTGTGAATAAATACATTCCTCTGGTAGGAATAAAATACATTCCTCTGGTTTTGTCATGTGCTGTTTAACAAAGGGAATTTTTGACAAAATGAAATAAAGTTTCTGAAAACATGTATTTTTGTATTTCTTTATCTGCACAGTCTCTTATAAGGAAAACTGTTATAGACATTTTAGATTCCTTAAAAATGATCTTTAAATAAAAATGCTGCTTTTTTGATAGAATTTGCTCACCTATCATGGTATAATGCAAAATGCTTTTCAGAGATAATTCCTCATAAAATTAGCTTATCAAGCATTCAGCGGTGAAGCAGATTGTACAGTCTCTGGTGAATTATAATGAGAAAAACATGCAAGAGAAATCTCTTCTTTACACCATCTGCACTGAAGTGAGATAAACTGCCTTTTCTCAAACGCATTTATTTACACTGAAGGACAGGTCATGTTCAAACACCGGCAAGTTTAGCAAGATTTAGTACAAGGCAAGCTACTGACATGCTAAGTGAAATAATTAAAAATGCAAATGAGGCAAATGTTATTTAAAATGTGACTGTGGGATTAAGTCATATATTATGTGCAATACACAGACAGATACTGTAAACAACAATACCAACATACAGAGGAGAAACGTAAGTGTCCTACATATGGATAGGCTTCCACAGAATCAGTGTCTCTACAAGACGGCCATTGTTCTCAGGTTCTGCATTTCCCATCAACTAACCATCCAAAAAAATGACTCAGCTGATTGGCCAGCAGGAGCCACATCATGTAGAGACAAAAAGACAAAAAACCCACAATGTTATTTGGAAACTGTCTAAAATTTTGCAGGTTTTAAAGCAGATCTCTTTTATTGAGAGCGCCGTGATACATTCACTGATCATCCATCTACATAGTCACACCAATCACTTATCTAAAAGACATTTTTTATGCAAATTTATATCGGCTGATTTTTTTTTCATTGCTGTCAACTTTCAGAATGAATGAGGAAATGTGCACAAGAAAAACAAGATCAAACTGTCAGGGCTGACAGATCTCACAGTTCTCAGAAATTCAGTGCAGCTTAGAATGGCCTTAAGGGGCTACTTTGTTTCCTCATGTTGTAATAAGTAACAAAAGAAAAGAAAGCTCACATGCTTACCGCCTCACATGCATGTCTACCACATTCTAGCCTAAGCTAATACTGTACCATCAATTATTAGCATTTTATTTCATATTAAAAAAGTGGTAATTGATGGAGCATTTTAGCTAATTATATGCTATGTAATGAGCATCACTCATCACACCTAACTTGTGTGAACATTTAGTGTAGCTTAGTGTGGTGACATTTCAGTACCTTATTAGTTTCTTTCTTGTCCATTCATGCCAGGTTTGTACTACTAATAACAAAATATTTGTTCATTCTTCAGGAATGTGAATAAAGTAGTTCAAAGACCATTTTGCAAAACATGTTTTATTTGACCTAATTAAATCAGCAGACCCTGCATTATGGCTTGGTTGTTTCTGTGGATGCAAAAATGTTTACGATTCTGGCATGAGACTGCAGCTCAGCAAAATGTCATCCAGGAAAATATTACAGCTCAATCATATTACTAGATTTTTTTTTATTTTTATTGATAACTTCATCATTAAGCCTAGAACAAGGTGTGCTCATGTTGGCCTGCACTAAATTCTATCAGCAGGTAAATGGGCCTTCTAAAGGCAGCTGATCAGGTGCAGGTTTGATTTGGCTTAAACCTCTGTATCTCACAGGCAAGTCTTTTTATCTACTGTGCTCCGATTTATATCTGAAATAACAGATGCCCTAAGTGCCTTTGTATGTCTAAAGTGCTGAAGTATACAATAACAGCAAAACTACTACTGTCCAGAATTCATTATGTCCATTAATCCACTTATCTCTCTGCTGATCCATCCATCCACCCAAGAAAACCTTTCAGCGGAACAAAGCCGTGGTATTACAGGGGATAAGCCACTTTCATGTAAGAAAAGACAAACAAACTGTACCATTGATGGACCACAGAAAGCATGCAGTTTGTATCCATAACATCCAACAGTTCAGCATCACACTAAAATGGACATGATTGTGAAGGGTATTACACTGCATTATTCATGGCCTAAATTTTCAAGTTTTCAGCACATGATGAGTTCAGATGATTTGTTGTCCTGTGGGCTGTTATGCTTTCTAGTTATAAACAATTGGGTCTTGAGGGAGAAATGGCTGAGAACCCCAGATCTGAAGAATGCTTCCACAGCAGGCATAACAATAATATGTGAACTATTTATATCTTATCTTTGATGACTTGAAGTATAAATGGACTGAAGTAGAAGTTTGCTCTGACAAGTTGTATATTTTAGCCCTTGTAGTAAAACAGTAGAATAAAGACTAGAATAATATAATACAATATAATACAAACTACACAATGTAAACAATATGTACAAACTATAGACTAAATATCTCTGAACATTTACAGTGGAAAACAAATAGAAGATGTGTAAACTGACATTGTACAAAAGTGGCAAATAGTGATTTTACAGCAAAGAAAATGTGCAGAAGGCGTTGAGTGAATGTGAGGCATGTCCTGCTTGAGGAGCCTTTTGACCTGAGGATATAAACTCTCCAGTCTCTCAGTCATATTTGCAGACTGATTAAACATTTATTAAATGTATTTTTTGGACACTGGCAGAAAATGATATACTCTATTGTACTGGGGACTGATCCCACTTCCACAAGGCATATCTTCTGACCACAGTTAGAACTCAAATTCAAACCCTGACATATTGATAAAGAACTGGAAGCTTGAGCAATGCCGGATAGCAACAGTTGTCGAGCAGTTATTGGATGACTGAGAAAATAAGGCAAAGCTTGGCCTTATGACTCATAGTTCCATTATTACCTCTAAACTTTAAGGTTTTTTTCTCCCCTTGATTACAGCAAAATGCTGTGATTTAAATGATTGATACACTGTTGTGATCATTTTGAGTCACTCAATACAGATGCTAAAGGGTGAAGTGGCCTGGGCTAGTCGTTTTAAAGCCCAATGAAATATGACTCAGAAAGGAGTTGGATGTTGTCCACATTGTGTTGCTCAGAATGAACTGATGGCGTGTGTTATTGTCTGTGATCAATAGCTACTTCTCATGCTGGTGAATAAGTTTGAGTAAAATTAACTGTCTCTTGTGTTATTAGTGTAGTACAGTAACTTGTTTTTGTAACATTTTAATTACAATTGAGCCTCATTCCTAGTGTATTATACAAGCTCTGCTTAATGTTAATAAATGTTAATTACTACCGTTTGCACTAAAGAGCTGTATTCCTAGAATTAGGCTTTATGCTGCTGCTGCTCTGTAGCTTTTAGCTTGTTGATCAGCTTCAGAAGGAGTGTTGTCCTGATTATTCAGATTCTTTAGCCTGAGATAGATAAAGTCTTTGTTGATGTCATATATTATGTCTTTATGAGGATCTGTAATTTCCTGATTTATATAGAAAGAGTATGAAAGTACAATGAGAGTGAATTGTGCATTGCATCAAGCAGCCTCAGAATAATGCACACTAATACTAAGGCTGCAACTACAGAGCCATAAGAAAACATACCCCTCTTCTTTGATTTTTGGAATAAGCAAAAATCAGAAAGTATCAGTGGCTTTTAAATGTATACTGGCAGCTAGAGGAATTGAGCCAGAGGGAGATTTGGGAGAGGAACTTGCAGCTGATCATCCTTGCACAATCTTAAGTCTTTATGGGCTTACATACATATGACTTAAGTATGAACCATAAGGAAAACATGGTAAGATTTTTAAATGATCAAATGTAAAAGTCTTTAAAACCAATGGCTAATGTAGGCAACACACAAATCTATTAGTAAAGATATCTTAAACTGCATGCCATATAGTTCACTATCAGTTATATTTCACTGGTTTTACTTTTGTAATGTTGCAAATCATCAACTACAACAAACCAGAATTTTCAAGTTTTATTACCCTAAATGGCTAGTGTGCATGCTTTTTTTTTTTTTTTAAAGATCATAATCCTTTAATCGATTAGCTATTTTATGTGTATCTGAACCACCAAATACTGCACATAAAATATATTGTAGCCATTATTCTCTGTGGAGAAATCTCTGGCTGGAGCTGGTTCAATGTGACAGCTGTTCATTCAATTTTCCATCATGTAAAGTGACCCTGAGAACTATAAATGTTTTAAATTTGATTTAACTGAATGACCATGGAAGACCATAGAAGAGATCTGGGAAGTGACACTTTTTCCAAATTTACAGTGGGCTTCAAACCTTTAGGAAAGACAGTAAAACCCACATTTGACCTCTAGTGCTTCATACAGTGACCATGCATTTTACCTGCTTTAGACCTGGTGGGGGCACTATAGAACAAATTTCCAAAACTTCTGCATTTCATTGTTATTTAAAACAGTCTCTGTGTAATCTGAAAGCGTTCTGCATTTGTGGACACATGCACAAACTGTGACTGGACAGTCACAAATTTACATCCTGCATTTCTAATTGATTTGGCTGTTTTCACTTGACAATCATTCACAGTAACTATTGGTTGGGGAAACACACAGAAGTGAATTGAGGGATATTGCTTGAGAAATTGTTCTGTAACGGAGTTTTTCCCAACCCTGATCTTGGAGGCCAACAACCCTGCACATTTTAGAGCTTTTCCAACTTTAACACAGCCATTTCAGGTTAAGAAAGGCTTGTTGTCGAACTGATTAATTGGAAACACTGCTCTCTTGCAACAATGTATATGTATGTATGTATGTGTGTATGTATGTGTGTACACTATATAGCCAAAGTTGTGTGTACACCTGTCTCTCACACCTATATGAGCTTGTTGGACTGGGGTTTTCCACACCAAACTCATGGACCTTTATTGACCTCACTTTTGTCATGTAAAAAAAACTGGAAAGGGCCAACCCAGAGAACACGATTCTAAAATTGGCAAATAAAAAGTGTAAAAAAAATCGTAAAGTGTGAACTCACCACAGCACAGCACAGTGTGATCAACACAGAACTGTTCTCTGCATTTAACCCATTCACCAAGTGAAGCAGCAGGAAACGCAGCACCCAGGGACCAGTGTATGGGGATGGTACCTTGCTCAAGAGAACCTCAGGGGTGCCACTAGCAGTAACCTTCCGATCGCAGGGTCAGTTGATATTCTCCTTCAAGCATGTTAAGCTGTCCAATGATGCTTTTTTGGAACAGTTCACAAAGATACATTGGCACTTCTCATGACCTAGAGGAAGTCCTTGCTAGCCTTCACCCTCCAAGTGTTGGGATCATATGATTAGGGTTGTCCTAGCTAGTGAGTGGAATTGGACAAAACTAAGTTTGTTTAAAAATCAGAGGAAAATAATACTGAAACGTACAGCCCATGTTTCAGCCAATGATTTAATGTTTTTAGAAACCCAAATTGGTTGTAGATGCCCAAAAGGCTTCCATATCATGCTCTGCCACTCTAACTAAGACATGCAAGAGAAGGATTGAATCTTGCATTACTGGACACTTCATAAATCTAATCTAGTTCCTAATCAAAATTACAGGATTGCATTTCCATTATTGTCCATTTGTTTTCTAAATGACCAGACTGGCAGAGTAATTTGAATCGGGTATTTTTTCCCCTCATCAGTGTGTGTGTGGTTCATCCCTGACATTAAGAGCTGCTGGTGACCTGGAGGGTCAGATGAAGAAAATCATAGGACAGCTGTCACCTTTCAGCCCACAGAACTTCTCTCGAGATGTCTCAAGCCTTCCAGTATGTCACAGATAATGGTGTTATAGGCGCGGTCTCTGTGGCTATTGATGGCGTTTACCCACAGTTTATAAGGCATCAGAGCAGTATGGTTATTACACAATAGTGCATTTAATTTATGCATTTATTTGTATTTGTTTTATTTGAAACCATATATTCAGAAATATGTCATAGAAACAATTCAAAGTAGTACCAGTAATGCAAATGCTTTAATCATATTAACTCACAACATTCAATTATTTATAACCAATGGAAGAGCCGACTCCAAAAACAACTACAAATGCAACCAAAAAAAAGTATTATCTTTAAATCTATGTGCCTTGAATGATTCACTTGTGCAAAAACTGTTTCAAAATTTACATTTACACTGATACATAAAAATGTTCAGGTTTTATGAAAAGCATGTGAATAGCATTGAATAAATGTGACTGTCAGATTAAACATGAAAAACAACAAATCTAAAATTAAAAATCTAAAATTATTTTCACATATTGTATGATATGTAGTATGCACCCATGCACCATTGTCCTTCAGGGTGCCTGACTCTGCCTGAGGTCAGGCCACTCTAAAAAAGCAAATGAGGTCCATTATGATGCAGAAAGGCACATTACAGCATCCTGGCTTTCATGTCATGCATCCAAGACTTCCTGACAAGTGCTTAGTTTGGCAGTCTTTCTCTTTTATACAGGTGTAGTTGCAGAAGGAGATGTTGTATTCAATTTAATAAGTAACCTTGTTGCTTTCCAAGTTATGCTTTCATTATAATTCACATAATAAGTTAACATAATAAAAAACACAAGTACTGTTCTATTAACCCAATTAACTCAATTTTAAGACAACCAGGTTACTTTGAGTGAATTTTTTTTGTTTTACTCTTTTGTTATCTGTGTATGCATGTCACTTTTATAACAACAATGTGCACAAACGTAGCCCTGCGGAAAAAGTACTGTTGTAAAAATCAAAGATGATATAGCCAGACATATACAACCACACCGGCAAACAATACTAGAAAAGCAGCTATTTACAGATGCAGCAAGGCAACCTCGCTATAAAAGTGGCTTTTTTGACAGAATCTGAAATGAATTCTTTCAAACCTTTTTCTTGAAAAAAAAAATGTCTCTTGGTCTTTGTAAAAGTGAAAAAGAGCTTGCAAAACCGTCAAAACCCAAGAGCGGAATCCAACCATGGACGTAACGCCTAATGACAACCCGACAGAGAAGTTAGAGCTCAGTCGAAAAACCTTCTACACATCACTGAGATATCAATATCACTGACTTGTCTGCTGGATTAATTGACATTCTGTGGGAAAACTCCCATGCGCAAGACACAGTTGTCTGATCTGCTATGCAAAACATTTAGTTTAGGCTTTTATCCCCCCACAGTTATTGAGAAGGTGGTTAGAGGATTTTTTTGGGGGGTAGTTAATGATTTGTGGAGGTGAAAGAGGTTTAAATGCATGTTTTAGAATCAATAGATTAGTAAATGTATACAGTTGTGCAAGTCTGCCCTCTTGGGTTTGTTTATCTTTTAGCACAAATTGCTAAAAATCCAAAGCACCTACAATGCGGAAGATCTGAGTGTGCTCATTAGAGTTAGTTGAAAGTGTTGACTCCAAGTGTTTGATGAACAGGATTGCAGGGGGCAGCGTTTAGAAAAATGTGGGAAATGTGATGCTATGGAACAGCTGCATCTGAAAACTAATCCTGAACCCACATAAATGGGCAGGTTAACACTTGATTAGTTGTGTGTGCTAAGCCATGTGCTTTCCTAGAAGTGTCAAGCTGTCTCCCATTTCACACAAGTGACACTGGGCTACATTTTCCATGATCAGCACATTACTCTTACTGTTTCAGAAACATCCACTAATGCAGTGCATCTCCTTTCATGAACTCTTTTAACTTAAAGTGCTTTGTATGTGTTTCATTTGACATCATTTAGTCTGTAAATGAATGCATTCAGTTCTGTCAGTTTATACAGTTTCTCAAAGTTTTTTTTTACTAAATGAATTAATGACATTTTCTGAAAACACAATCTATTAGTATTTTTTGGTCTTTATCTACTGGTAACATTTAGCTACACATTCAAAGACTGAAATTATACTCTACTTTCCATTTTAAAAAAAGGAAATTGAGTCAAAGCAGATTTTTATATTCATGATTCAGTTTTATGTGACAAAATTACCTCCAACACGCTCACCAATTATCACCAACACATTCACCTATTCATTACGTTACTCTGGAACTGACTTCCAGATTTTTGATGATCTTCAATAGGACCACAAACTGTGGAATTTCCTCTTTCAGAATCTCCATAATACATCCTCTATTTTTTCAAAACTCAAACCTGTTCCACTTTGTGTTTCCCATTTCTGTAACTGTGATGTTGCTGGATGTCTGCTTTATGTTCTCTGTCTGTTAAATGTTTGATTTATGTTGTCTTCTTTTATGTTTTATTTACATATAAAGCAACCTTGGGTTTAAGGTGCTTTTTAATTATTCAAGCAAAAACACAAGCAAGGCTCTAAGGTGTGGATAATTAAGTGTTATTTGGACAGAGACAGGATTACTGAGCTTTGTCCTTATCCCTCCTTTTATTTAAACTGTGAGGTCAGCTGTATGCCATTATCAAGCCAACCCACCCTCCTTGTACCTCCTGTTCTCAGATTTACTCTAAGTACACCGCTGATCCACCAGGTGGCAGTGTTCAGATGGGTGTGATAAGTTATTTTATGGAAACACCGCTAGTCAGCTGTTACTATTATGTAATCTATTTACTTCACATATCAGTTTTAACTTCAGGGCAATAACATGACAGCAAACCCATTTAAAGTCTAAAAGTTCCAAAGTCCAGAATGCTTTCTTATAATGTGGCCATGAAATAAACCACACTGACCTAGAGGAAAGTCTTATCTTTCATAGAAATGAAAGATAAGTGTTTGTCGTGTATCTACCATCACAATCCTCTTTCTCAGTCACACAGCCCACAAATTCTGCCCACACAGAGGGGTGAGGGCTCAGAACCACACTGTAAAGACAAAAACATAACACGGGCTCTCATTAGAACCATAGTACAAACAGCTTAGGCCTTCACTAAGCTATTTTGGAATTGTGAAATCTTATAGTCCATTCAGCTGAGCTGTGCATTCAATTAATTGACTGTTTACCTACATTTAATCCTCAATAAAGGCTTTGTTCCTCATTGCTGCTGATTTCTTTCGAATCATTGAGGAAGTCTAAGTCAGATCCAACAAAGGATCCAATGTGTGAAATATGCAAAGTAGCTGACTTTACATATTTCACACATTGCGATTTTGTAAGTGCGATTTTTAGCACTTAACACAAAAATCACACACCTACTTACACATCTACCCCATTCCAACTAGAGTAAATGTTAGCATTTCCCCTCAGCAAAAAGAGGTAATTGTTGGAGCACTTTCTTTGTTACAAACATGAAAAATTATATTTGAATAGTTTGAGCTTTCAGGGTAGCAAAGTGTGTTCAATTACATGAACTGACTGAGAATTTGGTCAGGTGAGAGCAATTAATGAAACATAGGTCCATTCTTTAGCAAAGGTAAACAGAGCAGAACTCTACAATGACCATTTCACAAAGCATTGGCAATTTGGCCAAGGTGCAGACCTTGCATTGTGGTACGAGGTGGCCAGCTAGTAGATGTTAAAACTAGTCAAATTACCCTACATGGAAATACAACTCAAGTTTGGGACTGAGAAACTGGCTGTCCCACTCAGACTGACCACAGAGTCCATTGCTTGACAAAGCAAAGTCACGTGCTCAGCCTGCTGAGCTATGGGGCTGAAAAACCCCAGGGTTTTGCAAGGGGTTATTTCCCCAAACTATGCCAAAGGAGAAAAAACTTCCCATCAAAAAGGCCAAATAGAGCCTAGCAAGGAGCCTTGCTCATCTCAGATGGTGTTGTGAAAGTTGTGTTTCTTTTTTTCTTCCCCTTTTTCTTTTTATACTTGTGCTGGGTGCTCAGGGAGAGCACTGAACAGGTCACGGAGCTGCACAAACTGCAAGCATGCTCAAGAAACTCAAAGTGCCATTTACCTGGCTTCATCAAATGACTCAGCAAATAGTGACTTGTTTCCTTGCCTTAAGTAGGGAGCTGCTCAGGTGAACTGTGTTGCCTACTAATTACATGCGGCGCATCTCCCTCTGCAAGGCTGAGAGGGGCCTGGCAACCTGCCAAGAGTCAGACCCGACTTTCTGCCTCCTTCCCGTGGTCAGATGGGGTCTGGCAGCCTTGCCTAGAGCAGGACCAAGCTCTCTGCCTTCTTCTCCTGGCTGGAAGAGGTCCTGCCGAGAGCAAAGCACTGGGCCAAGACCCTGCATTAAAGCTCAGTTATTTCTCCTAGTGGAGAAATGATTGAGATTCAGGCAGGTGACAGAGGTTGTAGCTCAGCAGTATAGTGCATCTGTCAGCAGCACTGTTGTCCAGAAAAATGTGAGATCAAAAAACATCACACAATACCACTGAGGCTTGGAGGGCGAAGGGTGGAGGCTAGTATGTGCCTCCTCCAAGTCACGTCAAGCCAGCTAGGACATATTTTCGAATTTCCACTTCCACATCATTGGATAGCTTAACACACTTGGAGTAGAACGCTAACTACAAATTCTGTTACATTAAACAACAGACATAGATTCTTGCTAGGTTAGCATCATGCTGTGTAATAAAGATGATAAAGTCACTGAGGCAGTGCATTAAGCTACTGCTTAAGTTTCCAAATCGTTTGTTTCTTTTTGTTTGGAATATAAATATATGTTTCTTTTGAGCAATTATTTAACAGCCCTTCATGCTTCTATACATATGTACATATTTTGGAGTGACCCTGAATTTATAACATGCATCTTGTAAACATCTGTTGTATTCAACTGTATACCTGCTGTAACTTTAAAGACCCAGTGATAGATTGTCACTGATAAAATTAATTGAACTTGATTGCTGATTTGCGTGAGACCTGTCCAGATAGTTTGAAACTTGCTGTACACAGCTTTGCAGAAGTGGTACTCACCGCAGTACATACTGGGGCCTCAATTTTAAAGAAACTGAATACAGACACAGACTGTTTACCTTAACGTTCCCAAACAAGACTGAAACCTGTAGAGCACAATTTGACCAAATCAGTTTTATAAGTCAAGGGTTTTTCACTGAAGCATTCCACTCCCACTTTGAGTATAATATTAACAGAATAATTTGAAACCTTAGCTGACCAGTTTTCTACTTGACATGCTATGAAGTGGTGGTTTTGTAGAGGATAAGCCACTATTTGTAACAGATGATGGAGTGGTAAAACTAATTGGGGTTTCAGCACATTTTATATGATGGAAGAGGTGTCTAATTAAGGACCTGCTAGACATGTCCATATAGAGAACGCAGTGAACCTTTTATGTTCCACTAAACCAAAGGGGCCAAAGAGTTGGACTTCTTTCTTAAATTTACATTATGAAGCACAATGAGTTAAATCTGTACTGCTTACACTGCAACATGATCAAATTGAAACATGAATCAGTCCAACATGAATCAGCAATGAAAGGACATGTTGAGGCAGCACAAGGAATAGTTCCGTGATTATTTTCACGTGATTATTTTCATGCTGAGTCATAGTTCCTGGTGTCATTTCTTTATAAAAATAATAATAATAAAAAGACCACTACATTCAACTACTGTTTAATTTGCTCTAAAACGATAAGTGTTGTTAAAACCTTGACATAATAAACTATCTACTGTCTAATTTGTTCTAAAACATGGCAAGAAGTAAACGTTTCTAAACGTGGCCTGGATTAAGGGAGTTGATTCTGAATTAATTGCTTCCTCTTTAATCTAAGTCATATGATACTTCCATTCACATCTTGATCTTGGAGGCATTCAACCATGATGATTTATATTAGCTACACATGAATTTGAAAAAATAAAACACTTATGGTGCTTTGATAACTCTGTTCACTCTTGAATATGAACATGATCAGAAAATATCACAGAATAGTTAGACACCAGCTACCACCATTTAACACTGTAACTCTACTGAGAATTATCCAGCCACTTCATTTGCAAGAGAAATTTAACCATCCACATGGTCAGAATAACAAACGTGCATTTTTAATTTTAACACATTGAATCAACGCAGTAATTTGTGTAACCTGTGCTTTTATAAAGGACCCATATTATAAAAACAAATGTATCTTTTTAAAGAAAGTAGTTTAAAGTGGTATGTAAACACTGTTGAATTTTCTTATGTTTCATTTGCTCTAAACCGTCAGCTTATAGAAATGAACCTGTTGATTTCATTCAAATGAATGAGGAAGTCTAAGTCAGAAAAATAAGATCCAACACAAGATCCAAAGACTGATAAAATGCAAACCGGCTGACAAGGAATCAGCAGCTAGTTTTTTTTTTTGTTGTTGTCTTTTAGCACTTAACACAAAGATCACACACCTACTTACACATCTACCCCATTCCAACTAGAGTAAATGTTAGCATTTCCCTTCAGCAAAAAGAGGCAATTGTTAGAGTACTTTCTTTGTTAGCTAATTAAATGCTGTGTACTTGGAGTCGCTTCTCAAATTCACAAACATAAAAAACAATATTTAAGTAGTTTGGGCATTCAGGGTAGCAAAGTGTGTTCATTTACATGAACTGACTGAGAATTTGGTCAAGTGAGAGCTACTAATGAAATATAGGTCCATTCTTTAGCAAAGGTAAACAGAGCAGAACTCTAGAACGACCATTTCATATAACATGGACAATTTGGCCAAGTTAAACATGCAGGCCCTGCATTGTGTCACGTGGTGGCCAGCTAGTAGTTGTTAAAGCAAAACGGCCCTACATGGAAAAGACAATTCAAGTCAGAGACTGAGAAACTGCCTGTCCGACTCCGGTCGACCAGAAAAGTCACGTGAACAGCCTGCTGAGCTATGGGGCGGAAGAACCGCAGGGTTTTGCAAGTGGTTATTTCACCAAACTGTCCCAAAATCTGGTGGAAAACAAACCGCAAGGAGGGAAAACCAAAAGACTCAAGCGAGAACGTGAGGAGAAAAAACTTACCATCAAAAAGGCCAAATAGAGCCAAATAGAGGAGCCTGTAAATACAGCCTTTTCTGAATTTGTTGCTTTTTCTTACATCACAGAAACAAGTGGTTTTAAATGTATCAGCCTATTCAGTCCAAAGCAATTCTTAGTCAAGTCAAGCTAAGTAGGTGTTTATTGTCATTTTAGCCACATACACAGTTCACAGTTAAATGTTACAACTTTCCTCCAGAACCATGGGGCACCACAAAGAACAAAAATAGAAACTACACAAGAACATGCAGGACAGGACTACAAGAGAGAGTGCAAAAAAAGGAGCAATAGTACAATAACAGCACAAGACAATATACAGTGCAGTCAACAGGAGCGTTAACAGCACTTGTGTGAGTGAATACAGTATTATGACGCATCATATTCTAGCAGCAGAGTGCGCAAAAAAATGCAAATGAATTTAAGGTAAATTTAGGTAGACAATAATAATTAACAACAACAGGACTGGAAAAAATATACAAAATATAACTAAATACAGGATATTTACTGTGGCAGTTAGGGATTAATAGATTTTGTTTGTTTAAAAAACAGCATTCTTCATTCTAAAGCAGTTGTCACCCACCCTGGAGATCAGCCTTCCTGAGAAGTCTAGCTCCAACCACAATCTGCAGCACCTGCTGTGTTTCATAAACTTCTTCAGAAGTCCCTGATTGGCTAGAGCGTTAAGAAAGGGGAAGGGGTCTGTATGTTAGGAAAGTAGATCTCCTCATAAACCTCAGTAGTGAACACACAAGTCAAAAGCCACACAAACATCATTAGCAAACCTTAGCGGAAATAATAAAATGCAGGAAAAATGTTGGATATGGGCCCTTCAATGCAACAGAGGTGAGAAGGGAAAGAACACATTCAGCTTTCAAGTCAGGTGCTTTCAAAATTAAGTGACCTCATGATTTACAATGACACAGACATTAGAAAAGCAGACATAATAAGTGGCATGCCCATTAAGAGGAAATTTAACAAGTTGATGACCTTGTGTGGACATTTATTGTTTGAACCGAATATTACATTACACTCTTACCATACTTGTTTGAACATTAAAGGAGCATAAGGACTACATTTACCCCTCATTTAATGTTCTAAATCTTCATAAATCTGTTTTAAACATTACACAGGAGTCAGTGGCCATTAACATATTTCGCCTCATTGTTTCCAAATCTGCCTTTTTAACTGTCTTATAAGTTTCAGGGTGCAGCACTAAAAATATGCTCCTTAACTATGCTCCTCCAGGGGTCCTGATATTTGGGTGAAGAACGGTATACTATACAGACCAAAGTATTGGGACACACCAGTTTCTCAGGGTTTTGGCTAGGCCCCTTACTTCCATTGAAGGGCAATCATAATGCCTCAGCATTCCAAGACATTTTGGACAACACCATGCTTCCATCTTTGTGGACACTGGGGAAGAACCTGTTCTGATTCAGCATGACTGTGCCTCAGTGCACAAGGATGGATGAATGAGTTCGGTGTGGAAGAACTTGACTGTCCCGCAAAGAGCCCTGATCTCAACCCCACCCAACACCTTTGGGATGAACTGGAACGGAGACTGCTAGCCATGCCTTCTTGTCCAACATCAGTGTCCGACCTCATAAATGCTCTACAGAATGAATGGGCACAAATTCCCACAGAAACTCTTGTGGAAAGCCTTCAAAGAAGAGTGGAAGCCACAAAGTGGGACCAATTCCATATTAAAGTCTATGTATTTGAATGCAATGTCAATAAAGTTCCTGTTGGTGAAATGGTCAGGTGTCACGATACTTTATACCATATAGTTTATAAGTCTATTTTTCACAACTGTGTTTATCTGACATGTCAAGGCGGTCTAAAGTGGATACAGGTGTTGAGATATGATGAAAAAGGCTCAGTGGGGGGCCGGGTGGTCGCCCAGCTTTGCTACATTGCGTAGTTGAGTTTAAACTCAAGGAGCACGTCCTTGTCTGTGATCAAAGACTACTTCCGTGAGTGTAATGAGATTTTTATAGCCCCCTTGAACTGAAATCCGGAGGGATATAAAGTCAACATAAGTGGAATTTATTCAATCACAGCCTCTTTGTGTTTGATTTATCTCATCTGAAGTAAGAGGTTTTGGTGGTGTTAGCACCATACGCGTAAGAAACAGGAACAAATGACGACAGTGTGTCGCTTGACACGTGATAAATTCTTATAAAAGTGAAGGAGAGATCCGGCGAGTAGTATAGACTCTTCCTGAAGGGTGGATCTCTCTCTCGGCTCACATCACACAGGTAAGCTCAAGGAGGCTTTACATTAGTTTAATAAAATGTCTCGTTTCTCATTTAAACATTTTCTTAATGCATTTATCTGTTTTCCGACTTCTCTGTTTGTCATGGAAAGGAGCAGAGCTGTTTTACTTTCGTTTTAGCGGAAACTGTGTTTTATGAGTCACCTATGAGACAGAAGGTGCTTTTCTCCATATTAAGAAGTGTTTTCTGAAAGACAGACTGAATATTTGTCTATTGCGAAATAAAGAGATAGGAAATGTATATAGAGAACTGGAAAAGAGGCCACAGGTGTCAGAAGAGGATGTTAGACTTTTCTGGAGTTACTGGAGGAGCTGTGCACTAAAGTCACCCTTCTTTTGTAAAATATTCAGCCCTGTTAGGCATTTGATCCTAAATATAAATACTGTAGGTCATATAATAATCAAGGATCCATCACATGGTCAATAGATTAAATATATTGTACCTTTTCTACATACAGGAGGAAATGGATTGGCTATTTTCCAGGATAAATTGAGTTTATCAACAGGGCATCTGTTTCTTTTCTCCCCCTTCTGTGCTTGATTTTTTTTTAGTCATGAGACTGATTACGCAAGTGTGTTTGTCAGCTGAACTTCCTCTTTCTTTTCCTGTGCAAGGTGGATCTCCCATCCACCATAACAGGCATGTTTAATCCGAGATGGAAATAATTCAAGTCAGTCCAAAAGAACCCTTAGTGTGGATATAAAAACGTATTTCTGATCTCTAATCATGTAGCTCCTTCTTTTTTCATGGCTGAATTGTGTCCCAACATCAGTGTCATGGGCTATTTTATTCATGACCTGTTTCCTTGATTATTAGCAGGTAAAGATGCTGAGGAGCCTGTTTTTCACAGTTCTGTGTGGGGCAGCAGTGGCCCTTACTGACCAAAACCTGGACATACATTGGCAGTTGTGGAAGAAGACGCACAATAAGGTTTACTCCAGTGAGGTGAGAGGGTATATTTATTTAGTCAGATGCTTTCATGAATAAAAAGAGTCTGCACCCTCTCTTGTAAGAGTTTGTATTAAATAAGTGACTTTTATTCTGTAAAAAAGATTTTTGTTATTAAACATTTCTTATTTGTGGAAAAATGTTTTTACTCTGAAATGTTCCAATCACGGCTATGGCAGTTAAAGTACAGAACTGTATTAAGAGAATTAGGCTTCATCTATCGGTGGCTTTGTAGGAATGTGAAGGCTTTAATTTTTTGATTAATTGGAATATTGTCCTGATAATCCTGCTTTTTAAGTCAGAGCTAGTCATCTGTCATGTCTCTATGAAGCTCTATAATTTTCAACAGAACCTCAGGTTCTGTGACCTGGTAGTCGTCCACCCTTTTACCTGGTTTCTATAGTAAGAGTTTGTTACAAGGAAGGTAAAATGCATGGTGCTATGAGCAGTTTTTATTTTACCATGCTGCCTTAATGATGGTTAATCAATAGGACCATAAAAATGAGTGTATTTTTCAGAAAATAATTATATAATCAAACTAAAATCACTTGTCGTTGTCTCACAAAGACTGTAAAAATAATATGAACCAAGCCTGGGCTGTATCCCACATTTACTCTATTTCCACCCTGTGGAATGACCATCCAGATGCAGCTTCCATAATTGTTCTCTAGATTAAGTGGTTAAACAAGTGTCTTAGTGGTTTACTGCCATGTCATTATTATAATTGTTGTTAATAATAATAGAGTAGTAATATCAGATACCAAACCTAATCTGACTTGTTTCTGGACAGTTATTCCGTATTGTATATGGACCACAATATATATATATACCTTATCGTTGGATTCCTTGTAAAGTTGAGGGAAAAAAGTCATGTGTTATGATTAATTGGCTTTATTTCATGATGTATAAATCAAATTATCGATAATTATATTTGCTTGTAAATGTAGTAAACAGAAAGTAAACAGTTTTCATGTGTATTGGATGCATATTTTGGGTCATTGTCCTGCTTGAAAATCCAACCACGAGACAATTTTAATTAAAAAAACGGTACCATATTGGATACAGTTTTACTGGGGTTATTTTTACCTCTCTAAACTTCATCTCACCCAAACATGAGGGCAAGATAAACGTACATTCTCTTCTAGTGAGGATCACTACAGTTCCCATTACCCATTGTCCGACTTGCAAAGGTCAATGCACCTTTGTTTTATTTTATTAGTTTTTTCTTCCCTGTACTGATAAATAAGTATATGAAATTTACTTCAGATAAAGATTTCTATATCTTACCAAGGGTGCCTATAATTATGGAGCTGGCTGGGACTGTTGATGAGGAAGACAAATTTAATATTAATCTGGATCCGACAGCAGTGTATGTTGCTTCAGGGCAGAATCATGACATGACATTAAAATTGTTATAAATAACTAAAACGTATAGATTTCTTGTACATTCTTCTAGATTGTCAAATTCCTCACTATAATGACAACTACTGTATTTGAATGATTGTTTGTTTTGCTTTAGTTTTATTTCTTTTGCTTTCCAAATAATCAGTTTTACAGAAAATATCAATGGCTTGTAAATGTATTCTGGCAGGTAGAGGATTTGGGCCGGAGGGAGATATGGGAGAGGAACCTGCAGCTGATCACCCTGCACAACCTTGAGGCCTCTATGGGCTTGCATACGTATGACTTGAGCATGAACCATTTAGGAGACATGGTAGGATTTTTCAATGACTAAAGAGATGTCTGCAAGATTTCACTGGAAATATACTGTTGTATTTTATGTAATCATTTAACCCATGGCATGTGAACTTCGTGTAAAAATGAACAAAAACAGCCAAAAAATCGCCCAGTCTCGCAGTAAATGAATCAGAATTGACAATGAAAACTAGAGGCTTGTGCATCCCTAGTATCAGGGGGAAATGATCTGAAAATGCTGGATTAGGGAAAAAAGGACATTAATCCAGTCCAAACAAACCCTGAAATAGCGAACACTCACTCTGTGTTTGAGCATGATATCATACTATTACATGCTTTTCTTGAGTGTTTTGATGAAAAATAGCTTATTTTAAACCTGAATTGTTTTTAATGAAAAATATTAAATCTGTTTTGAACAGTATGCAGTTTTTCACAAGCATGATGCCCTGTCTTTACGCTGGACTACAGCACTGTGTATTTGCTGATTCACTCTACTGTTGAATTTGTAACACTTATTGACTTCAGGTTCACAAACAAAATGTGATGTAAGATGAGAATTTTAAGAAATCATTTTATTTATTGAATGGAAAAATAACACCTATATTACCCATGTGAGAAGTAAGTGCCCCTGAACATAACTGCTTGTGCCACTTTTAACATCACCAACTGCAAATCTTTTAATAACTGGAGATCTGTCCTTTATATCGTGGAGGAATCTTGTCCCCCTTTTCGTTAATTCATCCATATTAGAGTGCATGTCAGATCAGAGACTGATGACTGGATATTATTTTGCAGGTTTTTTTAATAGAGAGCAAAACTCATGGTTCCATTAATTATGGCAAGTGTTCCCCTTTTTCACTCATCAGTTCACCGGCCATTATTCCAAAAGACCTTTGAGGTCATCAAGGTGTTTTTTGGCAAATGTGAGATCTGTTCCTCTTGCTTATCACTGGTTTTTCCCTAGCAAGTCTACCATGAATACAAATTACTTAAAGGTTTTTTCTAAAAGTGGAATCATGAAAAATGATTTTATCTGAAGTAAGCGAGAATTGCAGTTCCTTAAAAGTTCAGCTGGGTTCCTTTGTGACTTCCTGAATGAGTGTTTGCTGCACTCGAAAAAAAGATTTTGGACAGTTTACCTCTGTTGTAATTTTTTTTCCACTTATACATTGTAATTTAATTGCACTTTCACTGTCTTTCCGGAATCTCGAAACTCAGAACTTTCTTTGTCATCCTTTCTAAAAAAAAATGTTGATGTTGGCATACAACATCTTCAGCCTACTTTATTTTGCTGAAAAAATTATGTTAAAGGGCTGGCAGTAATCAGTTGTTGCACAACCATTTTCCGTTCATAAATGAAATGATGATTTTAAAGCTGTATTTCGTGTTTACTGCAAGGATAGAAGAAATCGTCAGACGGGCAAATACTTTTTCATGGCACTGCAGGTCCAATTGGAGAGCATAATACTCCCCTAACCAAAAATTAGGACTGTCAGTGTTCCACCCTTAATTCTTCCATTTACTTCATTAAATGTGCTTTCCTTTAACTGAATGTCAGACCACAGAAGAGATCCTGCAGACACTGGCTGGGACTCGTGTGCCTGCTGACCTGAAGAAGACTTTTTCTTTTGTGTCTTCTACTGGTGCCTCAATACCAGATACAGTTGACTGGAGGGAGCAGGGCTATGTCACTAATGTGAAGCAACAGGTAATGTCTCTTCTTACACTGTACTGATCTTGAAAATCCAGTTTGAACACATTTTACATTACACAGTGTCCTTAGGGCGCTTGATTTGTTGATGCTGAAAAGAGTGTGAAATCCACCCATTGGACTATGCAGTATTATCAGGAACTCTGTTTCCAGAGCTTAATTCTGGATTTACATGTGACCCTTATGCATTTGCAGTGGACTCCAGCTTTTTAGGAACAAAATAAGCCCACTTGGGCATTGTACATTAATATCTAGATTTCTGGCTGGTGCTCCATGCTGTAACTGTGTATTTTATCTTTTATCTTAGACCTGGTGAGGGCACAATTATACCAGTGCTTCCAGTGTGGTGCCTCTGATTGTAATTTAAAATATTCTCTGTAATCTGAGTGGATTCTGCATGTACACACACTTGTACATAGACTGCAGCTGAGAAGGACAGCTGTGTAAAAAAAAAGTTGAAAGTCAATTTTTTTAGGCTTGAATTACTGATTAATGTATTCATGTTCTTTTTTCACTCAACTCGAAGTGTAACATTGGACATTTTAATGGGTAAGACTCATGACTGTGTCCTGACTTACTGGTTTCAGTTCTTTATGTTATTTCCCCTTTATCTCATGAACAGTTTAGCTGTCTTGGCTTGGCACTCATTTCCAGCAGCAATGAAATGATAGATGTTTCTTAAAACATTGTCTTCTGTTCCTCTGTAGTGCAGAACTGTGTGGTTTATGTGGTTTAATAAAATGTATAGTTAGTGTCATTTGTATACAGCTGATATATCTGTAATTTTATCAATATGCACACTGTACAGCCATAGGCTAATGATGTCTATCATATTCATTTGAATGTAGTCTTTTCCTCCTCTCAGGGTGCGTGTGGTTCATGCTGGGCATTTAGTGCTGTTGGTGCCCTGGAGGGTCAGCTGAAGAAGACCACAGGGCAGTTGGTGTCTCTCAGTCCCCAGAACTTAGTGGATTGCTCTAGAAAGTATGGAAACATGGGTTGCAATGGAGGCTATATGTCTAAAGCCTTTGAGTATGTCATAGATAATGGTGGCATAGATTCTGATGCATCCTACCCTTACACTGGAGTGGTGAGTTCAGTAGCTCCTAACCTTTAAACAGTTTTGTTTAACGCTCATATAGTTATACATTTATGTATAAATGTATAAAACATGTACGTGTGTGCTGCATGCATTCTGCACACCGCAATTTTATTCAAATAATCAGAGCCTTAACATGTTTCTGTCTGATATGTAGTTTTCTTTTTTCTACTTTGTCTTAAAGGATGGACAGTGCAAGTATGACGCTTCATCTCGTGCAGCCAACTGCACCCAATACCATTTTCTCTCTTCGGGGGATGAACAGGCTCTGAAGGAGGCTGTGGCCACCATCGGGCCCATCTCTGTGGCTATTGATGCCACTCGCCCACAGTTTATAATGTACCACAGTGGTAAGTTGCCACATTGTGACAAGTTGTAACTATCACTAATGGTTTGTCTCTGTCAACATAACCCACACAAGCATGTTCAATGAACGAGCATTGTCTGTCATAGGTGTGTACAAAGACCCAAGCTGCACCAAGAAAATAAACCATGGTGTGCTGGTTGTAGGATATGGCACACAGAATGGACAAGACTATTGGCTAGTGAAAAACAGGTATAAGCCTCATTCTTCGACACTAGGTGTAAATTAGACTTGTGGTTGAATGATGTTTATTTAAATACATAAAATGCCAGGCCTAATTTTGGGGTATTGAGTAATTTCTTAGCCCTAAAACTTTGTCAGCATTGTCTCTTCTTATTTAAAGTTTGGTTTAAATGTAATAAAATGTATCTTGTTGCAATAGTGAAAACATGCCACAATCTCATAAATGGTGAACATACTGTTACTCAACTGATATCTATTGTGTGTAATAATGCTGTGTGCTATTCCTTTACTCTCACAGCTGGGGCACTACCTTTGGAGATGGAGGCTACATCCGCATGGCTCGCAATAACGACAATATGTGTGGCATTGCCAATCAATGCTCCTACCCTGTCATGTGATCAGATCAGTGAAGACAACTGAAAACATTTAAATCGTTTATATCTTCCTATTTAGCTGTCAGTTTTTTCTTTTTTTAAAACTATTTTTAAATCATCTGTATGTAAGGAAAATTACATTTGTTATTTTTTCCTACATAAATAAATTATTTAAAAAATTTAGCGAGTTAAGTGTCTTTTCATTAAGAAAGTATAGAAGATGCAGCTGTGCCCTGAAAACACGATTTCACTCAAATTAACAAGACTTTTTTTATTCAGTGCAACATCACAACAAACAATTTCACATGAGGTATCAAAGAATTTTCAAAATCGGTACACAACATCCAGTTATGATTGACATGTAGACTGTCGTGATTTAAAGCCTTTGGTTGGTTAGCCACATTCATAGGTTAACATGAGGAGAGAATGGCACAATGACTGACAGATGTGCTAACATAAGACACAGTAAGGATGAATGGCAATGGGTTTAAAGCTTTCTGCTACCTGTGACTTATGCATTTTTAAGGTACGCAACACTAAACATCTTTTTAACCAGGTAAATCGGAGGCCAAAATATGACATCTTTTCTGTTCTACTGGGTAAAAGATGTTCATAAATTACAGATTCTCAAGGTCAAGGTAACATTTTTCCTTCGAAAATTATATATTTTTTAGACAAATTTCCAAAAAAATACAAGAGAATGGTATAATATGTAACACTGAAGAGGCATTTTACAGAATTTTGGCTAAAGAGCTGACCTTAATTGATAAATACCAATTCTTGTTTGATTTTTTTTTATAGGTTATACTTGTTGGAAGGAGGAATAAGCAATCATAAGTACAGCAAGACCGGCCTCTCTTGCTTCGATTGTCCCATTTGGTCTCTGCACTTGTGTTTATTTCCCTGTTTACTCACACACCACATCTAATCCTTTCTCTCTGTCTGTAGGTAAAAGTGTGATTAGTGGTTACAGATTGATTCCAGCACATTTGGTTAGAAAAGATGAGACACAAACTCTCCCTGAATGCATGGGATCTTTGGTACAGTTACATCTCAGCTACACCACATACAATTGAGGTAGATGAATTCTTCATAGTAGGGAAAAGGGTAGACTTGTTGCTTCGGTGGAGAGAATGGATTTTTTTTCTTCAGCAGTTCTCAGTAATTTACACATGTACAGCAGTAGTCAGAAAATGGGGTGCGGGGGGTGTCACTGTCCCAGCATCAAATTGCGATGCTTATACATCCATACTGTTTGGTTCACATATTATGCTTAAGACAGACAGTTGAGAGACATTAACGATAGTTGTATGTATATAGCACATACATGCCAAAGCTCAGAACATCCCTCACACACAGTCCTGTACAGCTCCTTGAGCTCATTCACACAATTTAGCCTCCACCTTCACCGTCAGACACTTCCTTCTATGAAAGCTTCAACCACTAGGGGGTCTCAAAGACTACATAACTGTTAAAGCATCCTTCCAGTTCCAAGCCCATGTTGGCTCAGAGATGCCAAATGCGACCTTTATCTACCACTTCATCTAGAGTAAGAACTATGCTGTGTCTAAAGCACTCAAACCCTTAATCAAACACTAGTAACCGCAAGGAGCTGAACTCATAACACATGCGCTGAGGCAGACATCCTTTGCTCTGCTCACAGCACGCTTACAATTGTTACTCATTAAAGTTTAATTCCACACTCTCCAGCACTCCCTCCCAACTCACCACCCCTTGGTTTGGTAATGCAGTCCTTCTCTGATCTGCCCTCCCCTTTGAATGCCCTAAACCCATGGGTCTGGCTGAGTGAGCGGCGAGCTCCGGCCCCAGCCTCCAACAGGACACAGATAAAAAGGGCCTCTTTCATGTCAGCAAAAGTCGACGGCCTCTTTCATGGTCCCTCTTTCAAGTGCATGCTGTGAAGAGGCCTCGCGTCACGCCCTCCGAAGGTTAAAGACGGAGTGACACATGCGAGTGCGGCCACAGTGGCCCTGCCGCTTTCTCACTCTTGAACATTTGACTCCGCACAGCACCGCACAGCACGTCTCCAAAGACAGCCCTATGTGTATAAACCACAGCTTGGACTGAAGACAAGGGATCTCATCATGTATCCAGCACTGGCTAAATTCAGTTCAGTAAAAATAGATCCAAATTTCAAATAAAATCTTGTGCAGTGCTTCAGGACTGGATTTGGATAACACTGACATAGATCAAAAATAACCTCCACAGCCAGACCGAACTTCCAGAATTCTCAACAAACTATAAATCTGTTGAAGGGTTCTAGTCCTCCAGTCAGTGTGGTTCCTACATTAGATCACTGTGTGGCTGAGGAGCTCTGGCTTTAGACATGCACCGCATGCAAATCGATGGCTGGAACGCTAGCCTGGTAACAGACACGAATGACAGCGGAGCCTACATTCAGGGAGGACAAACCTTCATCTTTGGTATCGTGATGGGACTCCCATCAGAGACAAGTTCATAGGACAGACAACATGTAATGAAATAAATACTTACAATACTTAGCAAATAAATAACCAGACGTGAGGAAATAAATACATAAATAATTATAAAAACATAAATAGCTAATTTATGAGCTTGCGTCAGATTTAAGCTCAAGTCACAATTAAGATCCAAGTTTTTTGTTTCATTTTTTTTTTTCTTTTGTTGGGGAAAAGGTCGAGTCTTTGAGGCTGAACAACTAATAACCTGTCATCCACCATGGGCATTGTGTGCTTGAAATTTGTACAAAACCAAGACCTACAGACAAATTTCTCGTCCAGAGTGAGCACCAAGCAACCTCTTGTAACGGACCTACTGAAGCATTCTCTACTGGTCATTTTCAAATCACAAAAACAAACAACTGGTGCTCACTGTACAGCTGCAGAGGACTCAGGTTTCCTCTTTGTACCTCGCACGTATTTCTCTGTAGCAGCTCCCACGAGGTTCGCCAATCAATCGATCAGTCCTTTTGAGGGTTCTCTTAAAAAAACGCATCCTCCCCCTCCTCCAGATCTGTTTTCATCCCCGTAGGATTCAGCCTCATTGTTTGCTTTGGGAGGATGCTGTTCAGTTCTGCTCATAGGCTCTGGCTATCTTCACACAGAACCCTGGGCAGCAGGATCAGAGAGCAAGACATAGCTTTTGTTCAAACGGATAGGTCGTTCAGTTATCCAGGATGAAATAAACCCCTAAAAATCCACACCCGGTTACAGGGTTACAATGTTCTTATTATTCCCCGCCCCTTCCCCTCAAAAAAAAACGTCAATCATCATCTTTTGGTATTTCTCTTTGGTCACAATTGTCTTTCCATTTTGTCACAAAAACTAAGATTGATGAAAGTGATCTATAAATCACTGCGTCTAACACCTCATCACTGTTCACTGAAATAAAGTCAGACATGATTTCTTCCGTTAAGGAACTTATTGGCCTCTACTCCAGATTAAAGCTAAAGTATCATTTCAACACTGAGAACTACATCAAATTCTATCTCATTCTGTAGTGTTTTATCTTTGGTTTCATTTTTTCTTTAATTCCTGTGTAAAAACCTCTGATTTAAAAAACAACCCTCCATGGGCAGCATGGACGTTAGAGCTTGCCCCGTGCTGTGGAGAAATGCCAGGCTCTCCCATCATGCCGTGGTGCAGGAGACGGCAGGGGAGGAGGTGCTGGACCCTGATGAGCCGGTGGAGGATGGGCGCCCCTCTTCGCTCCAGCGGTTGAGGTTTCTGCGGCGAGCGTTCATGAAGAAGTTGCTGACGGTGGAGAGTTCCAGCCCCAGCTGCTGCGCGATGGTCACCTGCAGGTCTTTGGCTGGCCGCTGGTTCTCTCTGAAGATGGCCATCAGTGTACGACGCTGCAGGTCAGTAAAGACCAGACGAGTGCGCTTAGGCCCCTGGTTCCTCTCCTGTTTCGACTGCTCCTGCTCTTTGCGCTTACATGCTGTAAGAGAGAGAAAGAGAGAGAGAGAGAAAGAGAGAGTAAACAAAATGTCTCCAAACAGTGTGTTCATTGTGCATTTTCACAAAAGCCTGTCGGGATCTGTCACGTGTCTCCAGTAAGTTCAGTTCAGTCAGAACACTGTGTTAAAGATATTATTAAGGAATATATTTAAATTCCAGGATGCCCATATAGCACACTGTCAGCACTACCATATGATTTGATTCAATGTCAATCAACCTTTTGGCAATTCATGTATGTGTCATCACTGCTTAACGATGATGGTGATTATTATTATTATTGCAAATATCCCATTAAAGTTTTAATTTTCCTTTGAGTACATACTTGTATTGACCAGGTCTGCTTGGAATTGTTTATCTATACCATAAAC
>JBBJLS010000006.1:10032747-10048778 GCA_037577275.1 Bryconaethiops microstoma
AGATATAGATATAGATAGATAGATAGATAGATAGATAGATAGATAGATAGATAGATAGATAGATAGATAGATAGATATATGGTCAGTAATCAGTAGTTTTGCCCCTCTCCTCTTCTGTCCTTCCGAGTTGAAGATAATTGAGGCCCAAGGAGATCAGATCGCTGTGCATCATATTCCACATTAAATATAAAAATGTTATCCTTATACATAAACCACACTTATCCTACACTTTGAATTTCTGGCTTATAGCATTAAAACCACCAGCTACTCATCTAAATGCTCCTCTCTGGCATAGGCTGGGTTTTACAGGCCACATATTTCACATACATTTTTTATGTAAAATATATATTTGGAGGGAAAAATCCTCTCTGGGACAGGCTGGGTTTTACAGGCCTCATTTTAACATACATTTTTAATAAAACATATATTAAGGGGGAAAAGGCTGATACTGTGTGTAAATGTGAGCGCACATTTCTGAGCTGGATCCAGTCCGCATGCTTATTATAACCTGCCATATTATGTTAATCCACTCCAGCCTTAAAATGAGCATTAAGACAAAATGAGCAGCCTGTTCAATAATATCACAGTTCTGGAGCAACGAAGGTTTTCATATGTTTCATATGACCATCATGCGTTCAAATCTGCCTGTAGCCTGTATCGATTAGAGGAAACAATGTAGGCGGACTGTCCACTTCAGCACATGGATCATCATTTACAAGTCTATCTAACCTTGCTGTGTGTACACCAGGAGGCATCCTATTTATATGCATACTTGCATTTTAATTATCCTTAAGAGGGCTAATGGCATCCTACTATAAAGAGCATTACTGAAACGAAATCAAGCTGAGGTAAAGGAAAAACGAGTAACTAAGTCTTTTTTTCTGCTTTAAGAGTTTTTTTTTCTATGGAGAGTTCAGGCCTCTTTAATAATGCTATACCAGCAGCACTGTACTTTACAGAGGCCTGATTGCTCCGGCTCCGCAGCACATAGTGTTAAACTGCTTAAGATTTTGTACCTAGTTTTTCCATTTTCCAAAGGTCAATTTTTAAATCAACCACATGAATGCCAATTTATGCACTTAAACAAGATTCATGGCACTCATGAGTCTGATCAATACAAGGCCGGGTGCTCTCAAATCTGGAAAACAACAGCAACCTCACTCTGAAGGGTTTAATGGAAGTTAGACAGTGTCTTATCCTGCACTGGTGACACTGACAGTACTTTCACACACACACACACACACACACATGCACTGGTCTGCCAAGCACACCTCTAAGGTATATAAGAACAGTGAGTAAAAAATCTGCCACATTCTTTCAGCAACACAATCCCCGGCAGTACAACATCAGCAATACACGCAGATTCGCTGACATGCATTATCAGACCGCAATACACATGTCTATGTGAATAGACACTACGGTATTTTCATGCAAGATTTGAGTGGGTGGGAGTGTGGGTGTGTGTGGGTGTGTGGGTGGTTGTGCATGTATATGAATCTGGCAGCAGTGTCTGTGTGTGTGTGTGTGTGTGAGAGAATCTATTAGCAGTGTCTGTGTGTGTAAGTTAGTGTGTGTATGTGTCTTTTCCGCAGAAGCGAATCCAATATGTTGGCGGCTCCTTGGCTGGGTGGGAGAGGAAGTCACAGTGCAGTCAGACTGTCTCTCTCTGTCTCTGCTTCTCTTCAGCTTTCAAGTCCACATTTAAGAATATTTCCTCCTGCTCAGCAATGCATTTGTTTTTCTTAGCTCCACTGGCTGGTGCTCCAAATCCCTTGTTTTTTCCTCTTCTCTCCAAATGTGTCTCCTCTTCCCTCGATGCAGTGTTGTCCGTGCTTCGGCGCTGTCTGTGTGTGTGTCTCACCGCTCTCTGTTTCTCCTCGGCTCTTTTTAATCAGCATGTTAATAAGAAAGGTAACTAATCAATACGTTCAATGGTCTGGCCCTGCGATTGATACCATCTTGTCCTTCCTCCCATCCCTCCATCAAAAACACGCACACACACACACACACACACACACACACACACACACACACACACACATAGGCAGGGTCTTGAGTAGAAATATACTGTAATTGAAACAAATGATTATAGCCTGACCATTTTTTCACACCAGGCCTGTTACTTAAGGCACCACTTCTCTTTTTTTTCTGAGATATTCTGCCGAATGTGTCTCTCCATTTGTCACTTCTATACATGAAAAGAGCTTTCAGATTTCGCCAGAATCTCACTGGCAGATAAATGTTCCACCACATGAGAAAAATCTAAGGTTCTTTAAAAAAGTGAGAAATTCCAGCCTGTGCTATTTTCAAAAAGCAAAAAGCTAAGGGCCTGAGAAGAGAAGATGCTTTTTTTTTTATTCTCAAACCAAAAGACAGAATCGTCCTACTCCCATATACCCTCGTGATAAAAATATCTCGGAAAGCCTGAAAGAGTGTGTGTGTTCCCCACCCCAGGGTAAGGTCTCCCACAGCAAATGGCCTTGCATCAAGCAGGTCGACTAGAGAGTGATGGCAAAGGATCAAGAGAATTCCCTCACAGAAGAAAGTGTCAAGGAGAAAGAAAAACTAAAAAAAAACACACAGAAGCAAACACAAAGTGGCTCTTATAGCTGACATCACAAGGCTATTGTTCAGAGCCCAGCCTTGCCTCTGCCTTGCGGTAGGGTCTTCACAGTGTGAATATGGCAGAGGTTCTGTAATGTTTTCCTGTGGCTGATCCCAGCTCCATCTCCCCACCTTCACTGTCTGAGCAAACATGGTTTTGTTATGTTTCTGCTGGTATTGACAGAAAGCACTTTTGTTTTCTTTTCTACTGTCTAAAAATGCCACTTTTTCTTGTCTTGAAATATCCCGTGTGCACTAAGGTAGGTAGACCTGACCTGACAATGGCAGTATTATTAATATAATGCTATGACGCAATGCTCATCTTTCATTTCTACAGACCCGTCTAAGACCGAGGAAGCTTTTGCAATGTAATATCTTTCAAGGGGCAGAATTCAATCTAAATCAAATTTATTCGTGTGGCACTTTATGACAAATATTTTCACAAAGCAGCTTTACAGAAATCAGGTTCACATTCATAATAGGCAAGGCAAACAAAACGAACAACAACAATAAAACAATGCATGAGGATGAAATTAGAAGAACCAAAATCCGAAAGGGGACCCTCCCTCCTCTGGATGATGACAGATAGAAGGGTTATAATACCAGAATTATACAAGACAATGTTACAAGAAAGATCATTTGGAGAAAAAATCCATGAGCCATCAGAGCCTGTACAAATCAAAGGAAGCATGCCAAACTAATCAGATTACCTATTCACTGGGATCAAGGATGTGGAAGGCAAACTTTAAATCTTATGAGAAGTTTTATAAATATAACCGCAAACCAACAACGTTAAAACTGAGAGACTTTTGTGTCGATTATATTCCTGTGACATTTTAGGTCATGTATCTGAGTGTCCCGTGGGGGTATGGAGTGACCATTGCCTCTCTGACCCCCCTTTAGGCTGTCACCCCATCACCCACACCTTCATCTGTGATGCTACAGTCACCTAGCAACAGAGGTCTGAGGTCAAAGACCAAGGGCTACTGCAAATATTATACGCATGCATGAGTACATGCGTGCACGACCTTCTCTGAGGTTATCGGTCATCACACTGCAGAACATTCGAAAGTACATTTTCACTTATTGTACAGTGGCCTTTTACACTTTTTCGAGATTGTCGAGTGTCTATATTCAATAAAAACACAGAAGGTAACGTAGTCCTGTAAGCCTCGTTATGATTGTGTAGGAAGTTTTGTGTTTGTCATTGCATAAGAAGAAACCACTGAAACGGATCCTTCCATGCAAATGCCTATTATATGTGCCTATTACTCACAGACTGTAGATCACTCATATTTTATTGCCTTTCAATACGTCCATTCACGTGGTGTGAGGTTTTTCCTTTGTTTCTTAGCAAATCCTCGATGACCATTCCACTCTCCCCTCGTACAATCAGGTTGGGGTCAGCGACCTCTGACCTCAGCTGACCATGCGAGGAGGATGGGCACGATCCAATCACCTTAAACAGTCGGAGGCAGAAGGCCGGACAGAGAGATGAAAAGGTGGGGGAGGAGGTGTTGGTGGTGGATAGCTGCACTGCTAATCTGTTCCTTGATCAGGCCTGGAGGACCCTGAATGGAGGGATGAAGAAGAAAGGAACGGTGAATGAAGATCCCCCTTTACTCCATCTGTGCAGGATTTTTGCTCTGGTTTGCAGACCGTGAAACGTGATGATATGTACTCAGCGCTGCTTTAACCTGAGGATCCATGCATTTACGGCCACAGATTGAGAAAGGTTGGGCTTTATAAACTGAAATCATGAGACATGCTTCATTATTAGTGTTGTGATTTATATTACATTGGCATTTTCTTTTCAAGCAGTTATTTCCTTTTAACTAATGATGTGTTGAAATGCAATAGTATCAGTGCCTTTACATTAATTACATACAGCAGACTTACGAAAGCTTCAAGTGTCACTGAAAGAACAGGAAAAAACTTATTGGTGGCTTTATGGGGTGCCACATGCTGACCACTACAGGCCAGCTGTGCTGTCACCAAAGCACCCAAACGTTGGGCAACTGTCACTCTGCTCCACATACTAAAAAGTAGGAGGTGGCCTTCCCCCTCCCCCACCCACTCACACACAGATGGCTGGTCAGCACGTGCCCGGAGGAGGGCAGAATAGTGACCCCCCAGCTGGACATTGTGGACAGGTCAGTGATACTCAATCCCCTTTTTCAGGCCAGCTGCTGCTTGGGCTGGGCTAATGGAGCCCCTGCTAACACACACACACACACATGCGCACACACACATTCACAAAGCGTAGCCCTCGGGCCCCCACAATACTGACCAGTAAAAGGCACGTGCTGGGGGTAGGCAGCTGGACATTCGCCATTTCTGGTCCGTCCAGGACAGGGTAAATTGTCTGAATGCGCGTTTAAAGAAGGGCTTTAATGGGGGAGGACGGATGGCTAATAGCCACAAAGGTGATATACAAGGATGAGTCAGACCACGAGAGACCTGGCAGAGGGTCACTTAAAAGAACAGGAGAACCATTCGTGGCCAAACTATTTCAAGCTTTTTGGTATCCATTAGCCGTTATCTTCTCTCTACTTCCCCTCACAACGCTGCAAAAAGATCATTTGCTGGATGGGTAGATCAGAAGGCTTGAACAGCCCTTTTGGAAAAACTACATTTCTATGGTGCTGTTCTGTAATATTATTCACCACTATAAGCGGCTGAAATACTGTCTTATAGTGATTTATAATACATGCGTAGCACAGTACAGTACCTGTATAAATTTCTTAGAGGATTCCATCAGAAATCCTAGAGAAAATGATGTAATATCGTTTTCAGACGTTACTGTAAATTACTGTAAATGCTGACAGTATCTGAGTAATACTACCTCAATGCATCTGTTGCTGTTCTACTTACAGCTGGCTAAATTGAACAAGGCTGGATCATGTGAGTCTAGGTTGTAAACCATGTGAGTAAACTTTACACAGTTCAAAATGAAAAGTGCACACGTAAGGTGAGGTGGGCAAAAGGATGGGTTTTGGGTTTTTTGAGTAATGTCAAATGTACCATATTTGCCCTTGACTTTACACCACTGGAGAAACTCTGCAGTAGGTTTTAGAGTGTTATGTATTGACTGTGTTGTTTTGCTGTGTGATGCTAGTATAGGCTGCAGCAGGGCGAGTGCAGGTCCAGTGAGCTGCAGCTTCAGGCTACCCAGTATGGGAGAGGGTCCTGGGCCAGGCTGAGCCAAGCAATCGATAAATCAATAGGACACGCACACTCTCTCTCTCTCTCTCTCTCTCTCTCTCTCTCTCTCATACACACACACACATACACACATACACACACACGTCACTGCAGGCCTGAGAGGCCATATGAAACTACCATTGATCGGAGGGGGTAGGGAGCAGACTGATTTTCTGTGTGTATGTGTGTGTGCGCGCATGAGAGGAGCTACAGGGTCTACCTCCGTTCTGAATGCAGTGGTAGAAGGTTAAAGTGACCCAACAAAGCCCCAAAACACACACACAGACTCACACAAACTAGGTTTGTGCTGCAGAGAGAGACGTGTGTCTGTCGGTGCCTCTCTGTCACAGCTCACAAAACACAAGCTCAGTGAACTAAAGCCACTGCATTTGTGTCTGCCTCTCTCTTTCTCTCCATCCCTCTCTCCCTCCCTTCCTTCCTCTCCATCAGTGTGCCTAGAATCACCCAGTGCCTATTAATAGTGCTGTTCCACTCAGGCTCCACTGTTTTTAATACGCGCAAAACACTATTATGAGCTCTCTGCGGAACGGCGTGGTGAATTTCTATAGAGCTGCGTGGTTATTAAACTTTGTCCTTGGCTTAATTTCTCTTATTGACGCCTAATCATCCCTTTAGTCAGATCAAGGGTATTATTTAAACAGCTTACACTCAATAACACACGAAGAGAAAGGCACACTCTGCTATGAGCACTAAACAGTCGAATACCACTTAAGCCTGATGCGTATTCACACCCGTACGTGCTGTAGTAGGTGTCGTTGTGGTCCTCGACTTTTTTTTTTGCAGCTCCTGTTTGTTTTTACCATTGCTGGAGAGCTTGATCCTTTCTTCACTAGCTCTCATATGGCCCCCCCATGTGCTAATAGGCCCGGCACTGCTCATGTTTACTTGACCTGCAAATTGGGGTCAACCCAAGGTAAAGGCCTGTGCACTTGTGCAAAGTCCCTTCCACTTTTCAAGATGAGAGAGAAAGCGAGAGACAGAGAGAGAGACAAACAGATGTGGCACTGAACAGGATCTCCTGAAATTTGCTTCCAAGCACTAACACAGACATAAATGAGGTGAAAAGCAACATTTCACCTTTAATTTACTATTCCCCCTCTTGCAAGGTTAATGCAATGTGAAATGGTGCAGTGTATATTGAATAAAGCACCAAGCACGCCATGCCCATTCATTTGTTCCACTGTTCTGAAACCTGAACAAAAAAAGCAGCAAGATGGAGACAGGTGTAAATAAACGGCGGGGCTCTGTCCTCGTTCGGAGTTGCCATGGTAACGGCTGATAGAGTATCCTATCGATCGCGGTGTCCAGTCGGAATTGTGCAGCCCCTGAACCCGGGTTTTTTCTCCGCCGTGATGGGCGTGGATCAATAGGCTGATATTGTATGCCTCTTTTGCCTTATGTCTCCCACTGCCTCCATAATAGTGATAATGATAGTGAGAAGGAAGAGGAAGCAAAAAAAGACAGAAACAATTGCTGAAATGTCAGAGGGATCTTTTCATATGAAAAGAAAAATCTGGAGAAAAATTTGTTTCTTTATGAATTCAGAAGCCTCCCTTTCAGACAGTGGATTGCTATCTTTTCAGAAAACAAGATTTATCCTGTTCATAAGTGATAGGCTGTTCTAGAGCCACAGAAGCATTCAGGTTATCACTGCCTTATACTCCAGCAAGCTACAGAACACTCCAGATGGAACTCCATTTCACAAGCATGCCCTCTGTCACATTTAATTCAAATGTCCCCGCTCTTCCCTCTTCACATATGCAAACAGCCAGCCAGCATTTACCTAAAGTGGAACCATTTACTCTCTGTCCACCTTTTGGGTTGTCATACAAATAAGCAGAACTGTGAACGCAGGCTGAGGTGCTGCAGTAAGTGGAGAGGAGGTGAGAGAGGCACAGAGGAGGACCTAAGGGAGCTCGTTTAAATCTGGCCTGAGGGATCCCTCCAGCTAGGGGTCACGGTTGGAGTCACAGCGCGCTGGATTTAAAGGTGGGCCTCCTTAAGGTGCTTCTGTCGCCTGGGGGCACAGCCATCACAATTCCTGCAGTGCTGGAAATGAAAGCAATGCCAGGACAAAGGCTCTTTCCTTGCTTATGGCCACTGCTCAGAAAAATTACTCAAATGATTGAGATGTCGGTTACATCTTTCTTTTTACCTCCTTGTTCTGCAACAAAGCAGTGTAGTTTTATAGAGCTATGTGAAGAGTGTTCTTCTTAGTAGCTTACTACTTCCCTCACTGTCTTTTCCAGTAGGAAATTTACTGTAGAAATAAGATGCTGTAGAATAACTTTAAATTTCATTACTGCCCACTGAACAAAAAACTGCATGTTGAATTTACTTGATTCAAACATCTACAGGAGATCCAAGCATTTCCAAACAAATAAAAACATGTTTCAGTTTATGTAGCTTTTGCAATTAATGTGATTTTATTTATACATACATATAGCAGTCCAATAAATTAATAACATTGATTACCATTTTTATAATAACTAAGAGTAATTAGATAAGGTCAGAATCTGTCAATTATTGTTCTGAACAATCAATAGGATATTGGTCAGTTTATAAATTTTATTTTGTCAGCCTGCAATTTTATTGAACATTTCGTAAATAATGTGTCAGGTAAGCCCACTAGTGCTGTATTTGAAAGCTGCTCCCATATCCATGGAAAAGTATTGTGGAATAATTATGCATAAACAAACTATTTAGTTGCTTCTTTCATTTCATTTGGCATTTTATTTAAATGTATTTCATTTTTCAATGCAATTTAATTTGTCAACTATTTTTTGTCAAATAAATAAAAGGTTTGGTCCATTTAAGAACAAATTTATCTTAAATTTATTTATAAATTTAATAATTTATTTATCTTGTAACTTTGGCTAATAAGACTACTGGCACTGAGAGTGTATTCACTTAGTCTTGTGTGTGTCTCTGGTAAAAAAAAACAACAACAAAAAAACTGCTAAAACCAAACAAACAAAAAAATATAGCCATCAGCCAGTCTGGCGGTAAAAAAACCATACAAAAAAAAAAGAATATTGGCAAACCTCTACTAATTAGGTAATTACATTGCATTTTATTCTTGGCGTTTTGTATGGCCTATATCTGCAGTTTTGGCTTATACTACGTTCTGTGTCTTCCATATGCCCAGATCTAATATTTCAGCAGGGTTTGCTGTTCGCACCCACCACAGAGGGGCTTCAGTGAAAGAGCCTTACTGCCTTGGACGTCTGCCAACAATCAGAGCCGATCATAGCTTACATCACGGCCTAAAATAAAGTGTGCTTCATTCCAGGTGGCACTTGGATGTGTGGGATGAGAGACAAGGAGACTGGGGCTTCAGTCCTCATCCTCCTCTAGGGGTTCAGCTGCAGTCTCCAGAGCGTTTGCTCTCTCTCTTTTTCTCTCCGTCTCTCTCTGTTCCGTCCTCTGTGGAACGAGGCTGGGCCTGGAGCCGGTGCAGCCGTGGAAATGTAAATAGGCATGGCGGGGAGGGGAGTGTGTGTGGGGGGAGCTGCCCTCGCACCCCGGCCAGATGAAAACCCATCCGCCCGGAGAGACGCAGCGGCTGGCGGGCCAGAAGTCAGCCGCGCTGGGGCTCGGCATGTGGGAGAGAGGAATCAAGGAGAGAAAGTTTTCTCTGCCTCCAGCACTCTGCATGCATTGTCAGAGACAGAACCTAGCCTGAACTTGGCTGCACACAGTGTAAAACTTTCTAGAACAGACATGCATGCTGCATCCTAATTCAAGCTGGGCCTTTTAGCGCTCCTGATGTGTGCCGTTCATGTTAATATAGGCCAGATGTACTCATGTAACAAATAATCTGTTGACACAGCTTTGTTTTGTCAGAAAAACATGTACTATTGATTAAAATAAATAAAAGCCTAATTTGATTTGTGCTGGTACATGCCAGCACAAATATAAATACTTAAAATACATAAATCCGTCCATCTCTCACTACATAATAGTCCTCTCTGTAGTAACACCACACATATGCGTCACAAGAGCAATACAGCATAATGAAAAGCTACATATACAACTAATATATCTAATAATAATAATAATAAAAAAAACAACACTAATATTAATAATCATAGTTATCTGCCATTTGACTAACCTCTATTTGAAAGAGCTTTTGAAATGAGCTACACATAGAATATTAGAAATAATGTAAGAGATTTCTTGCCACCAGCTAGTATATCTAGAAATAAAGATTTTTCAAGATGTTTTACCAGTTTATACAGCTCCAGCATCCATGTTATGCAATAATCACTGACTATCAAAGGTTTCACAATTTAAACTGTTTTTACTGTGAATTACACAGTATAAACATCCAAAACACAGTAATTTGTCAATATAATTGTCTAATACATTTCAAGAAACAGATTAACATGCCATTTATTCTATGCATATTAATATACATTCACAAATTAAGTAATGAAATGTAGATTGCAATTGAATGAATTAGTGACAGTTAAAAAAACAAGGAAATTTTTCAGTATAAATAATACTAAGACAGTGTAACACTCTAAACCCTAAAAATTTGATAATTTAATGGGGTCTGTTAACTGCGTAGGTCCTGAGGAGCTACTATGCTATATTCTCAATTGCAGAACTTGCTAAATGAATATATATTTAACAGAAATACGCTGTGTAAATAACCTTTTAGAAATCTCTTATATTACTAGGATTTACAAAAGTGCTTTCTAGTTTTCCCCCCCACTGTGGCTTAATTTTGTGTTTAGCAATTGTACAGAAAGGAAACAAATGCTGATGTTATTGGTGTAATCTTTGGTGTTACAATTTTTATGACTTATTTTTAAAATGTTTATGGCTGTGCTTCTAAGAGTTAATACTGATTTTGCAGGCAAACCTCTATTGAGACATTTATCCTACTCCCGCCCCATCTCAGTCCTTCTGTCCGGCAGCAGCATTCATACAGCAGTCAATAGCTATTTATCATCTGCCATATTAACGATTTCAGTCTGTCAATATGAAGTCCAGGGCTGAAATTAGTCAGTGCCAAGCCTGTGGCTGCAGTTCAAGGTCACACTTGCACGCACATACACACTCTATAGTGACAGGACTGATGTGTCTCTGCGTAGTGCCACATACATCCAGCCCAAGGTCATGCACTATCTACTGCTTCAAACTAATACCTATATAAAGCACTCGGTTTGAGAGGGACAGATGAGAGGCAAGGCCTCAGGCAGTGGTCAGAAACACTACCTCTTTTTTTGCTCACCAGGTATCAATTAATTATTCATTATTAGCTATTGGCTAATAGCTAATAAAGTTTAAAGTTTACTGTGTACATCCAAGTATTTGATAAATCTGCCATAACAATAATAATGGCATGTGAAGAACAACCTAAACAGGGGTAAAATGAAACACTTTTAATATAAACAAGTTCAAAAAGAATGTTATTTTGGTCATTTTTCTCATTTTCCCAGAGCAACATCATCTGTTCTGTCTGATATCTGACCATTTCTCATTTGCCATTGAAGTTTCTTTATTATTACTAAACTGTGTTAAACAAAATTTGCCTTTAGTCATCCCCTTTTATGAACTGAAACCTGCAGATTTTAATGTCATGCAAGTAATGAAAAGATGTTATAAAAAATGTATATAATTTCTTCACATTGATTTTGCTGCCCATTTGGTATTTGCTGTTTGTAGTCAAAAATAAATTTGCTATGTTTGACAATCTGTTTCCACTATTCACATTTACATTTATACATATTTTTAAGTATTCAGAAGGGAAAGCTCATTTGGTTTAAACAATACAGAGCTTTAAATTGTGTTCTCATCACATCATAACCTTTTTTGTATATATCAGTTTTGGCTAACAAACTATAAATAGAATGTTTATATTTTCAGTTGTGGTGAACATGTTTCTTGCTTAAAAAATATTAATCTTTGTAAAATAATTTTTAAACTAAACAAAAATTACACAGATACACAGACTTAAATTCTATTAAGAAATACATTCAATTAATTACGAAAGGTACCTATCTTTCTGAAAAGACTACTATAGAATACAGCAGTATAGGGTCACATCACTTAAAAGTATGAGGGATAAACCTGTAACGTGCACCATATTGCAATGATTTACTGCCAGTTCATCTTGTAAAACAGACATCTCCATAACAATGTGTTTGATGTAGACATGACTGGGCAGTGGGACATCCAAACAGATCCAATTAAAAATGTGCAAAGTACACATTTGATTCACATTAATTCATTTAAACATAAAACCTCATAGTAGTGAGATCTATTAGTGAAACACAATATGAAAGTATCATTTGATTAATTTCAGTCCTGAAGTCGGTCTGTAGTAAAAGTCCAGCAAAACTTTTTCCAGATCTATATGTTTAATAGCCTCTACTGCTCTATACTAAACTGGGGCATAGTCTCTAGATCCTAACGTAAAGCCCATGGTCTCTTCTTCGTTTGAGGCATGCTGGGGGGGATAAGATTTAGCCAGGCTGCTGCACTGAAGAATTACTAATCAGCAGCAAAACATTTGCTGCCCTTCTGGCAAGGTCACGGGATCAGGGTCCCCTGCTAAATGTCCAGAGCTCCTTTACTCTCCTGGGGCAGAAGCCCTGAGGGGTAATAACACTCTGCCTCCCCCTCATGGCCTGACAGCAGCTCAGATGTGTGAACAGACTGAGGGGTCTTTGCTGTCTCTAATCAGCCTGACAGCTCATAGTCCTAGACTCAAACTCCACAACCACAACAAACACTTCTAGAGTCAAAAGAGCAAGACATCTAGAAAAGTCTTCATTTTCACATTTGTAAGGTGACTACTCAAACTGACCATGATATATCAAGTGAATCCAGATTTCTTAAGTGTTATGTACGATTCTCAGCAAAAACAGCTGATGTGTATTCTGGTTATCCAGCTACTTTAAAAAAAAATTTGAGCTGACTATTAAAAGCTAGATAGCACAGCAGTAAGGGAGTGCTGGGTATTTCTAGCATGTGAGTTTATAGATTATTTAATGAACTGTGGTGCTCACTCTATGTGTCTGTGTGTGCATGCATGACTAATTTGTGGCAGTATTGATCTGTGGTAGACCAGAGTAGTGCATCTGGACGTGTCCGACCAGCAGAAAAAAGATAAACAACGCAGAAGAATTAATATTTTAAAAAGAAGAAACAGTATGGATCTCCACCTGATATATATTTTAGACGGAGTTGCTGATGATACTGTGATCCAAAATAATCAAATCCTGCACTTTCAAATGAGTGAAGCCATGAAATCTGCATGATGAAATTATCTTAATGTGTGCATACCACTCTAGCTAAAATGGAGGTTTTTGGTTTATTTTTAAACACATTAAAATCTAATGCTGCAATAGGAAATTTGAACTGTGCTTGTTAACTCATCTACTATTCCCTATATAGCATTTGCAACATAGTGAACTGACTGGCAAATGGAGATTGAACAGCTGTGAGATTTTAAAGTTGAGAAATGAAACAGCACTACAACATGGCTTACATACTACATAGAGCACTACTCCTGTAATAGGGAGTGATTTCAAATGCACCATATGTCTGGTGTTGTCTCTGCACTAATTCCTTGAAGAAATAATGTGACTGCTGCCATCTTGTGGACTATCATGAATGTCCCCAGTCTACAGTCAAGATAAAAGTGGAACAACTCGCTCTGTTCATTTTGAACAAAACAATTTATTTCCAAATAGCTCAATTAATCAATAACATTGATAAATGTGCTTATAATTATTATACATGTTCGTGCTTATTTGTCCAAATGAACAAGAAATTTATTTGCTGCACGCTTGAAACAAACTGAATTAATATTAGCTTGTGAAAACAAAAGAAACCATTCCTAGTGGCCTTGCAAAACACTAAAAAGCATTAAAAATTCAGGCCAATCCATTTAAATGTGTGCAGTTCATGTACTTCCTACAGACAAAAAGTACCATTTCGTTGTTTGAACATTTCTTTATATATGAATGATCTCACTTAGAGTGATATAGGAAGTGTCAGTGGCATTCTTTAGGCACACTAAACTTGCGTTTCTTCGGAGCAGCAGGCTGAGGTTCTTGACTAAGTGGAAACTCAAAATGAGAAACCTACAGATGAGACAACACAGGTTTCTATATGGGACAGTCATTAGCAAGGCTTAATAAGGACTCACACACATTAGACTTAAAGCTTACCTCTTTCTTGGTTTGGGATGGGGTCACTGGATCTGCTTTTCTGCCCTACAATCCCAAACCAAACAAATAAATCCTTATATAAATCCTTAAAAATATATCACACTTTAATACAACATCTAAAGGTTCTAAGCATAAAAAAATAACGTAATATTATGTAAGTGAAAATGTTTTTATTACTGAGGACTTGAGTATACGACCGCTTCTGGTTTTAACTTCAAGAGCAGCCGTCCTCTTCACAAGTGTGTCCACCTGTCTCAAACAAGAGACTTGAATCAGCCTGTTGGTTCCACGAAGAATGCTAAAAAATTGATGTTTTCAAATATCTTTTCCAAGTTTTCAATGTTCTAAACAAATGTTGGAATTTTTTGTATGATTCTAAATCTAAAGTAAGATCAAACTGAACAATTGCTACACAACTGTTCAAATGTAATAATAAAATCAAATTAAATTGCTAAAATGCACAAATTTAAATGCACAACAAAAGGCATGATAAATCTTGAAGCTCTCTTTTCAGTTTCCCTGTCTATCTATCAGCAGTACCTTCTCTCTCATTTCCTTGTATGTTCTTGTCAATGTGTTTTATTTTGTTATCAGCTCTCTAGTCATTAGTTTCTGACCACAGCACCACTATTGGCTGTAAAACAGTTTGATATGTATGTCAAATTAATATTTGTAAACATTAAACATCATGTTAAGATTTAATACTTCTTACAGAAAAAAACTGTGTATTTCAGAAATGTTATACTCTCAAATTAAATAAGATTTTAAGACTTATAACAGATTTGTTGGAATCCTGAGTTTCTTTGTCAATGAGTTTCCAAAGAGGAATCTTGAGTTCCTCTTAAATTTCCATGCAGCACATAGAACTCCACTGGGGTTAGGAGTAGACAGTAAACACAAAACATGAACAGTTCAAGAACATCTCTAGGTTACTAAGAATTTATACATGTAGGGTACTCACAAAGAGGTTGTATTTATCAATTAGCTTAGTTATTAATCAATTGGCTTAAAAGCTTGTATTCTTTTTATATTAAGTTTTACTTATGTGTTTCTATACCGCCGAGGAAAGAAAATAAAAACCGAGGAGAATATTTAGTCGCTAAATTCGTAGATTTCTAAATCAAAATTTTGATATCCTTTAGAAGCCTTTGGGAATTATTTAAAGTATCTTAATTTAAAAGCACAAAAATGTGCTTTTTAAAAACATTATTTTTAAGAAAAAACACTTTTGACTAAACTATTAACATTTATAAATGTAAAGTATGTTAATGTGTTTTTAATTACTTCCTTTAATCAATCCTTTATGAAGTCTTGGCATGATGTTAGTATTCACAATTCTGAGACGTGTTCACTCTTTATAATTTTCCTCAGTCTTCTCCACTACTGTGTTTACTGTTAATGAATTTGTTCTGGGTTGTTTGCTGTATAAATAAAAACTTGAGGCATCCACAATCTGTCTCTGTGCCCTGCAGTGTTATTTGACTGTTCTCAACTCTATTGATTGGAGAATTTATTTCCTCAGAGTTGGTAGTCCATCCCCGGCATTAAATCTGCTTATTCTACCACTAAGAAGAGCAAGAAGCCAAAAGGGAGCAATAGAAACTTCATTATGAGAACAAAGTAATAGATGAAGCCAGAAATTTTGTTTTCTTAAGTAAACATTAAATATAAAACTCAATATAAAATTGTATGTTTACCTGAATAAGCTGTGAATTCTCCAGCATCTCCTCTTTGCTCATGCCTGTGTGAAGGTCAAAAAACTTAAAGATGAGTAAAATTACAGTCATCTGTTTCTATATGTGAATTAACAGTGAACTTGTAGCAGTCTTTTTACAAGCTTTGGCAACCATAATTTCACCTGAATACATAAAATCCATGTGTCATTCATTTTCATCAACATTCTGGGACAGGACTAAATTCCCAAAGGCTTCTAATTATGACTGGTCATGTTCCTTCTGACTTCAAGTCTGCTGTAGTCACACCGATCTTGAAAAAACCTTCACTGGACTCATC
>JBBJLS010000006.1:10048878-10067324 GCA_037577275.1 Bryconaethiops microstoma
AGTCCCTGTCCCTCGCGTCCAAGGTCCAGTCCCTGTCCCTCGCGTCCAAGGTCCAGTCCCTGTCCCTCGCGTCCAAGGTCCAGTCCCTGTCCCTCGCGTCCAAGGTCCAGTCCCTGTCCCTCGCGTCCAAGGTCCAGTCCCTGTCCCTCGCGTCCAAGGTCCAGTCCCTGTCCCTCGCGTCCAAGGTCCAGTCCCTGTCCCTCGCGTCCAAGGTCCAGTCCCTGTCCCTCGCGTCCAAGTTCCAGTCCCTGTCCCTCGTGCCCAGGGTCCAGTTTCTATCCCTCGTCTTCAAGTTCCGGCTCTTGCTCCTCCTGTCCAAGGTCCAGTCCCAGTCGCCCATGATTCTGATCCTACTACCCAAGGTTTAGTGCCAGTTACCCGCGATCCAGTCCCGGTCTCCCTTAGTTTGAATTCTGCTCCCCACGACTCGGCTCCTGTTACTGCATGCTCCTTTTTGGTTGTGCGTGAGTCGGCCTTTAGGTTCCTAGTTTCTGTTTTTTGTTGTTTATCCTTTCTTGTTATGTTTGTTTTTGTTCTTGACCTGGTTGATGCCCTGTTCCCGTTGTGCCCTGTTCCTGTCCTTTTTTGGTGCTTTTTGACTCTGGTGCTCTCGCCCTTTGGGTTTTCATGTTCAAGGTCGGTTCTGGGGATGTTTTGTTTCGTTTTCACCTTATTTCCCTTGCTCTCGTTTTTGCCTCCTCCTGTTCCGCCGCCTCCTCCTTGGGTGGGGGTTTCTCTGTGTCCTTGGGTCTCCCCTCCGCCGTTGCCTGCGTGGATTGGGAACCTGGTCCTGGAAGTGCCTCTGGAGCTGCACTTTTTGAGGGGGGTGTACTGTAACAGTCCCGCTCTGCGACCACCAGGGGTCACTACGGAAGAGAGCTGGATAATCCCTCTAGACCAAGGACCAACAGGGGTCGCTGTTTCTTGTGGGGTTAATCATATAAACAGCTGAAAGGGTTTAACCCCAATCACTCTCCCTCATCACCCATTGGTCCATACAGAATATAAATATCTGTCTCTGGGTGATGAGGGTTGAGAAGCATTGAATGTATTTTGATGGACTCTTGCATTTCTTGGAAGGACCTTGGATTCTTATGGTTAGTTTTGTTCTTTGCATTCTTCTTAGGAAGATTCTTGAAGTGTTTAGTTTAAGTTTGTAATTGGCCCTCGAGCCTCTTTTGTTTCTTTATTTTTGTTTCCTTGTTTTCTATTTTCAATAAAAACTCAAAAACTCATGAGGTCTACCTGCGCCTGTACCTTCCCCAACTGGATTTAGAACTCGATCATTACAACATACACATACACGAAAGTGACCATTCTGTCATACGTGAACACACCACAGCACACAGTGTGAACAGCATGAAATTCTTCCTCTGCGTTTAACCAAGTGAAGCAGCAGGCAGCCAGGAACACGGCACCTGGGGAGCTGTGTGTGGAGACGGTACCTTACTCAAGGGTACCTCAGAGGTGCTTAGCAGACTTGGGAATCAAACCCACGACTTCCTGATCGCAGGGCAAACAGGCTACCAACTGCCCCAACACAAGCATACACATGCACACTCTTATACACACACATACATACATACATACACACACACACACACACACACACAAATTCTGGCACACATATACACACATACACATACATAAATACACACATATACACACACACATACATACACGCATACTCTTATGCAAACATTCATACATACGTACATACACATACACACACATGCATACACGCACACTCTTACGCACCCATCCATACATACACACATATACATACGCGCACACTCTTCCACACATATACACACACACACATACATACATACACATACACACACACTCTTTCGCACACATACATACTTACACATACACACACACGCGCACACATACATACATACACATACACACATACACACACACATACATACATACACATACACGCACACATACATACATACATACACATACACACATATACATACACACTCTTACATAGATATACATACACACATACATACACACTGTTACGCACACATACATACATACATACACACACATACATACACGCACACTTACATACATACATACACACACATACATACATACACATATACACACTTAAGCATACACGCACACATACATACATACATACATACACACACTTAAGCATACATGCACACTCTTACATACATATACATACACACACATGCATACACGCACACTCTTACGCACACACACATATGCATACACACACACTCTTATGCAAACATTCATACATACGTGCATACACACACACACACACACATGCATACACGCACACTCTTACACACACACACATATGCATACACACATACTCTTATGCAAACATTCATACATACGTGCGTACACATACACACACATGCATACACACACTCTTACTCACACACACATACATACATACACATACACAAACACGCGCACACTCTTATGCACACATTCATACATACACATACACACACATCCATACACGCACACTCTTATGCCTACATACATACACACACATATACATACATGTACACTCTTACATACGTATACATACACACACACATACATACACACACATACATACATGCACACTCTTACATACGTATACATACACACACACATACATACATACATATACATACACTCTTACACACACATCCATACACACACACTCTTATGCATACATACATACATTCATACACACACACTCTTATGCATACATACATACATTCATACACACACATATACATACACGCACACTTTTACATACATGTACATACACACACACACATACACATACACACACTTAAGCATACACGCACACTCTTACGCACGCACACATACATACATACATACACACATACATACACACACACTCACGCACGCGCGCGCACACTCCGTGGGCGGGCGGATCAGACTGGAAGAGCTAACTTAACGATTATCTATCGGTTTACTCGCATTTTGTACTTTATTTACAGCCTAACAGCAATGTCATCAGTTCCCCAGGATACCGAGACGTTATCGGAGCAGTGTGGAGACACACAGGTGGGTTTTGCTCGACAGAATAGCAAACAGCTATGCTAACGGGCTAGCTGTACTGGTTTGTAACTAAACTCCCTGTAACCTAGAGCCAAATTACGGAGGCAAATATGTACCACTAATGTTTGGATATCACATTTAGTCAGGTGGCGTGTGTGTGGGTTTGATAAGGCTTTTAAAAGAGCCTTTATTCGGACTGGTCCAGGCTCGTTCAGATGTCAACAGTGTCGTTAACAAGTATTTGGTTCATTCTCAGCTGCAGTGGCTGCCAGATCACTGAGAGAAGATTTTTTCAGCACAGCCAGTGATCCCTTGTGCAGCTAGACGTTTGGTTAAAGTTGTCTGCTACTGAATGAATGCACTGTGTTGGGTTACATCATGATAGGCCCCATTACGTCCTTTTCCTGAGTATATTTGAAGAAGAGGTTGCATGCCTTAAATCTCTGGGTTGTGTAAGACTCCCTGATCTGTGTTGTGCTTACACAGGTATATATGGACTATAAGATGGTCAAGAGATTGTGTGTATAGAGTTTAGGATTATACAGTGCTTCTGTGTCAGTGAACATCACAGCCCATTGCAGCCTGCCAGTGAGGGTTCATGCAAACAGTCGACCAATTGCAGCTGTTTTTCTACTTCGTGCTGAATATAGACCCTCATAAATTTCTTGTCAAGGGTTCAAGTGAATCAGCAAAGCTGGTGTTATCTATTTTCTCATCCCCACTGAGGCTGTGAACCCTCAGAGCTCTGGACATCCACTTGCACGTTGTGTCCCAAAGTTTGTGATACCTGCTCATCCCACCATTTCAATGGCATTGATAGGAGTTTTGTTGCAGTAACTTGTCTCTATTCTTCCGAGATGGCTTCACACTAGATTGCTGTGAGGATTTGATTACATTCGGCCACAAAAGCTTTATGTACAGCTGGCTACCTAGTGGTTAGGTATCCGCCCCTGCGATCAGAAAGTTGTGGGTTCAAATCCCAAGAAACTAGTGGCACCACTGAGGTGCCCTTGAGCAAGTTACCCGCCCCGCGCTGTGTTCCTGGCTGCCCACTGCTTCACTTGGTGAATGGGTTAAATGCAGAGAAGAATTTCACACTGTGTGCTGTGTTATATTCACAAATGACAAATGAACACTTTACACAATGATGTTGGATAAGTTATCCAAGTTACACACTGAGTTATGGTTCCCGAACTGTTGTTATATTCCAAAGAAATTGTATATCCATACAATATCTTTGGAATAGAGTCTATATTCAGCACGAAGTAGAAAAACAGCTGCTATTGGTCAACTGTTTGCATGAACCCTTACTGGCAGTCACTCCTGTTCTGCTGCTCCACAGCCTAACGCTGGGCAGCTTTTCACCACTCTAGCTAGGCTTTGCATGGGTCATGCTGACCGTAGACTCATGTTCTCCAAAGCATCCCATTCTTTTGGCAATGCTTTTCTATGGGCGTTACAATCTGTGTGTAACCAGTTGAACATCTGTGATAGTTGGGCACACAAAGCAATAGGTATACCTGAACATAAGTTTTTCTGGATCAATTTGGGCTGGTTTACATATGGAGCTGGACAGAAACTTGGCAAGGTTTAGCACATCAGTTACACCTAGTGCTGTTATTCAGGTGAATGCTTTGAAACCTGTTTGTCAGGTGTGTTGGTTTCTGCTTTAGGTCTCATGTTCTTGCTCTGATGCTGATGACCCTCTTAAACAGTGTTAGTCATAGTTTGTAAAATATTAAACCTTTTTAAAATGTTTTAACTCGTTAAACTGCTGAGCAATATTAATAATACAGGGAGTCCTCGAGTTCCGACACAGATTTGTTCCTTTGACAGTGATGTAACCTGTATTTTGGTGTTAGTCGAAACACACGCTAGCCTACGTCACTTATCTATCCTAACAGTTGTAAAATCATAAAAACACAACAAAGCCACAGAAAAATGAAAACTCTCTCACTCATACGCCAAGTTACTGTGTAATCTTCCACCACGCGCAACCAAACTAGTTTGCCCACGTAGTCCGTAAGCCGAGTGGGAGTGAGCGTTGTAAACTCGAAACGTCATCTGTCGAAACTGTTCTAACCTGAGGACCCCCTGTGCAAATAAAATGTTTGTAATAAAATATTTTGATTGTTTTAAAATTCTCTAGGATCTTTAAGAGTCACCCTACACAGGAGTTCAGAGCTAATCCAGAAATTGTGCGGTAAATCTGTCAGTGGCTCTATCTGATACTTATTTTTACTGAATGAATAGTATTTTGGCAGTCATATCTCTTCATAAATACTAAGACAGTGAACTCTTTCAAGCTCTTCATGTTCAGTTTGAACATTTATACTGTAGGTAAAAATCTGTCTACCTGAGTGACAGCCATAGTCATAGAATAATTTTAACTTTTAAAAGCAACAGATACATTTTTTTTGTTTTCTCCTCATTTCTGGACTCATTAATACTTAATAATGAGTAGCTGTGTGTATATTTGTTTTCCTTGGACAGTTAAAATGAATATTTGAGTATTTTGCTTTCAGTTGACAGTTGCACTTTTGACTTTATGGAAAACATTCCTCAGCTGTCGCGTCCACTACACAGGGAAAACTGGGACACAAAATGTCGAAGTGACCCTGGAGTGACAATGCCAAACCAGTTTGTACATAGAACATTTGTATTAGTCACGAGACGCTGACTATCGTCTGTGTCATGAATGCAGTCGTATTTTTAGGCTTGTCTGAACATGTGAGCTTATCTCAGCTGTGGTTCTTTTATCTAATACAAACAACCACACCTAAGAAGAGGGAGTATATAAAAAAGTAAAGTATATCAAAATTGGAAAGAAACACATGTATTGTTGGTGATAATATGGTTGTGGTGTTCACAGTTATTATTTCTCTCTCTCCAGGAATCTCAGGACCCCAACTCAAATCCTGTGAAGACAGAGGAGGCCAAACTAAAAGCCAAGTATCCTAACTTAGGCCAGAAGCCAGGAGGATCAGACTTTTTGATGAAAAGACTTCAGAAAGGGGTAGGTGTCTCCATGGAACATGTTGCAGTCTTTTGTTCTTCAAATGAGCCTTCAGTGATTATAAAACTGAAGTTTACTCATTGAAAATCAATATTGTTTTTCTTTTTACCCTTTTTCAGCAAAAGTACTTTGATTCAGGTGATTATAATATGGCCAAGGCAAAGATGAAGAACAAGCAGTTGCCAACAGCGACTGGTCCAGAAAAGAATATCGTCACCGGAGACCACATTCCAACTCCGCAAGACTTGCCACAGAGAAAGTCCTCTTTAGTCACAAGCAAACTGGTTGGCTAATCACTACCTCAGGTCTTAAGTGACCCTGTTCTCCCCAACCCTTTTCTCCTCAGCTTCCAAGCTCCACCAGGGTTAGTTGTGCACTATTTGCTTTATATTTGGGGTTCTAAGGCTTAGGTTAACCTCCTCTTCCATCTCAACAGCTCTAGCCTGATCCACCACCCTCTGTCACCCCTCACTGACCCAGCCTCACACATCTGGGTAGGGAGCAATCAGTTCAGTGAAGGGCCAGTCAAGGTGAGCGGCCCCCCTGGACTTTAATGCACTTTATGATCTACTTACCCTCTCCATGAATGAGATCAAACTCTTTGTTCAAAACCGTGGAGGCTACCAAAATTGTAGTTACATGCCTAATCAGTAAACCAATGTCATTTACAAGTTCATAGGGACGATTCTCTTCGTTCTTTGTCTTATCAACTTTAGATTGTTTTTTTTCTTTTTTCTTTTTCATTTTGTAGAATGTTTGTCATTTTGGCACCAAATGCATGTTGGCCACCTCTGTAAATGTTCGTTTTGAACTGAGGAAATAATGTATGTGCTTTTTGAATTTCTGTTACTAACATCAGTCCGCACATCAACAGGCTAACGTTAGTATGAGAGTAAAGCAAAATGTATATTTATGTGCCATGATAATCAAAAGTGCTTAAATTAAGGAACTGACCCAGCACAAACCTGAATATGTTCCTGAAGCTTCAGGGCACCTGATTTCACATGGTTTCACAAAACCATGTAGCCTTGTACTGAATGGATATGTGGAAAAGCCCAGGCTCATGGACTTGGGCACTGATGTACAATAAATGTTATTGTAGATTTTATTTCTGGTAGTATAGAGCTGGCTAAAAATTAACAGGGTACAGTCATTCAGGCTAGCACACCAACATAGTTGGATGTAGAAAAACTATATGGGCAGGTTGAGAAACAGTTCTTGTGATAATGTAACCTAGAGTAATTACACTGAATGACTGTATTCAGCTAATAGTTGGCATCTAACTCATTATTCTGGCGTTTACATGGCTAGATTTCCAACTAGGGATAAGTCAGATGAGATGAGGTGACTTTTGTAAGCTGGCTTTTGTGCTATGGGAAACCAAAGTCTGTTCAGGTCTTGATTAAAGAAATCTTGCTTGGACTTATTTCCATAATAAAATACACCTAAACCAGAGGGTGTTATTCCCTGAGCACTTAGATTACATTCCCTTAACTATAGTTTAATTCCCTCCTTGAATTCATTTTCATGAAAATGGGTGGGTCAAGTAATCCTCTATGATCTCATGGTACATATATTTAGTATATATTCAGGGAAGAACTCTTTAACAGCATAATCATAGTCATCTACGTAACAAGTGGGATTCTTTATACAAGCATCATGCTTCTCACACTCACAGGAAAGACAATGAATGTTATAATTGTCTTGTAAGTTTATTGTTGCCGGTAAGGTGGCAGAACTTGCAGGAAGAGAGGTGTGTTCTTTTTTTTTGTTTGTTTTGAGTGACTGTCGAAATCTGAATGTTGAGTATTTAGTTGAATAGTGTGTTATGTACAGTGTTGTACCATATCTTCTTTTAGCTGCTCCCAAATGTAAATAGACAGTGCATTTATTTTAATATTTGTAATTAGGGCCCCACATGAAATGCATGTGCCCTATAATAATCACTCTCAATTTTTTCTTTTCTTTTTTTTCCACCTCCTTCAAACTGTTTTCAGTTGAACCATACTAAGATATAAGAAATGGCTTTCACTTATTATGCTGACCCACTTTTAATGACAGTTAAACCTATTCTACAGTGGTGCAACTGTTTTATTGCAAAATTTCCATTGCAAAATCTAGCCATCACATATGACTCCCAACTACCTTTCGAGAAACTTAAAATGTACTTGAATTCCAAATTAAGATTGTAACGTATAACATGTGACTATGATCAATATGAATAATGTATGAATAATGATTTTATGCAAATTTTAGACACCTGGTCAAGTGTGTATTGAAGCAAGCACATTTTCATTAACTATACTGTTTCAATGAATACACATGTGTGTACAACATCCTATTCTTTTTCTGCCCAGCAAATTTTAAAGTAGTTTCTGCAATAAACTCCATGGTAGAAATGAAAATAAAAACCCAACTTTTTTCCCTTTAAATCCTAGTAAACTCATGAACTGGAAGAGGTTTGGAAGTGAGGTGTTTATGCTTAAAACTAAACCACATATCATTTTGATCTTTCATTTCTTGGCACCACATAGTCTGTGGGGTCCCTTCTGAATTTGTCAGTGTTCTGTTTTTATCTTATAACCATATTTATTAATTTGGTCTCTTCTTTCTGTAAGTAACTAGCTGTGTGGTTCTTTTTTTTAAGTTTACCTCTTGTTAATGTAAAAATTTTCTTTATTTATAGGTTACAGTGGCTGTTGTCTAAACAGTGTCCTGATAAAGAAAACTCAAGGTGGTGAATATTGACATTATGTCTGTGTCTGTAATCTGGCTTAATTTCTTTTTTTCCTTTTTGAGACTGTGTAGGAATTATACAAGAAATGGCCATGGAAAGGTCTTCTGAAATCCTGAGAAAGACCAATGAGGCTGCTTAATAACTCTCATGCAAATATTTCATCTGATTTGTTAGTACCTCTTAATGCTTTCGAACTTAAAAGTCCACCTCACTGCGGCTTTGATGTGAATTGCCTCTTTCACTGCTTGGACATTTTGGAATACCAGTACTGATGTTAACTGTGAGTGTCAGTGTATTCAGTGCTTTACATGCACAGACAGACATGCATGCACCATACGCCTGTGTATTTATGATTTAAAAAGACTGCACATGATTACAGCTTTGGGCTTGCCCTTGAAAAAATGCCATAGAAGTTAAAGAAGAAATGAGTGACTGAGGTGTGGGAAAGTGTCATAAACTCCAATGACATTTAAAAGGTTATGAGGAAGAACTGATGCTGTTGCCTGAATCTAAAATAAAGTTTTACATTGACATGATTTGGTCTTATCTGAACATGTTAACATGCTTAGAGATGGTGTGGGGAATTCTGGAAGTGTAGTCCTTATAGAAAATAAACTTTATCCACTTATGTTCTGTTTAGGTACAGTAAAGTTTTTTTGTGCTCACCACAGAGACATACTGAATAATATACATCTGGATTTGCAGCCAGGGGTAGAGGAGGGCGGCAATACAGCAGATATACTGCTATTTCAGTTTACGATACAAAACTGCGAAAGTGAGCAAGTAAGTATGGTTGCATAAACCGGTACATTACATTTATTTGGCAGACGCTTTTATACAAAGTGACTTATGATATGAGGAAACACTCAAGTTTCAGGAGTGTGAAAAAAGTAAACTAAAGGATAGCATAAATAAAGATTTTTGTCATTGTATTAAAATGGTTTCATTGTTCATATTACAAGCTAAACATAGAAGTTAGAATTTCAATATCTGTCACAAAAACCATTAATCATCATCTGTTTACCTTGGTGAAAGGTGCATTGGAGCAGGGCTTCTTAAAAGCCGCTAGAGAAAGGACCTGTAGCTGAGGTGATGAATGTTAATAGGTACTTTTGTGTTATTTTTTGCTTACTGAGATGCTCCTTCTTCCTGAAAAAAACATTATGAATGCATATCAAAGTCTTCAGCTAAATACACTATTACATGTAGAGTATATTTACTTAGAAAAAATGTTTTCCCATTTTATTTTAAGGTGAATGCAGAATACAGGTAGTAAGCAGTAAAGAAACTAAAGAAATCAGTCATTAAAACTGGGACATCAAACATGTGTTACCAACATCACAGTGTGTTATGTAAAGTTTTGTATCTAGGACTTTGTACGACTTGAAGTTTAGACGCAAAAAGCAACTTTTAACACCAACTGATGTTGGCCTGATGTTAGCATGCTATAGATCCCAGTCCCGGGAACCCAAAATTCTCCCAATCCACACACCAGATCCAGCCCATAGGAGCTTTTTAATTGGAGCATGAGTTGAATCAAGTGGGCTAGATGAAACAAAGCACAAAACTGTGGATAGTATGGTGGTGCCAGGACTGGGACTGGGAACCCCTAAGCGATTGGTTCAGTCTTAGAGAGAATACACGTTCAGCAGTGTTTCCTAATCCTAGTATGAGGATATCTCTTGTCCCACAAGGCTCACACAGTGGTCTCAACCCATCTCATTCTGATGCTTGTGCTCCACTTCCCTGAAAGCTAGTAGGCTGGCAATGCGCCCCCAGTTGGTGACGCCATCACTGAAGAGCTCCTTAGTATCTGTCCTAATCACACACATGTCGTCTCCTCTGTCTCCCAAACCATGTAGGCTGGATGAAACAAAGCACAAAACTGTAGATAGTTTTAGTTTGCCCCAGGCCTGCACAGCATGTAAGTGGTTACTGCAACAGATTCCATTTACATTCAGATCCATTATCATGGTGTGAGGTAAGACAGGTTTGTTGGATACCTAATGCAGGGGTACTCAGGAACCAAAGATCCACTGTGGGTAGGGATCTGCCCCTGCAATCACAAGATTGTGGGTTTGAATCCCAGGACTACTAGAGGCACCACTGAGGTACCCTTGAGCAAGGTACCGTTGCCACACACTGGCTGCCCACTGCTTCACTTGGTGAATGGGTTACATGCAGAGAAAACCATTTTGTGTTGTTCACAGTGTGCTGTGCTGTGTTCATGTTTGACAAATTGACAATTTACACAGGGGATGTAGCTCAGTGGTAGAGTGTGTGTTTTGCATTAGGGTGTTGCCCCTGCGATTAGAAGGTCATGGCCTTGAATACTTGAGCAAGGTACTGTCCCCACACACTGCTCCCTGGGCCCTGCAGTGATGGCTGCCTGCTGCTTTACTTGGTGTATGGGTTTTAAAAGCAGAGAAAGGCTTTAACATTGTTCACACTGTGTGCTGCGCTGTGACTATAAGTGGACACTTTAACCTTGCAGAGATCACTGGAGACCAGGGTGTAGGTGCACCTGATAGCCACCAGGGGGCGCAACAGACAAAGGTGCACCTCTCTTCTCGAATGTACTGGAAATGTAAACAAGCCTAGAAAGAAAACACACGAAAACGAAAGTTCTGTGTTACCCTGCAACGAGATCTAAATCACCCTATCGTTAGACATATAGGGATGTTTTCAAAACACAAACAGCTGCGTTTTGTGCTGTGAACGCTTTAAAGTACGTATTTAATGAGACATTAGCTTCACATACACAACTAGTCTGCTCGGCTTTTACAGGACGCGTACGTGTTGTGCCTTAGAGCCATGCGTCTACGTGTTTAACGAGTAGAATGAGGCGTTTTAGGAGCTAGGGTTTGAAAACAAGAAGTGTTCCTGGCTCAGATGTGTTCTACGTGTTTCTTCGGTGATTGGTGCAGAGAATGAGAGTCCGCCCCCTTTGGAGCGCTATATCTCCACTCCCTTAGAAACACTTCCGCCTTGGTTTCTCCCCCGAAGACTGGGTCAGGGTTGATTTCGGTGTTTAGGTGGGAGAATAACAGTAAAACTGTGAAATGTAACCGCAGCAGGTGTCTCTATACGTCGTGGATATCGTTGGTTTCGCCGTTGAGGGTTTGGTAGAGCTGAATCATCGTTATTTCGAGGATGAGCGCGTCGGTGTGTTTGGGGAACAGAAAAGAAGGGCCGAAGACCGAGGGGAAGATGATCCCCTTCAATGGAGGAGTGCTCACTCTGGGGATCTGCTCTGAGAATGGGCAGCAAGGCTGCATCGACGGCTCCCTGCCCACCTCCCCAGTCTCGGACTGCGAGGAGCTAAACGAAGCCCACTTCAAGGACTGCCAGAACCTGGATAGAGACACTCTAGAAATAATTAACGACTTCCTCCAGAACTTCACAGGCCTCTCCAGGTCCTGGGGACAGCACCGCAAGGTCGTACAGACCATGAGCAGGGTGGTAGAAGGCCTGGTAGTCAAGCATGAGATCGTCTACAAAGGTGCGTTTCAGACCAAAGGTCGAGATCTTCTGCTTCTCTGACGCTGCCTGGCTGGAAACACCAGGAAGTGAAGGAGCCCGTGTGCAACATTTGAATAAAACGTCCTTTGTTTTCAGTATACCCTGCTTTTTTTGTTGTTATTATTTATAGAATGTCACTGTTGTTGAAAAGCAAAGGTCTGGAATCATATGCACTTTTAATAATTGCTAATCGATTTGAAATGTTTGTTTGTGAGCACAGTTAATACATTAATAATTTTCTTAAGTGATATTTATAGCAATTTTTTTTTAATCTACTTGAGGTTCGAGTGGTTTTGACTTTCTTTCTCTCTCTCTCTATCTCTCTCTCTCTCTCTCTCTCTCTCTCTCTCTCTCTCTCTCTCTCTCTCTCTCACACACACACACACACGGCCTCTGTGTACAAAATGAAACTGTAAGCTATACTTGAAAGTTATGAAAGACTCAATGTCCTTGCCTCTGCCCAGTTTTATTCAAGGGTCTACTTGAACTGGACAGTATTTCAAGATATTTAATGTTTGTTTTATGAAAACAGCTAATAAATGATTAACTTAAATTGTATTTAATTTATAGTCACTTGTTTTTTTGTCTGCTTGAGGTTTGTGTGCTCATCTCACACACATGCGCGCGTACTCACACATGGTCTGTGTGCACAAAATGAGACTGTAAGCTATACTTGAATGGTAAAAACTCTACGTTTCATATCTCTGCCCAGTTGCATAGCTGAGTTTGTTTGCCTCAGATTTTAATATAGAAATTATATGCATTTGATATTTGCATGGGGGGAACAAAACTTGAATTGTTTGTATTATTGTCACTCAGGTTTTTTCAGTAAGTTGAATTTGGAAGACAGAGGAGACGACATGCGTGTGATAAGGACAGTTGCAAAGGAGCTCTTCAGTGATGGCATCACCAACTGGGGCCGCATTGCCAGCCTGCTGACTTTCGGGGCGGTGGTGTGCAAGCATCAGAATGAGATGGGTCGAGGCCACTGTGTGAGTCTCATTGGGCAAGAGATATCCTCATATCTTCTTTCGGACAAAAGAGACTGGCTGCTGAAAAATAAAGCTTGGGTAGGTATCTGGCATTCAGTAGTGTTAAATATTTGTGGAAAGGTGTTAAACGTCATTAGATTCTTCTGCTTCCATTTCAAATGTGGGGGGGGGAATGCACTGGACACACCTGATCCCACTGCCTCACCTTGTTATACAATCCAGGGTGTGTCTGTAGACAGTCATAGTGACTGTATGAAACCTTTCTGTACTGAGACATTGTGAAATGGGTGGGCCTGCATTTCCTGGTTATGTGCTGTTTTTTTTTTGTTTGCTAATGACATGTGAACAAACTGGTGTTGACTCACCTTTTTTTCCCCCCCATTCAGGATGGCTTTGTGGAGTTTTTTCAAGTTCCGGATCCTGAGTCAAAAATGAGGAATGCTTTAATGGCTTTTGTTACCGTGGCAGGTCTCGGGGCAGGAATTGCATTTCTAACAAGATAAGTTCAGTGGACCTTGCTAACCATGGACTTATCGGGGAGGAAGTAAAAGGACGTAATGAAACTATTGCGGAGAGTCTCAGCATTCACAAATACAACAAAGGCTGGACTTGTTTTCAAGAGGAAAGTCAAATTATTTTTGGTTACCCAAATAGCTGAGACACGCAGAGGACATCCTCTCTAAAGCATGGTCTTTGTTTTTTTCTAAGAATGCAGAATTTATTTTTATATTAAAGTGTATATTAGAAAGAAAACATCACAGACGCTGTCTGCTGTATGCCAGTCCTATTTTCTGCTTGCTTTATTGCGAATTCTATTCTTTGCTTAAGAGCATTTAAAGGGCCCATATCATGGATAACTGAAATGGATCATGGATTTTTTTTTTTTTGTTGTTGAATGAAATACTTGCAGAATGTATACATTTTTGAAGTTTAATACATACTGTTCATTCCGTAGTGCACGTGGTCCATATATGGAATTAAGGTGCAAAAGAATTTGCATATATCCACCAATTCAGCCTAGAGCAGTTTAGCCTCCCCAATTCATCCTAAGATTACTGTGAATGTGTCAATCCAGACCGCTTTTTTCAATGGGGCACAATACAGGGAGACCAGTCAGTACAGAGGAATATCAGTCTTAAGGACATAGTAATCAAAACAGGTCAGTTAAAAATGATAAATTAAAACATGAGTTATGATATAATAAAAGATTAAATGGAAGAAAATTGTGTGATATTGGCCCTTTAAACTCAAATGATCGATTCTGTCTGGGGAAATTAGGTTCAACTAGGAACAATTATCTGAACTTTCAAAATATGCATAACCTCGTTTGTGTGTACTGTATAGCTGCTTAATAGCACAACTGCACATTGTGAGACGATGACTAAGCCAATGAATTCTGGGATAGATTTGTCCCTGCTCTGGCACAGTAAGGAGCTGAGAATGAGCTCAAGGAGTTTACATGTGAGTTAAATTGTTCTGAAATCATCTGATAATATAGCATTGATACAATGTTTAGTTATTTTCACGTTGTATAAGAATGTGAGTGCCCTCCTTTCTTTCTAATTTACATTTTCATCAAAAAATATTTTCACCAGTAATATAATTAGATGGCATATTTTCTGAAAAACCTTGAGGTAGGTAACTCAGTTCTTCATGCAATTTTCCAACTGACTCATGCTACTTTAATTTTTGGATGATCATGACAGGTTTTTAATTGTGATGTCTGTGTTGAGCAAGTAGGTGCTTCTTGGAAGTGTAGTGACTAGTGTATAACTAGTAACCAATTATTTGTTGCATCAGGCGCTGTTGTGTACTGAGCACCCATTTTGTATGTATGTATGTCATTGTCAATATAAAATCGCTTCCCAGGTGACAGATTCACAGAGGAATGGTAATGAAGGACAATAATAGGTGGTCAATTGTCAAATCACGAAACCTTCTTAAAACAGTGACGGTTCAGTTCTGGCATTGAATAAAAGTCGTTGAAATTGTTTGGCATTGACAAAATTGTTTATTTATTAAGTAAATAGAGAGCAAGAGGTCAGCTCTTCTGGATGTGGGTTAGAAACATTGGACTTATAGAAGCAGGCTTATAGGAACTACCTGGTGCTATGAATGGTTGGATTTGATTCAATTAAAAAAAAAAAAAAAATTAGATGATGATGTTGGTGATCCCCTGTCATATGTTAATTCACCATCTGCTCAAGGGATGCAACGCTATTAATACACCCAACAAATATGCACACTGGGGCTTTAGGACTGCACCTACCCTCCTTCTTTCTTCAGTCCCCACAAGCAGTAACCTTGGGGATGGTGATAACCATGCTCCTCAAGAGCCTGCTACTGTAGTTCAGTCAACCTTAGTGTTTCCTATTAAGCTGTAGTGTTTTGTTAAAAGTGTATTAACTCAACCCATGTTTGTTTGACCTGTTTGTATTTAGTTCTCCATGATTCAGGCTGGTTTGTTTGACCTGGCAGTTATTTTGCACATTCTGAACCCTACTGCTAATGTTTGTATGTTGATGTTTATTGGAGGGTTTGTTTTGGTCCCAACCCTGCCTTTTACAGTAAATATAGCTCAGGTTTGCATGTGCTGAAGTGTCTCATCTTAACTATATTATGCGGTTCATGGATATGTTAACCTCATTTGAAATAGTGTGTTAGCAGAGGCACAGAAGAGGACAATGACTGCTGGAAAATTAATCAAAGGTGATTGTAAGGAAGTGAGAATATTGTCAATTGAACAGAAACATATCAAATCTGACAGAGAATTTTGTTTTAAATGCTTAAACAGTGGCTTTCTGTAGTCAGAAAATGCAACCTGTGGCTGATTCACCACTCAAATTGGAACATTTTCCTACTAGAATGTAAAAAGTTTCCGGTTGAACCATCAAGGACTTGGCTTAGAGTTTGCCTACTTAAATGTTTTCGGTCCTCACAGTGACTCTGAACCATTACTTATGGAGACACTGTAAATGTCATGATTTTGCATGCGGAAATCACGACCTATGATGAATCACGACCTGTCATCACTTTGAGTGCTATGATAATAATCCCACACGTGAGTGGGGAAGACTGGGAAAATTTTAAGGAAATGACACTAGTTTAGATACATTATCTGTTAGATACATGAACCCACTGTTAGACTAGACATGATGTCAAATTCCTTTTGAGCACTCTATGCGACATAAAGTTCAGTGTCTGCTTTGTATGTTCTGTTGTTTTGCGGAAAAATGAATTTACAACATTTTGGTAATTGGTCGTTTTTTGAAAATCAGTTTTTTTTGTAAAATTTTTGAGTGGAGCCTTACTAAGTTTAGTTATTTGAGTGAGACTTTACTAGCATAACAAAATGAGAATTCTCAATGCATTTATAATGGAGGACTTATTCTACACTGAAAAACTCAGAGGTAGAAAGCTGGCCAATGAAGTTGTTGCTGAGATCTCCCGCAGGTAGAGCAGTCCCAGTCTGAGACCTCAGTGTGTGGAGTGTTTTTGTTTGTTCAGATGTTCTCTGTCTCTTGTTACAGGCCCATGTATAGTGACTAATGAGGATTACCTTAGAATGGTGCACACACAGGGCCTGCTGCCTGCGCCAGCACCTGCTGTGGTTACCTGATCCAGATAACACATGTTTATTAAGAAAAATGGAGCACAGGTGACTAATCTACTGCACTGCTGTAAATCACATGGTGTATCAACAATCTGGCTTATAAAAGATTCAGCTAAACAAAATGTTTTCAAAACCTAAATTTAGAAATGAAAATTTAGATCCATTGCTGTATGCTATACATTTTTTCCCTAAATATGGGTAGCCGTTTTATTCATTATATCCTTAAGACACATTTGTTAAAATATATAAAATCAGGCATTGAACTACCATAACATATATTATAAATAGCATAAAACATTGAGATATTAAATGTATCAAATGTAATCTGTATTCATCACTTGTCTCTACTAACTGTTGGTTGTACCTAGTATAACATAAAATTATTTCCTGTCTGGTTTCTGCAATACAATCTCGTGTTAACTTTTTGATCCTGATTTTTGCAGTCGGCACCAGTGTGGTCATATTGAGCCACATGCCTGAAATTCTGATGTTGCTTAATAGCTCAGTGACCAGTATGCATGTGAATGACAGGGAAAGAGAGGCCTCTATTTAACTAACAAAGCAAAAGCACTAGGATTAATTGGTACAGATCTTTTACATTGAGTTTTTACTCAATAAGTTGCTCATACTTGCACATCTTATGTACAAAAATGATTCTTTAATGAGCAATCCATTCAAAGATTCTTCAAGAAACAGAATATGGGTCTTTTTATGGAGTCACTCCAAAAAAAAAAATCTTCAATTTATATTTATATATATGTATACATACAGATACACCACATTTAAGGTGCTTGATATGACCATCGCAGAGGTTTAGAATAAGCAGCAAGTGATCCAAGCAGCAAAAAGTGAAAGTGGACCATTTAAATTGTGTTACAAAAGAGTTTAAAAACAATGAATTTTGATGATAACTTCTTGTAGTAAGACCTTATGGCTGATTTGTTTAAAATCAGGTAAATAGCATCAAAATGCCATTATGATTAAACCTACAAAAATTTTATTAAGATTAGCCATTGACAGACATGATTTGTATGCTAAGAGTGCATAAGCACAAGGATTTATGAGTTTTTCCTTAATAAGTTGATCATATTTGCACATGACATATATATAACGCGTTAACGCATTATTTATTTAACCCTCTTTTTGTCATCCAGGCAAATCTAATTTTCTTTCTAGAAAAGGCAGTTATTTTCATCGGTATGTTGTAGGTAAAAAAATAATTTGAGAATTTTTATTACATTTTGTGTGCTTTATTGAACTTATAAACACTCATGGTGTTTCCGTTCAAAAATAACCGGTCATTAGAAATTAATTAGTAAGACTACGATTAGTAACAAGTTAAACAAACCAGAATATGTTTTGTAATAAGGTAATTTTTACTTAGTTAAGTGGTTCTTGCCATAATGTGGACTAGAACCGCAGTCGAATAGGATTACTAACTGTGTACCAACCCGACCATCACAACTGATGGTCCCAAACACATTAAGAAGGCAAGAA
>JBBJLS010000006.1:10070613-10105631 GCA_037577275.1 Bryconaethiops microstoma
TGGTCATCAATTACAAGAAACGTTTGACCTCTGTGCTTGCAAACAAGGGTTTTGCCACTAAGTATTAAGTCTTTTTTGTTAGAGGGTTCAAATACTTATTTCACCCAATGAAATGCAAATCAGTTTCTATCGTTTATTTGAAGTTATTTTTTCTATTTTCCTTTTGATGTGCTATCTGTCACTGTTAAACCTACCATTAAAATGATACTGTTCTGAGACTTTCCTTTTTTTGTCATTGGACAAACTTACAAAATCTGTGTGTATATTAAAAAAAAATGACTTTCATTCAGCAAGAAGCAAATGACTGAAACATATTAATAGTGCTAATTAGAGCTGACTGGACGTTATAAAATGTATTCCTGAAACCATCCATGAATAATTTCTGCAGTGTGGTAGGTTGCATTATCACTGTTAAAGGACGGCGGAGGGTGGCTGCAGAAAAAGCGACCTAGAGGCAGTTGAATCTGGTTACAGTGTCCTGTGCAGCTTTATTAAAACTTTTCAAAGTGCAAAAATAAGACTGCATGCAAAATTTGTACACAATATTTCCAAAAACTCAGTAATATACATTTGGAGATTGGATAAACTATAGGAGTAAGCATGAACAGTCTATGTTCTAAGCCATGGGAGCTGTGAACTGCTTGCCAGCTCATCTGCCTCTCCCTCCATGGGTTCACCTGGTGCCATCTCTTCCCTTGGTAAGTGATGCAAACCCCACTATCTACTTAATGCAAAAGTAAACGGGATTCATCAGACCAGGCCACCTTCTTACAAATACTCTGTGATACAGCTTTGATATTCACATGGTCTTCGTAGGCATTTTTGTGGTGGACAGGAGTCAGCATGGGCAGCCACATACTCAGCAGCTACAAAGCATCTCTGCTCACAACTTTCTCTCAAAGCTAACCTTAACTTTTTCAACAATTTGGGCCTCCTGTGGCATGGAGACAAAGCAGTCTAGACTTCACACCTTTTGCACATCAGTGAGCCTTGGGTACCCATGACCCTTCACTAGTTCACTGATTATCTTTCCTTGAACCACTCTTGGCATGCTAGAATTACCCTACAAGACCTGCTGTTTTAGAGTTGCTCTGTATAGTCATCCTGATTTAGCCCTTGTCAAAGTCGCTCTGATCCGTATACTTGACCATTTTTCCTGCTTTCAGCACATCGACTTTAAGAACTGACTTCACTGCCTAATATGTCTTGCCTCTTGACAGCTGCCATTGTAACATGTTAATCAATGCTACTCACCTCACCTGTCAGTAGTTTTAAATCTGTGGCAGATTGGTGTTCAGTGCACATGACACATGTTTTATTAGGAGTTTTTTGGTACCATTTTACCAAGATTGCAAAGATTACCCTTACAAATTGCTTATAAATGGTTTCTTATTAAATGAACATTAGGTTATAATCACAGAATTCGCAGGCATTGTGAAGCCTAATTAAAAAGCACAACAATGTCCTGTTAAACGTGATGATGTTACAAGGGTGACAAATTAAATGCTGACTGAAGAAGCAGCCACAAAATTGAGGTTTAACAATATAGATGAATGTGGGCTTCCTATTTGTTGTCCTTTTTATTTGTGCTTTTAAATGATTTGAAGGTGTTTTTGACCTAATTAGTAACTATACACTAAACTTAAGCCCCACAAGGGTGCGGCTTAAGTCTTATTTTAAAGTGATACTTCACTACACTGCACTTAAATCATCCAATATTATACTTATGAAGATATGACAAACATATAAAAGGTCTCTAAAAATATAATGCATACTTACTTTTCAGTGTATGTTAAATGAGTAAATAAATAAGCACACACAGCATTGCATGGTTGTTCAAAAAAGCAGAAATCATTTCTTTGAACAGTGATGTATTTACACTGTACAGTGCTGAGTGTGGCTTGCACCGTATTGCTCTGGGGAACCTTGGGTTGTGTAACATGCTCTAAATTGCATGAATAATCCTATGCTTGTAAATGGGAAACCACCTATGGTGTAAGTGTTGCACCTGTGCCTCAGCCCATACCCGGTGCCTGTGTGTGTCTTAAACGAGTTTGACCCACAGCAAATGGGGCTGGCCCTCATGCTTTAGTTGCATGTTTATATGTTTAATTACTGCTGACATACTGCAAGCTTAAGCAGATTTAGTCATTTAACCCTCCTATTGTGTTCCGGTCAAATCTGACTGATTTTCAAATTTTCTCTCTAGAAAATGCAATTAATGTAATTGGTTTGTTCCAAGGTTCCATGCCTTTGTTTACACAAGGCACTGGAATGCATAAAAAAATACTTGAGAATTTTTATTACATTTTGTGTGCTTTATTGAACTTATGAACACTCATGGTGTTCCCGGTCAAAAATGACCGGTCATTGAAAATTAATTAGTAAGACTATGATTAGTGTATATAATAGAGTTTAAGAACATTCCCACACCCCACCATGCTGGTGCCTTTGAGCACACACACACACCTTATGTCCCCTTTTCCCCCACAGGAACCATTTCAATTTTTACTCCATGGGAACCACACCTGTTGACAGGTCATTCAAATAAAAATGAAAAATTTCCACCCTAAATCTCCATAGCAACCGCTTCCTTCACCTCAGCAACCATCTTGTATACCTTTGCAACCACATAGAAACTCCCCAGCCAACAAGTCCTACACCATAGCAACTACCTGGAAACTACATAGCAACAACCTCCTACAACATAGCAATCACCTTTTTATACCGTAGCAACCATCTGGAAACTCCCTAGCAACCACCCCAACACCATAGCAACTGCCGAAAAACTGCTTAGCAACCACCTCCTAAACCACAGCAAGCACCTAGAAATATGCTAGCAACCACTTTGTATACCATAGCAAAAATCCAGAAACTCTTTAGTAACCAGCTCCTACAAATAGAAGCTGACTAGAAACTACTTAGCAACCAACTCCTACACCATGCAAGCACCTAGCAACATCCTAGCAACCACTTTGTATACCATAGCAACCACCTCATCCACCATAGCAACTGCCTAGAAACCACTTAGCAATCACATTGTATCCAATAGCAACCATCTAGAAACTACTTAGCAACCCACTCCGACACCATAGCAACCATCTTTTATACTTGAGCAACCACAAAAAACTTTGTCTTTTTTCTTTACTTAATAAATCATGCCGGTCACTTTTGACCAGGAACACAACAGACGTTATTTTGTGCCACTTTCTAAGAAAATTTAAATGGTTTAAAAACATTGTCCTTGGTAAACATTGCAATTAGGTACTCTGTGATAAACAATACAAAATGTTTCATCTTAGTATGTGTTACAGTCAAAATAATCTCTCTATAATTATTCTTACCAAAAGTTGTATGACCTTAAGTGAATTAGGTCTACAAGCCATAAATAGCAAATGGAAGTTCAAAACTTGTAATGTTCACATAAATTTGAGTAAGTAGAACGTTCCAACACAACATTAGGTAGTAATATTTATATTATCATGGATTTATTATCAACTAACATGTTCCCGGTCAAAAGTGACCGAGAACACAGAGAGTGTTAAGCCTAAATGAACACAATAGGAGGGTTAAACCAGCCCAAACTAATCCAAAGTCACATGCTAATAACCTAAACTGTTTACTACATATTCTCAATAAACATGATGGGCGTTTTTGGTGAGGATAATGAATGTTTTGTGTACAATTGTTTTAATGACCAGGTAGTCATTCATGGGTGAATTGGTACATAAAAACAAGGTAACAAAATGTAAATTCGCTTGACATGTAACGTTTACTTTTGCAATTCAAGAAATAATGACTTTTACCAGTAAGCCCCATACTCTTCCATTGAATGATCTTATTCTGGTGTGACATAACACACAGGTCCAGGCATGCCTGGGGAGAGAATGTGTTCGAATGGAATGTTTAGTCTGTGAACTGCATTAACATGAACGAGGGTCATTTGGTCATGACATCCCCACCACCACCACCATCAGATGTCAAAACATTTCAATGCCCTGACCTGTAACTTGAGTACACGAGGGAATAAACTTCAAATATTGGGCGTTTCAGTCCCGGCCAGGGATTGCTGAAACATTGCTATCGATGCTCCATTACTAGCTGTGATTTTAGTAACTTTGAACAGTTTGTTTTTGTAGAGTCGCATGAGTTCCTTGCTGAGCCTTTAAAGACAATAGTAAATCATTTGCAACCATCTGGTTTTTGCTGTATCACATAGAAAGTGTGGGAATACAAGTTGAATTTTAATAGGTGTTTGGTTTTTTCCCCCAGTGGATGGTTGCATTTGGTTGAGTGACTGTTTTACTGACTTAGGAACAAATGGCATGTTCTGCCAGTTAAGTTTACAGATGGTTAATGCTGAAGTCCTTGGAGCTTTTGTCAGTCAGCTCATGGCTGTCTGCTAATATTTTGAGTATTGCTAGTGTGCCTTTCTTCACTATGTATATAGTCTATAGGAAACAGAGCACTCTGTAAGCAATCTGTCATTATTGTATCTTTACCTTTAATGGGGTTTTGTCTACACCAGGATCAAAACTGGTGTTAAAATCCAGCAACCTATGAGGGCTCTATCACAATAAAGCTTGTGTGGCTTCTCTGTTTGGGTGGCGTAGCTGTTTTTGCGTATAAAGGCTTGGTGACTATAGCGTCTGAGAATCTGGGCACATAGTAGTTCTATGAGACAAGACCAATGAGGTCACACACCTGGGTGGTACCCTGGCTATTATCACCAGCAAAGAATATGGTGTTGCCATGTTGTTTTAACAGCCCCTTTTTTTCTTATGATAATCGATATAAGTATCCGTTTATGTTGACATCAGCTAGATTTAGTATTTAGAACCCCAGGTTCCACAGATTTAAGATAACAAACATAGCTTGCTTGTTGTCCAACCATAATTACATGTTTCTTCAGTCTAAATGATCTTTGTAAGCTCTTATCTAATTGTGAGATCAGATATGATGATACATTACATTCACTGGGGCTTGAGACCTTAGTCACTGCTAAAACCTCTATTCAAGGTCTGTTGTGAGGTCTGCATTTAAACTAGAGATGAACAGATTATGGAATTGTGCCCTTTACTGGAAATTTCGGAGGTTTAGTTAGATCAAGGTGAGATTTCTATGTCACAGCTATGAAATATGTTTGAATGTGTTAATGATTTTCTGCAGACAGGTAAATGGCCATGCTTGCCTTAAGATCCTTGGTCTCCTGTAATTAAGTGCTGCTTATTAGGTCTTGTGTGTAGATGGATGAATGTGTGGGTGAGAGGATTGATGTTTACCCACAAAACTGGGTCAAACAGACACTATCTTCTCTGTCTATCCCCCTACAGAGACACAGATAGAGGCTTTGTTCATAAGAGTAGACAAAGCAATAAGCAGCTGAAACATAATATCTCAAGAGTATGGTAGATATTATTTAGAGAGCACAGTGATATAATAGGATATTTATTTTTTCGGATTTGAAGAGTGGTTAATACTCGTAACATATTTTTGTTGATATTATGATTGCTTTTACATGCATTTGGTTATTTCTTTCTACTAAATACACTGTATTTTGAATCTGAAAATTGCTAATAATAAATTTTCACAAAATGAAAATATATGATTGTCAATATATGTCACTAAGTAACATTCTCTGTGAAAATGCCTTTGACACCAAGTTATGTGAACATTTATGATTCATAAGTGCTAATAAAACAGTATGGATAAGTGAGATTGTTCAATGCACTAACAACAAAAAATCCTGGCAATCTTTATGGTGCTCAGTAAAGTGCCCTTGCATGTGAAGCAAATGTGACTATAGTCAGTGTGCACTGACCTTTAAGCAGATCATGCTTATCTTGCTAACCAATAAGAACGCTCAAAGATGGTGTAGTAGTACAAATAGGCTTCAGTTTACTCCAGGACACGTTCAGCCAATGAACGCTGCTGTGAAATCGCCAATTTAAATGACTGTGCTGCGAGGAGAAGAATACTTATATTTGCTTAGTTTAATCATTTGTAGGACTTTCTGTCTTAAACAAGAGTTTCTGTCTTAAACATTTAATATAAATATTAAATATCCTTATAAGAACAAATTTTCTAACTGGCTATTTCCCCTGTCTACTATTGCACAGTGAAATAATCAAAACTCACTTAACATTTTAGAGGTAGGAAAAAGTCACTACATCCAAACCATGTTTTAATGATACTATGTGATAAGTCATGCTCAATGTGACCATGAACAAGATCTATTTTAAATTTAGTTTGACTGAAAGGGGAAAAAGAATGGCATTCAAACCAAAAGTCACACTGCCTTCCCGAACTTTTGGAGCCCTTGAAACGTTAAATTAACAAATAACAAACAATTCTAATTGTTCCGTATTACAATGATTTTAATTTTTTAATTTTGATTTCATTTATTAACCCTTATAGTCATCGTTAACACACCACAGCACAACCCACAGTGTGAAAATCTTTCTCTGCATTTAACCCATTCATCAAGTAAAACGGGCCTGCCGCCAATGTGGGGCGCACAGGAAGCAGTGTGTGGGGATGGTACCTTGCTCAAGGGTACCTCAGTAGTGAAACTAGCAGTTGGAATTTGAACCCACAGTCTTCTGATTGCAGGGCCAATGCCCTAACCACTAGGCCTTCAAGGCGATAAAGCCTTTCAAGGTGTTTTTTTAGTAAAAGCAGTGCCTTTTTAAAGACCCATGGTTCTTTACATTCTTAAACAAGTTTTTACATTATACCTACCTTTAAAGTAGTCCTGTATAGGGCCAAAAAGAGTTCTGTTGCCATTAAAAGGCACATAGCAACCTATGCTATAGAGACAAAAAGCAGAAAATGAAAGAAAGAAAACAAAACCACAAATACACCCAAGGAATTTGAACAGTCCTTGAAGACGTGTGGTGTCATGCTTTGGAACTGTCCTGAAAGATGCTGGAAAAATCCTGTAATAGGTTCCTCACAGCCAAGTTTTGCTCTTATATGCCTGGACGTTGACAAAGTGCATAGTTCCATGTTTCCTGGCACAGTTCCCAGAATAGCTGAAAACAGAAAAGCCTCTGGTCATCACATACAGACCATACTAAACAATAGAGATTTGCATTTTTTTTCTGCACAACCCTCACTCACTCACTTTCTTCATTTTCTTATTCCTCACCAGGGTTGCGGGTACCCGGAGTCTATCCCGGGGTCAATAGGTGCAAGGCAGGGATTCTGCACAATCATCCCTCTTTATTATTATTATTATTATTATTATTATTATTATTATTATTATTACCACCATTATTATAACTAACTTTCATGTTGTGTGTGTAAAAGCTTTATACGTCTCATCTGAGGTTTGAGCAGAGACTCTCTGCTTTCTGCTGTTCTGTTCTCAAGAAAGCCACTTCATGGTGCACCAATATTAGTTTGGTATTACTGCGCCACTGTTAAAAATAAAGTTTTAACTCAATACAAAAACCTTTAAACAGCACAGAACTTTTACATTATGTGGGGGTTCTTTAAAAAAAAGGTTCTTCACAATCACACATCAAAAATAGCTGTTTAAAGTGGTTGTTTTTTTTACTGAGAAGTACCCTTTTTTCTCATAATTTTTAAATCTGCCAATGATTCTAGATTTCATGATACATATAAAGTTCCTTTTTTCACACCCCACTGTTGCAGGAAATATTTTATTTCCTCATAATTCCTGTGATTAAGGAAAAACAACAAAGCAATACATTTCATTTATAAGGGCAAACAGGAAGCAAAAAAACAACTGACACCCACTTTCAAGGAAGAAGGAATAACAGAAATATAAGGATTAATGACAATCGTAATGAGCATGAAGCCAAATACTTTGCTATTACTGTTCACTGCCACGTGTGCACATGCTGAACAGCATGCAATTCTTTTCAGATCTTTCCCAAACAATAAAGGTCCCAAAATGGCTCTCGGCAGTGATGTCATGCAAGAATCAATTTTGGTTCCTTAAAAAAAAGACCTTGCAAAGGACAGTTCCTCAAAGATTCTATAACAATAAAAGGTTAGGAATCTTCATTTTTTGGGGTGCATTGGATCAGCAAAACAGCAGAAAGAAGACATCCTCAGCAGAAGGCTTCAATAAGCTGGGTTTTCACTCTAAAATGCTGCAATAAGCTTTAAATTACGGGAATGTTTTTCCCACAGTTTGAAAACACACTTGCTTTTGGCCTGCACTTGGGGATTTCTAGCACAGACACACACATTTAAAGCCTGTTGTCACATGCACAGGCACACACCCACGCAAATTCTTTCTCTTTCGCTGCGTGGGCACTGGCACTATGAGGGCAGTTTATCTGGTAGTCTGAAATCCTGTGTGTTTGGAGGTTAGTTCCCGGCATCAGGCCTCAGGGCTGCCATTGTTAATCAAATATCTGCTTAGCTTCATGTCAAGCATGCACTTGATTCAGCTTGTTGGTTAAGCATTAGGCTTTGAGTTATTTGGTTCAGGGAAAATAAGTGTTGAGATGTCTCTGAAATGTGAGAGCTGATTAACTTTGGTATATGTCAGTTGATTTAGATATGTGTCGATGTGTTTCTATAATGTTTTTGGATACCAACTGGTGTCTTTTTCATTCCCTAAAGTATGTTCTCTTCCCTATCACTTTCTGTGTCTCATTGTTAGTTTCACAGCCTTTTCTGGAGTTTTATTTTGATTTTATACTGTATTGTATATTGTGTCTTTGTTTGTCTGTGCAGTTGGAATTTCCTCCAGGATCAATAAAGTTTTCTCATTCTGTTACTGATTTTGATTCTGATTCCCGGCAAGGTGATTACCTGGACTCCGGAAGGAGGACTGGTGGATCCTTCCACTGGTGGATCGCTGCCAAAGCTCCCGCTTTCCAGTCTTTGGACCCACCTCGGAAAACTTTGGTTTGTGTTACTGTAGTTTTGTTGTTGGCTCGTGTATCATTGTAATAACTTTTCCTCCACTTTGTAAATATTCTTAGATAGGGGCCAGGTTAGTAATCACTTCCTCCTAGTTTAATAAAAAATGATATTTTGTTTCGCTTAATAGTTCCTATCTGCTTTATTTGAAATGTCACCTTCTTTTGTCAGCTTGAGTATATTTACATTGTGGAACATGAAGGTTTGGGTGTGAGACACAATAGGTTAAAGGCGGAAATCTGCACTGTATATTTTGTTTTTTGTTTGTAGTTAGAGCGGTGTAGCTAGCAGGATTGTTTGAGTAAGGCTAGGAAAGAAACCTGAAAAGTCAGAGTTAAGCTTATGGACATTTTGTTATATTGAGTTCTTTTCTTTGGTGTCCCTTTCTTTTGCACTTATTTTCTGTATGTACATTTTGTGACATTTTACAGATAAAATTTCCTGTATCTATATACTGCACTCAATGACTGGTGTCTTTTACTGTCCTTGTCTTTGTCTGGTTATGCTACGCAAAATTCTTTAATATATCCTGGGGTATAAGAACAATTAAAACTCCAAAATTGTGATTTAACCTTCAAAGCCAAGAAAGTTTCAAAAGGTAACAAAGTAGATGCACTTGGTTAGGAAGATAAAAAAAAACTTTGTTACTGAGATACTGTTTGTGCATTCTGTTCCAACTTATATGGCAAAATGATCTCTTTTAAACCTCAGGCGAGATCTGCCAGCAGTGCGTGAATGAGCCTTCCGCAAGTTGAGCAAATTTGCAGAGACTCGTCAAACAACAAACAGAAGAAATGCAGTAACACTCAATGTGTCGAAACATGCTGGTTCTTTGCCTTGAGCTCTCAGTTGGTAAGAAATGCTTCCAGATAACACTGTTTGTCCTTCAGTAACAAACAGACACAACTGCTTTGATCTTTCTGCACTCCAAACATGGGAATTCAAGGCAAAAGACCTGCTGCAGCTGTACCTTATAATGCCTATGATGTCAGCTTCAGAACTGCAATACATGACACAGCTTGTGCTGTTTGTGTGATGCTAGGGTGTAAGTGGTTGGTTTGGCTTGAGTCGAGCCCCCAGGATGGGATGTTATCACTGTCTGTAACTCCTCACTTGTTTTCCGTGCAGTTCTCATAAACAGGGTGTTCAGTTTCATGCTAAGAAAACTTGGTAATAAGAAGCAATGAAAATGCCGACTGGGTAAATAAAGACCTCTTCCTCATCTCCTTGCTTACTAATACAACATTTTGTCAGATGTATTTTTATTATTTCTCTATGTTTTTTTTATCTCACAGCAAAAATGCATTTTCTTCCATGTTTGAAAAGTATCCAGTTCTCAAGTGGATTTTAGTGACTGTAATTTGCACCTGTTGTTGACACAGGCCTACAATTGTACACACAGGTGGTTGTATCTCCATTGAAAAACACTGTGAACAGAATAAGACGCTCTGTAGCAGATACACACGAACCTGAGGCCAGCATGACCAATGGCATTGGGTTATGAGATGAAATGCTCTTGTGGCAGAATGCAATCAAATCCTCACAGCAGTATTCTAACATCTAACGTGAGGATGGTCAGCTCCTGTCCTAGTTTTACCTACTCAAAGGTACACACTTAACCGGGGAATTAAAAGAAGTTGTTCTAGGTGTGTTCCAGCAGGGAAATCCCCAAACTGTGTTGAACACCTGCCCTCCTGGCTGCCCCATCCCACGTCCCCCCACCCCTATTCTACTGTAACACTTCCCCAGGACAGCAGTGGCTATTACATTTTCAGAGGAAACACTGGATGAGAAGCAGTCTATAAGCTTTTAAATATATAGTATCTGTTCAGAGAGCATCTGCTGTCTCTGCACTCCTCCTCATATTCTTGCACTGCTCCTACATAAAGATTTTAGCACTTAGAGCTCTCCTGTGGTTCTCACGCTGTCCTGAAACTTGAGTGTTTCCTTGTTTTGTAAGTCGCTTTAGATAAAATCGTCTGCCAAATGAATGGAATGTAAAGTAACTTATTCATTCATCAGGATTTGAAAGGCAGGAGGTAATAATTAAACCTAAGCATTTCAGAAATGTGAAACAAATGCCTGACGTTAATGGAGTGTCTTTATGTGGTGTTCTGTCCTCCTCTTTCATTATTGTTTGGGTTGTGTCTTCTGCTGAAAAGGAAACAACGTCCTAGCTCGTTAGTCACTGCATAACGATGGCTGACTGATTTATTTCCTAAACCTTTCATTCTTTTTTGGACAACCATTTCTCATTAAATGGTATGGTAATGATCATTACTGCCAAAGTAAAGGGCTGACACGGTATAATGCAATGAGGATGAGAATGCCTATAGATGAAACTGAATGAGAGGAAAATGAAGCATTGTTTTATTATTATTTTTAAACACACCACTGGTGGAACACATCACTTTAAATAGGGCTTAAAAAGACTCACACAAATGAGGCACAAAAAGAAAGGTACATAGTTCAGACACAAACAATAAATCATATGGTACATGTCTGCAGGTATGAATGCCGCACCCACTAAACTAATCTAGGTTGTTTCATAAACCGTTTCATAAACTGACACACCTGCCTAAGACATTTGCTATGGACGACTGCAGTAGTAAAGGCTGTGTTTTTAAAGTTTTAATGCAAATAGACAAAAATTCCCTGTAGTGTTTACTTCCATACTCTGCTGGATTCTCTGTGCATGTCACCTGCAGTGTGGATTTAAATGATGCTTGCAGAACTATATTTCCCTGTGATTGTGTTTGCTGTACTGATAAAAACAGAACTCAAGGTGTGTATATCAGAGTGTGTGAGATTTCCCAGACGGTTGCTGATAATGATACACCTGCATGTCAGTTTAACTGCTCAGCTTTCTATTCTTTTTCCCAGCGTTCCCAGGCCTATTGTTTACTTCTTCACCCCCATGATGGTCTGTATACAGTAATCTGCTATTCATGTGACACTCTACTGTGCTATAAACTGCCACCCTATCCAACACCTTTGACTATTATTATGTACATAATCCTATTGATTCTGACACCATTGTTTTAGAAAGGAAGGGAATTAATCATAAAATTAAGTGCCATTACTCTCCTTCCTGGAGACTTGTACTGTTTTCATGTTTCATTAAACAACATGTAAAAACAATTTGCACAACCATTTGATACAACTAAATTAAATGGTCCTAAATGGTGCTTGGATATACCATTCTGGGGAAAACAATGATATGGAAACATTATTTTAGGTTCTTTATACTTTTAAAAGGTGCTCCACAAGGTTCTTTGGTGAACTAAAATGAACCAATCACATTGAAAAGGTTTTTTTGGCAAGTAGATATAATTATTATCTCGACTGTTTCTCAGCTGTGTATAATTCTTCTTCTCTTCCTCTTTTTGTCTGCATTTTGACCAGACATGCGGTTCTGGCATAGCAACTGTTTTGGTTTTTTATCATTTTTTCCTCATTGCCAAGAATGGCAGGTAAATGTTTTGGCACCCCACTTACCATCATGCAACAACCTATCAACTACTTAAGATACCATAGTAACCACCTATCAATATCCTTTCAACCACTGTGGGCAGTAAGCATTTATTTATCCAGAAAAATATATATTAGTCATTTTTTGTGTTTTTGTATTTTCTTTGTGGCAACTCAGTAGTACTGCAGTTATCAACACCTGGGTACACTTCCAAGGTAACACAAGAAATCAACTACTTTTTTGAAAACAACAGATTCTTGCTTCTTTTTTTAAAACCACATTACTGTTTGTTTGCATGTTGTTTGTTGTGAAAACATGTATTGCTGAGATAAAGGGGTTTAGCTTAGGTGCCTGCAGTGCGTGTTGTCTTTCCTAGTTCCTTGACCAATTTAAAGGTCACACAATGTGACCTTTTTTGTATGCCATATTCTTGTTCTGACTTTCAGTACCAGAATTTACATGTTTTTCCTGTTCCACTGGGTATTCTGGTTTCCTCCCACAGTCCAAACATGCAAGTCAAACCTCTAGGTGTGAGTGTGTGTGTAAATGGGTATATCTGTGTGTCTGCAGTGTGACTGACTGGCGACCTACTCCACCCTATAACCACTGGTATAGGCTCTTCCTGAGACCCCCGTCAAGGATGAGCAGTTCTAATAATGGATGGATGGATGGACTTTCAGTGCTTTTTAATTTAGACTCCGAAAATTCCTTTAAATATTCATAATAACAATGTGTAGTAAGCAATATGTAAACTGAACTTATAGAAATGCAGAAATTGTCAGGCTTAGCATGATAAAGCATGGATAAACATGATATCCTACAGTCTTGAATTCCCTACTATAATTTTCTAACATTTACTCAACAGTGTGGTGAACGAACTGAAAAGTACTTTTAGCCACAGACTCCACTGAACGCCACAGAAAATCCTTCCTTCCCACTGCCATCAGACTCTATAACTCCTCCCTCTGTCACATATCCACACAATAATCTGTGCAATAGCCTGCTGCTCCTTGTTGCATATTTTATTACCGGGTTAAAAAACTATCATTGTGCGAAGGACTATGTGCATTATTTTTGCTATGATGTGCAACAGGCAATAATTGTGCAATGTTATTACCGGGTGCTAAAACATGATCATTTCATGTGATGTTTTCTATGTGGGTGCTAAATCACTTATGTGCAATAGTCTTCATGTGCAGTATTACTACTATGGTCAGTATTACTTTTTAATTACTTAATATTACTACTGATTTTCCAATAAGTGCAATAACTTTATCCAAACTACCATTTGTGTCGGTAGTTTTTCACTCAGCTGTGTTACTTACATATAGTACTTATACCAGGCAATTGTGTATGTAGCATAGGATATTCACATTGAGCTTTTTTTCTTTCTTCCTTTTTATTTAGATTTTATTTAGACCTTATATTTTAATGTTACTGTCTCTGTGTCTCTGTGCGTTGTGGCAGTCATTACGTAAGCAATTTCCTCCGGGATCGATAAAGTTTTCTGATTCTGATTCTAACTATCCTACCATTAGATTTATATACATACAAGATGAGATAGTTGTGCTAGAATTTCATACTGGTGCATGAAAATTAAGAACTTCATTCGGTACTCTGGATAAACACAGTTTCTTGCATTATTAAATTCCTGAAGTGTTGTTGTTGTTGTGATTATTATTACTATTATTATTGTTATTATTCAAAGCCAGTGCTCAAGTAGCCAGGAATTTGCTGAATTCCATAAAGGCTGGTCTGCAGCCAGCCGGATGCGTGTGCGTCAGAGTGGTAGCTGGAACACAGTGTACTGAGGAAATACTTGAATCTTGATTCTCAACATGCCTCAACATGATGCCTGACCTTACATAAGAAGATGCAATCTTTTTGAAATGGACAGTGATGTATTTGACAGATTATCTGTCCAAAAAAATGTCTCAGGGGACCCTCTATACAAATCAAAGTTACTTTACCAAAATATCTTTAAATTACTTTTGAAGCCACCTTGCATGATTTAACGTTTAAATAGCAGTTAACTAGGTCAAGACAGCAGCTGTAAGTGTTGTGTCATGTACAGAGGAAAATATGAAGCAAGCCTGGTCATTTAAACTTGGGACAGAGTGTGTGGAAATACTTCTTACAAACCCTGTATGTCTTTTTTAGTAATTCAGAGAATGTTCAGTTTCTCCTAAATGAGACTGAATGGTACCTTGCAAATCATCACTGTCATGTCCAAACTTTGTATCTCTTTTGTTCACGTTTTCCAGGCCATTTAATGACAGTAGCTGGCCTTTATGTGGTGTGAATACATTCTTGTTTGATAAATGGACGAATAATTATGGCCCAAAATCTTGTTTCACTTACCTACACCAGCAACTATTTGCTTTTCCTGTGAAGTTACAGTTTTGGAAATACATAGTCCAATGATATGCAGTTCATACTTTCACCATGATGTTGTAGTTAGTTAGAAGTGAGCCACTGCTGGGCTTCGGCTGAACACTGTGGGTGTACTTCAATACCACCGACACTGACGTAATTTCTCTAAATGTTCTGTCTACACCGCAGTCCACAACTTCACAACAGTGGGCTTCTTTTCCGACAGTACAGCATAACAAACCTAATGACCTGTAAACAAAAACATGTAGACAAAGCTCCTTTAGTATTGACTTTTGCAGCTCTTGCTTGTTGAGTCTCATGGAACACAGAAACTTATATGTTAACTTATATATGTTTCTTATATAGAATGTAACATTTTATAGACATGAAATACATGTTAAGTTCTCATACTGTAGTAACAGAAAATAGCCAATCATATAAAGATTCATAAGCAGTCACTGAATAATTCGTAATAGTTATTGGTTACATGGGCAAAATGGCTTAAGATTAATAACATTTACAGCATTTAGCAGATGCTTTTATCCAAAGTGACTTCCATCCCCTAACTACTGGAGACAGTAACTAAACAGTTAGTGTACAGTTCAAAACATTATGAAATGCTGCTCCCCCACCCCCGCACCTTTCACAGTATGTGGTCTGCATTCCAGTTTCCAGTTCTAATGGTAGTGGGGGTAGGACTGTAGTGGACCATTAATTCACCATCAGCAGCAGTAACAACACATACCCGACCAGTGAGGTCATCACCCACTCCATCTCTCACAGCAACGGCTATGTAGTGTGAGGGGCCTGCTGAGCCTGCCAAGGCCCAGAGCTTAAATTCAGCCTTTCAGATTGAACGGAGCACAAACAAAGGCCTTCATTCATAAAATGTGTCCTGAATAAAAACATTTGAAATTATTAACACAACCGTTCCTTCACATGTCTTGTTTTCCTTGCCTTTATCTTATTTCGAGTATTTTTTTAGTGTAAGGGGGATTGTATTTCTGTGCCTCTGGCAGATGTTTTGCACTGAGAGAGGGAGGGAGAGCAGGGAGGAATGTGAGACTTCAAAGTGATAAGAAACCAAATACGTCTTTGGGGACAAAGCACTCTTTTTTTGTGGGAAACAGCCAATCTTAGACTTTCTGCCAGCAAAAGAAGCCCCTTCTTCACCATTATTTCAAGAGCTTTCAATTTTCTGAATTCATTTTTATAAGATAGCAGAATGTAGCGCTGGAATTAATTCTAAGTCCTATCGCTCAGAGCGCAGACACTTCAGTTACTGCCCACACTCTACCCAAGCTACAAAAGCTAAAAACTATTGTAAAAAGGAAATTTGAGAGCGACTACTACTTAAGTAAAGGCTACTTCTATCTTATTATTCTGTATGTGAGACTGACACGCCTTAGTTTCACATTGTGTCTGCGTGGGAAGAGAGCTCGAATTGCGCATAATAACAATAAAGTGTGATGTTTAACCAGCTTGATTCGTTCACAGTGATTTTTGGTCAACTCTTTGTCGAGATAGATTAAATAGTATTGAAGTTGAAGAAGTAAACTCTGTCTGGCCACTGGACTGTGCAGGGAATCTTTTTCTCAGAAAGTTTCTTTGTCATATACACCTGTAGCTCAGAATATTTCTTGTAAAAGTTGTGGTAAACACACTATGTACAGGTAAAGCAACTTATGAATAAAAAAAGCAGCTCTGGAATAAAAACGGCTGTGTGGTGTGTGTAAATCCTGTGTGGTATGGACTATGTGTGGGTTAATTGCCTCTGTTTACCTTTGATTTCTGAAAGAATGTAAAAGGGGCAATGCAGGGGAAAGATAAATGCTTGTTCAAATGCTGTGGCCTCGTTCCAAGGACAAGGCTTTTCTCTCAGTGGTCAAACTTCTTTTCAACAAAGGCAGGAATTGTACATAGTGCTATGCCACAGCTGAGAAAAACTGTCCCTTGATCTCATGGGGAATTCTGAATGGAAAATACAGGGCAAACATATAACATTTTCTTTCGATTTGTAATGAGTTTGGTTGGATTTTAGGTTCGTAAGGAAGCTCCATGACTGAAACTAACTTGGAGTCACACCTCATTCCACCTTAAGCTTAACTCTGAATAGAGCGTCTATTGTTGGAGTGGACCTGGAATGTTACCGCTGTGTATTTAAAGCCAATAGTCAAATGACTGCCTGATTTTCTTGTTTTCACCTTAACCAAGTTCCCCTTTGTATTTCCTATTCTGCATACTGTAATTCTCCTTTAATTCCACAAAGGGGAGAAAGTCCCTCAAGCATTATGATCATGCAGTAGCCCATGCACTAGCCTGCTTTTAGCCTCTATAGGACCCGGGTGCCCAAATCCAGTCCTGGAAGGCTGGTAACCAGCACATTTTGGTGTTTTCCCTGCTCAAAAACACCTGGTTCACCTCAGCAGGTAATTCCCAGGTTTAGTGAGTGTGTTTGAGTAGGGGAACCATCAAACTGTGCTGGACACCAGCACTCCAGGACCAGAGTTTGATACACCTGCTATAGAGGAATCAATATAAAATATTGTGGCGGGGGTGATAAAGTGTTCTTTAGCACGGGACAAGCACTTCAGAATCTTGGCCACATCTCTTTTCAGTTTCTCTTATTTCTCGTCTGAATAGGCTACCACCAATCTTGTTTTGTTGCATTGCACAAAAAAGCTATTGCAAACATCCCAAGCACTACATGCATTTGGGTTGAGAGGCAGCACTGATGGTAGATAGATATGGAAATTACTGAGCTTGAGAATGAATAGGCATGTGTGTGACTAAGGCAGAAGAACTGGGAAGATAAGCGTACTGCACAATCCAAAAAGTTTCTACATAGATTTTATAAAGTTATAAGGATTTTTACAAGTATATTGGTTTTACAAGTATATAAGTTCTGCAAAGCACAAGGGCTTTCCTGGACATGGACCTCGACCTGCAAGTTTAACTTTTCTCTTTCTGAAGAGCTTTGTCTCCACCTGGCTTCCAAACAGCTAAATTACCCACAGCTCCATTAGTTGGGTCTGAACAAGATCACATCCATCGATTGTGCTTTTTGTGCGTATTAGTAAATCTGACGTTTGGTTTAAAACACATTTATTTATTTATGTGGTGCTATTTTCTTTTACGCAGCGCCATTCACAGTAAATTGGTTAGTTCTACTCAGAGTGGGCTTTCCATGCAACAGAATAGCACTGACCTGCTACATAATTGGCTCATCAATCGTGCATCACTTTCTAGGTTTTTTCCTGACATCGAGAAACGGAGGTTTTGGTCATTTTGTCTGATTTCTCGGATAGATGGAGAAAGGAAAAACGAGCCTGGCTTTCAGCCGGGCTCCTCGCAAAAACGCGGGGAGCCGCATGTCCAAACTGCTGGATGCAGAAGAAGAAGACGAGTTCTACAAGACCACCTACGGAGGCTTCAATGACGTGAGGGGCCTCTCGTTTTCAGAGTTGTGTTAGGTGGTCTGAAGGCAACGTGGAATTGTCTTTCTGGGACACCAACCTTGCAATACATGATCCAGGAGCTAATTCTGTCCTGCTGAAATCAGAACATCCAAGTGTCTTTAGTCTTATTGCCCTTTTTTTTTATAGATCAAATGAAAGTCTAAACCCATCAGACACTTAGTGGGTAATTGCATTTTGGAGCTTTGAGAATAAATACACTGTAAAGTATATCCAAAAGTTCCTTCAGCATTTCTACTCTACTAAAGGGTATTCATAAGGAACCTTTGCCTCCTTTGCTGTAGTAGCCTCTTCTCTTCTGGAAGGGCTTTACGGTAGATTTGTTTGCTTACAGCAGATTTGTTTGCATACAGCTACAGTGAGAGGTTGGGTATTCACTTTGTGTAATAGTTGTGGATCTTGAACAAAACAACAATGCATCCCAAAAGTCATCACACCAGGAAATGGAGTTTTGATTTTCCACAGCCTAGTGCTGGGATTTCCCTCTAACTGATGCTTTGCATTGGGCACATTGACATAAGACACATGTGCGGCTGCTCCAGAGGCCCATTCTCTTAGCTGTGTATGCACAGTGTCAACAATGGGTGCACCTTAAAGTAGTTGAATGAATTTATTAGAAGGAAGTGTCTGTCTGATTCCGGGTGTGTAGGATGAAACACTCAAATTCTGTTTGTTGTATGCGATTGCTGTAGGAGTCTGGAGATGATGAGTATAAAGGGGACCTTTCAGAAACGGAGGACGAAGTGGACAGTGACTTTGACATTGACGAGGGAGAAGAACCTGACAGCGAGCAGGAGGAAGATGGACCTCGCAGGAAAAGCAGAGTTGTTACCAAGGCCTACAAGGTGTCTTGAACTTGATGGGTTGATTCAACTCTTTCTGAGGCCTAGTTTACTGCACACATACTATACATGAAGAATGTCAGCAAAAACTAGTAGCCCGCTGTAAACCAATACATCAGTCTTTAGAGCTTTAAACTCTGTTTACTATAGAGTAATTCTAAAATGGCATAAGTTTTAAATACACACCTATGATACATTGGATAATAACAGATTATAGGGTCAGCTGATTCCTTGTTGTCTCTAAATCGTTGTTTATGCTTGGACAGGAGCCCATTAAAGCTGTCAAACCTAAGCCCAAACCAAAGAAGCTGAGTGAGCTTCCGAGGAGGGCAGACAAGACCAAGGCTGACAAGCACAAAACCTTTGAGCTCCAGGAAGACATCAGTAAGAGTGAGACCATTGTTTTTCTACACAGTGCTAAGAAAGCTGTATGAACATCTAGCCCTGTCTCCAGAGCACACTCTTATAAAAGGAGTTCTTCAGGGGTTATTTTGTAAAGGCAATGGTTACATGTAGATCCATGATAACTTCATAAACCATGAAACACTTAAAATTGTCCACATCATGTGTGACATTTAGTTTGAGAATATTAAAAAGGCAGAACTTCGCCTGGTATTTACGCAGAGTGTAAAGTTGTAAACAGTAAATTTACCTAAGTGTCAGTCCTGGCTTTGATATTATGATGTGATTACAGGCTTGTGTGACATCATCTGTTTTTTTGTTTGAGTATACACATCTTTTCAAAGGGGATCAGTGCTTGTTGATATTATTAGAGTAAACAGAATGTTCTCATGGGTTAGGCAAGAAGTGAGGGACAGGTCATGGTCACATTTAAGTTTTAAATGACTTTCCTCATGCCAAAAAATGACTGAGAAAACAATAGTGAGCCAGATATGTGACATGGTGAGGTGTTTCTGTCTCAGACAGGAAGTCTGTGCGGCAGTCCACTACTGAGCACACTCGGCTTACCTACCTGAGACTTCAGGAGAGGCAGGTGGCCCCGCGCCGCAGGAAGGGCACGCGCCACGAACGCCCCCTGACCCAAGCAGAACTCTTAGCTGAGGCCAAGGTCACAGCAGAGATTAATCTGCGCTCACTGGGTAAGAAAAAAGTTATTGAGAGTGAGCCCAGTTTAACATTACAAAATAATGTTACAGTGTTTCTGTGTTTAAGTAATAACATAGTTGTTTAAAAATGAATAATGTTTGTATTTGTTTTGCATTAATATGTTAGCTTGCACTTCAGCCTTTTTCTCCTTGTGTCCTTGACAAACTAATGGAAAAACAACACATAAATAACTAAAATTCGTATCATTTTTATGCTTACAAACACACATTTGGTATCGACAGAGTCTAGAATACACTCTTTTGTCAGAACCATTTGTTTCAGTAAGCTAAGAGAGAGAAAAATAATTAATATAAACTGACAATATGTTTGTCTTATCACTAGTGAAAACTGCGACCTCAAGACATAGAACAAACATGATTACATTTGTAGATTTTCTACTTATTTAGTCTTAGCAGTTGACAGCAGCTGTTTCCTGAATGTATTCCTCCAGCTATGTGGATATCAGGCATGTTCATTTCTAACACAATCACTTTTTTTCCTTATCTTTTTGCTTTTTTTTTTTACAAAATGCAAACTGGTCTTTCTGAAGAAAATATACTGGTTTTCTGTGTTTCTCTTGGCATATTAAACGCAGAGAACTATGAGCGTCTGGAGGCGGATAAGAAGAAGCAAGTCCATAAAAAGCACCAGTGTGTGGGCCCAGTCATCCGCTATCACTCTGTACTGATGCCTCTGGTGTCTGACCCCTCTTTCAAAGAGGAGAATGTGGATGTGGAGGGGTATGGTTTTGTCTCAGCTTACCTAATCGCTGCTTTACTGCTGGAATTTTCCTTTCTGGAAAAAATAGATGATGCCATTTACACTGTCGCTTTATGCTTCTTGACTTCATGTGTTATTATTAATACAAATGTGAATGCATCCAAAACATCTTTTAAACATTTAAAAGGAGGCAGTCGGAGGCACTTTAGGAGGCAGTCTGAGATTTTAGCATTTCAGTACACTACATCATAATTCACATGTTCGTGACTTGCACAACTAAACATCAACTGACACTCAGCGCCTTCCTCTAAGTCGAACAATCAACAACACACGCTTTTTGAGGCAGCAACTTCTTCTAGATAGAACAGGAAAAACCAGAAATGAGGAACAACACGCAAGTTGTTGTGAGCTCCATATAAAATGTTTTGAGCTTCATATAGCAAGTCAGTCTTCCTAACTAAATTTCAGTCTCTCTAAAGAGTTTAAAAAGTGGTTACAGTCTTATATGTGATTAAAAAACATTTTTTGCCACAATGTTTTTAAAAATTACATAAGTGCTCTGACTTTTAATTATTGTAAAATAATTAATTAATTATTTTATCATTTAAAATAAAAAATTATTTTCAGTATCACTGGATGTGGCCTTACGATTTTTGCATTTGCTTGTGAGGTATTAAACGTATACTGCAATGTAGCACACAGTACAGTTTAATTCAATTACTAGAAATACATATAATGAATTATGTTTTGCAATGAAGATTGACTGTTCCGCTTCAGTCTGGTTGTTAAATTGTCAAATGCGACATGTTGTGCACTCTTTTGTCCAGGACACCTAAGTAGCACTCTACTTCTAGGCCCCTGCTGGAAATTTGCATATAATTCCTGTAAATTATGTAGAAGCCTCATTCATTTTAAAAAAATATAATGTTACAAAGGTTAGCTCAGTGACTTAATTTCAGACTTTTCCCTTTTTTTTTTGAAAACTAAAATGAGGTTTGCGGTCAAGAAAATTAAGCTACTCTTGTTGTTTGTAGGTTGGACCAGGATCCCCAGCAGTCTCATCCTGGACCTGGAACTGGGACTGAAGCATTGTCCCAGTCTGAGGCAACCCTTTCGGGCCACCCAGCGTCCATGTCTGCTCCTCCACCACCAGGAACTGCCAGATGCTCTCGCACTTACATCACCTTCAGTGATGAGGACACCTTCCAGTCCTTTTTCCCCAAGACCTCTGCCCCCCGTATCCCTGTCAGAGAAGTGTGCCCTGTCACTCACAAACCAGCTCTGTACCGCGATCCCATCACGGACATTCCCTATGCTAACCTTAGGGCCTTCAAGATCATCCGTGAGGCCTATAAGAAGTATGTGGCAGCTCATGGCCTGCCATGCCCTGGTGCTGTTCTCCCTGCAGAGCCAGCTGCCAAAGGCCTGCGTCAGAAAATTGTTATCAAACAAGGAATATAGATACACATGGATGGAGAGGGAGCAAGAGAGATAAACAAGGAAAAGCTGTTTTTTCCTGAGACTTTCCCTTTTTTTCTCTGCAGCCACAAGCTTATATGTACAAAGAGTTATTTTAATGTGTGCAGGCCTCATTTGACCTATCATTTGAACTACAATTGAACCTTCATGGTTGGACAAAAATAGTTTTTTTTTTAACCTGTCACACAGGTAAGTCCATACAGAGCTGCTTCAAAATGATTGACCTGTTGCCTGTCTGGGGACCGTTTAACTAACTTAACGCTTTTATTGTGGAATATTTTTTTACTTTGGTGATGCTGATTGTACTGATTCCTGTTTTGCATTGTATAATAAGTTTATAGTTACTAGTTAGCATCATTCAGTGATTAACTAATGTTATACTGTGTTGCACTTTAACTAATTTACTACATTGTAATGCTATTTATGTATGAATTCTTAAAAACATTTTCAGTGTTCTCCACTGCTGATACAGGCTTGAATGTGTTCAACAAAACTGTATATTGCGGAGCTCATCAAGTATTCCAGGGCTCTGCTGTTCTGTTTCTTATCTTCGTGTTTTTGTTTTCTTATATGCTGTGTGATTCCAAACCCAAATGATGATCCCAACAAGAACACTCTGCCACATTAAGCCTGGCCATAGACCCCCACTCACACAGTGCCTAAGGTTTAAGTGTATTCATGTCAGATGGGTTAGCTTATTATACCAAACCTATTTCAGATCTCTATTGTGCATCACACTGTCAACATTCTAGAGTTTTATTTGCCATACTGCTGGGTTTTACCATTTGGAAACATCAGCTGTATTTAGTTTGTCAGATATTCATTGCAGTTGGACCAAATGTTTTCCAAAAGTTAAAATTCTTTTACTTTTTTTATAAGTACATAAAAGTAAACGGTTTAAATTGCAAGTGGTTATGACAATAATTATATTAAATGCACTCTTACACTGGGTGCCATCTTGCTGCGTCTTCTGAGAAATTCACAGTGAAAACATAACTAAAATAAACAAAATACTGGGTTTAAGGACATATCTTAGATTTCAGAGCAGTTCTTTCGTACCAGTTTCCTTGTTCAGGGCATGGAGCTTTTACTCCTGAAGTGCTGCTTGTGCGTATCATCACAAGCAAGAAAACCATATATTTTTAAAATTACACTTTTTTAACTTTGAATGTGAGTTAAAGTGTCAAGATTTTGGACCATTTTATTGGTCCATTCATCATAATGTGTACAAAAGGTAAAGGGCAACTGGTGCTACAAAAAAAAAAAAAAAAAAAAAACCCTACAAAAATGTCAAAACTGATTGATGAAAAAAGTACTAGAGAGATGTCTCTGTAATTCTCAAGTGCTTGTTATCTGCAGATTTTGGTCTTCAAGTAACTTCTGCCTACTTTCCTTCCTCAATCAACCAATCATGGAGTTGCCAAATTCCACCACTAGAGGTCACCATTAATATCTCAAAAAACCCACCAGGTTTGAATAAGCGATGAGCACATGCCACCACCCCCCCTCTCTCTTTTCCACCCCCACCCCACCCCCAATTTAAGGTCACTGTTTTAAATAAAATAAAAAAATGACATGCTGACCTCATCATGTGTGTGCCAGCTAGTATCACTGTTTCAGTATCACTGCCCAGAAAGTAGGCAAGCGTGTTAAACAGAGAGGTGGGAGTGGAGAGAGAACACGGGGTGGGCGAAAGGCTCTCCAGTTCCAAAGGCTGGCTCATCCCTGCTGTAAGCTTCAGCACTGACACTGGGTGCAGGTGAGTAGCAGACAACTCCTGACACAGGAGCAGTACAGTCTTTTAAATGTATGTGTATATGAATGTATGCCTGGGCTATAACTGCCTACTGTGATTAAACTATGGCATGGAAATACAGTACCAGCAGTTAAAGTCACTTTTGTTTTCTGCAGTAATGTGTAATGTATATCTGATCTGCAATGATATAGATGCGTTGACTTTTATTTATTTTAATTGTGTGTTCAGTATATATGTGGCCTTTTTGCGATTTTTGCGTTTGCTTGTGAGGTATTAAACTTACACTGCAATGTAGCTGAGTACTGTTTTATTCAATTACTGGAAATTTGTATAATGCATTACATTTTGCATTTTGTCAAATGCAGCATGTTGTGCACTCTTTAGTCCGGGACGCTGGACTTCTAGGCCCTTGTTGTAAATTTGCATGTAATTCTTGTAGATTGTTTAAAATCTTAATTAAAGTTATTTTTTCTTAATTACACTGTCACACAAGTTAGCTCAGTTACTTTTCTTTTTGCAAAGATCACTCCTTTCTAATGGACTTCACTGAAAGCTAAAATGAGGGCTGGGGACAAGATTTACACTGTTGGAAGTAGCTGACTTGTGAAGCTAAAATTAAGCTGGGGTTGATTTGGAATTTAACACTTGGGCGGTGAGACCTGAAGGAGCTGACCCACAAATAGTGTGAAATCTTTTGTGAGATGGGTCAGTTGGAGAAGAACCTTGGTGCTTTAACGCACGAGCACACTTGGGCGCTTCAGCGGAACATTTTCACTTCAGTTCTGTGAATTCTGTAGTTCCATGTGCCACTGCTTGACCTTTACTTAGAGTCCACCTGCAATAGCCACCAGGGAGTTTTCGGTTTCCCAGTTGTACTTAATACACAGTATGACCTCACTTTGCTTTTAAAGCGATATTTTGAATGGAAATATAGCCTTATTGAATGTATTCATCTAGATTAATATGAAGAAAATGGCTCCATAACGGTTCTATTATATGAAATATGTGAAATGCCTCATGCTAATAAAAAAAAAAACAGGAATAGTTTTCATTCAGTAGTCGTAACTCCAATGGTGGGTGGACCATCATTTTTATTACTGACATCGGTTTGAGACATTTAACAGTTTACTGTATGTTTATGGCATGACTCAAATGACACTGCACAAACCAGTGATGTCAGCTGGAGATCTACCAAGCAGAGCATAGTTCCAGACTTAATCGAGGCCAACCGACTAATATTCAGATGCTCCAGGATCCTTAGATTAGCTGGCTGTGCATGTTAGATCAGGGCTGCAGATATCCTTTCTGAAGGATTTCCAGAGTGGGGATCATTAGCATGAACTAATCTTGTCTGCCTTTTCCAAAGAACGTTTGCTGTTTATTTATTTATTATCATATTAAGTGCTGACATTTAGTATTGAGATGTACAGTAAATGACCCAAAGTATTTTGACATCTGACTTATATGAGCTTGCTGGGCATTCCAATACATTCCAAAGGTGATCAATTGCGTTGAGACAAGGGCTCTATGAAGGCTCCTGGAGTTCCCCCACACAATACTCACAAAACTACGTCTTTATAATTATATAGTATTATATCACTATGTCTTTGTGCACAGTGGCACAGTCTGGAACAGTGGTACTGGAACTGGAAAGGGTCTTTCTTAAGCTGTTGCCAAAAAATTGGAAGTGCTTTTCACTGGAACTAAGGAACCCTGCCTAAACTCTGAAAAACAACCCTAGACCAGACCCTGATTCATCAGACTGCCAGATAATGAAGTGTGATTCATCACTCTAGAACATGTTTCTACTGCTCCAGTGTCCAATAACATTGCGCATAGTGACCTTAGGCCCGTGTGCTCAGCTTGCTCATCTTGGGAAACCAACTTCATGAAGCTCTTGACGCACAGTTCTTTTGCTAATGTTCTAGAATAGTTTGGAAGTCTGTAGAGGGTGATGGAACAGAGCATAGGTGATTTTTTAATGCACTGAACACAGTGCAGTGCTTTTTGGACCTGCTTTGTGTGGTGTAATTCTTTTTGGCTGAGCTGTTGTTGCTCCTTGATGCATTTTACAGTATTAGCGCTTACTGCTGACTGGGGCAGATCTAGCAGGGCAGAAATTTTACAAACTGACCTGCGACAAAAGTGACATCTTTTGACAGTGCCACAGAGTTTTCAGTTTGTCTGCAGCATATCCAGCTCTCAGTTGCATGGAAGAAATTCCATGTGGAAAGAAATCATTTAAAAACCTTCAGAACCAGCTGGTTCAACAGGTGGCACGCTGTGCTTTGCTATACCTTAATATTGTTTGGAATGGAGCTGATGTGCCTTGGGAGCTCTGTAGACAGGTGCACAAAACAGGCAGCCGTCCACTCTTACTTGGTAAATGTGGTGGTCTCATAAAGATGTCACCTGACCAGTGGGACTGAGGTGTATTTATTGAGGAGATGACCTGGTTTCTACCTATTTATAATATCATCAGGAATCAGTCTTTGATGTTGTCCTGTCTTCTGACAAACCAATGTCAAATGTTTTGAAGGGTTATCATTTATGACCTCAGTTCAGAACTGAAGTGAGGGGAAGTAGGTATTCAGACAAACTTGTTTTTGTTATTTAATATACACCACGTGCATATATCCACTTTAAATGTACACACATGATGTATTTGTACTTTGCATCTGGACTTTGTAGTGATAAATGTGGATAATATGAAAACAGGACGTGCAGCCGGGACAACAGTTACACAGAATACAACAAAGCAATAACAAACTACATTGCAGTCATCTCTGTCTCTTTACCCCGTGTAAAAAAAACAGTAATAAAAAAAGCACATAGACTAGTGTCTACAATTTACATACAAGACAAATAAGCAGAATCAATATATAGAATATCTATTTATAAAATAGAACTTGTTGACAATCAGTTAGCTCATCATATTTAGAGTGTGTTCGAGTGTACGATTTCAAGAACACCATACACACAGTGAAGAATGGAGGTGCAAGCCTGACATGAGCTGCTCCTTTGAAAATGAGGAATATAATGTGAAAATTCTCATTAGGCAATAAAAATAATGAGGAATATAATGTTTCAACAAGACAACAACCCCAAATATGCAGCCAAATAAAACAGTTAACTTACAAAAGATGGTGAAGGTAATGCTTGGCCTGTTTCACGATTAGTAATGTTTTTTCAATGAATCTTTGTTTGTTCTTATGAATACATAATTTTGCTCATATTAATAAGTACAAAATCAAAAGACAATGTGTGTGTAAAGAGGATATGTGGAATGGAAGTATATTAAATAACAAAATCAAAAGTATTGCTTAAATGCTTGCACCATTCACCACCTCTCGTAATAGATGTGCATTCACTTTGGTGCTTGCTCTGATTATAGTATCCTCAGTTGTTTTTCTTCTACTTGAAACACTGGCTTAACAAATTAGAGCCATCTAGACATGATATACACACTGATAACCCATATTCACTCACTCTCACTCTCTTTCCCGCCGACATATACACCCCTTTAAATCCAAGAAGACTTATTATTGACATATTTACAGTAATGTTTTTCACCCTTACCTCTCTCTATTAGTGATATTGCACAATAATCATTGATTAATCACTGGACATAATGCATTATGCATCAACGTCAATTTTGAGGCACTCTTTGAGACACACTAGATGGACAAAAGTATTGGGACCCCTGACCATTACACCACTAGGGACTTTAATGACTTTGCATTCAAATACATAGACTTTCATAAAAATCGTTGTGAAGCTATAGCAGCTTCTGCTCTTTTTGGAAGGCTTTCCACAAGATTTTGGAGTGTTTCTGTGGGAATCTGTGTCCATTCATTCTGTAGAGCATTTATGAGAAGGTCTGGCTCGCATTCTCCATTCCAGTTCATCCCAAAGGTGTTGGATTGAGTTGAGGTCAGGGCTCTGTGTGGGCCAGTCAAGTTCTTTCACACCGAACTCATCCAACCATGTCTTTATAGATCTTGCTTTGAGCACTGGGGCACAGTCATGCTGGAACAGAAAAGGGCCTTCCCCAAACTGTGTGGACACATTTGGAATCATAGTTGTCCAAAATGTCTTGGTATGCTGAAGCAATAAGACTGCCCTTTACTGGAAACAAGGGGCCTCGTCATTACCCTGAAAACCATGAGTGTCCCAATACTTTTGTCCATACAGTGTAGCGGTTACATGAAAATGGCCCAGCTACATCAGATTCAGTAATTCTGCTAAATGGATCAAATAACGTGGGATGTATATGAACATTATGATCTCACTGGGGCTTATATTGACTTAATCCCAAAAGATCCAATATTTTCTAGTACAGATTTAGGCCAACAAAAGAAATAGAATTAAAATAAAAATGAATGTACATCAACATAATTATTGCCAAAAGTAAGTAAACTGAAAGACAGAGTTGTGTTAATGTAATAGATTTTGTTCACATGGAAACATTTACACATTTGAATCAGTAAATATGATGCTGTATTTGTGTCATTGTACTGAGAAGCAAAGTGATATGTAAAGCTAAGTTACAGATTTTGTGCATTTGTTCTTACATACACATGGGGCAACTGATTGTCCACACAGTGCTCCACTAATGCACCAAAGCTTTGCACTTAGTATGAAGTCTGTAGGCAGACAAATGTTTCAAGCTGATACACTGTTTTGTTCCTAGACCCCATGGGGGGTTGTGGTGGGGGCCAAATGCTGTTGTGTTTTGGGTGTGGTAGTATGAAACTGTGGATCTTCCTGGTGTTTCCTATCAGACGTGCTCACCAGTGGGTGTGCAGCACTGAAGGCAGTGTGAATGTGTATGTAAGCCTCTGATAAATGAGGGAACACCACTAACTTGGTTCCACACCACTGTAACTCAAAACTCAGGCCTGCCATTCTGAGACTAAGAATAGCTTATACTCTCTCTCTCTCTCTCTCTCTCTCTCTCTCTCTCTCTCTCTTTCTCTCTCTGCCTGATGATGGCTGTAGAGTCTTCTCTTCATATGTTCCATCTTGTATGTTCCAAATATTGTTGCCAGTGCTATGCGCTGTAATTTGAGTACACTGTCATATGGAATCCTCTGTATATATCCCATAGCCTGATAAGCACAAAAGCTCCTAGTTCTATCATTCATATTCATTTTGGAGTATTTCACTAATAAAAACATTTACTTTTTTGTTTATAGAATACTTGTTTTTTTATCTTTAGACAGTCTGGACAGGGAAAAGGCTCCACATTTAAAGTGTTGCAATATGAGTTGTGTTCTTTTCACACCAGTTTGCACCAATTTACACCAAATGCAAGCCCTTCATTATATTGTGTGAACATTTTTTCCTTCCACAGTGCATTTAAAGCACCTTTATTTCTCTTGTCAGGGCTCTCTGTCTTTGGGCAGGTGGTGTGCAGTAGGACTTTGATCAGACTGCCAAGATGTCAAAGAGTGACCCTCGAGACATCGATGAGGATGCCATCCTCAGGGGCCTCAGTGCCGAGGAGCTGGAGAAGCTCGATTATGAGCTTCAGGAGATGGACCCTGAGGTACAGAGGATATAACTTATTAATCAGAATATCTCACCATGCAACCCACGCAAGTGCTTAGCTTGCATCTCAGCCTACACACCTCAATTCAGTGTATACACCTGCAAGGATAATTATTGGGGTCCACCGGCAGATGTAAATTCAGACTGATTGGACATTTACTAATAGCATACAACTGATTAGAGATATAAAACTTCAATCAAGTTTGATGTATAATAAACTGGTTCTCGTTCCAGGCTAGGAAGGAAAATATATTTCGATTTTCATTTAATTTTTATTCCAGAACGCCATCCTTCCAGCTGGCTTCCGTCAGCGTGACCAGACCAAGAAGAGTCCTACTGGGCCATTTGACCGCCACGCTTTGCTGGACCATCTGGAGAAAGAAGCTTTAGAACATCAGGACAGGGAAGATCTTGTTCCCTTTACTGGGGAGAAGAAAGGTATTGCAGCTCCTCTGTAGACCAGGAAATATAATGAAAGAAGTGCACAGTAGAGGGGAATTGTAATGGAAACTAATCTCGGTTTATGTCTGTAGGAAAGAAATTTATCCCAAAGCCTGGTTCAGGACAGATCCCCATCGAGGAGCAGATCACACTGGAACCGGAATTAGAAGAAGCTCTGAAAAACGCCACAGATGCTGAGATGTGTGACATTGCGGGTGAGAGGCGTGACAAATTGGCAAGAAATGTGTCTTTATGTCTTAGCCCAGCCAATAATCCAACTCTGACCTTCGCATGACCTTGAATCCATTGTAACTACCCTCGCAGCAAATCCAGTTAGATTCACAGTCTCTCACACAAAGCCTCATGCATCATGATAACCTAGAAATATGTAGGCATAAATAAAGAAACTGACTTACTTTGGTCCTAGATGGCAAAACACAAGTATCCCTGGTGCAATCAGATAATTTTGGACAGGCTAAGATCTAACACCACATTAATCCTGCCCCCATAACAGCAACTGCTATCTGCATATATACAGCACAGGGCTTTTGGGAACACATCAGTGCCCATTTCACCATAGCATAGATTTCACCACCAGCAGTTTATGTTTTGATGACTTTTTAGCTTTATGTGTGAAAGAATGGTAGTGCTGGACTGGAGTATCACCATATGTGTCACCATGCATTACAGATGTAATTGCACTAGGACCATACCACACAGTATCTGATTCCCATAGCTCAGCAACTCACCAAAATAAGCTGGCACAGGGCCACGGGGTTAGGATGAACGCAGAAAGAGTGGGGAGGGGTTTGGTGAAGGGGGGTTGATTAGGAGGGGCTTGTAGGTTTGCAAAGTTCTGTAGAAGTGTATAGAAAAACAACAGAAAATATCAGAGACAGTTTATGATGGCCACTGTATTCCTAAATACACAGAGAGAATTCACATTTTCACTAATAAAATGTTTACAATTTAAAGTTATTGATTAAATCTTTCTTTTTGCTCTTTGTAGCTTCGCTTTCAGAAACCTATATTTGTGGGTTGACGTTTTTGCTGAAATGTGGTGTTTCTGTATCATGAAGCATTCAGTTACTAATTTGCCAGAAGCTAGAGAGGATTGAGGCCTTTTCCTTTAACGGTGCTCTCTGGGCTGTGTGGCGGTGGGTGCCTTTTTGGAGCAGTTCGCCGGGTGAGATTACCGTGACAGAGCCCTTCATTGAGAATACAGTTTCAACACTGGAACTCATCCAGTTTGGGATTAAAGCTTCTTTACAGCTACCTCATTCTTCCGTTCACGTTTTTGTCACTGAAATCCTTGTTTAACAAGCTGACGCAAGGCTAAGCTATCAAGGGATGCTCATGCTTTTATAAAAACACAGCTAGCCCTGTTATCTTTATTTTTAATAGGGATTGAAATGTTATTGTGTCAGTGTAAGCTGTACTGTATGGGCAGCTGTCCCTCTGTCTCCCTCACTCTCCCCAAAATGGCAAATCTTTCTTGCAGCTGTAGCCTCCATGCAGGGCTGGCGTTTATGAGACACTGACACCTGGTGGTGATGATGAGCAATACATTTTATTACAAGCCATGTAAAGTGGCTGGATGTGCAATGCAGATATACAGTATGTGGGATCTAACACATACCTTAATTTATTTTATGCGTGTCCTTGCAGCCATCCTGGGAATGTACACACTGATGAGCAACAAGCAGTACTATGACGCCCTGGGTGCAACTGGCAGGATTGCCAACACAGAAGGCATCAACAGTATGTACTCCTCTCCCATTAAGTTGAACAGTGCGTGCAGCTGCCCTAAGCATTCTTTAAAAATCCCTACACTGAGTCTGCCTGTATTTTGGCAGGTGTGGTAAAGCCTGACGTGTATAAGATCTACCCTGATGAGCCTCCCAATGATACTAATGTTGAGGACACACTTGCCAGGATCCAGAAAAATGACAGAAACCTGACAGAGGTCAACCTTAACAACATCCCGGTAATTTGAACTTAAATGCAAATGACAGGAATGTTGATATAAGTGATGCTTTTCTGTTTTTATGCTCTAACATTAAGCATCTGGAAGTGTCCGGCTCAAGAAAATCTTCATGCAATTTGTCTTGTATGTTGACTGTTTAAAGACACCAGTCAACATACCCTACTTCAGTTTTGCTTTTATTCGTTTTTAAGTTTTTGCATTTTTATTACTACTGTTTTTTTAAATGACTATAGTGTAAGGTTAGAGTGCACTTATATTTAGGATTTTTATTGATCTGTGTATTATTAATATTATTATTAATATTATTATTGTTTTTGTTGTTGTTATTAATGTATGTAGTAGTAGTAGTATTATTACTATTCATAAATAATACTTTAGCAAATATATGTACAGACTTCTTTACAGCAGCCATAGTACTGCTTGCTTTGTCTTTTAGGACATTCCCATCCCAATGCTGAAAGAGATTTTTGATGCAATGAAAGGAAACACTCAGGTACAAAGCTTGAGCATTGTTGCTACACGCAGTAACGATCCTGTGGCTTATGTGAGTATTCCTTGGAGACATTCCTAATACATCTAACAACATATTGATTTAAATCGTCCAAGCTGTGTTGCCTCTAATAACATAAAGATGGAACTTTTAAAACAGTTTTAACAGTTATTCAGCCCAGGCTCTAGTCTGCTTACGTAAAACTCATAGTGTTTTCTTTCTCTCTTTACTAACTAGGCCATAGCAGAAATGTTAAAAGAGAACACCACACTGCAGAGCCTGAACATCGAGTCCAACTTTATCACTGCACAAGGAATGATGGCCATCATTAAAGCCCTGGCTGAAAACTCCACCCTTTATGAAATCAAGATCGACAACCAGGTGAATAACTGAGCAGGTTTGACTAGTTTTTCAAAGCATTGCTGTGATAATGCATTGTGTGGATGTAACTTTATGTTAATCTGTAATAGCATTCTGATTACAATTGAAAGTGCACGTTCTTGCTTGTGCTGTTGTAATGTTTTAATTCTGGTTGTCCTCATACAGAGACAGAAGCTGGGAGACTCTGTCGAGATGGAGATTGCTTCTATGTTGGAGAAAAATCCCAGCATCCTGAAGATAGGCTACCACTTCACCCAGCAGGGCCCTCGAGCCAGAGCAGCCCAGGCCATCACGAGAAACAACGACTACTGTAAGTTTAGACGCACATTATAAATTATACACTACATGGACAAAAGATATGGGGACACACCTGTTTTTCAGGGTTTGGGCTAGGCCCCTTACTTCCAGTGAAGGGTAATTTAAAAGCTTCAGCAAACCAAGGTATTTTGGACAACACCATGCTTTCAACTTTGTGGACACAGTTTGGGGAAGAACCTTTTCTATTCCAGCATGACTGTACCCCAGTGCACAAAGCAAAGTCCATAAAGACATGGCTGGACGAGTTCAGTGTGGAAGGACTTGACTGGCCCACACAGAGCCCTGACCTTAATCACATCCAACACTTTGGGATGAACTGGACCGGAGATTGCGATCCAGGCCTTCTCGTCCAACGTCAGTGTCTGACCTCACGAATGCTCCACAGAATAAATGGACACAGATTCCCACGGAAACTCCAAAATCTTGTGGAAAGCCTTCCAATAAGAGTGGAAGCTGTTATAGCTACATAGGGATACTAACTCCATATTAAAGTCTGAATGTGCTTCACTGCAATACTATTAAAGTCCCTGTTGGTGCAGTGGTCAGACGTCCCAATACTTTTTTCCAAATTGTGTACATATAAAAAAGGAGTGAATCGGCTGTTTAACCCATGAAAAAAATACTGTAGATCTGTATTGTATATTACAAAACCTATGTGTATATAGGGGAGGTAATTTATCACAGCGAGTACTTTTCAGTCAACTAGGCAATTATTCAACAAAAATAGACAATCATCCAATAAAAGAAAACAAAATAAAATAATAGACAAACATATACTATGATAGAAGACTATAATAGACACTTGTCCAACAAGAGGCGAGCTAAGCAACGTTCCTATTGGTTAGTCCTCATCTTTGACAGAAAGGGCCCATTTCAGGACCCTAATTATAATAAAGAGCTTGGCATGCTGTGTTAAAGGTTCCAGATATACCGTTTACCCCCGGGTCCAGGCAGTCCATAAAACTGAAACAGCTACAACAGTGAGCTTCAGTGTTTTGTGATGCCACCAAAGTCAGCACACTCCCATATGTTCTATTCATCTTAAAGCAGTTTAGCACCGCCCACTGACACTGAAGTTGTAAGGAGTTTTTCAGCACAGACTGTTTTAGGAACGAGGCACCAAACAAGACAGCCAGTCAGAGCAGCGGTCATTTACATACATCAGTCTCAATGGCACAGTTTTAAAAACAGCCTGTTCAGTTATATATAAATGTGGCTTGTGATCCATAAGTGTGGATTTCTCTTTGGTTCAATTTTTAAAGGAATGTTTGATGCAGACATACCAGACTGGAATAGTTTTTGAGACTTCTGTAAGCAACCAAATTCCTTTTTGGGTGCATTTCAGTTGTCCAGTTTAGATTAAATGAAATGCAGGATTTTTGATAAAGTGGTAGAAAGATAAATGAACAAATATAAACATGATAAGCCACCGCCCCCCCCAAGTAACTCTGTTGCCTCACACCTCCAGGGTTGGGGGTTAGAGTCTGGGTGTATGGAGTTTGCATGTTCTCCTCGTGATGGCGTTGGTTTCGTCTGGGGTCTCCGGTTTCTCCCACAGTCCAAAGACAGGAGAATTGGGGATTCTAAATTGACCGTAGTTGTATGAGTGTGAGTGAATGGTATGTGTGTGTGTGTGTGTGTGTGTGTGTGTGTGTGTGTGTGTGTGTGTGTATGTGTGTGTGTTTTCTCTGCGTGAGCTTGTGTCCCAACCTATGTGCA
>JBBJLS010000006.1:10105731-10144413 GCA_037577275.1 Bryconaethiops microstoma
TGGACACAGTTTGGGGAAGAACCTTTTCTATTCCAGCATGACTGTACCCCAGTGCACAAAGCAAGCTCCATAAAGACCTGATTGAATGAGTTTGGTGTGGAAGAACTTGACTTGACCCCATCCAACACCTTTGGGATGAACGGAGATTGTGAATCAGACCTTCGTGTCCAACATCAGTGCTTGACCTCATAAATGCTCTACAGAATGAACGGGCACAAATTTCCACCAAACTTTTTTTCTTGTGAAAAATCTTCCAAGAAGAGTGGAAGCTGTTATAGCTACAAAGGGGGAGCAACTCCATATTAAAGTCTATGTATTTAAATGCAATGTCACTGAAATCCCTGTTGGTGGAACGGTCAGGTGTCCCAATACTTTTGTCCATATAGTGTTTATGCTACTAGACACACAAGAGAACTTGTAGAAGAGCATGTACTAACCACACATTTTTATAAACACTTCATATGCTTAATATGCTGAGAACAAGATTGTTCTTCAGTCAATTCTCAACCGTTTTCCCAGTAATACGGTGTAACACAGTCTTACTCATTCCATTGTTTCACAAGCCATGATGATGACTATCTAACCAGTTTTCATACAAGCACTTATGTATTGTACATCAGCATTTTGTATAAGATAAAAAATATCTTGTTTGAGCATGTTATCTGGACTCTTTATTTCATTTCCAGTTCGCCAGCAGAGGGTAAGCTGAGTCAAAGGCTGTGGTGGTCTCACACCTGGAGCACTCATGACGTCAGTGACACAAACTGTGCTGGTTTGCCTTAACCATTCATCACCTCTCATTGTGGATATCATTGACTCCAACTTTGCTCCATGTAATTTGTAGACACTGGATTTCATCAAGCCAAATAATATCTGACTGAATAAAGTTCATGTGCCTTCAATTTTTCTGAGTTTGTAAACTTGTAAAAAGAGACGATTTGATCATTTCCTGTGTCATATATATTTTTGGCAATATGGTGCTTCTAACAAAAAAAGTTCTGTACATATTTTAAATAAAAGGTTATCTTCTTCATTGTCTTCAGTTTTGTTAAACTGAGATCATAAAGTGGTGTCCCTGTCACCAACCTGCTTCTAAAAGATTGATCAAAAACACTGGCATATCTAATTAAAGTAATTATTCTGTGTTAACTGAACAGGGAAAGCAACCTGGATATATTGTAGATATTTTTTCAATAACAACCACTGAGTAGGAATCATGTTTACTTACTTTTTAAGACTTTTTAAGACTTGCTAGATGTTCACAAAGTGAGGGGAAACACGTATTCAGACATTTTATTTTATCCTTAAAACTGCTTCAAACAAATGTCAAATAATGTACGCATTAGCATTATCAAAGAAAACAGTATTCAGACATATTAAACATATTTAAGTTCTTCGTATTATTGCTGCAAAAACCATTCTTGTGCAATTGCAACTGGTGTCATTATAAAAAGTATTGCCATAATTTGGGAAGATTTTGCACAATATGTAGCAATCATAATGATGGTATAGGAGCTTCCTGAAGTTCACATTATTGAGAACTTCCTGAACCACATTATTGAGAATAACACATGTAATAGAGCCCTAGCAAAGATCTTAAACATCTGTCAGTATAAAATGTTTGATAATATGAAAAAATACACGAACCTGCAATGAACTGCCCATGCAGAGGTGCATCATGCTAGATTTTTGTCAGACTAAAGACAAGAATGTTAAGAGAGAAACCAGTAATCACTGAGAGTTTCAGGATGAGCAGCATTTAAACAAATCAGGACTAAAGCCATTAATTAATTCAGGTCATCATGTCTGGAGGAAGAAGAGTTGCCTAATACTCCCAAGAATATTGTATTATCAGTGCAGTGCAGAGACAAGAACATCAAAATATGGGGTTTCCTCCCTACAAATGGTAGAGGAGAACTGCATATCACTGAAATGAAGCATGAACAGAGCAATGTACCAGGAGATGAGAATTTAATCTATTAGCCAGGAAAGGAGAGAATATGGATTTCATGTCTCAAAAATATGTAAAACTAAAGTGGATGCATAAACTAGAAGCATATTAAATAACGAAAACGAGTGTCTGAAAACGTGTTTGTTCTCACTGTTTATTAGCCTGTCCTGACTGACGGATTTGCTGCTCAGCAGCAATAAAACTGTTAATTTAAACAGAAGGTTAGAAATCCATCTGTTTATTAACATAGATTAGAAGTAGATTTATAAAATCGTTTGAGATTTCAGTACAGTCGCATGATTAACATGAGAACTTCATTACTCAGTGGTGAGTGTAGCCTCTCTCAGATCTGTTCATTGTGATGAACAATTGTGTCATGAGTTCATTGTGAAGACAGCGCTTGTTACCACTGAGCCCTTCGAGCTCAGCCTAGTCGGAACTATTCAATTCCCCAGCATAGCCCTCCCTGAGCCTCTGCCACCTGCCTATTTATATGTACAGACTAGGAGACATGAAAGCCAGTCCCCTGGGATTGAGTTACAGAGCTCCAAATATAACACTGCACCAGGTCAGAAGGGAAGGGGGAGTTTAAATAAGATTTACGTTCCACCTTTGGAGCAGCTGCAAACCCCTCAAGACTTTTCAGAGACCTATGGCTGTATACAGAGATATACCTTCTCTAAACACATAGAGGCAGTGAGCTGTTTCTCTGTTTCTGTGTTTTGATTTCAACTACTTGGTTACTACTTTTTTTGGTCTACTGGTGTATAATGTTTCTTAGCTAACTTCTAAGCCATCCTGGTCAAACTTAGAGGGCAGTGGTGGCTCTTTACACACACCCCACTGTGGCATTTGGCACAGGATCCAGAGCTATGATTTAAGAGCTCTAATGCCATATCTGATTCTGCTCTACATCTGTGATCTCTCTCATGGTGCAAGGACATATTCTGACACAGAGTCTATTACTGTAGACAAACAAATGCACATATATAAACCTGAATCTACAGTACATCTGAATATTGCTTTAACAATCAGATGACATGTTCTCACATTCTTTACTTTCTTCACAATAACTCAGCTCCCAGGAATGAAATGTTCTCCAACACAGAATAGTAGTTTTTCGGCAGCCCCCCCCCCCCCCTCCTTTTAACACTGTTTTCTGAGGTCACAGTTTAAAAACAGTCGAGAGCTTGTTCTGAACAGGCAGAAAGAAGTCTTGTGTAGACCGCAAAAAAATGCCTCCCCAGTGTAATCTATGTAGTTTCACTAGAGGGTAGCAGTGGGAGCGGTTCCTCCTCATCTGAATCAAACTCCACATTTTCATCCTTTACCCATTTGCCACTTGGGTCCTGTATCCACCCAGAGCTGAAACACAGAAAGATCCTTAGGGCCCACAAGTCCTCTTTCTGAAGGGACAGAATAAGTAAACTCTGAATGCTAAAAAATCAGTTTGCCATGAAATGAGCCATTTACAGCTTAAGTAATATAGCAAAAATATGGTAGCTGGTGGGTCGTTACAGATTGGCAACAACTTCTTGCTGAAATGGTTAAATGGTATCATACCTCTTTAATTTGAGGTAGTGTTCTAGTTCTCTGCGTCTCTGCTCAGTCAAAGGCTCAGATTCAGCCTTGGAGACCTTCTTTTTCTTCAGCCGTTTCTCATTCTGGCTCTGGTTTTGATTTGCTAAAGAGTACATTTAACAAACACAGGGGAATAATAATGATACACTGCTATTTCCAAATAATATTCCTTACTACTTGGATAGTATATATGCTTAAAAATGTACTTACTTTCGCAATGAGCAAGTTCGGTTTCTGTGTTGATTTTGTTATCGGTAGCTATAGGACTTTGAGCACTGCAGACGGTTCCTGGAGGTTTGAATTCTGTAGCAACATTCTCAGATCGATCACTTAAACAATAAAGAGAGAACTGATGCAAATTAAGTTGTTTTCTTAATGACTATATACAGCATTACTGCACTGATTTACAGCCCAGGGAAGGCATGGATACCAAAACTTTTAATCTAAAATCGCTATGCTTTAGCAGAGTGAGTGAACCAACTGACAAAATATGTGACTTAATAAAGTAGCATAATATTACATTAGCATGTCTGGATTCTTGACACAGTGTACTTTAGTTGCAAATTCAAAATGAGAGAACATTTGCGATATTCACCAGTGAAAGATTTACTGATGTCTGAACAAAAAGTTACCCAGTAATTACCTGGCCCTTTTATGGCAGCTGCTGTAAGGAGCAGATCTTAGCAAGGCATGATGAGTAATTTTTCGTGTCTGTGTGAGCAACGGTGCTGAGCTGCCTGCTTCCTAAGAACATAAATGTGTTCATGAAAATCTGACATTAACTAGGAAAAACACTGTACCTGATGCACATGATAGGAACAAATTAAAACAAAATGCTATTTGTTTACCTGTCGTTCGTCTTCTTTATTAACATACTCTTGATGTCGCCACTTATTAATTTCATTTTGTAGTTTAGCTTTTTTGCCATAAAACCATTTTAGACCTGGACAGCAGAAGACAAGAAGATTAGGAAACACCACGAAGAAGGCTCTGAAGAATGGTAACGCAAAAAAAAAAATGCTGGATAAAACAATCTTGAGTCTAACCTTCAAGATGCCGCTTTCCTTTTCTGTGTACAGTCAGCATATCCACCGTGTCGAAAACAGGACGATGTGAACAAACCAGACAGCTAAACCTACAAAATAAAAAGATGTGATCAGATTACCACATGGATGCACAGAAAAATATACACTGCATAGTAATGTGACACATGCATAGCTTCAGTCCTTTCCTCATCAAATCACTTGTCATCACATCATTTTTTCCACAAGTGTGAAGGTGAGTGGAAATCTTGGGCGTATAGTGCCTCACATTGATATAGTTTGAAAGTACAAAATGCAACTAGAAAATAAAAAATATTTTAATAAAGTGCAAAGTGCAGAGTTATTTAGGGGTGAAGGTAATGTGGATTGTCTTATATGGATTCTCAAATGCTTGGACAATAATCCACAATAAAGTATTTTTGTAAACCTCATAATCTAAAGCCATGCCAGGTACAGGCTTATAAAAAATATGCACAATAGGAGAAAGAAACACGAGAAAATCCTTTAGCTACTCATGTGGGTGGCTGCTGTGAAATGTAGGCAGAGTTGACCACAACTAGTTTCTTTAGGTGGAACGAACTTTCGCTGCTGATCAATTCTGGGGGAACTTCATCTTAGTTGACCTATTTTTATTACATTGTACACAATTTTCCCACGATAATCAAAGTTTACTGGAGATTACAAATATTACAAAAATATAGGCTACAATATGGTCAAATCTAATGCTTCCAGGCAAATACTGATACAAAACCTGATAGACTTGGTGTAATAGAAGCTAGTTATCCTAGACCAGCAAATTTAACTTTAAGAAACATCAACATCAGTAGCTTGACTGGTGGTTAGGGAGTTTCCCCTGTGATCAGAAGGCCGTGGGTTCGAATCCCAGGACAACTAGTGGAACACTGAGTTACCCTTGAGCAAGGTACCGTCCCCATACTGCACTGTTCCTGGCTGTCTACTGCTTTACTTGGGTAAACGAGTTAAAAGCAGACAACAATTTCGTGCTGTGGTGTGTTAACGTATGACAAATGGACACTTTGCAGCGCTAACAAGCATGTGTACACCACCTTCCATTCTTCATCAGAGTTGCCTCGTCCTCGGGTATAAAGTTGGACAGTAAATCCGCCACACGTCGTTTCTAGAAGAACAACAAACTTAAGACAGCTTTCTTTGGTTTCAAAGACTGATAAACAAACTGGCTAGTTAACGTTAGCCACATCACACCATTAAAAGCAGCGACAACGTTAAATAACAAATATTCTTAATACACTTGTCGTATCACCTACTTCGTATTAAGCACAAAAGATATGTGTGGTTACCTTAAGCACATTTAGTTGACTTGAGTCATCGCCTTCCCGTTTAAAAGACATTTTTGTTAAGGTTAGCTAAGCTGCTGCAGCAGGACAGTTCCTGTTTACACTGTGGGCGGAACCATGGCAACGCCAGCTTAGCCAGCTTATTAGGCTAATGGCTAGTCCTCCTAACTGCCACAAACTAAAATTAGAGACTGTTTCTCTGCCAGTTTAGAGCTAATGTTGCTTATTCTATGCTTCTTTCAGAACAGAGGTTGTAAGGAACCCTGAAGGAGTGAAACATTTCTCAAATTTATGACACTTTGTTAGCTCTGTTGATAAGTAAACGACGCAAACTAGCTAACATACGCTTGCTGCTAAAACGTAGCTCTGTGTGATAGTGTGGCATTTTATGGTATTTGTATTTCTACCGTTGTCCCTATTACACAGCTACAGTTACAGATACGTTTCAGCTACATATGTGGTAAGTAACTGCTAAAGTTGCTTGGTAGCCTAGCTCTGCCATCGACAGCGTGACACAGCAATGCACAGATCGGAGAAGGCACTGTGGACACTTAAACAACTATTTTTTTGCTCCTTAGATAGAGGGTTGCACTGCTGTCTACTTTTATAAGTGGAACTGTGAAGTGTAATGTAACAAGTCAGGGAGGCGGTGTTGTAAAAGATAGAGCAACTTGTCCCTGTTCAAATGGGTGCGCTGAAGTCCCGAAGGGAACTTCAGGAGTAGCTGCTGCTCTGGCAAGTTGTCTTTGCAACACAGTTGTGAAGAGAGATTACTTTTCTATACTGATCAGTATGCAGAAGCCATCGTGTTGTTTCACTGGCTAAGACTCGTTAGACACATACAGCCGAGTCTGACCCTGCTGGAGAGTTTGTAGACGCACACAAAAGCTCGCTATGTCCTCGGACCGTGCCTCTTCCCTGACCGGGGCACACGGGCTCCTCCGCGGCCAGCGTACGAAATCTTATGGCAGTCTGGTGACCTCCTCCTTGTCACCAGTCAGACAGAAACGAATTGAACATGAAGTTCAGCCGGGAGAGACTTTACAAGGCCTGTCATTAAAGTACGGCGTTTCTGTAAGTATGGGTTTTGTGGCTGTTGACATACTACATTGACAAAAGTATTGGGACGCCTGTTTTTTTCCAGCTAGGCTCCAATCAATGCCATACTTCCATCTTTGTGAACAAAGTTTGGGGAAGGTCCATTTCTTTTCCAGTATGACTCTGTCCCAGTGCACAAAGCAAGCTCTATAAAGACATGGTTGGAGATCAGTGTAGAAGAACTTGACTGGCACGGACAGAGCCCTGACCTCAACCCCATCCAACACCTTAGGGATGAACTGGAACGGAGATTGCGAGGCATTCCTTTTCGTCTAACGTCAGTGAATAAACTCATAAATGCTGTACAGAATGGGCACAAATTCCCCACAAAAACTCCAAAACCGTGTGAAACCTCTTCCAAGAAGAGTGGAAGTTGTAATAGCTGCAAAGGGGGTACAAGTCTGCTATGTCATTAAAGTCGCTGTTTGTGTTATCGCCAGGTGTCCCCATACTTTTGTCCACATAGTATATCAGAACGATCACTGTTGACTTACTGCTCATGACATAGCCCACATAACCCGGTTCTTCTCTTGCTGTAGATGGAGCAAATCAAAAGGGCAAACAGACTGTACACCAATGATTCAATATTCTTAAAGAAGTTCCTCTTCATTCCGGTTTTGACGGAGTCACTGTCGTTTACTAACGAGAATGAGCTACTTGAAGAAGTTTCAGCCCAGGAAGAGAGTAACTCACACCACCAGGTACCCACTGGCAATGGCCAAACAGACTTTGGAAGTCAAGAAGTTACTTCAGATCTTTCTCCATCAGAGTATTTGAAGAGGATGGATAGTTTGATTAATCAGTCAAAACAAGCAGCTGTGAAAACTTGTCAAGAGGGAGATCAACAGTAAGTAAAAGTGCTTATTGCAATAGCTTATAATTCAGTAGTTAGTTATAAGTCAGTAATATAATGTGACAGTACTATAATGACTAATTTAAAATAATTTACAGTATATCTCAATATTTTTTCTGACATTAACAGAGTTGGAATGGATAAACATAACCAGTGGAGACAAATGAAAACAAAAGTATGAATACTAATAATTTTATTCAGTGTTTCACACACTCCACTAAATCAAATTTAAAAAGACCAGTTATGCTTTCTTTGTAATAAAACATGAAGTAGGCCAGTGTTCAAGTACTGATATCGGCGTATGCTCAGAAAAACATATTGAGACATACAGTGATGCCATTTATCGCAAGAAGAACAAATATCATCATATCGCCCATCTCCACTCGTTGTTACAATTTCTGTTTGCAACATTTTGCTTTCATAACTTTGCAGTAGAATTGTATACAGTATATGATAAGCCATTGATTTAATTATTTGAATCTGTTGTTTTGAGGTTTTCTTCTATGGAACAGCTCCATCACAGCAACAAGGGAACCAGTGCTTCTTTATCACAGGGTCAACATGCTGTGTTAGGGGCTGTGCCTCTCACCATTACCAAACGTACAAAGCAACTGAGGGACAGAGAGGATGAGATCTTTCAGCTCTGACACTGACTTTGTGGTGCAGCTGTCTGGCAGGTGTGAAGCATGAAGCATGAGTAAAACCAGGAAAAACATTACATTTGAGGGTGACTGTTGGAAATGTCTGAATTCATGCCTTTGAAATATTGATGCTGTGTGTTGGTTGTCCAGACCACCAGCATCTATGCAATTGATAAACTGATTGATCTTGTTGTGGAAGTGATATGCACTGATACTGTACGGAATGTGCTACTGTGGCCTTAGGTCATGCTGGCACTCAAGCCTGCTGCCTGCTATAGACTGAATTTCAATTTTGTACTAATCTCAACCATTGTCCATTATTAATTTATTATCACATATGGCTAACGTAATAGCCATTAGAACCTCTACCTCAAAAAATATAACCCGTTTCATAAAGACCAGGCATTTACACTACAAAAACTCAAATAAAACTTACTTTAACTGATTGCGTGTGTTTTGATGCACGGTTGACAAGACCTTTTGCTGTTAACACAGCATTGGTATGTGAATAAATTTCTTTCAGAATTGAAAGAAAATCTGTTTAAAGGATTAGACTGAAGGAAAACACAAGCTGTGTATTCGATATGAAAAAAAAGCTTAATCTTAATTAAGAATAATGGTGACTACATCCATCTTAATTTTCTAAGCACCTTGGCTGTTCTATTCCTAATTGTAATGTGATATTTCTTTTTGGGTCACATAGCTGCTAGACTGCCAGTGGGTAATTTTACAAAGCAGGATTTTCTCAGTTAGCCAAATTTGTGTCAGACGTCTGAGCTGTCCAATGAAAAAAGAGGTAAGAAGCATTAAATACATGAAAATTCCTGCTTTGGGAAATAGCCTGATGTCAACATTTGTGATCTAACCAGACCTACAGCAAAAAAACTGTACCTAATGTAGTGCATTGTTCTTGCCTTCTCTGTAATTTTGAGTCAGCACTGGCTTGTATATTTTGCAGGGAATTGACAGATTACTGCTTTTCAGTCCAATTGCATATAGATTCACTTTGATTCCACTTGTGCTTACTGTTTAGTCGGCACACACATTTTAAAAAGACTTGACGTGTTTGTATGTTTAAGTTCTGGATTGTGGTAAGAATGAACAGCAGTGCGACCTACTACAAGTGGAGTTAGAGCAAGATTCAGATATTTACACTTGAAGAGCTCATGACCCACTCACTGCCAAATGCAAATGCTCTAGATTAATACATGCTATGTATGCTGAGCTTATGTTTACAATGTAATACCATTCACAAACTGTAACAATACCTACAACCCAGGCACAAAATAAGTGCAATGTTGTGCACAAATACAACAGATTTTTTGGTCAGTATTGTTACGAACATTTCATAAAATGATGGCTCTTTAAGGCAGAATCTGCATTATAACAGAAGTCATTTTATTAGGAATGGCAGAGTTGTGATGTAAATCATTGTGATGAAAGAAAATGTGTATGTGTGAGAGAAACAAAATGTCACCTGTGGAATGCATTACATTTTATGGCTGAAATAAACAAGGGCTCAGTCATATTATTGAAATATTTAATTCATTACTCCTCTTGCTCATAGCTGTATGCTTTTGCCAAATATTACATTTTTATTCATATTCTTCCTTATACCTGAAACCTGGCTAATCAGATGGTTTCTCTTACTCTGCAAATCTTAAACTAAAATGTTTCTTGTCCCTGCCAGGTAGTCTTACAGGTATGACTTACCATATGAAAGATATGACCTGACATTGAGGGAACAAATCAAGTGGTCAAACCTTGTTTTATTTTTAGTGCAAGACCTTTCTTCTGAAAACATCACTACATCTGGTTAGAAAATGATGATGCTTGACTGCAAACTAACACTGGGTGGTAGTGATGAGGCGTAGTTACATGCAACAAGGGTTTGCCTTTTTCTATTACATGTTTTTTTTCCTTCTCATTTCTTTTACATGGATGGTGTTTTCGATGCATACTTTTACAAACACACCTACTCCTCCCCATTGAGAACATGAAAAAGTGGTGATTGCATTCTCGTAAAATGTTGTTATTCATAATCATTTGTCGCAGTTCAGAGCTCTGTCCCTTATTGTTGAGGGCACTCATGCTCAGACGCCTTCCTTCAGTGTGTGTAGAATTTACTGCTGAGCTTTACTGTACTGTTTTCCTGTAGGAATGTTTTGCCAGTCAAAAACAACTTTCTTTTTCTAGTAAAGGCTGCCTCTTGCAATAAATATGTTCCTCTCTATGTCCACAGCAGGTGAGATAAGGTAACCTTAAAACATAAGGTTTATCATCATGGGAGAGTCGAAATATTAAGAAATGTATGTAGTCCATAAGAGCTCTGTTCAACACAACTCGCCACACTAAATATTTTTTTCTGATTGCCACTGTTTTGAGGTCAAAAAGTAACAAGCCATTGCACCTTGTGCTGTTTCATAGTTTAGCCACACCATAATGTTGAACTGTAACAGGACCAAAGAGACTGTCATCAGAGTTAGTCACCATGTGTTCAAACTTTAGGTTTCTTGTTTTGCTCTGCTGTAGTCCAGTACCTTGGTGGTCCCTTTAAAGCAATACTGTTAAGAGTCACACTGCCCCACTTCTCTCATAACTTGCCTTCCTCCAGCAGTTTGTTGAGTCCATTACATATTTTGCTGAGATTGGTCTTGAATGGGCCACCTGGGTTGTAAAGCTGGCTGAGGAGCTCAGGGTCAGAGTAATGGTTGAAGACATGGTTGATGCGCCCATGGGATTTTGGTGTGAGGTGAGTGGCCACTAGCTTCAGCAGCATGTCTCTGCATGCAGTTAGGATCTCCGACATCACTGCTTTGTCAAAGGTGAACTCCACCTAAAGCAGAGAAAATTGCATATAAAAAACAATTATGTAAATTATCTGGTTAGAAGCAAACAGAGCTTTTAATGCGGGCCACATTTAAGGCATATCACAAGCATATTTTAACTTTAATAGTTAACCCTGTAGAGCGACCACTCTGTTTTAATGCAATACTAAGTGTAATGTAGTGTACTTTTAACACAAACTGCAGTTTAATCTCCTGCAAATGTGACCTGTTGTGAGTTTACAAAACTTAACAATTCATGCATTTGTTCTGTGAAGTTGCAGTTAAAACACAAGGCAAATAGGCGTGATCATTTCTAGTTCAGTCAGAACAAATAGCCTCATTTTGTAATAGTATTTATTATGCATTCTCAAAATCAATGCAATGACTGATTTGAAGACCACTGTGAGAGCTATATGATGATATTTTATATAATGATTTTAAGCTATAGTTGTATCGTGCTAGTTATAGGCTATTGCTAGTTATAAGTTTTACTTTTTGCAAAAAATTTAACTGTCTGATACCATGGTTTACATCAAATAGTAGGTGACAAAGTACCTACATACCAAACTACATACTACAAAATTCAGTTTGTGGACATTATTCACTCTCATAATTCCAACATCATCTTAAAGAGTGGCTTTGGGTAACTTTGAGAAAACAGTAGATTTTTTTTGTCATACTATGTGAAAACATATGTTTTTTTTTATGTTTAATTACATTAATGAAGTGTAACAGGAACATACACAGACAATTCTCTTCATTAGGTAGATCAACTTTGTGTTTACACTTATTGTCCATTTTATCATATTCACTTACCATATACATACACTTTATAGTTTACAGTAACAGCCTGTAGTCCATCTGATTCTATACATTATATGCTACCCGCCCTTTACTCCACAGGGTCCCCCACAGGACCACTATGAGCATGTCAGTGTATGTTGTGGTTATGCTTCGTTTATGTAGTATAACATGAAAATACATATGTTTCACACAATATAGCAAAATACATGTTTGTTCAGAGAATGATCTCGTAAGGATCATGTAAGTTACACACACTAATGCTGACAAAGTGAATAAGAGAATAGTACTTACTACTATTGTGCAGTATGTGTGTAATGTGGAATACCACCCTTGAGGTAAACAGAACTATGTGATGCATTACATCAAAGTTTAATCTATGCGGTGCCTAATAACATTAGCAGCAATAAATCAATAAATAAACAGACCTATTTTCTCCTTTTGAAATACTAATTTTGACTGACTTGTATTATAGATTTATAATAAAGCTTTATAGTATCAACACCTTAATTGAAGCCTATAAACAGTTCACTGTTATTCATAAATTATATCATTAAGATTGACTTTAATTATCATATTGCTTTATCATAATTGCTTTACTGTAGAAGCAAATGCTTTACAATTGCTTCTACAGTGCTTAAAACATAGACTTCAGAAATCTTAATGTTGCAGTTTCTTGGTGCAGAAAATTTCTGTTAGCGTTGCCAGTTTACGTGCTTCCCTTTTGTGGTTCAGCTGACCAAAAACTCAAGCAGGAACAGAGAGAAAAGTTTTGTAATTAATGCCTAAAATTGTAGGATTTCTCTGTGTATTCTGTAGAATATTCTTCGTGGCTACTTTAGTAATTTTGTATCTTAAATAATAGACCTGTTCTGACAACATGGCTGGTGTGGTTTAGATATTTTATGTACAGAAAAATGACAATTTAAAATTGTATACATTTAAAGCATGTGATGTGATTTAAATATGTATAAATCCAAAGCATGTGGTGCAGAGCATCAGCAATTGGCCTCTGCCGTATCTAATTCAATCTGTAGAATAAAAACAATGCGTCATTTTGAATTGTTCAAATACTTAAATCTTTGGGGCTAGCATGGAATAGCCCAGTTTATAATTGCTAGCTATAATTGTAAACATTTGATTAGGTATTATTTTGCAAATACATTTATAACTGTATATCCTTTCTGTCAAGTCATTCATGAAAGAAACCACTAAAGGCGGGCATGACAGATTACAGAAGTTACAAGACTGTGCTATTAGTCACCTGACCTCTGTGGTGCCAGAAATAGTGGTTGTAAAAGGTAAAGGATCCTATTAGTTCCTGCTGTAAAACAGGCATATCTAATGGCTCTTGGGAGTATTTTGTCTAATGACAATAGGGGGTCTTGTTCATGTTTATGTTGCATTGAGAATGAAAAAAGCATTTGAAGTAAGTGTTCTGTGAGCGAGCTTTATTTGTTTGAGTTCCAATGATGTAACTTTTAATTATGTTTGGAAGGTACTAGCCTGCTGTTTTTATATTTCTCCCTGCAAAAGACCCGATGATGCTGGTAAGCATACAAAATGCATCCTAGGGTGTTTATTGTAGCAGCAAAGCACTAAACTATTTGTGGTATTTTAGCATACCTAATAGTTCAATGGAAGCTTTTGTAATTGATGATCTCAGGATCAGGTGGGATTATTTGGGCCATTAAGGTAAAAGAGGGGTGAAATTGTCTTTTAACAGCTGTAAAGTTCATCTTTTCATAAAGACAGAATTGGGTAGGATTAGGCTTGTGAGATGAGAAGACGCCAGCATAGGAGGAAGTGAGGGTTACCTCGTGGAAGCTGATTGCTGTCATGGCTCCTTGGTGTAGTTTCTTCTTGAAGGTCTCGGCTAAGCTGAGTTCTTCCTCACTGAAGCGATTGTGTCTGAAGAGCACGCCAATTTTCACTACCACTTTAATCAGGTCCTTAATGACTTTCTGGGCCTCTGTGCGGTTCCCGGTGAACTCCTTCGACACCCGATACAGCTCGTCCAGAATCTCACTACTGTTGTCATCGATAAACATCTGTGCCACAGATTTGTTGACCATTTTGCTGAGAATCTTTTTCTGGGCTTTCATAGCCAAGTCCTTGGAGCTGAAGTTCTCCATTTCTTTAGAAAGCGGAAGTGAGAAAGGGAGAAGTCATAAAAAGAAGAATTCATCACATGGGTTGTCGGTTATATTCTTTCAATTTCTAATGAAGATTATATCATGTTGCTGATATGAATGGCTCAATAAAATACAATTAACACAATCTAAGATTGTTGGACAGGAGATGGTGATAGAAAGGACTGAAAATATAGTTTTGTTTCTGTCTCTGTTAATTAACAGATCCACAAATATATGTATTCCTTCTAAACGATTGTGTACTTAAGTATTGTGTACACATTTAAATCACATATATAATGTGAATCAGTTAATATGACATTTAAGTCAAGTGCTTAACAAAACATGACATTAAAATGAATTACTGTATTGTCTTTAAAAAAAAAAAGGTACATCCTCCATAACAGCACATCCGCTGTTTCTCTTTCGTGTTTGTTTAATGTGTTACTGAGTTACTGAGATTTTCAACCCGTGGGGATGCCCCCTTAGGGCCTCATTGTACAATCTAAGTGCTGGGGGAAAAATACCACCCTGAAGGATTTACCAGTGCCAAAACATCGTGTAAACAAAACTAAATACTTCTCAGGTACTATTTTATGTTCTCTTCGTCCTTCAAATGATCATTGTTGTTAACTAAGTGTAAAAAAAAAAAAAAAAAAGGTCAAAACACATAGTGATACATTCTGTCATATAGGGTTAGGTTTTACCTGAACCCTGAAAAGCTTTCTTCATGGGCTCTTTAGTAAAGACAATAAATATACATAAAATCATTTTTAATATATATTCTTCATAGGAAATGTCTAAATGGTTATTTTCTATGAAGAGAAACCTGTTTTGTATGCTTTTAGAAATGGCACTATATAGCACCATGAAAGTTCCACAGTTGTAACAAATGAACCCTTTTTTTTTTTTAAGAGTGTGGCTTTATGTTTGGTCCCAGCAACAAATCTTTACGTGTAAAAGATACAAATAGGGTGTACTTCTTGTCCTGCTCTTTTTCAGTTCTTGCAGTTGAGAGAGCGTGCAAAGACAAGTACAAAAGAAAAGCTGACTGCATAGCTTGCACAAGTTCCCACATGCATTTGCAGGATTGTGTAGTAACACGGGAACGTCAGATCTGTCCATGACCGGGGAAAAAAAATCCAAAAACTCTGCATGACTCTTTTTGGAAGGGCTAGGTATTGGCCTTCCTATTACATTTTAGGGTAACCAATTATTGTAACTGCATATTAGACCTGTGCTCTTTCTTTTTTTCTTGTGGTGAATATGAAATTTGTTCTTGACACCAAATGATCATGCTAGTTATCTGGATTATCATGATATATCAAATATCTTGCTAGTTTAAGTTCATTGTCCTCCTGAGAGGAAATTCCTTCTATGGTCCAGATACAAGTGCTCCATTTAACAACACCTAACATCACTGTTGGAATAAAACCTCTCCAAAATAGTGACTTTTCAGAAGAAGGAAATACCTTTTCTAACTTTAAATGTACACCCATCAGCCACAACATTAAAACAGTTGACAGGTAAAGTGAATAACATTGATTATCTCATTACTGTGGCACCTGTCAAGGAGTAGGATAAAAGCAGGCAGCAAGTGAATAGTCAGTTGTCAGAAGCAGAAAACGTTTAGTTTTTATCAGAAGCATAAAAAAGGGGATCTGAGAGATTTTGACAAGGGCCAAATTATTCTGGTTAGATGTCTGGGTGAGATCACCTCCAAAACGGCATGTGTTCCCAGTATGCAGTGGTCGTCCAAGAATGGACAACCAGTGACCCACCAACAAGGTCATGGACACCCAAAGCTCAGTCATATGTGTAGGGAGCGAAGGCTATTCCATTTGCTCTGATCCCACAGAAGAGATTCTGTAGTACTGATTACTGAAAAAGTTAATACTGGCTTTGATAGAAAGATATTAGAACACACAGAGCATTGCAGCTTGATATGTATGGAGCTGCGTAGACACAGATCAGTCAAAGGCCCGTGTTCACAGTTAAAAATGCCTACATTGGGCATGTGAGCAAAAGAACTGGACAATGAAGCAGTATAAGAATGTGCGTGGTCTGAATTACGTTTTCATTAATATATCATGTGGATGGTCAAGTGCATGTACATAACTCGTCTAGGGAAGAGATGACACCAGGATGCAGTAAGGAAGAAGGAAATCTGGCTGAGGCAGCGTGATGTTTTAGGCAATGTTCTGCTAGGAAACCTTGGGTCCAGACATGGCAGTGGCCTCTTTCAGCAGGTAAGTGCTCTCCCACATTGCAAAACATTTATTCATGAATGGCTTGAGAAACATGACAAAGAGTTCAAGGTATTGACAACCTGCAAAAATTCCCAGATATCACAGCTTTTAGCAGACTCTCTTATTCAAAGCGACTTTCATTCTCTAACTACAGGGGACAGTGTCCCTAGAGCAACTTGGGGTTAAGGGTGTTGCTCAGGAACCCAGTGGTGGTGTGCTGAAGATCAGATTTGAACTCATGACCACTATCCTACCGACTAGGCTACCCCCATTTCAATCGAGCATCTGTGGGATGTGTTTTGATGGAACATACACTATATTAGGTGGTTTAAACGTTGTGGCTGATGTTAGTATATGTTAATGTAAGGTATGTTAATGTAGATAGACGTTTCGCCCATTTCTGTTGGTATATTTGTCACAACAATTTGTCCTCATGTAAGTGGCAACTGCCATTTTCAGATCATGCAGAATCTAATTTTTAAAAATGGCAGAAATTGAAGTTTTGATCTCATGGCAACAATATGCTGGTGCCTCTCCTTATTGCCTAAGCAAGTCAGCAAGAATGACAATGAGATTTGCTGTGCTGTTGACGTCACATCTGATGCCCTTATCATCTCTGGCTTTTATTACATGAAGGCTTAGTTCTAACTCAGTGTCATCTTTGATTTAAAGTCAAATATTGAATTGGAAAAAATGAGTCAGTTTGTTGCCCCACCCTTAAAGCCCCACTGTGAAATGTGAAGGAGGAACAGCTTAATAGCAGTTAAGCGTGCTGTTTGCTCCAGAGTCATGGAGATGTTTCTTGATTAGCCTACTATTGAGTCAAACATGATTTTATACAGTCATATGAAAAACATTTGGGTGTCCTAAATGACATTTTGTTCATTTTCTAAGTGAAGATAAGCATTAGTGAGTGAGTAATTTCAACATATAGGGGGAAGAATACGACGTTTAAATGTTTATGCAAAATTTAGGTTAAAATTTAAAGAAAAATGCCATAAGTTTGTTCCCTGTAGATGACCGTTATCTGTAGATGACCGGGGTGCACGTGCGACTGTTAATTTCAAGTAAACTGAAAAGCTATGTGTAGTTTGTATTTTATACAGTCTCCACCTGAGAAGTGTGCATGTTTCCACCTGCAAAGTTTTCTAGTTGTACCTCGCCTGAACTGATTCTCCTAGTCTAAGGTCACGAAGAAATTTCATGCCAACATCATTGCATGGATAGCTCATGGCCAGGCATTCCTTAATCAGTTATTGCTAAGTGTTAGCAGGGAACCTAGCCTATGCTGACAAAAGCGTTTATGAAGGAATCTGATTGGAGAATTATCCACAGGCGAGGTAAATATTTAACATTCCACAAATGACTGCTGCACATAGCCTGGGGCAGTGTGTGTGTGTGTGTGTGTGTGTGTGTGTGTGTGTGTGTGTGAGAGAGAGAGAGAGAGAGAGCGTCAGTGCATTTGGAGAGGCAACGCTTGGTGCTTTTATAGAATAAGAAAAGTTCTCTTGTCCCAGTGTGTTTGGTGCAGGAAGAGACAGCACTAACCCTGTCATTACAAAGCAGGAGGCCGCAGTGCCAGCCCAACTGACAGCAGCGGAGGGACAGGTCATAACCTGCTGCAGGCTGCCTGTGACTGGGGGCTAGTGATCAAGCTGCTCTAACCATTCCTCTGGAGCTTTGATTTGAAAAAAGTGAGCTGCTAAGCATTTTACGGCTTTGTGTTTTGGCCATTTACGATAGCTAGTTGGACAAAATTGAATGCAGTGTTCTGTGCCTTTGTATACAAATGAGTGACATCCCCACATTCTTACAAATAAAGGGTTTCAAAAGTTTCTTCACATTCACATGCATATTTTATTTGGTCTTTTAAAGAACCGTCCAGGCCTTTTGGATCTTCTGTGGCATCACAGAATACTGTGGGAATTTGATTTTAAAAAAGTTTCCTACATGCTTCAGTGATTTTTTTTCTTCTTTTAGGTGTGTGAAAGTGACAGCACGCTTAGGCTCTTTTTTTTTTTATGCTTTTTTTTTTTTCTGTGCTTGCCTTGCTTTCCACCAAGGCAAGCACAGACTCCATGGGTGCATGTGTCACTCTTTCATGCCCAGCTCCTCTTAGCAGTTATTTTTCGTGAAACAACAGAGGAATGTACATGGTTGTTCATAAAGGAAGTGAAACTCTGATCTGTTAGGCAGTGGTAAAGAGCTACCAACCTCCCCCCTTTTTCAGTACATTGAATAAGTTCTGAGACTAGAGGGGCCTTCACTTTTTCAGGCTGGGGCTCCTTTACATCAGAGTAGCCTTATAGAGCAGTAAACACCTACGCTTAATTAGGTCAGTGACAGATGGGGAAACTCCAATGTCTAAAATGTAATTGTGTAATAGCAAATGGCGGAATGTGGCTCTGTCTTTTTTAACGCTCAGGCCATGAGAGTGGAGGCAGTACCAGTTCCAGCTTGAACACAAGCTGTATTCCTTCTAAACTACCGGTGGATGCAAGATCAAATTATTTGTACACGCCAGCTGTTCTGCTGGCCAAAAGAGCAAGTCTTCACTTTCATATTTAGAGGATCAAATTTCAGAAGTACATTTTGTTTTTCTTTCTATTAAGTTTTCTAATTGTGTTCTAAAATTTCCCCAGAAAGTCTCCCTGTCAGCTGTCAAATATACTGATGTCATAAATGTCAGTGTGAGATGCCTCAAATGAAACCTCACTAATGTCAGATCTATCCCTGGACTTGCACTTTGCTTTTTGAGCTGTCTTTAGAGAGGCCATAGGTCAGTAGCAGAGGGTACGATGTTCTTACCTGCGTTTTCTTTGCCCTCCCTCCTCTCTGTGTAGGCCCTGTCCTCCTCCTGGACTCAGATCAGGTGATTAACATCCAGATTTTCTTTTTAGATTAAATACTCTCCTCAGACAAGGCGGGAACAGACAAAATTCTTTAGACAAACTCTGTGATCTGCTCGCCACTCTGTTTCAAGATAATTTGACTTGTACTTCCTTGAGGAACTAATTGTCTAAGACACACCCCTAAGTGTGCATGTCTCTTTCTCTCTCTCTCTCTCTCTCTCTCTCTCTGACACTCACATACACACCAACCCAGATACACTATCTCCACCCCTCTCACTCACTGTTAGCTGCTGACAGTGCCCCAGCATGTTCTAACAAGTGAAACCCCTGTAAAGAATTTAACAGTAATCCACAGATGCAGGCCACTGAAAAGAGGGGGCTTTACTCTTTTTTTTGTGGCCACTATTACTGGAATGCAGCCACTGTCAACAGCACTGTTGCGATCTGACTCACGTTCACATTGACTCTTTAGTCAGCTGAGTGAAACAGCACAGTGCAATCGAGAACATAAGTCATAAATCAAAAATGATGTTAATGCTATTAATCTAGCCCATTCCAACATCTTCCATGAGTCTAGCTTGCTGCATCTTCTAAATCTGTTGGTGCAGCGTTTTCAGGTTCTTTTTGTTATATATGTATTTATAATTGTTTGCTCTAGAAGAGTGCAGATTTGCTTAACCTTCAAAACACACTGCATTTCCAGAAGTTTCATGGAAACTCTAGGACACAGGGATTACATTTTCATTGATCTCTGAGCTGAACTGGAATGGAACTGGAGGGCTACTATGTTGATAGACGCTGTTAATGAACAACACAGATCTGCAGCACTTATGCAACCATTTCTTGAAACTGGGAAATGGAAGTATAGAATGGTCAGTCTAGCTAATTGTATGCAGAATGCAAAAGATACCACAACTCACATACAATATTTATAACAAATTGCTAGTATTTGATTCTTGTTTCTTCATTTCATTAAACTTAGTTGCAAACTTACCTCATGCGCAGTGCATGTAGTGTTACTCCTCTGACACGAAACCCAAAGATGGCTGCTTATCTGTCTATTACCTGAATTGTAACCATCTGGATTGAAGCCAGTCTCTGGAAAAGCCCTCCATACTATCTGGCTCTGGTCATTAGCCAGTGATTGTTTGCAGACTCTGTGGTCAACTAAAATGCACGTGTAATTGCTTAGTCAGTTCTGCATAACTGGATAATGTTGTATGCTGGGCATAGCTGTGTCGCAGTTAGCAGTGGGATCTGAAACACTTCACTCAGGGATAGCTCTTATGGATATCAACGACATAAGGATCATTCACGGATCAAAAGTTAGCTATATAAAAATATATATATGCATTAAAGGGGCTCTTAGGGTAAGATTCAGGATCAGTACTCATTTTAATGTGTTTATAACTCAAAAAATATTGATAATACTATCCAGTTTCCATCATATTCTCTTATTCAAGGCAAGGAAATGATTGAAGATTAACGCTCTGCTCCGAGATAAGGATTGTGCCGTGCTTCGGAAAGAGAGCACCAGAGCAGGGAGAGTGAAGGCAAGTGCCGAATTAGGCTTGTCTCCAAGGCAACAGACAGGAAGTGTCGCTTACATGGTTTCCTGATGGCTTCCTCTTTATCGCTGAGTGACATCTAACATGACTATATGTGTGTGTGGTGAGAAAGCACAAGCAAACCCAAAGTTTTGCTTACCTCTGCATGTTTTTTCAAGATGAGGCAAAAAATGACTGAAAAGAAAAAAAAAACCTCACAACATTTAGGTCACCAGTGGAACTACGAGTTGTAAATGAGTACTGTTCACTTTTTTTGCTTTTGCTTTCTGACATTTAAAGGTTTGAATGAACTGTGCATGTCAATATTTGTTCATATTCACTCTTACTTAGTTATTGAGTGTTTATTGCCTAAAACTAGTGGTTAACATACAGTTTGTGACAAACTTCTATGCTGCAAAATACTGTGCAAAAGTAAGAGACCACTCATTCTTGTATTCACGTTTCAATAAACTTGCCATTAAGTACAACTTAGTAATTATTCTGTGAGAAAGTTGCATACAAAAGAATGATGGCAACACTAAGTATATTATCAGATCTTTCAGAACTGAATGTCACTGCTTTTTCACACCCTATTATCCCTGTAACTACTCCATCCTTCCAAACAAGGCTTCTCCCAAAGCTATCACTGACATCATGTTGCCCCTCAAAGAGACACACATTCATACAAGCAGCTACCCAAACACACCTCGGCTGCCTTACATATTCCTTTCTCGTGTACATAAAGAAGGGAAAATCAATGAAAAATGAAATAAATCGGAGCTTAAAAATTATTTAAAAAATGAAACACCTAATGACCGCCCAGACCACCAAAACTGTTCCCGACAGATAAACAGAAAATCAACAGTTCTGTCCATCTTTCCACTGTGAGAGGACAACTTACTGTGGTTATGACTGAATGTGCGGCTGCTATGAGGAAGCTGTTACTGAGAAAAGAAAATAGACCAAAAAAATGTAAACTTGGACTAGAACACCCAAACTGGGCTTCCGAGATGTAGAGGATGGTTTGACTTTATGGACTAAGAAGTGTAAATTTGTAACAGATTATTTGGATGTTTTTACTGCTGTCTAAGACACAGTATTGGAGTTGTTTACAAGAAGCATGAAAAACATTCCTGTAAATTTTCTTTTGAAAAAACTGAAGGCAAGAGACCTGAAAAAAAGCCAAAAGGTGGACATACTAAACACCAAACTTATTATTATATTTAGTTATATATTATTTCTATAATAAAGGTGGTGTTAATCAGATTATACAATTTCTATGTCTTGTAAAGCCCACACTTAGAGTTGTTGGCAGTCTTTTAAGTGTGTTTTGGAATGAAACCCTTCGTAAGTTTTTCGTTTGTTTTTGTTTTACTTTTATCTAACAAAAATGCTAAAGTTCTCTTTTCCTTTATTTATGATATAAAAAAAAATAAAAGGGTGGTCTCTGACTTTTGCACAGAATTGTATATGACTATTATAACTGTGTATGAATCATCGTTTTAGTCGTCCACTCTTTTACAACTGTTGGTGGTGTGCCAACATGAAAGCATTAAAAAACTCTCATATTAATTTTAAAAAATACACAAGAGTGTTCCATAAATATTCTTACTGAAATGTATAGCAGTCACAACATACCCGTCTAGCTCCAACATTACAAGGACAAAACATACAATACAGATTCAATGCAGATGTACTATTCCATATATTCTTGTGAACTAGATTGATTGATTAATAGGTATATAATTCATATATATTTTTAGGTCGCACTGGAGAACTTGACCGTAAATATCTGATACTTATATTAGAACAGCACCTCTCTTCCCCAGATAACAGCAGCATGCATGTTTGGTTCTCTATTATATAGCATGTAATATGTTTATGCAACAGAAAGATATTTTTTTTCGGAGTATTTTGTAATATTTGACAGTTGCATTCTTGAAAGGATTTAATACACTTTATTTGTTCTTCCGTTTAACAGTGTACTGCTGTCATGTGCTGTACTGTCTGGTCTTTACTTTAGTTTTCCATTTATAAAGTAACACTTCCATTTTTTTTAAACACCACAGAATGGCTCAATTTATAAAAGGAACCATTGCACAATTTCCAGGAAAAGGCTACTAAACAGGGGAAAAGGAGATACAGACTCACTACTGGATGACTTTCTTTCTTTTTGATTGAGCATTCACAAGCCATCTGTGTCATGGATAGTAGCATACCAACAGTACACCACGCAGCTCCGGCAGGTGCCTTTGGTTAATGTATCTGGTTAGCATGCCGCTGTAAAAACAGTAGTGAGGCATCTAACAGCCAACAGGTGTTAAGTGGAGTTTAAATTTCCATAAGAACCTATTACACCTATTATCCACATGTCTACAAAATAAATCAAATCTCATTTCAAAGTTCTGGAATTTGGTTTCTGGTCTTTAAAGTTGCCTGAGAAGGTTGTTTCAGGAATTTTACTGTAGAGGGGCTTTAGGAGTTCATTCTGTGTTAGACTACAGGGTGAGGTTTTGAGAGCTTCTCAGAGCAGAGAGCAGGCAGCACTGCGCATGGGCAGGTTGGATGGTAACCGTGCGTATTGGTTTCTGAAGCTGGGCTTTTTGTTATTGAGAACTGGGATTGTCTTCTGGCTACCAGCAGGGGGAGGGCTTTCCTGCGCATTACCAGAGGCATTCTCTGTCTTGCCCCCTTTGTTGTTCTTTGTCTTTTTGGCCTTCTCCTTGTCCTGGGGCTCATTAGCAGCTGTGGTTTGGTCCGTAGTGCCCTCCAGTGGTGGTAGCGTGTCAAGGGGCATGTCTGTCTGTGTGGGCTTCCCTTCTGCCTGCTCCTCATTGGTACTGTTTAGGTTAGAGTTAGAACGCTTGGTGCAAGTTGAACTGCAAACAGTGAAAAGAAAAGACAAGAGAAACATTTGAATTTTGAATGATAATGACAGCAATATCTTTTTTTTTAGTGACTTCCATTGAAAATTCAGAAAGGTTTTTCCTTCTATTCTATTCTCCAGCCGATATGCTCTTACTCTTATTGGGACTCTTCTACTCACCCATTAGAGCTTCTGTCTTCAGAATCTTTCTGCTCATTGCTGTACCGAAGCTCAGCTGGGGTCTTAAAGGACAAATCTTTCTTCCCTTTCAGCCAATAAGTCTTCATGTAGCCTTTACCCTTAAACAGAAAACAGTTTTGGGTTATTATAGTAATTTCTCAGTAACTTCTCCAAAAACTGGCATAATCTAAAAACACCACACCCCCCCTTTTATAACACTGTCCGCAGGCCACAAAAACACATCACAGGGCCAGTGTTTGCACAGCAGACCAGATAATGTCAGTGGAGAGAAATATGTACCTTCACAAAAATCTTGCCCCTTTCCTCAATGATATATGGCTCATGCTCCAAGTGGTCCTTGGTGGTCTGGCTAATGTGGATTTGCATGCCCTAAACACACAGAAAGACACTGATAAACAGGACATCCATAATTAACTTCCAATTCAAATTAACGTGATTAACATTCTTAATCCTCTGCTTGTCCAGGGAGCAGCCACATCGCCTCCTTCTGGGTTGCCTCGTTATTTATAAATGAAGAAATGGTTATTGTGCAGGCAACACAGTTAGATGATCCCTTACCACTCCATTTGACTCCATGCGAGAAGCAGTGTTCACAGTGTCTCCGAAGAGACAGTAGCGTGGCATTTTCAGCCCCACCACCCCTGCCACCACCATGCCAGAATGTATTCCTGAGAATTGAACCACAAATGAGCTTATGTCACTGTTCATGTTCACTTTATCTCAAAAATGACTTGTAAAATGTCATGGCACAGTTTTTCTGGCAGCAGAGTAATATATATATATATATTATGGATTGTTTTCAGTGTAGAATGTCAGGTAGGAGGGCTACTATTCTGAAATGCAGGGAACTTTAAATCTCAACAGTCACCATACACCTACCGACACGGATCTGAATGTTGTCTCCGGTTGAGGGATCTTTGAGATGATCAATTGAGCTTAGCATGTCTAGGGCCATGTCACAGATATGGTGGGCATGAAACGTGGTCTTATTAGGTACTCCAGCTACCACCATGTAGGCATCTCTTATGGTCTCGACCTGAGGGCAGTGGAGGAAACATCTCGTTATTGTCATAAAGTCAGTTGAGGTGTCATGGCAAACCAAGAACTCCAATAAGACTTTTTCTTGCACTATTCTATGTATTTAAAATACCTTTATGTTTTGCTATCTGAGAAAAAAAATATTTAAAAAATATTTTAAATACTCTATGCAAACAATATTGTGTTATTTTACAAGGCTCAGAATATTAAGTCACATTAATATTCTGAGTTACATTCTTCCTGAACCCTAGCAGAATTTCATATGCTCAGACGTATGGTCATTGTGTACTGTTTGTCTTCTTTTTGGTCATGTTACCTTGTAGACATTGTGTTTCTCGCTAAGGGTGTCGAAAACAATGTAGATCTCATTCAGCATGTCCACCACCTGCATAGGTGTGATGTGGATGCAGATCTCATTAAACTTCACTACATCACTGAACAAGATGGTCACATCTGGGAACACCTGGAAAATACGGCAGCAGGGTTAGACTTAACAAGAAAACAGCAGAACTACAAAGAACAAGAACATTTTGTACTTATTTGTACTAAGCTTTATTTCACCTAATGAGGAATTTCTGCAACAATAGCCCAGTATTTTACAGTCAATAGTCTGTTATGTGAGTCATACAAAAGCTAGTGCACTAATTGAGCTGCAACAGGATTGTGGGTGTATATGCGCCTGTACCTGACAGGTCTCTAGGGCTGTGATGCCTTTGCGCAGTCGGTCAGCTACAGCTTTTGGTATCATGGCATACAGCAGTGAATCACCTCTCTTCTTTTCCTCATCCAGTTTTTTAATGATCTCTTGCAGTTGGGCATATTTCTGCTGCTCCTGTACAGGCACCACACATACTCCTTTACAGAAGATGCCATAGCGAGATACTAAAATATAACACGTACAGTTTCACTAATACAGTAAGTGTTTGAGACACGGTAGAGACAGCCTCTGGATGTCACTTACCATTTTACCTACAGTTCTAAGCAAATGTTTGGGCACCCCTGGTGAAATGATATGTTTTGTTGAATTTCTACAGGAGAATAAGTACACATTTTGTACAGAGAACACACTTAATGGCATTTTTTGTGTACATCTTAATATACAGTATTAAATCTAGTAAGTTTTATACATTGTAAAAAAATTCTCTGTAGAGGATGTGTACAAGGGTGTTCAAACATTAGCCAGCAGCTGTATATAAATTCCAAACATTACATACGCCAGTCACATGTTGGGAGGAATTAATTTGAGGCTTTTTCTTAAATGCAGCCCCATGGTTTTGAGAACAAAGTGTTGGTACCTGGTCAAGAGCCAGCTGCAGCTCGGCTGATTGCTGAGTTCCTGCCAGGATGAGTTCTCTGCTGGAGTCATGCAGGTTGAGGTCATTGACGTAAACACCCATTTTAATCATGTCCTCCACTGTCTCAATACTGAAAACAGAATCGGACAATAGAACACAGTTCTATGGAGAGGAGAGGAACTCGTCCTTTGAGTAGCATCATTTGAATTAAGCAGGGCTTTTCCATAGGGTCTTATTTAGCTTTTTGCTTTACTAATTCAGACAATACAGCTGGATTTGTGAAATGCTAAATCAAATGTAAACATAGTGCAGTGGTGCTGAGCTGATCAGACTTTGCTGATGAGTAGTCTGTATGCTTTTAGATAATCACTTGTGAGGAATAAAAATAAAAAAGAAACAATTCCTGACATGTTGCAAGCATGGTTCGACAATGGAACAATGGAAGCTTACATGGGTGTGCCAAGGAAGATTAGGGAATCCCACTGAGGAACATATTTCATCTGGCCTTTCAGATGGAGAGGCTTCTTGGGTGGCTCACGCATGTCCTCAAATATGGTTTCACTGCACTTACCTGAACATGACAGAAAAGAGAAAAGCATGGCTCCCCTTGGTCATGTAATGTCTAGATATTTATCACAAGCCTACTTCTAAGTATCTTAGACTGTGGTATGTAGGTCTTACACTCATAAATGCTGTAAACAACAGTCTGGAATTCTGGTTGAGATTGTTATTCTTTAGCACAGATTATACAATCCACACAATGTGTTAAAAGCTTTGCATATATTATAGAGGTTATAGTAGGATATCTAACCGGTGACTGTCTGGAAGGCGAGCAGTTCGATATCCTCTCCTCCAGAATTGGCAGAACTGTTGTACTGGGTTAGGGTACTGCTGTACTCCTGATCTGCTCCTTTCATCTCCTCCATTACCTTTACGTCTGGTAGAAAATAGGAAATAAAACAAAAGCTGCTTGCATAACCAAAAATAATTCTGTAAGGATAATATTGGGGTTCTGTTTAGCTGATTCTGAAAACATCGTTGTCCCAGGAAGGTGAACGTTTGGGACCGTTATATAAAACACATTTCATTCTTAGGTCCAGCACTTCACTGTGAAAATGGAGTTGTTCTGGCTGAAATGTTCGTTGTGCTACACTCTGCCAACAGATTTCAAAGTGAGGGCAATGTGTATACCTCTTTCTTCCTTTTTTGGCTTCTCACTCTCCTCCTTCTCCTCCGGCTCTTCCTTGCTGAGTTTGGGGATGTTGACCTTTTGCTTGCTCTCCACCACGGCTTTTGACAGCAGCTCAAACACATTGTTGAGGTGAGTGTAGATCTGAGGGGGAGTACACACTATTGAATGTTCCACTGCTCAGCACAGCTGCAGGTGCAGTAACTGTGTGATCTTGTTGTCAAAAACAAGACGTATGCTTTGCATGCTCTGACTTTTCCTACAGAAAAAGCTCATTTCATAACACAGCTGCTTCTGCCTTCCAGACTCATCTTATTGTTCTTTGACAATGTCATTCCTTATTTATTTTTTCATAGCAAATTTTGATCAAACTAATTTTGCACAAACAATGAAGACAGTAAGGAGAGAGTAAGAGTGTATGTCCCAGTGGTGATTTAGATGTGAAGTGCTCTTTGTGACATCTTGTACTGACGGTTTGACAATATTCATGTTTGGAATGTTTTTATTGGACAAACATGACACAACCACCGCCGAGTCCCTTGTGTTTCCATGTATGAGTGTGGAGAGGTCTATGAGCTTGTTGTGATGCTATATAGAACCACTTTCAACTATACATGGCAGATTCTCTTAGATAGTCAGTTTATTTAAATCTATGTAAAGAATATAACTATAAATAGGACATGTTCAGACGGTTCGTCGAGTCATTGTTCTATGTAAATAGGTGGCATTTCCTAAAGAATCTTTCAAGAATTCCATTTTTAATGTTTGAAACATGCCCCTTGCCGGACACTTACATTATCCCAGCTGAACTCCAGCATGGGCCTCACGAGGGTAAACTCCTCATTGACCTTTTTGCCTTGCAGATCAGAGAACACCTCCTTCAGGCCATCTCCAATGCGATACATTGTCATGTCCCTGCGGAAGATCACGCTAAAGGGGAACATGTCGAAGAAGATTCCCCTCTTCATAGGGAGCTTCTCATAACCAGGAGCTGTCTTCTGTTGGGGCATCCGGTGCTTAAACGCAGCATTGTCAAAGTTCATCTTATATACCTACAGAAGTACAGGAGATGAAAATGTGCAATATACCCAATATTGTTATAGAACTTTCATATTTTTGACTATATCTTCTACAGTACCTGTACAAAGGAAATTTGTCTAAGCAGTAAGCACAAGTTAATATTAGAATAAATGCAAACAAACAAAAAAAATCATAAAACACCCGCCCCCCCAAAAAAAAAACACAGAACCAAACACGGGTTTGGTTCCAGATTTCTCCTCGATGCCTCCAGCCATTATTGAAATTCCATGATCAGCACACCCGATTAAATCTAATAAAGTAGAGCCAAAACAGTTATTTGATGCTGCAAGCACTACTGGGCTTCCTCAAGGAGAGGTCTGGGAATGGCTAAGTGAACACAACGATGTACATAAAATCACTATTTACTGTGTTAATGTTAGATGTATTTGTTCTACTATTAATGTTTTTAAGGAAAAAATGCTTACGTTCTGGAATACTTACCACATATGTCATTTTCTCTGTTTCCTCTTTAGACAAAATCTCCACTTCGATATCTGTGTTGTAAAATTGGCGGCCCACTTGAGACAGCTGCCCTGTAGAGCAATTCAGGGTTATAGCCCAAATGATGAAGTAAAAACACTTTGTTGTTCTAATTGTGGTAAAGAGTATTGTGCAAACCTGAGACTTTTTGCTCATAGCCATGCTACAATAAATTACAATTAATTCTGTGAAGAATGCCATGGATATTCATCTTAGTTCTTAAGCTTTCAATCCCCGCTCCGCTAAGCATTTTTAATATTAAAATATTTATTTCCCTACCAGAAGCACTGTCTATGTACGTTTTTTTACTTTACCCCTTTGAAAATCGGTCTGTATGAAATAAACCTTGGAAATTAGATTATGACATTTAGCTGTTTTGGTGCTTTTCGTCTCATTGATTCCGCATAAACTCTTATTTCATAGCAAACGTAATCAGTAATAGACATTTATATTGATATTCACACTTAAAAGTCACAGTGATGTATGTGGGATTACCTTTGACAAACTGAGTGAAGCCCTTCCTGGTGGAACGATAATGTAGTGTCAGACTTGTCTCACACTCCTCTTCCACACAGAAACTGGGTGGCTGCACTTTGGGGAAGGAGAAGCGGAAATATTCATGCAGATTATCCAGCTCATTGATGAAGTCGCGCACATTACGGCCCAGCACCTGAGATACACAGAGAGGCACAGGTGGAATAAGGGGTCCAAAATCTCACAAGTAATCCAATTTTAAAGGGAGAAATGATCACAGCATGAGATCTAATGGCCCTGTCGGCGGGTCCTTACTCCCACAACTACAAAATATAAATTACTTTCATAGAGGTTAGTGAATAACTCAAATTACTTATTGGATAATGTACCTTAAGGCAAATAATTAAATAATAATTGTGCAGTTAAAGTAGTTCAAGAGGTTCTAATTTCAAAGACTCGCTAATATGTTTCACAGTCACCTTGAGAATTCTCTCATAGCCATAGTTTCCTATTCGCTTGACCATGTAGACCCCAAAGGCATACATCAGTTCATCATGAGTTTTTCCTAGAACTTCTCCTGCTGCTTTAGCCAGGCGAAGGATTAGGTTGTCACTAGAACAAGAAATTCAAATGTTTCAATTTTAACAAGTGTAGATACCCAAAGGGGTTTATACAATAATAGTCCGGTGTTACCTAATAAGCTGTGTTTGCATAAAACAAATACACTTTTGCAATGAATTTTAAAAAGAGATTTAAAGTTCCTTTTGTACATATTTAGAATTAGATTTACATTACCATTCTAGGCTAATAAGCTGCTGCTAAGGAAAACACAGACAGACTGTCTCCTGGACAGAGATTAAGCATGCTCCTAGAAAGGTACTTTTGTCATGCCTCATTACCAGCTCATTTTCATCCACAACTAGGTTCGTTCGGAGAAGCTGAGTCATGAACAGAGTCTTACTTGTACATCTGGTGGCGGACAAACTTGAGGTGAGGGATCTCAGCCCTGGCCTCAATCAGCCTCCAAACGTCCTCCCCATAGGACTCATTGATGTAGTCATTCACTGCTTCCAGATACAACCCATACATCTTCAGGGGGTTTGGAACCTCCAGAATCTACCTCCACTAACTGTGCACAACCAAAAGTGTCACGCATGACAAATGACTTGTTCATACATTTTATAAAAGTATACAAATAAACAGTACTTCAATAAAGTTAGTCATGTTTAATGCTTGTTTGAATTGTTTATAGGCAATGATCTTATTGATCTATAAGAATTGAAACAAAAACATTCTTGTCATTGTCCTTATCAGTTTCTTGTCAAATGGTGTAAAATTATTTGCAATAGAATCTTGGCACAACAATATACATTAAAGTTAAGCATATTTCAACAACAGTGAAATACAGAAACTTTCTCAGACTCTTGTATTTAAATATCAGTTAACCTTGCCGATAAATAGAGTGTATAGATATAGCTTACCTGCTGTCCCTCAGTCCAGTTTGAGACTGGCCCAGGCTTAGACACACTGGCCTCACTCTCTCTCTCCCCAACACCTGTTACTGGCACTTGAACCACTTCACACACTTCTCTGTCAGGACAATATCCATGATGGGCTAAAACAGGCCCAATCAGGAGAGCTGAGGTGTGTTTATGGCAGGTACAGAAAGGCCCTGCATCAACTGACCAACTGATCAACTGACTGATCGACTAATGCGCACGTATAAGTTTAAATTCACTAACCAAATCCTGACTTCAACCACCAAAAGTGGAATGACAGTACAGATCTTAGATAATGGCAGGAAACTTCAATTAATTCAGGACTGCAAACATCTGTTAAAAAACAGTATTTGTGTTTCCTTTCTTATGATGACACCCTGGTCTGAGTCACTTTTTTGATGACTAAAAGTAGAAAAATCTATTTACATGTGAATACTTCAAGAATGTCAAAGCATTTTAAGTAAACCTTTCATATGAGAAGGGCAGGCAGGAGTAAAGGCAAAACTAATATAACTCTATAAACTCTTTTTTTCCCCCTATATCACTACTCAGGACCTGCTGCTTGGTTGTAGTAGCAAAGAAGATCCAAGTTGCATTTAGTTATCATTATTATTATTATTATTATTATTATTATTATTATTATTGTTATTATTAATTTTAACATAAAAAAAACATACTTGGTAGTCAGTTAGACTTTAGTTTTCCAGACAAAAATTAAGACTGGTCTAAGATGCTATAAACAGTGGAAAGTATTTTTTAGTGGGTGGGGCCAGATGTCAGTAACCTCCTCCCAGACTCAATAGAATCAGTGGTTTGGATGTCAGGCATGACACATCCTTCTGTGGTGGTTGCCACACTTACTTCTTTGATTCACTTTAATGTAAACAAATTACTATTTGGTATTTAATTATTGTACAGTCAGCTCCATATTTATTACCACCCTTGGTAGAGGGTGGTAAAGGTCATTGTAAATGTACAAAGTGCTTTTGTTCTTAATTTACACTGAAAATATAAGACATCCCTTGAAATTGTAATTTAAGCATGTTCCCAAGTATATTTCACTTTTTTTGAAATTCACTTAAATCAAGTACTCATTCATGACTTCCTGTTTCACTGGGGAATGAATATTTACAATATTAAATGCTATACTATTTATATTATACAACATCCTACATGTACCCCTCTGCCATGAATGGTTTTAAAATAAATATATTTAAATAAATTAAACCATAATTTTATCTCAATTTGTTGTGAAATAACATTTTTACACAAAACATTTTTACATCTGAGGTAGCAGATATCTAGTTCTTATTATTCCTGCTATGAACAAAACTTTGTATGTTTCTTGTATGTAAATGGACTGGGTCAAGCAGGAGCTCCCCCAGATGCAATAAGCTTGGTGCTAAACCAAAAAGACACTGTGCGACTGGGTGATCACGACAAGCTAACTCGGCTAATCTGAGGCTTGCTGGCTAAGATAGACGGCCTCCACTGGTGTGATTGACAAATAGATTTGGACCCTAATTTGAGAGCTCAATAGTAAAGAAATTAGACTGGAACGGTAGAGGTGTGGGAAATGATGTGTTGGACAGGACAAACACGGGCATACTGCCAGCCAAGTGAGTAGAGACCATCATCAGACACACGAGTGGAAAAGCTGTGAAATGCTTGTCACTATTCTAAGAGAAACATTGATAAAACCTGTTGATTAGTCAGATCATTGTGCACATATGAAAGAATGACTTGAACAAAGAACAGTGAGTTTCTAATAAAGGACTTCACCAAACTTTTTAATATTCTCTACAAATGTCTGACACTTCTGGCCCAGGGATATAATATGTTCTCTCACTTGAGACATGCAATCAGTGGGTTTTAAACTTAATTGACAACTTTAATCTTTCTTGGGCTGCAGAGAGCTTCTTGCATCAGATGGCGTGCGCCCAAATAGAACTGGTGTAAAAATTCTCCTGGAAAATTTTCTTTATTCAGAACCGAGAAATGTGGCGACTCCTCACAAGCAGAATGGGCCCCACCAAAGCAGCAGGAACAGATGGAACCTGGAGTATGAAGCAATATATGACTCCTCCAGAATGGACTGAACCCGTACAGCCAGACAAGTCTGTGACCAAAGCCGAGCTGCAGCCGCATGGTGTCGGCAAAGATATGAAGATTATATGGCATTTTAAAATCATGATAGTGAGAAATTACAGTCTCAGGACATGATTCTGGGTGAAACTTAGTTTCTTCCTTATGATGGCAGCTCTGACGACATACAGTTACGGCATTTAGCAGATGCTTTTATCCAAAGCGACTTCCATTCCCTAACTACAGGGGACAGTCTCCCTGGAGCAACTTGGGGTTAAGGGTCTTGCTCTGGTGTGCTGAAGGTAGGATTTGAACCCATGACATCTTGCTCCAGAGGCAAGTACCCTACCACTGGGCCATCACACACCCCAGTCACCAGCCAAGCTATAGGTACAGTTCACCCTCTCTCTACCTCTCTCACCTGTATCCCCCTCACATGGGGTTCTCAGAAAAAATGGAGGAACTGTATTTGCCTGAATCAGTCTCTTCCTCTGCCAGCCTAAAAGTCTCACCCAAGAATCATTGTGCCCAAGACTCACTTTCTCTCCTCCGCCCTTGGCACGACCCTGCCGCTGGGGAAACTCCTCTGAACACCAGCCGTGACAACTGTGCACTAAAGAGCTACCACTGATCCCTGCAAGGTCTCTGCTACAGTAGCTCTCAAGACAAGCTGGGACTTTTTCCAGTTCTGATAGTTAATACAGGGTGCAATCAGAACTCAGATTGAATCAATCCAACATACACCAGATTTTATATTCACTTCAGACTGTTTTAAGTCCTTTCTGTATGTTAAAGTTAAACATTTTTGATGTTCAATCACTTTCCAATTAGTTACTTGGGGGTGAAGCTGCTTTATATGCTTAAGTACTTGAATATGTGCAAGAGTTTTATTCCTTTGAAAACTTGTTTCGTGATGAAAAGCTCTCCAAGAATTTTACTAGTTGTTAGGTTTAGCCCCATTAAACACTATCCAAATTTGATCAATGAATTGTCTCTCAATCATTTCTGTATGCATTAACTGTTTTATTTTAACTGGTGCGTTTTTAAAAAACTAAGCTTAGGTCTGATGTCATTTTCAGAGATAGTTTCCACATTTTGAGTTAAACAAGATAATATCATTTCTCAGTTATCATTAATTGGAACATTAACACTACTCATGCTCTTTTTGCCCCCATGGATATGTTAACAAATCACCCTATACAGTTACTTCTCTTAGCTAAAATGTGTAATACATTTGCTCTTTTTCATCACAAATATTTGACAAAGCATTAGCTTCATCCAGTTAAACAGTGGCATACAGTCTTTCAACACACAGAAAATATGTGACATTCATGTCTGAATTTACTGATAGCACAACTCTTAGTACTGCATCTTGTTGCCTCGACACTCTGCCCACAAGCTTTTTAAAAGTGTTTTCAGCTATTTAGCATTCAGGATCCTGTGAATTGTGAACAGCTCCCCTCTACCAGACATGTTCCCAGCATCATTTAAGACTGCTGTTATGAAAGACCTTCTGAATAAATAGAAACCTGGATGCTTCCACTCATAACAATTACAGGGCGATATCAAATCTCCTTTTCCTTGGCAAGGTTATGGATTATTTTGTGTAGGTCACCTCAAGTATCCATTCTCAGCCCCCCATGACCAAATTCTGTAAAAGTACAAAGTAGCCTTTCTAAGCTATGGAGATGTCACTGTCTAGCTCTTTTGTCTCATAGACTTGCATCAATTTATATTAAGACAATATGGAAAAGTTCTGTTCAGGAACAGAGAAGGAAAGTTGGAATCTAGGGCAGTAAAGACTGCAACCCATGCCAAAGTCTTGGTGTAATCAAGCAAGGGGAACTTAGTTTTAGTGATCACATCATATAACATACGGGAAAAGAAGGAACATAATCCAGAAATGCTACTACCTTCTCTGCGCCTGTGCACCATTAAGATGGACTGAGGCGAAATGGAAAACTGTTGTATGGTTCAAGAAGAAAAATGTACCTTTTTTTTTGTTGGAAATCACCGATGCCATGTCCTCTAGGTTAAAGAGGAGTGCGACCATCTGGCTTATTATCAGCACACAGTTCAAAAGCCAGTGATTTTATGGGGGTGCATAACTGTACATGGCATGAGTAGCTTGCACATCTGGGATGGCACCATTAATGCTAACAATGTACACAGCTTTTGGAGCAAAATATGCTGCCATCCAGAAGACGTCTCTTTCAAGGAGGTCCTTGACTACTTCATTAAAACAAATTCTGCACATAACAGCATAGGCTCGTGGTGGAAGGTTCCAGGTACTAAACTGGCCTGCCTGCATCCCAGACCTGTCACCTGTTGAAAATATTTGACACATCATGAAACTGAAAGAATGGGAGGATTTCACTTTCCAAGCTTCAGCAATTTGTCTCCTCAGTTCCCAAACATTGTTGTTGGGAAAAGAAGAGGTGTATGATAATGTGCTATATAAACAATCTTGCCTTGCCTTTTTAGGAAGCTTATTAAATATGGAGTGTTGCCCAAAACCCATTTGCTGTATTGTTTGAGTCCAACCCCAGCTCTGCAGCTTTTACAAGATTTCCTTCTGTGCAGAGCCACTGAGGCGTGGTAGGGGGCACTGTTGGCACACTGAAACTGAAGAGGACAGGGAGACATTAAATACTCAAACATTGTTGTTGGACCAGACATGCCTTTGTTCTTTTAATTTTGAATAATGTGGCACATATTTGATCAGGACCACAAGAAACAGCAGACGTCATGCGTTTCTGCCATAGCGATGTATGTGTGTGTTTGAGTGTGTATGCATGCCTGCATATGTGAAGCACACATTGTGTGTGTTCCTTATCAAGAAACCAAACTGCCTGACAGTGCAATTAGCGGTCTTCTGAAAACCAGATGTCAGGTGTGAATTGCGTCTGGATTTTTCCACCGAGAGTTAGACTGATAATTAGCCTGCTTTTGTTTCCTTTGTTCCTTATGGCACTTTAGTGCACCTTTTCTTTCCTTCCTCATTCATCCCCTCAGTTCCCGGTCTCACTGTTACAGGCTACATGCGGTATGATGGCAAGGACACTTCTTCCAACCTCTTTACTTTTTCTTGTGTTTCTGACCACAGTTTATTAACTTGTTCTCGGCTATTTTGTTCCCCAGTAAACCATCAACTGTACTGTATTTGTATAATCTATGCCTGCCTGGGCTCAATTCCAGTCATCTCCACTAATCCTCCATTAGGTTTTTCAGCTTTTGTGCTCAGCAATCCTCCATCGGGCAAATCGAGAGCTCTTTGGAGACTAGATGTTGCGTACATTGTGTATTTGTCTGTTTGCGTGCGTGGAAACTAGATGCATTCTGTTTGTGTGTGTGTCTGTGTGTGTGTGGAGACTGGAGACTGGATGCTCCCTCTGTGTAGGTGGAGAAAATGTTTATGAGTCTAAAGTCAATGCCCTGAAACATTCAGCAGAAACTATGTCTTATTCTTATGATGGGATAAATGATTACACAAGACACCTCATCGATTTGTTGTTTTATAAATAATGACCTTGAGACATTTGGATAACAATGTTTTTTTTTTAATGTTCTCTTTTTGTTTAGCTCAGAAAGATACACGAAAAATGAACATTTTGAAGGACCAATGATCAGCTGCCCTGGAGGTGTAGAGTCAGCTATAATAATTTTATCGGTGCAGATAGCCTGTGATGGTAGACATTCTCTCTTTTTAACCTTTACCGTTTATGTAGACTTCCCATAAAGAACAAGAAGCTGAACTTTAGTTAATATGCAGAATAGATTGTGATCTGGATGTTTACAGGGGCCAGTTTTCACTGTATACACTGTATAAGACCCAAGACCCTGAAAACATCTCTAGGGACGAAGGTGGAAGCACAGCGCCTTGATCTGAGGTTCAATGGAAAACAGAGCCTTTTTATTATGTGGAGTTTCTTTAGAGTATAAAAAGGGTTTTGACACATGCACATTCCATTTACAAAACGGTGAATAAACCATCCAGTGAAAGGTTCTATGGGGAATTAAAAGTGGATGACATGAGAGCATTGTCCAAGGGTGTTAGAGACTGCAGTGTGTTCCACTAGTAGTTCATGTAAGGACTTTGATGTAAGAGAAAGGGCAACAGGGCAAAAGCCATAGAGAAGTAACTTGGCTATCATTATGCTTGGGTCGCAATATACATTTTTGTCTTGCAAAAAGATATTGTGTTTAAAAATGTGTTTTATATATAATTTTATCATTTCATTCTTTGTTTACACTGTTCTTCTTTATTTACCCATTCTCTTGTCTGATTCATTCTCAAAGATATGCCCGTCAATTAGCTGATAAATTATACTGTAATTTAAGTAAGTGGATTATTTATGATTTGGAATTTTTCGGTGCACATACACTTTTAAAAACAAGGGTGCCAGAAAGGTTGTTTGTGCGTGATGCTATAGACAAACAATTACATAGCAAACCTTTCAGTGGATGTTTCTTTAAGGAACCATTTTTTTTTTAAATAAGATGTGATGTCAGGGCCTGAGAGCGGCTGCTAGAGGCTGCCCTTGTCAAAGTTTGGATTTAGGTTTTGTTGTGTACTTTTATTTTGAAATGTCATTGGGTGCTTAACTATTAGGTTCAGCTGTGTTTAGTTTGGGTTAAATGCTTGTGTTCTGTTATTGGTTATGGGGTTTGAGTTCGAGTTATTTAAGGGGTTTGTGTTTCTGTTTTCTTTGCTGGTCAACCGTCATCCTGGCGTTTGTTTATGTGTCTCCTTTCGTTTGGAAATCTATTCTGGCCCTCGTGCCTTTTGTTTTGGAAGTTTTTAAAATAAAGAATCACTGAGCATGGAAGTCTACGATTTATGTGCCAGGAGAAAGGGGATAGACGTGATATGTGAGTATGAAGAACCCTGTAAAGCTTAAATAGGCTTGGACTACTCTGATAGCTAGCTAGCTACCTACAAAGTAATGAAAACAAAGGCAATAATTAAATTCTATATTTAGGTAATATAAATAAGAGCCTAATAGGTCATCGTAGTCTTTATGAGGCTTAATAAATGAACCTTGATGTGTTGCTCTTGTCAGCAAAAACCAGTAGCAAGGAAGAAAAGATACCAGCCTGAGCCTTCAAAATTAATCCCTGCCTCATTTAGCTTTATCAGTTAACCTCAGGCGAGAATAGTTAAAGGTTCAGTGAAGTTTGCAGCCGCAGTCCTAAATCCATCAGTCTGACTGATGAGAATACTGCCAAGTCAGAAAAATGTAACATGAAATATCAGAAATGTAAGTCATAAGAGAAAAACATTCCAGAAAGAAATGTAGTTTCATGGTGCAGCATAACCAAAGATCCAAATAAGTGGTCTGTATATGATATTTACAAAAAGAAGTGTACAACACATCTATGTTCAGTTTGGCAAGCTTGTAACGTCTACCATAGATTAGGTTTCTGATAGATCACACAGGTCAACAGGTCAAAATCTTCAGAGATAAGTTTATGTGGGTTTTGTAGTGTTTTTCATGCTGATTTTAAATCTGTGTTTAGTTTTTCCCTAGCACGTACAGTTTTTGTGATGAAGCTAGTTGTTTATTGCATGATAGTGGTATA
>JBBJLS010000006.1:10149631-10162279 GCA_037577275.1 Bryconaethiops microstoma
TTAACACTACTGTCCAGTAGTAAACAGGTTTTAAGTATAATTTTCCCAGGTGCCTAAGACTTTTGCACAGTACTGTAGATGTTGTTTAATTGAGGTAAATTTAATTGTTAAATGATCTCATCTGGCTTGATATAATTGGAATGATTTACTGGAATAAATGCTGTAGGGAACAGTCTACGACTTTTTGAGACGTTGCTATTATTTGTCAAATATTTATCTCTTGGATAAAAGCATCTACCAAATGATTGTAATGTAATGTAATGTAAATGGCATCGAAGACTCCTATATGGAAGTGGAGGAAGGCAAATACTTAAAGGTCATGTTCAGGTATCAAAATTCTGAGTGTTTGGTTGCACATTATTTAAGAGCTACATGTAGGTTTCATGACACATGCACAAGAATTGAATAATGTATTTAAAGAGCAACAATTGTGTATTTATCAACAGCTTGTGTCAGTATTTGCTGATGACACAAGATCATACTGTTTTATTACATAACTGACATTGTATTGGCATAATAACGGCACCTATTTCTTCCAGTTACGACACTTTTGAAGAATTTATGAAGCAAAAGCCTTCTTAATAAAAATGAATATAAAATTCTGAATATAAAATTATGTAAATTGTTGCCTTCAAACTACAGTGCAAATTTCCATACATATTGTCTTACTTGAATGTAGGAAGCTTTTAATAAAAGATCGCTTGAGTAGATATCTGCATTTCTATGTGAGTTTGTTACAGTGAATTGGCATTTAACCAAGCAGTATTTCTATATTACAAATATTAATGTTATAAAATAAAACATACCTAAGTCTTGATTACTAGATGTTAGTTATCTTTGTATTTTCAATTCAAATGGATTAACAGTTACAGGCAGGGTCTTTCAAAAGGAGAAAGCAGGGATGGACCATCTACAATTCAAGAAGGTGCTGTGTCTCAGATGGACCAAGAATACCAAGCATGAACCAAAATGAAGAAAATAAAGCAGTGAGTGCTTAATGCTAGGTTCAAGTGTGCATTAAGCTGAAAGCAAGCCACTACTGCTTTGCATTGTCAAATTAAGTTATAAAGCCAATGGAGGTGAAAATGTATCCAAGTCTTTCAAATGGAACCAGACCTGTTTGAAACGTTTCCTTCTCAGTCTGACATCCAGCTCATATAGTAACTAAACAACCTCTGCCATCTTATAAGATGAACTATAAAATGTTCATATGTGTTTGGTGTATAGAATGTTACGTTATTATACATTCAAGCAAAATCCGATAGGCTGCAAAGACTACTGTTTAGTATTTTCTTGAAATTGAAATGCAGCTTTTGAAGCTTTTGTGTTTGGTTGTGTGGGCCAAAGGTTGCAAAAGCCTGGGAGCCCCTGGGTTAAAGCGCACCATCACTTGCTTTAAAATGTACATAAATATCAGAAGTAAAAAGCAAAAGAAAGTTTTCTTTTACATTGTTTCAAAAGTGCCTACGAATTGTTATGCCAGTTCTGTCATTTACTTCATAAATAAGACTTTGTAACTTTGTCATTTTGCTAATTTTGATTTAACCTGTTCCTAAACACTCAATTATTGTTTTTAAAATGTTATTCAATAGGGACGCATATGTCAAATCAAGCCAACTCAAGCTGAGTGAAGAAATTATTTAATGTTATTTCAACCGTTTACACAGTACACAGTGAAACGAAACAACGAAATGCAATGCAGAGAGCAAAAACAGAAACAGCGCTGGACTACATTAGTGTAAACAGGGCAAGACTACGCAAAAGCGTTTACTGTACTAGTGTGAATACACTATTTTAACAGAGACTGTATTCTGGAGTTATTAAGTGTGCAAAGATTGAATTAGTAATAAATAAACATGTGCATTATGTAGTAAAGTAGTTTTGTTCATTAAATAGTGGCAGTTGGGGTGTACATTTTGTTTATTGCGGAGTAGTTTAAGTGTGTATATGTGTTGGGTTTAGGGGAAGGAAAGTTTGGTTCAGGAATATGTTGTACAACTGTGGGTACAGTTCATGATTCAGTTCTGATTGAGGAGTCTGATGGCCTGGGGGAAGAAACTGTTTCCCATCCTGGCAGTGAAGGCTCATATGCTACAGAGCCTTTTGCCAGGAGGCAGTGGGGAGAATACTGTGTGGGAAGGGTGAGTGGGGCCATTCACAATGCTGGTGGCTTTACAACGACAAAAGTGAGACACCGATAATCTTTTCAGCGGTACTCACTTTCTCTGTATGGTTCCTCTGGAGAATATAGTGAATATTGTCGGAGTCCCCATGTGGGTAGCCTTTGATTCTAGAGTACATATCTAGAGTACACATGTAAACCAAGTTAAAACTTTAACTTGTTTTACATGTGTACTCTAGATATATTGTACAGGCCATTTTAATAGTAATACAGAACAGTAGTGATATAATTAACAGATTTGCAGCTACTGATTACTGATACAGAGGGCAAAAGACAACTACCCAGAACTGCTTGCACCAGGTTTCTATTGGCTCATTTAATGTTAATTTTCAATGAGCGTGTGCATATAAAGACTTCCCAGAATATTTTCACATTTTCTAATATGAACTCAATATTTGCTAAATCAGTGTTCCTGTAGTCCCGGTGGGCAGAGATAGGATTCAGAGTACGGACTGTTTAATAGGAACGTGACTGCACAATGGCAGCCTGGATGATTCACACGATGTGGAAAATGGAAATCTCCCGAATGGGCCTGAGCCACAGCTATTGTACCCTGCAGTTGAATACTTAATACCAGTATGTATCCTCCCCCATCTTTCCATCGCTCTCCTCGGTGTCTCTCTCCTGCTCCACAATGTGCCACATTTTTATTTTAGAATCCCATGATACTCCTTTCTTATTGGCTTTGCTCTGCACACAGAGGCAGAACACGGGCTGAATCCTAACAACCATATGCCCAGGATGCATCCTACCACCAACTATACAGCCAATCTCTCTTTCCCTCTCTCTCATTGCCTCACTCTATCTATGTCTCTGCCTCTCTCTATTGATCTTTGTGTGTCTCTGTCTCTCTCTCTCTCGCTCTCTCTCTCGCTCTCTCTCCCTCTGTCACTCCCTATCTAAATTCCCTTCCTTTCTCTATCGCTTTAAGTATATTTCCTCTTTCTTTCTTTCTTTCTTTCTTTCTTTCTTTCTTTCTTTCTTTCTTTCTTTCTTTCTTTCTGTTGTTGTCATTTGTCCTTCTCCTCTTATAAACTGCTGGTTGCAGCATTCAGAGCCCCACAGTACTTTAATCCGGTTCTTGTCTGGTCTCTCTACATTAGCTTAATTGGCTCCCATCTCTTCGTTTGGAAAGCAAAGTGCAGCAGCCCAGTGAGCTTTACCTTACACTGAAGAGGACATGACTCATGGCCTTATTCAATCAATTTGCCATATACTCAGATTTATACACTATGTGGTAATGGCAGCATTAAAGTCATTGTATTTAAAAAAAAAGGGTGATGTTTCTTCTTCTTATAGATAATTAGTTGTTTAATCGATGGTTAGACTTGAATTTATAGTGACGTTGTCAGTTGTTGGTTGGAGCAGTCTCTTCAAGCTGACTACTGTAGCAGGCCTCATGCTGCTAAGCCCTGCATGTGGTAGAAATAGAGGCGCGCAGACCCCACTGCAGTCCTCACAAAAGAGGCAGAAATAGACTGCAGAGAAAAGAACGGAAGATGGAGCGCAGCAATCAATGCATGAATATTCCATTAACTGTGCTGTGTGCGGTGGCGACGCATTCATACGTTCAGCCACCTGATCTGGAAATGAAATTATCGCAGGTGCCGTTTCCTTTTTTCAATTTCTCACTCTTCCCTTTACTGTCCTTCACCTTATCAAGGTTGACACTAATCCAATTCCAGCCCTACTGGGGACATACCTAATGTGGTTATGTATACTGATGCGTCTCAAACACACATATACACCCTCACACACACACGCAGACACACACATTCATGATTTCTGCCTGCAACAACTACAGTGTTATTTCATTAGCATTACCTGCCACTACTTGGCCACATTTGGCATTATTAGGGCAGACATTCAGGCATATACATCACTTGCATACACACCCCTTTTGTAATTTTAACTCAGTATACAGTGCATTTGAACTTTTCTGTGAATATTCACTTTGACTAGTATTCCTGCCATGCCATTTTTATACATTGCAGCCACCCACAAACTCTCCATACGCATTAGTGACACACACTAATAATAATAACAAAAAAACAAAAACAATTTTAAACACCAAATGTAAAGCTGTTACCTCCTCTAATGCCTTTTTCATCATGTGATATATGTATGCACAGTCCACAGACAAAATTGTTGAGTGTTACTTATATGATTTAATATATGTAAACAGCACATCTCCATGACCAATTATGGGAAATATCTTGTGAAGCCCAGGGCTTAAAACAGGTGGAGTAGGCTTTTGAGGGAAAAGTTATGTGATGTGACATTTAGCAGCAGTCAGTCACCTTAGTTACAAAATAACCAGTCCTACCTTGCATGACTATTTGGCCTTCAGTCTGTAGTATATGATATAGGTGCTCTGCAAGGGTGAGTGCCCAATCACAGTCGGAACTGCTTTTTTGAAAATGTATTGCAGAGAGAGAGAGAGATTTTTAAAGATGGAGCCCAAAGTACAAAACTGTTAAAACAAGTCTTGAGCTGAGACACCTAGAAAGAAAGAGAGAGCGAGTGAGAGATTAGAGATGCTTTAAGTTGTGATCTCATCATCCCATCTGAAGGAGTGAATCAGAGCCAAGGTTTCATATAATTTTTTGTGACCAGGCTGATGCAACAGGGCCTGATGTTGACGTTAGCAGAGGCCTTCGAATGGAGCGTTAGCTTATCTTTAGCAGTGGATGTCACGTCTAGCCGTGCTCGGAGAGTGAGGTGAGGTGCAAATGCAGATTCCAGTGATGGAATTTTATTATAAAAAGGACACAGACTCTACACAAAACCAAAACAAAAGGCACAAGGGCCTAACAGAAGTACACTAAACAAAGGACACATAAGGAAGGTGTCGCGTGCAGACATGTGTGAGGGATAACCAGCAACTTAAATACAAAACATACTCAGACATTAACCAATCATCGAACACAATCATTTTAACTAAACAAGACAGCTGACAAGGTGAGTAATGACACAACATACACATTTCAAAATAAGAGACCCATAAATAAAACCCAAGAATAACCCCATCTGTGGACGCCACAGTACCCCCCCGCCCCCCCAAAGCGCACCACTGGGGCGGCATCAGACAAACCACCATCCCAACTGCGGAGGAGGGGTACGAGATGGCAACCAAAACACACCCCAAAAAAAATCTTGCTGATCCATGGGCTCCACACGTCCACCCCCTACCGGGTGCTTCGCACTGGCCTACCTTCAGCCAAGTTGGACCGTGTGTATCCCACGCGTCCGCTCACTTGGAGTGGAGCCCCCTCAGGGGCCCACTATCCCTTGTACACCCCCCTAAAAAATATGGCAGATTTTTACCCCCTCACCAAGGGTGCTATTCTCAGGCGTCCTGATCACAGACGGGGGGGCTTGATTATGCTTTTAAGACGCCAGGGAAAACGTCCCTCGCTGCCGGCACGGAAACTGGTGTACCTGCAGCGGCACATGAGCCCACGTCCCTTTTGCGGAGACGCAGTGGTCGGCGCGTCCTTGAACTGCTTCCTCCTGGTTGCAGGCAGGGGAGCTTGCCTGTACTCGGGGCGTTGAGGAAAACGTCCCTCGCTGCCTATGTGATGCTGCGAGCTGAAGTCTCAGCGGAGCTGCAGGATGGAGTCTTTTAGGGACAGCTGAACTGGCGCGAGTAGAAGCTGTATAGCCAGTCCAGTGACCAAGAGCACCAGGGGGGTAACGCCCCTCACCGCCGGCCTGAGAGCCGTAGTGCTGCAAGCGGGCTCCAGTTCCGGAGAACCTTCACTCCGGAAAACCTCTGAAGCCCACTGTCTCTGGGCTGGCACGGGGCTGGCTTAAGCTTCACAATCATTTTAACTAAACACAAGACAGCTGACAAGGTGAGTAATGACACAACATACACATATTTGAAAATAAGAGACCCATAAATGAAAACCCAAGAATAACCCCATTGCGGCCTCTAGCGACCGCCCTGTGGACATCACAGTGGAAGGGTGCTATGTGCTGAGGTGGTGAGACAGAGACAGTAAGAATAAGATTAAGAGGTCTCTCTCTCCTTTAAATTTCACTCTCACAAGGGAAGGCAAGTAAAAAAACCCCCACTTTTCTCCTATTTTGTGGAAACCACTTGGACAATCGGAAAAAGATCTTTCTGCTGCCATTTGAAAATGATCACCTGGTATTCATAAGTTTTGAAAGGGTCAATTACCTGGTTGAAACAAAATAAACGACAGAGAAATAACGAATTTAAGTCATACAAAGATGAGATGCACAGCTGATACTATACGGTTATACACTTGGATTTGTTGGTTAGAATGGATTGGATGCTATGGCTATTTTTACACAATAATTTATTGCTATCTACATCAGTCTTTGCATTTTTGCACATTTAATGACTCTGCTAATAGAATTCACTTTCTGTAATAATACAGTTTTCATTTACACTAATACTGCTTTGTTGCTGCACTGGGTGTTGTCATGTATGTTGTCCTTTTTCCTTTTCCTTTAAGGCAGTCAGATAAGGTTTCTGTTGACACATTCACAAACATAAAATTTTGTAATGTCCGTCCTGCAATTTAGTCAGTTCTTATTTTTTTGTATGATCTGTTATAAATATACTTTGTCTTAGTATGTGCTTGCATTTTTTTCTTAGTTTCTTAGGTTTCTCTTACGTTTTAGTGGCAGTGCGGTTATTACTAGAACCTGACACACATATAGAAAAGAATGTCTCTCTCTTATTTATATGTATTCATATACCTGGTGAGGAAATAACAGTAAAATATCATATTTTATATAATTATATGAAATGTTCATTTTTTAAATAATGACCTTTAGAGGGAAATTCTGTGTGTGTGGATCTTGGATCCAACCTATTCATTAGAAAAGGTAATAAAGTGATGAAAGCTCAAAGTCTATGTAGGCCCATTATCCATTATGAAACTCATTTTTATAATACTTAGTTGCCAGATTATTAGGTACACCTAACTTGAACACTTTTGGACAAATGTAAGTGGACACCACTCCTTATTACTAAGTTGAGGTGTTTCAGTCACACCACTGCTAACAGGAGATTAAAATGGCCAACATAGCCATATATCCTCCATAGACAAACAGTGGCACTAGAATGGGTTGTACTGAAGAGCTCAGTAACTCAATGGCACTGTCAAGCAATACCAAGCATAGGCTGGAGTGGTGTTAAACAGGCCTCCACTGGATTTTGGAGCAGTGGAAGCATGTTCTCTGAACTGATGACTCACACTTCACTGGCAGTTTGATGGACAAATTTGGGTTTAATGGATGCCAGGACAGCATTACCTATTGGAAGTCAGAGTGCCAGACAGTTTAGACAGTTATATTTTGGCAACAGTTTGGGAAGACCCTTTACTGCTCCATCATAAGGTACCCCTGAGCACAAAGCCAAGTCCTAAAAACATAGTTTGACAAGTCTGGAGAAACTCTGGTGATCTGCAAAGAGCTCTGACCTCAACCCAACTGAACACCATTTAGATAAATTCAAACATTAATTGCAAGCCATGCAATCATTACCTCACAAATGCTTATTTGGTGGATTCTTGTGTAAAGCCTTTCTAAAACAGTTGAGACCATCGAAGCTACAAGCAGGTTTCGGAATGCGATGACAAACAAGCTCATGTATGTGTAATGGTTAGGTGTGTGCATCCTTTTGGCTATATAAATTTACCTACACCCATTGTGCATTTTATTAGAAATATCAATAATATATATATATACACTTTGTAGGTTTACAACTACTGACTGTTGCATAACTGTTAATGGATAATTTGTTAATGGACAGAGCCCAGATACGCCACAATATAAGTAAAGATATTAAGAACTTTAAGCATCAATGGCTGTAAAGATGGCCACAGTGACCGGAAAAAACTATGGTAACACTGTTGCCGCGGAAGCCAAAGTTACTAGGCAACAGCTCTTCCACAATGGAATTTGCTCACCTGAAGACAAAGTTGGAAAAATCAACTAAATAAAGCAATGTCTTTGGAAACATTTTTCACTGAATTTAATGAATGAATAGTGTAATCTGCTGTAAACAGTATTCCAAATCAACACACAACAAAAACATGAAACAAATCCACTTGATATTTTTACAGGCTATGTCTGCAGAAAGCAGTGGGTCAGATTCACAGATGCACAGAACAGCACAGGATTATTTGGCCACAGTAGCCATTGTTGCTTAAATCCCTTTCATTTGGGTGGTGAACCATTTTCAACAAAGCAGTGGCACCAACATGGTGTCCACAGTAGTAGAAATGTATCATTCATAGCCATGCTGTTTTGCTTTTAAATGACCTCACTGTCACTTCTAGGTTGAGAATAGTTTACCAACCAGTAATACCCAGCAAATAATGATCCTGTGGTCAGAGACCACTAATGAAGGGTAAGAGAATGATGGACACAAATTGCATAGAATGAGATCTGCTGGATGAATGAGTAAGGTCTTGTGGTGGTCCCTTTACATTGATGGATGGGGAAGGGGGCAAGTGATAAATTGGCCAGCTTCAGATGCAGTTAATAGTTAAATATATAAAGTAGTTAAATATATAAAGTGCATCTATATGCTAGGTGAAGTTGATAAAATGGCTGTGGTTAACATGCAATTTTGTACATGTTAACGGCAAAGGGTGGGAGCACACAGGCAGAATAATTGCACTTCTGTTCCGCAAACTTAACAGATGCTCTGGAGGGCACACAAGTGTGTGTGTGTGTGTGTGTGTGTGTGTGTGTGTGTGTCTATGTGTGTGTGTTACACCATTTTCAACATTAACAGTCCATTTAAATGTCTTAGAAATTGTGACAATTCCAACTGTCTTGAATTTAGAGATATGCTACCTGACACAAGTGCATTGAGGCTTGACAAATGATTGGGTTCAGGCCAAGTTCAAGCACATTATAAGGTCAGGCTGGTTTTGTTAAGTTTGCCCAAAGTATGTCAAACATTTCTGGGCAGCAGCAGAAGGAAGAACTTTATCACAAGGAGGCTAATGATTGGAAATTGTAATCAGAATAATCAGGAAAGAAAACAGTAAACAGATGGTTGTTCGATTGCATTACAAATGTGGTGATTCATCTCCATAATTTAAACCTTGTCTCTATAAATAGGTTATCACTGTTATTATAATGTTAATATTTGCAATCCCATATAGGATTTGCAATGTAATTTAAGTGTTCATATGCATTCTCACACAAGATTTAATATCACTAATGGCAGTAGTGGCTTATATACAGACACCTGATATTTGTAAGTCATTGTATGCTGCAACTTTACACTCAGTCCTTCAGTAAATACAGCACAGTTTGAGTCTGTTTTGAGTCTGTTAATCGGTTTTAATGTTGCAACCGAAATCTACATTTGCATAATGGTTTAGTCATAGGCATTTTAGGCACATGTAGTACATATTAGTGTTATTATTATTTATATTATTGTGTACAAATGGAGGAAATTCAACACTATTACCCTTACCAAAGAGTGCTCAATCAACAAAAATCCCCCCAAGAGCAAGGTGTATAATAGACTTCAAGGTCACAAAGGAAACCAGGGTAACTTATAAGCAGCTAAAGGACTTTCTCACATTGGCAGCTGGTGGCCTAGTGGTTAGGGAGTTGCCCCTGCAGTCAGAAGGCTGTGGATTTGAATCCCAGGACTGCTACCTCTGAGGTACCCTTGAGCAAGGTACCATCCCCACACACAGCTCCCTGGGTGCCGTGTTCCTGACTGCCCGCTGCTTCTATCTGTGAATGGATTAAATGCAGAAAAAGATTTTCATGCTGTTCAGACTGTGTGCTGAGATGTGTTCTCATATGACAAATGGACATTTTACTTGGCAATGTTCATGAGTGCACCATCTTAACACTGAACAACAATGGTGTGCATGTTGTCAGTTGGCTATTTTGCATGTGAGATGAATGGGTGTTTGCGTGAGACACATTAACATTACCAGACCACCTCTGCAGTGCACACACTTCATAAAAAAAACAAAGCATTACTCATGCTTTTATGTCTTAATTCCAGAAAAATATTTCAGACAAATCCGCAACCAATCACCATCAGTCATTTTATTGCATAAAATAGCACCGTTTTCATGTTTACCTTGTGTTAAGAGTTAAGTGTTAACTCTCTTGCTGAAATTATTTTTCTAATGACTTTTTATTCATTCATGACTTAAAAAGCCAAGTAATCCAAGACTAACAGTAATTCAAGAGTAAATAGTGCTTCCATATAGTAATCCTTGGGACTAGTTGACAGATTACATTTTTAACAAGTAAGACTTACATAAACGAAATAATTGTGTTCGTAAAGAGAGACGAGATCAGCTGTTTCTGACAGTTTGCATGTATGATCTGTGCCATACAGTTGTCTGACACTAAGATGCCCTTCTTTGAAAAGTACTGTTCAGTGTGTGGGATTGGGTAGAATGACTTGCTGTAATTGAGACACAACGTGGGCCTGAACTGTCATCCATGTGTCTAGCCCTCAGGCAGAGGAGGAAAGAGAGAAGCAGAGAAAATGCTTCATTTTCTTTTTCCCCTTTAACACTTATATTCCAGACATCAAAGAACCTTCTGTGGCCCTTTGATGTATGTAAGGAGTTAGGAAACTGTTATGCTGACCAACGTTGTGGTGTGACCTTCAGTGAAACAAGCACTTGGAGCACAGATGGCAATTTTGAGCTGTTATTGAAAACAGTGCAGCAGTATGTCAACAACAGTGGTGAAAACGGACCAAGATCCTTTACCCGAGTCAAAGTAAAGGCACCTTGATCCTCACTTATTTGAGTGAAGGTGCAAATCTACTTGTGAGTCCAAGTATGAATGTCTGCTTTTGAATGTATGAAATATATGAAAAGCAAAAGTAAATGTACTCATTTCAATATCTAAAGCTACTTCCTCCCTTCTACAACATGGAATTGAGCCCTGATGAGCTCACAGATAGCCTTGATTGACGTAGATTTGAGGCTTTGAGCTGTTGAGTTAGCTAACCACACTGCTTTGACAGCACCATCTGCTCCAGTGACTCCAGCGAAAGAAGTCAAAATAAAAAGACTTTCCATCAGCTTTTACCACATAAAGTTTTGTTTCATGAATGTGGTGATTGCCAAGATGTGATTATTTGTATTAAATACCCATTGACCCCGTTTTGAAGCTAACTTAAAAGTAAACTGGCATCAGTGTACCCAGTTATCACCTGGATAAATATTGAACCGAAATTTACTCAAAATGAGCAAATCAAGGTTGGGTTAGCTTGATCCACCTTCTCATCTGGGAAATGTGTAAAATGTCATGTTTTGTAGCTTCAGAATGGAGCTGCCTTGATTGGAGTTTCAAATCAGACTGCTTGTTACCACAGCAGAGGATTACAAATAACGCCACTTCAATTGCAATCACTAAAATGTACCTATGTGTGTGGACCGTGCTCTGCTAATAAACTCAGAGCCAGGCCTGGAGCACCCTGGGGCATTCTTTCAGCAGTTCCTGATTAGGGATTACGAAACAAGAGGAAGCACAAATCTCGTAATGAAACAAACACAGACAGAGCGCAAGACTGTAAATATTAATATAATGAGCAACAATACGTGAGCAAAAAGAATTTTCCTTACTTGTCTGGTTGGGCTGAGGTCTATAATCCCTTGCTCTAAGTTTGTGAAGACCTTGTTCTTTGAAGCCAATGAAACCCACCTTTTTTGAACATTTTATCGTCTCATTATAGAAGTTTTTGTTTGGAAGTGTCAGACTTCTGTTTTCTAGCAGATCTAGCATTGCTGTGTGTTATACAGTTATTGTCTTTAGCACAATGGCTACCAGCACCTTGGGGAATGAGGTTATGCAGCTTTCAAGCAAACTTGGCTTAGCTATGATTATTTAATGTGCCCCCCCACTGGCTGTCGAGCTACACACTGCCTGCTGTGTTGTAGTGTTGAATGGTAATACCATAAAACCGTAATGTCTGCTGTGAACTCCATCTGCTGTCCTACCATTCCACATCACTTTCCTTTGCCAGGGTTTCTGGCATTGGGACATTCTCTGATGTAACGGCACCTCTACCACTGTGAAAGATTCAGGGGGGGTGACTGAATAGAGAGGAATAAAAGAGAATATGACTAAAAATAGAAAGACTGAAAGAGTGAAAGAAAAATGCGATAATATGAAGGATGCAAAGGGGCAAGAGGAAATGAAAGCTGCTACATTTGCATGCATGCAAAAGCCTGAGCTCTTGGTTAGTCTAAGAAACTGGACTAAACTCAGATGCTTGCATGAGCTGCAGGCCCGGATTGAGACCACACAGGGCCCTGGGGCTATGGCAGTTCCAAGAGCCCCTCCAGAGTATCGCCAAATATTTTCCAGTTATTTTGGTACCATATTGTTAGCGCTCTCTCTCTTTCTCTCTCTCTCTCTCACAAACACACACACACACACACACACACACACACACACACACACACACACACACACACACA
>JBBJLS010000006.1:10169627-10182173 GCA_037577275.1 Bryconaethiops microstoma
ACTTCATATTGAGATCTGATGTATCTAATGTGTTTCTTTAAAGTGTTCCTTTAATTTTTGTGAGCAGTGTATATACATTCAATCTAAGACCTCACATGAAGGTCACTCAGATCTCATTTGAAAAAAAACAAATTTCATTCGTGCACATCGGGAAAAAAAAATCAAATCTGTGTCAGATCATGTGTCATAATTCTGCAAGCCAGAGCAGGAGTCATGCTGTCCAACAGGTCGAAATACACAAAGCATGCATTCCATCAAAGAATGTGGGGCTGAAGTCTGCTCTCAGGGTTATAAAATCTGTAGATCACCAGCTCCCACTCACTTTCTCAGCTTTGCCAAAGCTGCCAGTTGCTCCCAAGGGAGGTGGTCTTTCTTCTCCATTGTCTACTCCATGTAGACTTAAAACAAAGAAGAAAACTTTACTATTTACTATTTGAAATCACTGCCATTTTCCTTCCAACAAAGCATGGAGCAGCAGTTCCTCTGTTATGTGGTCATGCATGCATCACTCACTTTCTCTCACGCACATATTCTCACTTACTCAGTCATTCAGCTAAATAGCTATTGAGCTTTAATGTACTATAAATGTACCGATGTTTGTTTGGTTGCATCATTTGTGTCTTAGAATAGATTGTGTGTTAAGGAATGTTTCATTAATTTTCACTAAACTTGCGATTTTCACTCCAATCCTGGGTTGCTGCCAATATCTGAATACAGATATTGGCATTTGCTAGACAACCTTCAGAAATCAGATCATTACCAACTTCATCCTGAAATATTTTGAAGTAATTAGATTTGTGTCTAAAACTCCACAGTTCAGTTATAAAAATCTTAAATATCTAGTTAAATTTTTACAGATCACATGATACACTCTGAACCTCTTTTCATTTAATAAATGACACTTTGCCACAAAGTTGTAATGCTGGAGTTGTAAGTTTCCCTCTTGAACTATTTTGACTCTCCTCTTCAACCTTCCTGATATTAGTTTCCCCATAGTGCCATTTGAGGGAAAAAGCATATTTCTCGATACTCCATAAAGTTGAGTGTCCTCATAATGGCCCTCAAGAGAGAAAGAGCAGTATCCCTCTTAAAGTGTAGCGAGTAATCAGCAGAGAGCTTTTGTCTCTGTTAAGGGTGTTTGTGGTGATTCTCTTCAGTAAAGGCCCTCCGTGGGCCCATTCTTCAGTGTTTCAGAGGAATAAAATGACACTCATTTAGTCTGTGAAGATCCTTTACGCTTTGTTTCCATCTTGCAAATCCTTATAATCCCGTCACACTTGGATTGAGATTAGCTCAATCTGTGGTCTGACAGAAAAACAACACACACACACACACACATACGTACACACACGAAAATACTCATACACCCAAGAGACAAGGTAGTTTTTTGGGGAGCGTATAGTCCTATAAAACTCTTTGTGGTGTGTTAATTCCTGCCTGGCCACTGCACAATGTCTCCCCTGCTTTCCTGTCACTGTGTCTGATTGTGCCAGCCTCAGCATGGGCACGTATTACCTCGCCCCCGCCCATGCCAATGCTCTGCTACCATCTGTGTCGATGTCATGCCAGGTTTTTCCAGTCCATTTACATAAAAGACGGTTCAACCACCTCTAGGATACGGTAAAGGTTTTCAAATCTTAGAATTCACAGTTTTTCCAAGTGATAACCAAAATCATGATTTGATACTTTGTTATTAATTATTAAATAATAATTCATAATTAAACATTTTGTTGAGAGCGAAAACTGTCTCAAGTATGAAAAGAACAGATTTGCAAAGCAATATGTTCCTACTAAATGTTCCTAATGAAGATGTCCCCTTGAGGGTACAACAACACTGACAGTGTTCGTACCCAAAGGGAACAGTTTAGTAGTTTGTTTTCTGAGAATGCAAGGAAAGTACAAGACTAAACATCTATGCTAGATCTGTCCAAAGAAGCCGCAAATTCAAGAGACAATCAGCAAGAAAGCCACATTTGTAGCGATCTAGAAGTTCTGCCCATTAGAAAAATTTGCCTGCTGATTTATTCCTCTACAACATAAAGATCATCCGTAAAATAGGGTCAGAGTTATGCATGCAAACCCTTCTGTGCTAATCAATACACACTTTTAAACCCACAACAATTAGATTCACTTAGTTATTTTCTGCTTGCACTATAAAAGCATACAAAAAACCACGAAACTAACAAACACAAAAAACAAAACGAAAAACAGTGGGTTTAGTGGGGCATGGTGGTTTGGTGATGGGATATTGCCCCACTAAATGATCGATTGATGCTGGGCTTGCACTGGGGACATAACTTTTGCCTCTTGGAAACCCCAAGTTTCAGAGTTAAGGTTTGTGAAAGGAAAGCTTAGAAAAAGAAAGATGTTTTTTGTTCTACTGACCTGCAGTGCTGCAATACTTCAAGGGTTAAAAATAGTTCTTAATCCTCTATGGCATGATGTTGCCTTCAGGCAACAAACCGTTATTTTGGCCCATCCACTGCCCCATTTTCATAAGCATCACATTAAAAGTCTGATGATTAGTCTGGGACCAATAAAATTTGAGGTGGACATAGGTTTGACCTTTCGTCTGGGGGTGGAGCAGTCCTTTTTGAGCCAATAGCTGGGTTGGACACACTGCCAGCAGAAGGTAAGATAAATTTCACTTTTTAACATGTTTAAATTGAAATAATCCCCAAGCTCCCAAAAACTAGGGTGAAATATTTTTTTCCTCTTAAAATAAAAATTCATGCCATAGAGGGTTAAGTGTTCGGGGTGAGAATAAAATGAAAAGAGCTATTTCACATGGGTCAGGTATTTAGACCAGGGCAGAATATTTGTAAGTGATACTTTTGAAAATCATTAATGCTGACGGTGATGGAAAAAGGTCAGTGGTTAAGATGTCAAAATCGTTAAGTTAATAATATGCTAACATTTTAGAAAACTGTGACCAAAACCTAGCCCTCAATGTGCTCTGAAATTCATGACTGATAAAAGACTATATGCAAATGAGACTGTGAGAAATTGGATGTGCTTAGAAAAAATATAGTACGCCAGGCTCATTAACATATACACCAATATAGCATCTAGCAAAAGACATAAATATTTCATTTTTCAAGTTATTGCTCAGGATTGCAAGATTATTGCAATCCTACAATGCATTCCAATTGAATTGTTTATGATTGCAAGTGAGAATTCACACATCGACCCTACAAGCTCTGAATAATGAAGTTCTGTTTTATTGTAATTCTATACAATATTAGATATTCTCTATTTGTCGCTATATAAATACAGATAGGAAAAACGCCCAGGCTTTTATTAAAAATGAGCTGGCCCAGGAGGAAAGTATTACATTTTTCATCCGGAGCTCCCGGTGTCATTAGATGAGATAGTTCTGACAGTTTTTAATGCTTGGGGGTGATCCTACCACTGAACAAAATATACAAAAAAAATAGCCTTGATGGCATTTTAATGACAGCAATATTAGTTCCATAATAAAACCAGTTGACGCAAGTATTGTATTATCTTTTAGAAAAGCTGACACAGTCATTAAGTCAAATCATTTGGCAGCCGATCTTTCGCATTCACCTTTCCAGAAGCTCAGAGAGGAAAGGCAAGCCCTCCTCGAGAAGCATAACATGATATTATGCTATTTTAAATCAACTATCTAGTCATGCAGATTGTCATATTGATTGAATCGGTGGGATGTAAAAGCAGGAACAGGAAGAACCAACGGTGCTCTCAGGACATACCTGTTAAAGACTGACATCCCTTTAAGAACTAATCAATGTCAATCCATTAGGCGTGTTAACAGGAGATTTCAGCTCAACATAGTGGCTTCAGGCGATGTGATTTGCCTTTAAAGATGAGATCTCTCCACTGCACGCTGTCTCTCTTTTTCTCTTTCTCTGTCAAAGTGACCTCCTCCTCAGAGCTAGTTGAGCGCATTGATCTTGGAGTAAACAGAGGGAGCCCTTTCTCTGTGCTGCTAACTATGTTTAACTTGTGTATCAATACTTTGATGTGCTCTCCTAGGGGTGCTTTTGGACAATTCAACTGTCATCCAGCATCCTGCAAAAGACAAACCCTTCCTTGTTATCATCATGTAAGGGCTCCAGCTAAAAAGCCTGCACCATTCACTGCAGAGACTGCTTTGTGTTGACATTGTGAATGCAGTTCTGCATGGGTTTGAGATAAACCATTCAAAAAGTTATCTTGCTCTTCCGCTCTCCGTTGCTTTGAGACTCTTATACCAACAAGCTGTTTTTCTCAGCAGTGTTGCACCATGCTTTTGTTGCACAGAGCATGTTCCTAACAAAATAATTTCCCTAGGGATAAATGACGTTCTTTTTTTATCTTCTTATCTTATCTTACCATGTATTAACAACTAAAAGAGTAGGTGGGCTGATAGTCATGGATAGCTAAAAGGCTAACAGCTCCTTCAGAGGCAAGATTAAAGTTTTTCACTGGTAGGGTATATACAAAGTAAAAAAATCATGAAGCTGTGTTGCAAGCTTCAAATATCTTTGTTTAACTATACTATATATTTATAACTGTGCATCCCCACTAGCCATATACCAATAGATAATAAAGCACTGCAAAAATCCAGCAAGGGCACTTGCAAAAATGATAATACAGGTGTCAGTCACATTAATAAATTCTGTGGGGAATTTCATGCCTTATAAGCCGGGAATCTGCAGCTCTTTTCTAATTAGCTACACGTACACATGTTGCAACCTAAGGTTAATCAAATGTGTACTAAAAATGTATATGTGCAATTTAGACATTATTCTGAAAAGCCAGAAATGAAGCAATGACCCGCCTTGTCTGCATGTTATAAATTTATTTTTTCCAGTCATTTATTGCACAGTGCCACTTTGCCGACCTGTGGCATTTCCAGAGATCTATAAAAGTTCAAAATATTTATAAATGAGTTTACATTTATGCATTGAGTGCATGTTTATTTGTGCAAATCATATTTTCGTTCAAAACAGAACAAGAATTCACTGATTTATTATATAAATATATCCAGCAGGTATATATTTATAACATTGTATTAATAGTGTCTGTTAATTAACAGCTCATGTGTTGCAAAATATCTCAGTATTGTAGCCTCGCGTTTAAATATTTGGCTTTTATGAGCCATTAAAAGGCTCATACACTAAATGGCTTTTATGAGCCATTTAGACAGCAAAGGTTCAATGGATTAGAATGATAATTTTATCATCAGGATTTTAGTATGCAGTGGCAGAAGCAACAGCATCAATCAGTGTTCCTTTACTCATCCACTGAGAAAGAACTCACCCAACAAACAGGTCTCTGAGGTCCCGGTTTTAGTATTGCCCTCATCAGATACTAGTAGGTGTCTACACTAATAATTATCATCATTTTACATATTTGGGATGATTAATCAAACTTGTCACGCATTCATACCAACCTTTGCTCTGCAATTTAAAGTTCTCCCACACATGTGATTTCTCAGGCCTTTTTAAGCTCTTTCTTTTTTTCTTGCCCATGCAAAAGGCGATGCAGTTTGTTGGCTCTGAGGCGAGGTGATGTGAATGCCTAAACGAAAACAGCTATAATTTATTTATCGACATTTTAAAATAGTAAAAATAAAAGGACTTCTCTGATGAAGCGTACTGTGGTTGGGACTACAAATATTGTGGGCTGGAAAAAGAGACAAAGCTTCCAATACTAAATATTGCATTGAGTGCCAATGTAACAAATGGATAGGCCTAGTTTATGCAGATCAGACCAAGCATTTTAGGAACAGACCATGGTAATGGGCATTAAATAAATGATTGATATGTTTATATATGTTTTTGTGTTTTAATGTTATTTTACTATAGGGTCTTATGACATTATGACAAACTCTCCTTATAAGTTTCAGTGTATGTGGGCTGGGGAGCAGTAGAACTGCTCTGGAGTGACGGAACTTCATCTACCATTTCTGGGATGAGTTGGAGTGGTGTTTGTGATCCTGAACTAATCATTGAAACATCAGTACCTGACCTCGATACTGTTCTTGTGGATGAATGTGATTAAATTCGGACAGTGGTGTTCCAACATACAGTGTAAAGCCTTTCCAAAAGAGTAAAGGCTGTTACTACAGCACTGACAAATCTTGAATATTCATGATCTCAGAAGAACTATTGCATTAATAGAAGTCACCGAAGTTTTCGACACAAGGTGTACCATTATACCACAGTAGCTATGGAAAAAACAAAAAAACAGACATATTGAGATAAACAGTCATCAGTCACTGGAAAGTGCAGCAGTGTAGTTATGTTTAAATTAGTCTGTTCACTCTTACAGCTAGCTTGCCAGATATCTTCTATATTGTGGTGTACCTGTCATGATATTCTCTGCTTTTAAAGGGTAGAAACAAAACAGGAAAATTTGAGGAGGCTCAAAGACCTTTTACATTTTTAATCTACATGAATCCCTCTAGGCTATTTAGGTGCTGTAATGTAGTGTTTCTGACCACAATCCATTATTCACTAAATAATAAAGGCTTTGAGGGGATTCTGCGGTGCACCATATCCCCTGGTTTTTCCAGAAAGAGCCGAATCATAATTGAGTTTGCTCCAGGGTTACAGTGCTTAGGCATCATTCAGCTGCTTGCACGTTGCCAAAGAGCCCAGGAGAAACAGAGATAGGACCCTTTTTCAAACTGAGTGCTATTTTAGTGTGAATCACGCTCCCTAATACAACTCTTCCAAGCATGACACAGGACGCTAAGCCTTTAATTTGTTTATGTAAGATTCTGAAGGGGCGGTGTTGGGGGTGGGGGGTGGGCATTAAATGCAGCTTTAATTCCACCTAATATTGGAAAAACAAGAGTGATATGTGAAAACTGTACAGGGGCTCTATGAGCAGAGACTCACATAAAAGCTCCTATATGAGTGTGAAAAAAAAAAGTCACAGCTCCTTGGGGTTCATTTTGACAGAGAGAGGTTTTCAAATTGCTATATTAAAACTCTGCAGGCAGCAATAAAAGGCTGTATTTATTTTGCTTTTTTTTTCTCTTCCATTTTTAATATCATGTGCCACAAATGCACTCTGCACCCAGGACTCGCTGAATGTAAAACACAAGGATGTACATCCATAAAACAACAATAGTATGTCCACTTCCGTGTGTGTGTATTACTGATGGCCAGTAGCAACAAGCAGACAATCTAGAATGGTGGAAATGTCAGGTTTTGCTTTCGAGCAGCTACTAGAAATGATTCTGTTTCTTTCTGCACATTTCCTCATAACCTTTGCATTCATCCGCAGTGTGTCACTGAGGTGATAGATGATCACGCACCTATGGAATGGTAAAGGCTGAGCCAGGCTGAGACCTTCATGATGGTGACCTTTTCCAGACAGCGCAGAGGCTGGAACCAATAGTGATGAAACATACTTCAAGTGTGTGTCGTAACGATTAAAAGGATGTTTACTTGTTTAAAAAAAACAGTGCTGTACGCACGTCTTTTTGATTTTGATTTTTAGTTAAATCCGTTGAACTCCTGATTGTGCTCCAGACATTGTGTATCAAGCCTAACTGTTCCTTCAGTGCTTGATATAAACACTATAAACTGGTGTCTGCAGGGGTTTGGAGATGGGAAGCTGCAGGAGAACGTAGTGAGGTTAATTTTTGATGGAATGTGATGGAGCTAACCTTTACACTGTCCCTCAGGTTATCGAGCCTTAGCTTTAAGATCATACACTAGTTGCTTTCTTTCCTTCAGGGAGCGCTTCCATTCCTCTGCAGCTTACAGCTCAACCGGGGATCAATGAGCTCCAGGCACCTAGAGACAGCACTTTTGACAAACTATTGATACATGGATGAAAAATTTATAAAAGGCAGATATATTTTTAAAAGACAGGAAAAAAAATTCATGGCACACCATGGACTGTGCTGACATGTTTCTGAATTAATCACTTGTACCGCAAAAATGCTTAAGTCCTGTCACAAAGAAATGTAAGATTTCATATCTTTATTATTCTTTCTGACTTCATTTAGTGTTCAGTGGAAACTACCCTTTTACCACAGCAGTTTGTGTTCCCGGTCATAAGGATGATTCGTGATCGATTAAAAAGGAAAATTTCATGTTTTTCCATAATCGTAGTTTTTCCGTAATTCAACATAGACTCGTTCAGTGCCTGGGTGCAGTAGACGTACATCTATGTCTTTGATGAAAAGTTCACCACTGAGTGTCTTGGGTCAAGCACAATAGGATGGATCTCTCCAACGCTTAGATTCCGCAATCTTCGCAGCCTGTCTCACGTGGATGAGACATGTTGCCGCATCCCACTCTGGAGCAAGGCTGAGCAGTTAGATCTTAGATCAAACAATGTTTTTTGTTTTTTATACAGAAGAAATATAAATTTTTTTATCCTAACACATTATCCTTATAGACCATGCCTCAGGGATGAACTCTGAGCTGGTAGAGTGTTTTTGTATGATGATAGGTGATGGTGGTGGGAGGGGGTGGCACACAATTAATATTTAACTGTAATATTATTAAAATTATTTTTCCCAACCCACTGGTGCATGATGATGCTACCAGACCTCAGAAGAGGATTAGAGGAGGAAAAAGATTTTTAAAAAATCAGAAAAACAAGACTTATTGTCTTAAACATTATGCATTATGATACTATATGCTGAGTATCACCAGGACGAATAACATACAACATTAAAATGACTTTAGGTTGAATAAAATTATTTACGAAATTGTCATGAAATCTTTATTTCACATAAATACTTTTACTATTTCTCCAATACAACAGCATGCCTGTATATAGCAATACACCAATATCATATGAAACTTGTCGAGTTAATTTATATTGCTTTTATCCTGACCATGCCCCTTTTTTAAAGGTAAAAGTGAAAAAATGTACAAATGTTTTAAAGCTAAAAGTAAAAAACATTTACCTAGATCCATTCTTTTTTTTTTTTTTTTTTAGAAAGGATTATTTAGAAGTGATTATTATCTACTATCTCTCTGCAATATTAATCAGGCAGCTACATAATCAACACACAAAGAAAGTGACTGGAGCTGGGGAAAAATAGATACATGAATAATACATGTAGATTAAAGGAAGAAAATCAGCATTCTTTTCTTGATTATTGGTTGTAACATATTACAAATAATTATATATTACAATTTGTCATTAAGTAGACACTTTATTTCCTTAGAAACTATTTTAGGTATTGATATAGGGTTCGCTTGCTTCTTCTGATAAAGGGTTCATTTGCTTCTTCTGATCCGACACCTTTTTTGTGATGACCTATCATCTAGCCTGCTATTGTTATCCAATGAAATATGTCTTTTATGACACGTCACTGATATTTTACCCACAGATGTCACATGTAGATAACCTGTGGTGTAAAGATGTGAGTGATGGTAGGAAAGGAGATGAATGTGTTTGTGTTTACAGCTGACTCTGCCATCGATCGCGGGTGATCTGATAAGAATATGGCAGTGACAGGCTGTTAACCTCGAACCTGGGCAGAATTTATCTGTTGCAGCCTCCCCTGCTGCTCTGCCCCCTGCGCTGTAACAGACATCCCAAGGACAATGTCTTTTACACTGTTCTGAGATCAAATGGAGGGTTTCTCTTATAATGGATAAGGTTGGGGTATAGATGGGGAGTGCTGGTCCTGTCTCAGTAAATAACAGGAACTTAGAGCACCTCCACCCTTCCATCTGGACTGCAGTATCTGAAATGACCAGAGATGTATGCCTGCTGAGCATACCTAACACCAATCTGCCTCTTCCCTGTCATTTCCCCTCACTGTGAGGCCATGGAGGAAATAAAAGAGAGGACTCTATGTAGAAGCCTTTGTATGTAACAAAAACTATTTTTCCCTGAATTTATACTGCTGGATTTCAGGCTTGTCAAAAGACTGAGAGAACATCCAGTAGTTGTGATGTCTCTTTGTGTCCAAGCTGTATTACAAAGGAGACATGGACAATTACAGCACTTAATGGATGGTGGATGATGATAATAAATGAATTACTAAGTGACTACAGGTGCTGTATGTTCTTGAGCAAGTAACCCCGGTGCTAAAAATGTTGTGGAGAACTAATACTTTAGCGCAAAGACATAAGAGCCTCAAAACCAGTTTTGGGGCTGACTTATTTTTCAGCAGTGTTTATACATAATATTACAGCTCCAAATTGAATAACTTTTGAGCTTATTGTATTTGTTGAGGATTGACCTCTGCTGCTGGATTTTGAGCTAATTGACCACTACAGGGCTTCTATTAGAAAGCATGCGGGACATCAGTGGAGTTTTGAGCTGTTTACTGTTCAGCGATGTGTTCAAGTACAATGCAGTTTCTGAGATATATGAAAGGAAATAAACTGATTTATCATTATGTAACTGTAACTCAAACACTGTAAATAAACCATTCCCAATGAAGTACACTTAAATCAGTGTGAATCGCATAACGTTCATGAATGCTACTTTAAGCTTCAGGTAAGTAGCACACACATGTTAACAGAAGGTAATGTGAGTTCTGACAGTCATTAACACAAACTCAGTTAGCTTAAAGATGCTAACTCGCGATTATGCTAATGAGTGAAACGGACATTTCAAGGAGTGTAAATATACACCCTGGACGACACAACTCTATCAGAGAAGGTGGGTCACACGTACACATTCATTTCACTTTACTACGAACACTACTTATATCATCAGTGACTGCTGTATCACTGTAAACAACATGTCCATCGGAGAACATAAGGCAGGGAGGGGCACTTCATAAACTGTCTTCGAAATAATACACCTACTTTCAAAATAAGGGCATGGATAATTAACATTTCTAACGTGAAGAATTCTAAACAGTATTTCATAAGGCAGTGTATAGACATTTGATTTCTTTATAAAGCATAGGAATTACCTGATGGACCATAACCACCATAAACACTTGCTATAAATAAAAATGTATGAGTAAACAAGCAAGCTATATTTATATATAAAAAAAAAACTGTCAACATTGCTGGCAGAGAACAGAAATGCACTTGCAGCAGTCGATCTCAATACATTTAATCAAAATGGCAGGAAAGCAAACAAAGGAAATTGCAGCACTGGCTTGTAATAGTCAGGTTCAGAGAATCGAACAGTAAACACAATCCATGTGATGAGTAGACAGCGTTTTTTATCCCACGAGGAGAAGAAACATGTAGTCGTCGAGAGACTAGCATAGCACTGTCTTTAAACTGATCTCCAAGCGAGAGAAATACGAGCCGGGCATAAATACAAGCACAGCTCAGGGCTGCAAAAAATAGACAAACACAACGGTGAACAGACACCGAACTCTGGGTCGCGCTGGGCTTTGAAGGAAGCAGGAAACAAGGAGAGCTTAAACTAATTGAGATCATAGAAGAACGGGGTGGGAGGGCCAGGCTCAGTATTCCACAAATTGGGACAGATGGGCGCATGGCACCGAATCTCTATCTTTGAAGTGTCCACACAAATGAACATTCTTCTTCTTCTTATTATTATTATTATTATTATTAACAACAACAACAATAGCATTAACAACAAACACCAGTTGGTAAAAATGTTTTACAACACCTCTTTCATACATAATTTTTTTATTACAGTTCAACAACGAAATTGCCACCTAAACATAACTCATACCATCTTTAGCATCAACTCCTAACAACAAAAGATGAGTTTTTCAACTTTGCCCATTGAAGGACACAACATCTCAGTGTGGTTCAAGGCTAGGCTCTGAATCTTTATTGTTGTTACTTTTGTGCTTTGAATCATTATCTTGCTTCATAATCAAATTGTGCTCAAATATCAGATCATGAACTGATGATTTTTGTGTGTTCAGCTCAAAAGCTTATGTAGCATTTTGAAAGATGTGGTATTAAAAAAGATGGGTAGAGTTGTTGTTGCTGTCCTTCAAGATCCTTGTTATGATATAATTAAACTTTTAACCAAAGCTTCATTGCCTGTTAGAACCCCACTTAGGTATATGCACCTAATAAATCACATTCAAACTTAGAATCCACTTGACCTGACTTCAGAGAGCCAGAGACCTCTGCTCATTGGACACATGTGAATAATGTGGCAGCTTGGCCTTTTGAAAAAATCCTGTTAATTTCATGCTTATTTGAACAACACATGCAGTAAAAGGCTTATGCACATTATTCTACCAAGCTTGTGTACAACAAAGAGCACACCCATTTTTTTTCTGAAGGACAAATGAGTGTGTGTACCAGGCCTTTGTGTAAACAAGAATTTGTGTTTTACATTTCATGGTTATTAAACCTGTTTACATTTAGGCACATTCAAGGACCAAACGCTGACATATTTAAGGGCCTCGCAAATCCTCAGTAATTATCATACTGCAGCAAACATAAATATCAGTGTACAGTCTTTTCAGCTTAGACTGCGTTGTGGGTCAAATAGATAAAACAGAAGTTTGTATATATATATATATATATATATATATAGTTCACACACACACACCCCACTACTGGGAAGGTTCACCACTGTTCCATGTTTTCACCATTTGTGGATAATGGCTCTCACTGTGGTTCGCTGGAGTCCCAA
>JBBJLS010000006.1:10186605-10200757 GCA_037577275.1 Bryconaethiops microstoma
AACACAACATTAGGTAGTAATATTTATATTATCATGGATTTATTATCAACTAACATGTTCCCGGTCAAAAGTGACCGGGAACAAAACAAAAGAGTGTTAAGCCTAAATGAACAAAATAGGAGGGTTAAGCTTGTTAGGTTTTTAAAAAGAAGGAAAGTAGAATAACTTTGCAGAACTACTCAAGCATCACTGAAATGTTGCATGTTTGGAGGATGTTTCTGATGCTCTTTACAGATTAATATCATAATCACCAATTTTATGTGAGGTCAGGATTGCTTTTCAAACACTAAAGAAGCAGCTGACCAGAAGCAGGGCAGGTTGTTACAATAATGATGAGGATAGTGAGGGATCCAAACACACTTTAATCTGCAGCCATGATTCTCAGTTCTGTAATGAAAGTAACTCTCTGTACTCTGTAATACATAATTGGCTGAAATTGACAATATGTCATGCCATAGATGGCAAAGCATCTTATGCTAAAAGATAGTTAGCCATGGAAGAAAATTATGCCATTTGTCTTTCAGAAGATAATTAGAGATTGATACACAAAGCCCAGCATGTTTCAGCGCAGTATTCACTGGGTTTCATAAGGTTGGCTTATATACTGAATATCTCTTTTGTTGGTACTGTCAAGGTGGTCTATTGGGTGTATTTAAGAACAACAGTGTTTTCTCTCAGCATTCTCACACCATTAGTATCATTCACACCACAATTCCAGTTTATTCCCCTCTATAAATTATGGATTCCCTTTCTGGCTCTCTAACATATAGTTCAGTGTGTTCTGTAACTAGAGAGTGGGGCGAACAGGGTTTTTCATATTTCAAGGAGAGAAGGATAAAATGTTCAGGAACAGCAAGGGGAGAGATTAAAGACTAAAGGCGAGATTCTGTGAAAATGAAGGTGAAAGATGCTGGATGGAGGGAAATGAGCGAAACTTTGGGGGGAGGGGAGAAGTGACAGAGAAAGAAGTTCATTTGTTCTTGAGTGCATGATCAAACCTGTGCTATTTCAGAGCTCTTCATCTCCACCTGCGCTCCAAGCTCCTCTTCCACAGTCAAGAGGCTCGTTTTTTGCCTGCAGCTATCGTCTACGGCAGGCCTCCTTTTCAGCTCGCAGATGGAGGAAATCAGATTTAGAGAAGGCCATTTTTTTTTGCCTGAGCCTCATTAAAAGTGAGGGTGAACCTCCAGGAGACTTTTGCTGCCTTTGCCCTGCTACAGCTCCTAAATCCCTTTCCTCAAGAAGAGGCAGGAATGAGATGCTGTGGATCTTTTTGCCAAAGGGCTCCAGCATCAAAGAAAAGGATGAGAAGAATGTCCACCCTGGCCGGAAATAACAAAAAAGGAGCCATGCAGCTCTTTGAAAGCTTATCATTCAATAATATTCAGTACTGCAGCAGCACTAGAGCAGCAGCACCTGCTTGATGAAACTTGAAATACCACTTTTTTTTTGCTCCTACAAATGTATTCAGGCATATTTCTTCATGGAATGTTGCATTGTTTATTCACAGACTCTCTGTTTTTTGTCATGTCTGGAATGTCAGCCACTGTCCTTCAGTATTTTTTGGCCTATCTGTACAGAACAGTGAGGAGGAGTGACATGCAATTACTGTATGCTAATTTTGCCCCTCTCTTTATAATGGCTACATCATCCGTTCAGTTAATTAACCAATTTAGACATGAGCTATCACAAACAGTTTGCAATCCTGGTTAATAATAGCCATAATTAAATAAAATATTAATAGCAATGAAATTAATGGGGTCAGTCAAGCAAGAGTCCTAATCAGAATGAGATGGATGATGAATGTTAGAAAATAAACATACTGGATTTTACGATGGCTGGGAATTTAGCAGAAAAAACACTGCTGTTGTCCTCATTTGACAACGTATTTGCTAAAAATGGAACATTTTGCTATGATTATGTATACTCATTTTCAAGTTTAGGTTTGATGGGAAATCTGATGAATGTTTCAGTTCTCTGGGATTAGAGCTGTGCATACATGGCATATGACAAAGACAGGAAGAAAGGAGGGGGTGGTTCTGTGAAACTGTTGATGGGAAGAAGAACTTTACTATCTTGCCAATCATATCCTCCACACAATAAACAGACAAGGACACCCTCCTGTTACAGTCTTTCACCTGTCAATTTCAGTAACCCTGGAGAGTCGTGGGGGGCACATACACAACCCACAGGATAATTGGACTATAACTCTTCCCCTATATGTTTGTGACCCCTGTGGCTGATAATCAGTCAGGAAGTTAAAAAGTTTAGTGCTTTCCAAAGAGTTCCAAATCCAAGCTTTATCCTTGATTCAAGTGTCTTTGTACCACATGCTCTTTCAGAATAAAAAAAGATTACTTTTTTGCAATTTCTGTGAACATGATTCACCTTACCTTCATGTTCAGGCCAAAATACTGGTCAAATTTAACCAGATCAATGGCAAATCAGACTGTTAAAATGTGGAACGTTCAGTGTTTGTCATGTGTCATATCCACATATTCAAGCAACATGCTGAAAACAGTGGACATGCTAAGAAAGTACAGTTGAAAAGTTAAAAACTGTTGAAAATAATGTGCTCAAATGTAATGGCATGAGACACAATTCTGCAGCCCTTTTACTCTGGAGAGCTAAACTGATCCACATCAGCCAGAAGTTGCGAGTGGAAGTGAATTTGCCTCGCTGTAAATTGCAGTGTTCAACATGTCAACCAGAAGGAGACTGCAAATGTATCTAAATTGCAGACAAATATAAACTCCATTCTAAAACTAGAATGCATTGGTCTTTATTGTGGCCAAATGCTTTTATAATGTATCTTTCATTTTCTTTAATTATTTATTTATTGTTTATTCTTGTTAACCCTCAAAGAAATTTAGGGCCTAGTGTAAAAGTGCCTTAACATCTTGTTATTTTTAACTGTAAAGCAGTGGTACAGGCCACTTTTTAACTCAGCTTTTTAAATAATAGTTATTTAACACAAATGTTGAATGTCTTTGCAATGTCACACGTTAGATGTGTCCAACATGATGAATTAAGCTGTGGATGAATCTGATATTACTCACAAAGCTGCACAGCATCCAGTATGAGTTTATACATAATATCCAGAATGTCTCACATTGTAAAAGTGATGTTCCAATCTTGAGGCAGATACCTTGACTGTAACTACTGTGAGCCAAAAATTTCAGTGTATGATTTATATTCGAATACATCTTTGTTGATCCTAAAATGCTCAAAATATTAATTACAAGATCTTGAGACTCCCTCTGGTGTCAAGTTCATAATATTTAAACCCACTTTTGCTTATTTATTAATCCATTTCCCCCCATTTTTGCGTTATTCTTATCTTTGTTTTCCTTGCTTCTATACTTTTAGTTAGGACAAAAGAATGTGAAAAACTTTTTATCATTTTTTTTGTCAAAAACGTTTGACAATGTATGAAAACAGTTCATACGTGAATTAATTAATTTTTGTATATCACATATAATGTGAGTCTGAAAAGTAAGGGTTTCCGCAGCACATGTCATGGTTTCACCATGTAAAGCCTGCCTCAGGATGGCATCAGGGACTCCCTCAAGGGTAAGTGTTGAGGACAAGTCAATGAGAGCATGTGAAAATGTAGACGGAGCCTTGAACCTCATGAGTGTCCCGTGATTCACTTTCAGTCTGAGACTTCTTTGGTTAAAGGCATTGATGCATATGCCTGATGCCAGTGAGGACTGAGCAACATCAAAGTCTTGGTGCTTTGTTCAGTCTGTGTTATTTTCAGTTTCTGTGCACTTTTTTAACAACTAACACGCCCCTGCAGTTCACCAAAACACAAACTGGACTGGCTAGAAAGTGTAGACATAGAGTAGATGTAGAGTTATATTAAGTCAAGTCTGCACACGTTTGGTTGTCAAAAGCTAGATGCTAGCTGCTAAACTCAGTTTTGGCACATTTGATACAGTTCTGGTCATGCATGACTACATTCCTATGAACCAAACCTGGATCCTGGTCATTAAATTCGCCCTTATCAGGACAACTGAATATCTTGTGATCCGCTAGCAATAGCATTTAAAGCCTATCGTAGTTCTAATTGTCTTTTAAACAAAGTTGCTTTATCTATATGTAGTCTATAAATGCTCCTGTGTTATTCACTTTCAACAGTTTGGTTTGGCTAATGGAAGGAATCCTTCCATTTCATTCAGCTTTAGTAAACTGTTTTAAAAATGCCAAATGCACTTTTCCCATGCCATTAAAACCAATAATTTTCTGTCAGTCAAATACGATGCAAAATCAAAATCAAAGAAGATAAACTAGAATCCATTTCTGAGTGAAAATGTGAAGTTTCTGAGGTGCAGAAAGGGTGGCTTCTCTTATAAGAGGAAAAATAATATTCATGCTGCACATGCTTTTATGCTATCATTATAATGACTTGAAGCAGTTTAATTGGGATATGAAGATATGATCGATAAAAGTAGTTGTCTGGTCAAATCAAGTAAATAAGAGAAATGGTGTGTATCTAATAAGATTATCAATACACAGCAGACACTGTACATTTCTAACATCACTACCTTGTTATGTGTATGATTTATTCAAGTACAGCCAAATGCCAGAACTGAGCGATCCTGAAAAAAGGGCACACACAAATGTGCTTTGGACAAAGTTGAAAAGAAGATAAAATATTACATTTGTATTGAAAAAATGGCTTACAATCAACATTGCCTGTGTCCAGCTTGACAGAGACGAATTAGACCTTGTCAGTCAGCTAAGTTAACTAAAATTAGATCAGATTTTTCCTTTTCAAGGTAAAATATAATTAATATCATACTTTTTATTTTTGCGAACTGCCCTTTTCTTAGTCTTATATGTGGAATAGACTCTTGAAACCGACTCTATTGATTCCTGTCATTCAGAATCGGAATCTTGTCTGGAGTCTAATCCAGTGTTGGAATTGATGGCATGCCAGAATCAAATGCCTTGAAGACATAGCAACAGTAACCAAGTAAGTGGCAGGGTCTATCAAGAGGTCAGTGGGTACCAATGGTTTGTTTGTGTGTGTGCGTGTGTGTGTGCGTGTGTGTGTGCGTGTGTGTGTGCGTGTGTGTGTGTGTGTGTGTGGCCAGAAAAACATTATAAGATGAACAGTATAATCCATTAGGAGTACTAATCTATCTTAAAATAACTTAAACTAAAAGCAAGTAGAAATATAAATAGACAAGTTTTTCTTTTTCTCCAGTGCTATTTTAAAAAGGATATCTTTTCTTTAGCTCAAAAATAAACCTAAAATAACATTAACTGTATACAAAAAACATATATATATAAATAAAGTATTTTATAAATAAAGTATTTATATAGATTTTAAATAAAGGTCATTTTACAGTGTGCGTTTAAGGAGGAGTGGTAGTTTGGATGTGATTCTTGTATATAGCAAATGGTAGGGTGGTGGCCTAGTGGTAGGATACTTGCCTCTAGACCAAGAGGTCATGGGTTCAAATCCTACCTTCAGCACCACCACTGGGTTCCTGAGCAAGACCCTTATCCCCAAGTTGCTCCAGGGAGACTTTCCCTTGTAGTTAGGGAATGGAAGTCGCTTTGGATAAAAGCGTCTGCTAAATGTATAGTGTTTGTGTTTAGGAAAAGGAAATACTTTAGTTAGCAGTTAGGAGCAAATTTGTGTGTGAACTATAGCTCTGATTTAATTCTGATTTAGAAGCCTGACGTCCTGGGGAAAGAAACTACTTCCACCCCGTATGCTACAGAAGCTTTTACCAGATGGTAGGAGAGAGGAGAGCATGTGGGAAGGGTAGGTAGGGTCATTCACAAGGCTGATGGCTTTGCAGAAACATCATGTGGTGTAGAAGTCTGTGCCTGATGGGAGACCACAATCATCTTTTCAGACGTACTCACTGTCCACTGTAAGGTCTGTAGGGTGATGCAATTTCCAAACCAAGCTATCTTGCAGCTGCTCATGATGCTCTCTAAATTCCCTCAGTAGAATGTGGTCGTTGTGGGGAGTGAGCTCTCCTCAGTCAGGATGCAGAGACACTGCTTCGCTTTCTTGGCAGCAGAGCTGATTTTAAGGAACAATGTGAGGTTCGATGTGACATGAACACAAAAAAACCTGAGCTTGTTTAAGTCCGTGCCATGTTGTTCTGTGTTTTGCATTGAAGGGATTCAGCACATCTGGAAGGGAGGTCTCACTGTCACAGGTATCGTAGGTGGAGATGTCCTGCCTGGATGCCCTGCCACATGTGCCATGTTGTTCTAACTGCCCGGGACAGGTTGGCCCTGTTTGTTCTGAGGGCTGCCTTACCACCTGATTTGAAGGCAGTGTCTTAAGTTCTCAGAAACCTGTGCACTTCTCCACTCATAAGTAGTTTCAAGTTGAGGAGTGTGGTGATGGTCTTAGAGGCCATAACTTCGTTTAAGCGCTTGCTAGAATTTCCAGTCACTGATGTCGTCTACTCATCCATTTACGTTTACGGCATTTAGCAGACGCTTTTATCCAAAGCGACTTCCATTCCCTAAGTGTGGGGGACAGTGTCCCTGGTTGTCTTCCCTAAAATATGTTGAGTCACTGTAATCTAAACAGTTCTGAAGTGCAGAAATGGCTTCTGGGGGCCAGGTTTTTGTTTTCTTCAGAATGGGCTTTGGGATTAAAGCATAACAGAAATGTGATCTAAGTAGCCAATGTGGAGGCAGTATAGTATTTATAGATAGTAAATATTCACAGTATTTTTGTTAATTTAACAAAATAAACCCAGCTCCTTTTATGGTAACCTGTACTGTATTGTACAGTAATTGCCTCGGAGGTAAATATGCATGGTTTCCTCTCACAGTCCTAAGACATGCATGTCATTCAAACTGATGATTCTAAATTGCCCCTAGGTGTACTTTTTCTGGACAACCTCCAACTACGCTGTAGCTTTGTGAATCCTTTTGTAATGTATGGTATTTTTATTTCATTGGTTTTGTTTAGTCAAAAAATACAGAAAACCGTACAATTTAGCCAGTTATAGTGGTTTTAATAGCTTCTACAACCTTTCACTAATAGCTTCCTTGACTTTCCGGCTGAAGTCACTTAACTCTGCAGCAAAAGAGACCATTTTCCTGTGTTTCAAATCTCCATTGTTAAAAAAATCCCATTACGCGTATAAAGGTGACTTTTCCTTTCAGTGTGGTGACATAGAGAAGTATGCAGGAAGGACACTGGAGGAGAGACAGCAAGAGAGAAGAAAAGAACCTATTGATTGACTGAGCTGCCTGTTTCCAACCTTCCCCCGTCTCTGAGTTGTACACTGCTTCCTTTTTCATTCAGGAGCAATGATCATCCTTTCTTACTTTCTCTCTCTCTTTCTCTCTCTCTCTGTGGGCTTGCTCTGCTCATTTAACTTCATTACTGTGGATGACAGCCAGAAAACCAACAAACAGTGCACAGCCTGGTCCCGTCACCTGCAGGTCCACCACTTTGCTGTCCCTTCACTGTCTCCTGTGGCTTATTCAGGACCCATCTCCCCTGCAGTCCAATGCTCAATTGCATTGATAACAGTCTGACAGGCCACAGCAGAAGCCTGGCAACAAATCCCTGCACCATTCAATCCCTCCCTCCTTTCAGCAAGGTCACCCATCCCCCACTGACCACCCAACTGCCAGCTACAAACCGTCTCCAAATGAAAGCATTTCTCTGAAGTGTTGAGCATGCCCTTCCACCAGCTGGGTTCTGGAAGGAGTCTGTGCATGTAGGCCACTGTGGAGATGGTCCAGGCATGCTTCCAGCACATTCAATATTAACAAAGCAAAATTTTTCCTCCACATCAGCTACCATATTGAAACGATGTTTGTATGAAACAAAATGCCAGAACACAGCGTGCACAGGAACGTATGTGTCTATATATATTTCATGAACACACAAGTACAGTGTATCAATTAATAAGAGAGGTTAATGCAAAGAAAAGTCAATACAAATAGCTTCACCAGAAATGCTTGGAGACGGACTCAGATAAATGATGATGGAATCTATGGGGTCCAGGAACCCAAGAGATATCGGGCAAAATGTGAAGAAATTTACCATCGACCTGTTTGGCCAGGTGTCTCTGTAGTACCTTCCATGTTGCGCATAGGCTTGATCCACAGGATGACAAGCGGACCTGATGCATCATTATGCAATTCATCTCACGCTCTCACAGGGATAAGATGTCGATAATAACAAAGGCCCAAACATCTGCGGTGCTTACACAGAACAACATAAAGATCTTAAAAGACTTGCTGCAGGAATTCAAAGATGGCAAGAATAAATGAGGCCACTGGTGAAGAAATCAAGAAAGGAAAGCGAGGTCTGGTTTCAAGAAGGAAATTGATATTAATAGGGTAAGATAAGATAAGACAACCCTTTATTTGTCCCATGAGTCGGAAATAAAAGCTACACAATGCAACAGTATGATATAAAAAGTACACTAAACCAATAATACAAAGGTATATAGTTTTTAAATATAAGTATAAATATATGTATATATATATGTGTATATATATATATATATATATATATATATATATACACACACACACACACACACACACACACACCTATATATACCTATATGAATGTGTGTGTGTACACCTTGTATATATGTACAATTGTATGTACGCAGAGGAAATATATGTACAAACACAATGAATGACTCTATACAGTGGAAATATACACGTACACACTGGAGTGTCATCATTTGCTTGGTAACAGGAGACAATGACAGAAACAGTAAAAATGCACCAAAAATGGTAAAAATTGATCTGTAATAGCCTGTGATTCATTTGTGTAGGCTAGGATCAGCGATCCTTTCAGGTTCTGGCCTAAACTATAAAACCATTAACTGACTTTTGAGACATTTGTCTTATTTCTGCACTCATATTGGTTAATTTTTATATTAGAACTAAGGGAGTTGGGTAGATATTCTGGTTCATAAGGAACTTTTATTTTAATGCTACCTCAACTTTTTTGGTGTAACTTGAATATTAGTCTTCTTAGTGTACATTTAGATTAATATCTTGGGTAAGCACATTGAACCTATTTTAAATGTTGCTGTAGATAATTACTTCTGAACTGGGCTGATACAATTAATACAGTTTTAGTTTTAGTGCAACATAGTCCAAGTGAGTAGCAGTTTATTCTGGCTGACACTTCTTGTTATTTGTCATGTTGTGCCCGGTATGTGGTGAACGAGGCGCAGACGCAGGCGCAGATGCAGGTTTGATGGTTTTTATTAACCAAACACAAACTCAAAACACCTAAGGAACACAAAGGGCCCAAAACACAAGGAAAACATAAAACAGCAGAAACATGAGTGACAAGAAGTGTGTGGGTATGTGTGAGAGTTGACCCACACAAGGGAATTAACAAAGGCACTTTAAATATACACAGCACTAAGAACTAAACCAACCTGCAAACACAATCACTTTCCACCAACACATGACAGCTGACACAACCCGTGAAGCTTGACATTAAACACCCCATTTCAAAGTAAAAGTCCCACACATAACTGAAACAATAGCATCCTCTATTGGCCGCTGACCGGAAATGTCACATTACACTGGTCAACAATTTATTTTTTTTTTTACAAAAGTCATGTTACTGAAATAAAATGAGTCATTTCTTATCTATTTTTATGTGCTTAACACGAATATGACAGTCAGAAAGCAAAATTAGCTCTAGTTTTTTTGTAATCTTTTTTTTGTAATCTAGAATAATTTTGTAATTATTGTTTACATCATGAAATGCATGCCAGTAGTAATACGCCTACCTGTAAAAAATAAAGTCATAGACTTCTTCTTAGATTTATTTGCCTGTCTCTTGTACAGCTGTTCGGGAGCATCTCTGGTGAGTGTCCAACATTAATCAGCCATTAGTTTCCCTGGTATCTTTGTTCCATTGATGCAATATCATGATTGCATCAGAAGTACTGCACTGCATCAGAAAATGATGCAATAAACTCTGGATGATGTGTGCATTATGTGATAATGTGATGGTATTATGCAATATTATGCAATATTGTGATGCAATATTACATCATTCTAGGCTTATTTAGGATGTTGTTACAATCCTACTGGATAAATTTACATGGTGAAAATGAACTATATGAAATATCTTCAAAACGAGAGCCATTAAAAATATTCGGGTTCAGCACACCAAGATACTACAGATTAGGACCTTTTAAAGTCAGTAACAATTTCAGTTTTGACCAGTGTTATTGTACCCATTCCAGTCTTTATTTTTGTTACTGTCTTTGTTGCCTGTCAGTGTCCAGACTAAGAGCATTCATGGATAGATATTTGGAGAAAAAACCCCAACAAAGACAACTTCTACCAGGATAAAAAAGGATAGATTATTGGCATATATAAAAGTTTGTGAAATTTCAGATTGCAATGTAAAAAGCCACATTCTAGAAACTAAACAATTATCTTTTAATATTTGCTTTAGTGAGAAAAAAAAAATCAAATCCTTTATCATAGTTTTAGAGGTTAAGAAATCTTTTAAGATCTTAAAAATAAGTCCCCTGGAAATTGTGGTCTTGTAGCCAAAGTACACAACTCCATTATTTGAGACAAAATACAGATGCTCCTGGTCAAATATTACTTCAGTACAGGTAATATACAGTCAAGATTTTACTAACGTACAAGAGGACTTGCTTTCAAAAATAAGTACTCAAAAGCCATTTTCTTTTTAATGTCAATGCATTGTTTTATTGTTGCCACAAAGCATTTTTAGATCCAAATGATTCTGAAACCTGCTGTCCCGTGCTGTCTTGTTTGTTGAACCTGTAGAATAAAAAGAATACAAAGCTTACAAAAACGCAAGGCACGGTCATTTTATTATTTTTTAAACACTCCCGCTTCCCGCACAAAACAGTATGCCAGTGCTCTGACACCACTCTGGCAGTGTGTCTGTTTTGTACATCAGGCGGGAAGTGGAACTGCTGTAGATGCATCTTCCTCAAAAAATAAAACAAATAAAACATCTACCCTGCCTTAAAATTCCAGTTACACACCTCTGCCTTTCTAACTAACCAAAAGAAATACTGCTTAATGCCAAACAACAACAAAAAACCTAATACACCTTATATTCATTAACAACAAAACCAAAAACACTTCAGGCAACAAAGTATTGTTTAGAAGCAGCATCTGTTCAGTTGTAACATCTGAAAGAAAGGCATTTCTGTTGCAAATGCAAATAGCTTGAACAACTTGTTTTGACTGACTTCTAGCGTAGGCTATTGTCCACTTGAGGTCTTCACTGGTGACAGGTGAGAGGTCCGGTCAAGGTAGTCGAACTTTAAGAATTCTCTTTTCAGCTTCAGATGAAGCTGGTTTGTGTTAATTAATTCTTCCTCTTCTTGGGCTAAAGATCAATCCAGCTGCACCAAAAAGCTTTTTACAGGCAACAGAGGTGGACAAGGCTGCATTCAGCTTGAGTGATAGGTTGGACACAGCTAAGTAAGGTGTCAGCATGCCCATACTTTCAGCACTGCATGCCAGGTATGCATCTGCTTGAGTAGTTGTGTTATTCTGTGTATGCACATGCTTTTTATTAGGAAACCATCTACAGTATAATCAGCAGTGCTTAAGGAGTTGTCAGCATGGTGCAACAGAGGCCGATCATGGTCAGGAAGGATCCTTGATGTAACTGAAGCCTAAATTATAAACAATTATATTTTATTATTATAATTTTCATCCCACACTTAATCATCATAATTAAGCAAGTACACAAATTCAGTGTTCCAAAAAAGGCGGAAATCAAAGTCAAAGTCAAAGTGAACTTTACTGTCATTCAGACTATATAACAAACATTGAATATAATAAGTATAAACTATGATAAGTATAAACAGGAGGGAGGTTCTGATGATTTTCTCTGCCATCCTCACTATGGTGGTGCAGCTACTAAGCCAGACTGAGAGGCTGCTGGTCATGATACTCTCTATTGTGTCTCTGTAGAAGTTTGTGAGGACAGGACAGGGAGGTTTGCTCACCTTATCCGCTGCAGAAAGTGAAGGCACTGCTGTGTCCTCTTGACAAGGGAGGTGCGGTTTGTAGTCCATGTCAGGTCATCTGTGATGTGCACACCCAGGAACTTGGTGCTTCTCACTGACTCCACAGTGTTGCCATGCATTATAAGTGGAGTATGTGTCATGGTCTTCCTCTTGAAGTCAACAGTGATATCCTTCATCTTGTTGACATTCAGTGACAGGTTATTGTCAAGTAGCTTCATTTTTTCTCTGCATGCTGAGTCATCTTCATTGGTGATGAGGCCCATTACTATTGATGATGTGGTTTGCGTTATACTTTGCACAACAGTCAAGAATCATCAAGCTGAACAACAGAGGGCTCAGAACAGCCCTGAGGGACCCCAGTGTTCACGATGATGGCCTCAAAGGTGTTTTTCCAAACATGTACTGTTCGGGGTCTCTTTGTGAAGATGTTATCCAGTTTGAAGTGCTCCAATATCCAGTTGCACAGCGTTGATGTCTAGTGGGCCAAGTTTTCTTACTGAGTGCTGGAGGATGACTGTATTGAAGGTGGAGTCAGTGAAGAGCATCCATACATAACTGTTCTTATTCTCCAGATAGGCCAAGCTCAGGTGAAGTGCTGCTGATATGGAATCACTGGTGGTGTGGTTAGGGAAATATGCAAACTGAAGTTGGTCAAACGTTGTAGGGAGTCATGTGCTCCTTGACCAGTCCTTCAAATCACTCATCATCAAGGGAGTGAATGCTATATGGCGGTTGTAACTGAGTGTTTATGCTGGTGACTACTGAGTACACACCTTGGTATGTTGTCAGGACCTGCAGCTTTCCATGGGTTCAGCCTGTGTAGGCTCCTCCAAATGTCAGCTGGGTCATTCAGACTGGATTTTACTTTTGTTGTTGTTGTGTTGTTCTTTTCTTCAAACTGGCTGAAGTAGTTGGTGGAAGGGACCTGTATTCTGTGATAGACTGAATGCCTTGGCATGCTTTGCTGCTCTTATGCCTCTCATTCAAGTTGGCTTTAGCAGGTCCAAGAGTGTCTTTGTTCCTAGACTTGAAAGCAGCTCTACATGCTCTCAGAAGCACATGCACCTTTCTGGTTAGCCAGGGTTTTTGGTTGACACATGTTCTTGACAATGGTCATGATGGTCTTCCACACACTTGGATATGAATCCCGTCACAGACTCTGCATACTTCTCCAGATTGATGTATTGGTTCATAATGGCAGCCCCTCTGAACACATTCCAATCTGTGCATTCAAAACAGTCTTGGAGTCCTGAAACTGCTCCCTCTGGCCAGTCCTTATTTGCTTCACAGATGGCTTGCTTCTAGTTAGCAGTGGCATCTATGCTGGAATTAGCATAGCAGAAAGATGGTCAGAGTTTCCAAGGTGGGTGTGGGGCGCTGCCCTGAATGCCTGTTTGATGTTTGTGTAAACCTTGTCTAATGTGTTTTCTCCCCTGGTTACGAAGTCCATATGTTGGTAATAATGTGACAGGACTGTCTTCAGGTTGGCCTACTTAAAATCTAAAACGATAGTATAAACACAGTCCAGATTACTATTTTGCATCGCGATGACAGTCCGGTACATTGTGGATAATGTCTTTTGTGTTTGCACTGTGAATAATGGCTGTGAATTACCTCGTCAGGTAGATTAGCTGTCATTTTAGTGTCAGGAACTCTTTGCCTTAAGACAAAGTGTTAGTGCACCAGGTGCTGTTAGTGTAAATACAATATATTGCCAAAAGTATTCACTCACCCATCAAAATAAATAAATTCAGGTGTTCCAATCACTTCCATGGTCACAGGTGTATAACTTCAAGCACGTAGGCATGCAGACCACTTCTACAAACATTTGTGAAAGAATGGGTTGCTCTCAGGAGCTCAGTGAATTCCAGCATGGTACCGTGATAGGATGCCAGCTGTGCAACATGTCCAATCGTGAAATTTCCTTGCCACTAAATATTCCACAGTCAATTGTCAGTGGTATTATAACAAAGTGGAAGTGATTGGATACAACAGCAACTCAGCCACGAAGAGGTAGGCCACGTAAACCGACAGACTGTGGTCAGTGGATGCTGAGGCGCATAGTGTGCAGAGGTCACCGACTTTCTGCAGAGTCAATCGCTACAGACCTCCAAACTTCATGTGGCCTTCAGATT
>JBBJLS010000006.1:10200857-10214199 GCA_037577275.1 Bryconaethiops microstoma
AATAAAACCTTTATCATCATTATGTCTACCTGCGCCTGTGCCTTCAACAACCTGGTTTAAGCCAATATCGTGACAATATGTTGCATCTTCTAGTCCTAAAATTCCTCTTAATAAAAAGCTATTACATTGAATTTTATAAAATAAGCTTCTTAAAACAATTGTATTATAAAACAGTAACAATAATAAAACCATTCCATACCGTTATCAATCGTTGGAGGATTTCAGCTACAGTTTCCAAGGAAAGAAGCGCTACCCAAATAAAGTAGTGCTGAGTTTGACCAGCAGGCGGCGCAGTAGTAGGGTACTTCACCGCTGTTTGGCTCTGTAGGCATGTTACCCTTTGCCTCACTGGACCCTCTTATTAGTAGGTCAACAGTCTTTTTTCAGAAGCTCAGACTTTTAAAATTATTATTTAAAAAAAACTAACATTTTCTGTAAATACTTCTGGTCTGGCGTCTGTGTAGATCGAGTAGCTCGGCCATCCTCTGATCTCCCCTGATCCCTTGTCAGGCAGCTGTTCCTCCGGGTTCTCGGGCGGTAGCCATGTGACTGACTTGGGAAAGTGGTCTGAATTTTTAAATGTGGACGAAACAGGAGCTGCTGTGAAGCGCCGCCCATACAGGGAGACCATAGAGGTTCCGGAATATTAAACAACGACAAGTTCAGATATGGGCCACATGATTTTTTTTCATTCGTACTGTTTCCATGTGGGCTGGGTCCGTGGCGACCGGTGAGAGCTGATTTCCGAACACCAGCAAGAGGAGCTGCCCACCTTCTCCCCATCTGAACCAAAGAAACGTCCTAAACAACTTCTGCTTTAACTTTTCACTTTTGCCACGTTTAAGAGCACGACTGTCAGAATTGTGAACTAAGACTTTGTGAGCAAACGGTCTGCCTTTTAAAGACGTGTGAAAACACGTCCTGTATTAGCCGAGAGAACATTAGCTGAGTTTCGGTCGGCCAGTTTAAATGTAGCCTTCTTCCGTTCGGACTGACTCGCCGACAAAGAAAGAAAGATGAACAATCGTAGCAGACGATATGTGGAGGATCTAAATGTGCATCCTTAGCATTTTTAGCAACTATCTTCTTGTCTACAGTTCTCGATTCAGAAACTTATTTTTAATTTCATACCTAGCCGTACTGCCTTATCAGTCTCAAGCTCATATACAGTTATTAGCTAAACGGTAAATTAACACTAACCGGTGCTAAGTGAGTTGGGATTTTGGTGCAGAAGACATTCTCGAAGTTTTGTTCTGGATGGAGTCTTTGTCGGGAATTTACCGTGTTGGTGCTGTATCAGGCCCGGAGACTGATTCAATGGCCGGCGACTTGGAGTTGATTCAAGGAGGCATTCATTCTTTAGACCCTGTGGTGGATGGAATTTTAATGGGCTCCATTTGCCAGCAGCAGGGATGGGTGCGCATAAACGGTAAGTTGTGGCCCAAACCCTCCTTTACGTTTTTTGGTTAACCTGTCCCTTGTTAATTTAGTCATGTCGACATCTTCAGACACCCGGGGAGCAGGTGTTCTGTAAGGCGCCTGTTATGTTCACCAAGCAACTGTAAATAAAGCGACGAAACTGTTGTAAAATAATTCTCGATACCGACATTCATTTTGTTGTCGCGACGGTGGCTAGCGGGTCGAGCTTTAAAATATAAGTGATATCGTTATCGCGATAAATTACCTCAGTTTTCTGTGTATATGACCGGGGTTTACTGAAAGAACGCTAACTAGCTGCATTCCTCGTGACAGAGTCCTTGGATTTAATCCAATGCAATGTATGATATGCTAAAATTGTGAAAATATAGTTTTACTCTGTCGCCTGCGCCTACTAGTGAATGCAGTCCAATAACAATATTGGTGAAACAGACAGTGACAAACAGCTAGTAAATGCACAAAGATGCAGTGTATGTATGATGAGTATGTTCATTGTGAACTTTCGTTCTCTGCATTAATATTTTGAATGATTATCAGCATGATTTGAGACTTTGAGGTTGATAACATAATTGCTCATATTGCCATTCATTGGCAGGTTATAGTTCTTCTAGGATGTTTTATTAAATATCCCATTCAGTAGGCTTTTTCAGATATGTATTTCATTTATCTGATGTATCGATTCTGGTACCCATGGTGAATGAGCCTGTTGTCCTCTTGTACCACTCATTTTTTTCAAGGAAATAAAGTAAAACATGGGCCGCAATGACACTGTTAAAAATTTACATCTAGTTTTGTCCCAGTATTGGCCATCTGTTGAAAACTCAACCTCATTACACGTTTTCTACACTCAACTCTGAATGGAGAGGAAAACTGGAATGGAGGCAGAGTGCACAGTGTCTTTAGAGTCAATTAAGTAATCTCATCCTGATGAGGGCTTCACCTTGCATACGGTGAATAATCTGTACCACATATTTGTTTTGCATTGTCCCATTTTGCTTTGTTGTCCAGCTGCATTTGCAATGTGCTCTCAAGCCACACTAGTTGTTTTTATTTATCCTTTGCATGCTATTTATCCTTGCTATGCTTGTTGTAGCCACACACTGAGCCACACATCTGACTATGACAGTGATTACATTGGATCCTGTTCCTCTGCTCTCTGTTGAGCCCGGGCTTAGTTGCTAGGCATTCTTCTCAGATACACAAGAGCTCAGATGAATGTTCTTTTAGATATGAAACGAAGAAAAGTGACCACCTAGCTGATGTTTTCAATTGTTTTTGTATAGGACTTACTGGTATGTCCCTTTTATAGCTTTAGTTTTGCATCCAGGTAAACTGACAGCATGGTTAAAGTTTCATGTTTCTCTGTCTTGTGTACAGTTTGCTCCTTAGATATACCTGTTTCTTGCGTGTTTTTAACCTAGGCTATTCTTTCCTGTCCTTCTGAATATAATATGCTCTGTTTTATGCTGCCTTGTCTCTTTGGGTGGGTAGTTGCAAATCAAAAAGCATGCTGAAATTTTTTCCCACACTGCATGGCATGAATTTGTGCAGTGGACCAGATCATTGAGGGAAAGCAAAATGTGACATGACCTCCACACAAATGTCTGACCATTAGGAGGTTTGCTTTTTTGATGTGTTTACAGTTTTCGAGCCTTGTGAAACTTCCTTTTCTGTACTAGGAAGCACTGAGCTTGTTCTGGTGGGCCGAAGGTCAATGTTTCTCTGTTATAAGCTTCTGCAGCTCAAGCAGCATGTTTTCAACTTTGTTTCTTAGATATGTTTGGGTTGACTAAGGAAGATGGGAGAGGATGGAGGCGTTAACAGACAGTTCTGTCTTGCTGTATTCTTGGTGGACAGCTCCAGCCCTCAGTCGTCTCTCAGGATGCATATTCTACTGTTTCCTCCCTCCACCCTACCGGCCCCTCAGTGTCATGAAGATCAGGGTTGCGATGTAAGCAAACCTTTCTGTGAATTACTTCAATGGGCACCAGCACATTCGTCACTGTGTTCCAGGAGCAAATATAACTTAAGTTGTGCTGCTCTCCAGCTCCATTCCCTTTTCTCTTTTGTATATCTCCTCATTTAGGAAAAGCTTGCCTTAGTTCACTCCTTCTTGTGAACATGAGTCATGTTAAGTCATACAAAACCTTGTGACAAGCGTCTTTTTTCCCATACTTGAGATTTTTGTGTCTTCTTTGTCCTGGCTTTTCTATCATTACTGTTGTTTGATGGCTGTCAAGTAGGTCCACATGAATAAAGTCGTTGTTTCACTGTGGGGCAGAGTTGCTGTTTTTAGCCATTTAAACTGAATCCAAGTAATTTCATTAACAAGTAATTTTGTAACTTTCTGTTTATTGTTATGAATGATGAACACTGTCAAAAGCCAAAAGGATTATTATTAGAGTTAGGTTGTGGTTTCTCAGTCTGTTCCATTAATTATTCTGACTTGTGCGTAAGCCTATTAAAGGTTTACTGAAAAAAGGAACTGTGTGGAAAGCATTCATCTTTTGTCCTCTTCCTCTTTGTGTGACCGACTGGAGTCACAGGAGATTTCGTTGAACCACCTGCCTCTAGTTAAAAAGGGCCTTTATTCCTATTAGAACAATTAAAAGACAAATGCAAAATGTTGGCTAGAGTACCTTTTAGAAACCCAGTGAGAAAGAGAATTACATTTTATCTAAACTTTAGGCTCTGTGTTTCTTGTTTCTTTAGCCCTGGTTATGTTCTATTAATGTTACAGGAGTAACAATGTTGCAGGAGTAACAGTATTGACTGTTAGTTCTGCAGAGAAAAGCAGATATCTGTCTGTCCTCCGCCCTTTCCTTTAATAGCAGCCTGGTGGGCTGAAGACAGCAGTCTGGGGTATAAGGCGTTACGTGACAGCGCAGGAAGCCCCCCACCCCCTTCCTGTTTTCAGTCCCAATTTTGATCTTTCAGGAATAAATGTTATGTCCTGGGAAGTGCATCTGGTTGTTTTACATGGACTAAGGAAGACGAGTAAGGGGAACATAAAGACTGTGCAGATACACAGTCACCACTACTTTGATTCTTGTGTTTTATAGTATTAACAAAAACATAAATTAAACAGAAATATTGAAAGGTACAATGATCATGGCAGTTTTCTTTCTCTCTGGGTCGACCTGAGGATGGGTTCCCCTTTTGAGTCTTGGTTCCTCCTGAGGTTTCTTTCTCCAGCTGAGGGAGTTTTTCCTTGCCTCTGTCGCTTTTATCTTACTCACTAGGGGCTTGGACCTGGACTTTGCAAAGCTGCTTTGTGACAACCTGGTTGTAAAAAGCGCTATATAAATAAAATTGAATTGAATTGAATTGAATATTAACACCAAAATTTTGGGGTATATGCGTATTACTTGTCTGTCTCTGTCGGTGGCCCTAGGACGTGCTGGCGACTGTGCAGGGTGTACCCCGCCTTCACCAAGGGTGTACCCCGCCTAGGCTCCAGCCCCCCCCCGACCCCGAGTGTGGGGCAAAGGGGTAGAAGATGGATGGATGGATGGATGGATGGATGGGTATTACTTGCTTTAAACACTTTATTTCTTTGTATGTCTAAAAAATTGTTTATTTTTTAAAAAAATTTTCACCACATTTATTTTATGTCCATTACATATATGACTCCATAAGTCTGCTGAAGCCTGTAACCTAAGCAGCTGTTCTGGCAGTCCACATTATCCCTCTTGTGGCTGAATGGCAGAATCAGACAGCTCTGCAGCTCTGTGAACTTTCTCTACAACACGTGTCTTCAAGTCTGGAGAAGAACAGAGATTTAGTCTGGCCTAGTCTGAGTGTGATGCCGACCCTGTAGTATAAAACAGAATAAGTAATATGATTAATCACAGATTTGATTCAAGTTATTTTAGAAACAACATATTTACTTTTTAAGAAAGTACTAGTGTTACCACAGTCATGTCTGTTTGTTTCCTGCCTTTGTTTTTAACATCACACCCACCCAGTCTTCTAGGAAAAAACCTTATGTATGAACAGCCGGCCTGGTTTGAACAGTGCAGCCTGATAGGCTAATGTGGGCTAATGTGGATGCCTGGACCTAGATTAATCCTAGCTGCCCTGGTTGAGTCATTACGTTGATAGGACTATATTTAAACTGAGTTTGAAAAACTGCTAAGTGCTCCTATGTGTTGTGTATTTCTTGTGATGCATTGAATTTTGTGTGTGTGTGTGTGTGTGTGTGTGTGCGCGCACAGTACAATCGATTTGTGTGGGGAGGTGAAGGTAAACATATTAGGTAGGGAGGAAGAGCGAGTCGCATCTCATTGAAGGATCCCATGACAACAAATGCATTCCAATAAATGCCATCTAATATCCAGGGAAGTGTCATCCTTTAGCCGGGGCTCTCAATCCCCTGTGCCCAATGCACCCCCCACTGCCCCTTTGCCCTCCCAAATATTTATGACTTTCACATGCCATTGTTTGGTGCTGTGGGAGAGTGAGAGAGATAGATTATGCTGGAATAAAAAAAGGATGAAGAGGACAATACTAGAATGGGCTGCAGGCAGACAGCTCAGTTAGTCAATAGTTAGAAATGTGTATTAAGTCTGTAAACTGCACATTGGATGACCCACTAACTCCTTGCCAACTGCATCCTTTCCATACAAACATACAATAGGGTGCAACACCACTTCAGCTGAAAAAGTGAACATGGACTGTGAGAAAGCACGGTGACACCATCAGAGCTGATTTTACATTGGGTCTTCTCATACATGTATCCTACATCTGATCCTGAGAGCTAACATTCTGCTATTGGTAAGCATGCCTCAGAGTGCTTGTGCCTCTCTTTAGCTATTGATTGGAAAAGGAACTCCCCCAATGACACACTTTTGAGACATGACCTCAAATTTAGACGATTTAAAAAAGTGGAAAACCAATCCATGCAAAACTACAAGCTGCTTAAAGTTGAACAGGATATGCAAACTTCCTATACCTTTCCCTAGTTTTTGCACAATTCCCCATGTTTTGTGCAGCCCTCCCTCAATTGCATATGCATGAAGGAGAGAAATGCATGCACATGGCGTATTAGCTGCTTATTTAGGCTCATGCATGAGTTTTGTGTATGAACTAAACGCAGATAGCATCCGATTTGCAACTTCAGACTGTCTTGAGTATTTCTAATTGCAGTAATTACATTGTGGTAATTACTATCAGTTCTTTTCTGAAATGCTAGTCCTGAATGTGCTAATGGAGTTGAATGTAGGCTGTGTAAGAAATGTGTACTGTATGACTGCTGTACTCCTCAAAGCCTCCGTTTTGTGATTGACTGGTTCAATTTTGCAAAAAACTGGCTGCCTTCATGAGAGGTGCCTCAGGCACAAGTAATGAATATAGTGGTGTGTGGGGGTGGTGGGAGGAGGCCCTGTTGACAGATAGTTCAAAATGTAATGTGGCAGTCTACAATGTGATGGATTCAGAAACGAAATGATAATTAAGTCTAGGTGTTATAGATCCTGGATGGTGCTGATGTACCCACCACGGCAAAAAAACATTTCTGCCTCTGCACATCATTAGTGGGGTGTTATTAGCCATGAACAATGATCGAGGGTAGTAATTATCGAACTTGCGCGTATGGTGGCACAGTGTGCACCATTGTGTCTGCATTATTCAAAGCCTTTGTAATGGAACTGTGCTACATCCTGCCTCTGCACCACGAGTGCATCACACCTGTGTCAAGGCACAAACAAATAAGATGGAGTGCCTTCTCAAAGTCAGGGGAAAGGACACTGCAGCGATGGCGCAAGTCGTGATAGATGGCTGTTGCATTAGTGAGAGGTGGGCTGTTCAATTAATGTGCAAAATGGCACTCAAACTCTAAGGGGAGAAGTCTAGTGAGCACTTACAGCCTGGAAAATGGAACAGGCATTTATATCAAACTCATGACACTTTACAACCGCTGTCCAAATTGGAGCCAAATATATTGTTTTCCATTAAGGGTAATGTTTTTGAACAAACATGTTTACCAGTAATATTTCATCCAAATAAAGAAGGGGAAATAAAAGAAAATGTGGTGGTGGTGGTGGCAGGAATGCTTTCAGGGCTGAAGTCGAATGATCACTGCATTATTCTCTTGTCATAGATGAATTCTGACTGAGACAAGAAACTCAGGGCAACTTTTTCACTGTGCAACCCATCCTGTTCCCTAGTGTCTGTCTGTGGCACTTGCTAATCAATTAAGAACACTTTTGCCCTAAAACCTCTCCATGTGCACATTGATTCTCTTGTTAAAGTCTATGCTATGAGGTAGCTGTCTGTCTGAGATTTATGAGCCATTTGGGTCTTAACCAGGTTGCAAATAGACAGTGCAGACATTATCTTGGACAGATGAGATGATCAACTTAAAGGGCAACTTTTTAAATTTATGACCACCTAGAGAAGCACCGTCCTCTTGGGGCTAGACAACCTCCTTTCAAGAACACAAGGTTCACTGTGAGGCAGTGGCTTTATTCTAGAACAGATGATGTATGCCAGAACAAAAGTGACATGTTGGAGAAGATGATAAACTTTTTATGCTGAAAGTTGCACCAGTACTTTCTACAGACAGCATAAATTACCTTCTCAATAAACTCATACAAGAGTGTCTTACAGTCCTCTGGTGAGCCATTTACTCACAGTAAGAAAATAGAGTTCTCCCCTTAAAACTTTTCAACAAGCTCATGTAATAGTTACAATCATGCAGTAAACGAGCCATTCATTTACGCCGCCAAAGCAAATAAGGCAATTCATTACAGCACCCAATTTAAATGTTCTAGAATCCGCTCAGACAGGGAAACTGAAAGAGGTCAGCACTAGAAAATAGCCTATTTTAATCACTGTAAGCCAGTAGATTCCTGTAATGTACAGAAACACAGACCACCTATAACATTAAAACCACCAACCTAGTATTGTGCCTCTCATGCCACCATAACAGCTCTAATACATTAAGGCACAGACTCCACAAGACGTCTGAAGATCTGGCAAGCAGATCTTTTGTTGTGAATATATGTTGTGAAGTGGGGCCTCCACAGATTAGACTAGGTTATCCAGGGCATCACACTGTTTCCGCTGCCTTGCCTTCTTCCCAAAGTGTATCCTGATGCCATCTCTTCCCCAGGTAAGCAACGCACATACACTCGGAAAATAGGATTTATCGGACCAGGCCACCTTCTTTCATTGTTCTGTACTCCAGTTATGATATTCACATGTCCATTGTTGACTCTTTGGGTGGTGGACGGGCACTCTGACTCTGGTTTAGAGCTACACAGCCCCATCTGTCACCTTTCTGTCATAGCCAGCACAAATGTTTTCATAGCCAGCATGAACTTCTTCAGACATACATATAAGTAAGCCTTAGGTGCCCATAACCCTGTCGCTGGTTTAAAGATTGTCTTGTCTTGGACCTCCTTTGTTAGGTTCTAACCAAGGCATACTGGGAACACCCTTGACATGCCATTTTGGAGGAGCTTTGACTTAGTCATCTTTGACCCAGCTGGTTAATCTGACATGTGAGGCATTCAGTGCAGCACATAAAGGCCTAACCAGTGGACGAACGCACTGAAATTATATCAAATTCTACTGTTTCCAGTCAAAACCTAATGATTAAAATTACAATAACATTGTAATGAGTGTTGATACACTCACTTACTTAGTGTAGAGACAAACTTTATTCTAAGAAATAAAAACTAATGAAAAATGAGACATATATTTTTTAGTTGCCAGAAATCATTATGTCTTCTCTAAAGGCCTAGAAGGCACTGATGTTTTACATTTACATTAGCGTTTACATTTACGGCATTTAGCTGACTCTCTTATCCAGAGTGACGTATATCAGTGCTCAAGTAGTCCACATCTGTTCTTCAAACCTGTAAAGCTATACTTAAATCAACGTCCGCTATTCAACCAAGTTACTGCAGGCCAAGTACACCTAAACAATTCCTGTCAAAGATAAGTCGGAGGTTAAGGAAAAAATAAGGATGGCATGGAGATAGAAGTAAGTTTTTTAAGTGAAAATGGGGAAGAAGAAATACATAAGCAGAAACAAGAGGCATAGTTAGTCACCAAGGTGCCTAACTATGTCTAACTATGTTTCCCCTCTAGGTGCAGGGATAGATGCTAAAAAATGTAGGATGTAATATAGCTCAACCAGATTTGCCTCTTTTGCAGCTCATGCAGAGCTGGGCTCTACTGGTGAGGCTCAGGTTTGATTCCACTTGCCATCTGTGACTGAAGGTCCATGAGGTGGTTTTCTCATTCCCTAAAAACGTAATGTAATACCATGTCTGCATGTGTCTGACACGATAATAGAGTCAGTTAGTGCCCTTCTCTGACCAGATGAAGTTTCAAAATACTGTGAGGAAAGTGATTCTATTGGAATGAATGTTAGCAGTCACCTCTCTTACAATGAGGGTCAGATGTACTAACTGGTACCGTGGCAGTGCAAAGTGAACCGTGATGTGACTGCTATATGCGCTCACAATGCTCCTGAATTTAATTTACTACGACTGTGACTTATCACACCAATATCGCCAACAAGCTTGAGACAATACTGAAAATGAGACTTTAGTGACAGAGATATGGGTGTTAAGAAACTAAGCTCTTTATCACCAAAACATTTTACAAAGGTGTAAGGCTTTTGTCTCTGACTAGCTGCTGTGTCTGTTGCCATTGTTTATCGCTTTACTCAATACTCTAAATGTTTTAGTTTACACTTGGTTTCAAAAGGAGAAAAATCAGCAAAAAAACTTTAGCAAAAGTTCAAAATGTAACACACTGTAGAGAAATCTAAGAGTATGTGTTATCTATGATCTAAACTCATTTTTCTTCCATACCTTGATGTTTTCCTGATTGAAACATGTTTTCTGGGGTTATTGGTTTCCCCACCCCATGATGCCTGGTGACATTAGAATAAAACAGAAGGCATTTTAGAAGCAGGTCGATAAATATTGAGGGAAGATTACCAGAAACCAAGGAAAAGAAGAAAACCAATTTTCTTCTTTAAATTATATGATATAAATTGGGCCTAATCTGACCAAAAACATGGCCTAAAAGGTAATGTTTTTGATTTTAAAAGAAATAATAATAATAATAATAATAATAATAATCAGAAGAAGAAGAACCTTTTGTAGTTGTTTCAACAAATCTCCACAGCTCTCGGTGGTTCCACTCTTATATGGTGCGAAAATGAGAAAGGATTTTAAGTGATACAGGAGGACACATCATTCACACCTGCCCTCAGCGTGTCCTCTACCTTGAAATTTTTGCCAAGTCCTGAGTGGTGGAGCAGGAGGAGATGAAACACCTGCAGGGAACTCTGTCTGGTTATTACAGTAGCACTCCAAATTGAAAGTCAGTTATTTACCTGAGTTTGCTGACTCAGCCAGAGCAAACCACAGACGCTTGTCCTCCCTTGAATGAATGAAGAGATTTGGAGAGACACTGAGCTGCTCCACTTTTCATGCATTATACAACCATAATGAAAAATGTAAAGGAAAAAAAGAGATTAAGCCAGGAAAAAGCTGATGGTTTTATTTAGTTGCTAAACAAAAATATGACCTTGAATGCTGAGTTCTTAAAGAATTCCACAGAATAAGCAGAATCAGTAAATTGCCTTTTCTTTGCCTCCTATCTCAAGACCAGTAAGGTAATGCTGCACTAATCTGAGGGCAACATGGATCTGAATATAAAGTTCCTCACCTATGGTGTAATGTCTCTTTTGTTTAAGAAATATGTCAATTTTATATGTAAATATGATTAACAGTAGTGAATTAATAAGTAATTTGTTCGAAGAAATGACAGTTTTCATGTCAAAATATCTTTTTTTTACTCTTTTTCTTTGAAAAACAGGCAGGCTGAAAATGCTGGATTTGTTGTGTCTCCCTAGTAACAGCATGCCCATCCAGATGAAACGCAGGTGCTATTAGAATGAGATGTCTTTGCAGTTCTTAATAAATCAGCAGAGCCTCCAACAATCTGTTTACTGCATTCATCAGTGATTCACAGAAATTGAGTGGAAGGTCTATGTTTTTGCTGTTTGTTTCCTCTCTTTTTCCTCTCTTTTTCCTCTCTCTCTCTCTCTCTCTCTCTCTCTCTCTCTCTCTTTTCCTCTCACACAGTATTCAGAGGAAATTACAGGTAGTGAGTAGAATGAAAGCGGATCAGAGTGAGGTACTGGTATAGTATATGAATAGAAGTTATCATAGATTTCTGCCACTATTTGCTGTATGTTTCACAATAAATAAATAAATAAATAAGTTAGAAATCTATGAGTAGCGGTAGTGTAACAAGCAAAAGAATTTTAGCCTATGCATTTGCAATTTCCAGATTCTTCTACAAGGCTGAGGCAATTTCAGAGGTCTTGAGTGCAAAAACAAACCATTAAAAAGCATTAAAAACAGATCAATTGCAGTTGTAAGTCTGTTCTGCCATTTTTTAAAATGATTTGATACATACAGTTTTTCAGAGGTTTAGAAAAATGGACTGTGACGAAACGAAAGCAAACCAGAAATGGTATTTTAAAGGAAGTTGTATGGGTAGTTACCAGCCTGACATACCGTAAACTGCAAAGTTTCACTGCAGTGCTACGCATGCCTCTCTTTGTTATTATTTTTCAAATGTGAGAGACAGTGAAATTAAATATCTTCTGATACAAATAGACATGACTGTGTTAAAAAAACAATCCAATTCAAATAACTGGAATGCTTATATAACTGGAATGCTTATATTTTTAACAGATTTTTCAAAGTAGAGTTCCTTTAACTCTCCATCTGCTTGCCAGTGGAGCAGGCAGTGGTGTTGGATGCCCTCTAGCCAGCCCTGAACTCTCCACACTCACAGTACCAACATCCAGCGATGATTAAAAGACTAATGAGAGCAGTGTGGAAATCCGCGGCCATCTGGACCGCTTTTATGTTCTTTTGCTTACAGACAGTCAGAAAGAATCACCTCCTGGAAAACACTTTGCTGGCAAGATCGAGACATCTGGTCTGACATCTTTTAGCCCAGGCCTATCCTTCAAATGTGGGTGGTGTGTCTTCGCTGTTAATACACGCCATGTGGAACATTGTTGTGTCCAGTCTTATGTTTGCGAGGTAAGTGCTTGAATGAAAATTCTCTATCAGGCCGCCAAGCTTGTTTTCATTTATAGTGTCAGCCGAATCTGTGCTGTGACTGACAGTCACACCCCCGCACTCCTCAAGCCCCCCCAACACATAGAGCCGGCTTCCGCCTGGCGATCCTCAAAACAATTCATAATGAGCGCACTGAGCTCCAGGCTATAGATAACATGAGATGGAAGGCAAGGGAGAAAAAGAATTACATTCATATGGAGCATCTTAAATTGAGGTAATGAAATGTGGAAAGTGAACTCGGTTGCGAGCACACTATTGGTGTAGCTGTGAGAATCATTGAGTGATAAAAGTTATTAATGGACTGTAGTGGAGGATTTGTGCAGAATAAATGTCTGAAGGCAGATTCCTTAGAAACACTGCTTTATTGTATAGTACTACCAACTAAAACATTCACCCGAATTCAGTACTAAAATAATCACTTTATTTCAGTTATTTTGGGTTATTTCAGGAATGTGTCTTCTGTGGATATTCAGTATTGATGGCTATTGAATATTTAATTAGTACTGTTTAAATACTGGCAGCTGTAAGCTAACAGTGAAACAAGCCAACTCCGCCAACTCCGTTTGTGATTATCAGGTAACAGATACTGCAGGTTTCTCAGCTTTAGGAAATATTGGTATTCATAAGGCAGAATCCCAAGGTGTGTGGGTGGTTTGGGTGGGATTGTATGTTCCTGTGTATGAATGTCTGTGTGTGTGTGTGTGTGTGTGTGGGTGTGTGTGTGTGTGTGTGTGTGTGTGTTTGTGTGTTACATGAGAATGTGATGTCTCTGGTAAGAG
>JBBJLS010000006.1:10217512-10242671 GCA_037577275.1 Bryconaethiops microstoma
TTAACACTACTGTCCAGTAGTAAACAGGTTTTAAGTATAATTTTCCCAGGTGCCTAAGACTTTTGCACAGTACTGTACATGCCTACAAGGCCTCAGTTCCTGGCACATAGATGTGTCAAAGACTGCCATAAAGATTACACCAGCATAACCTCAGACCCTCAGATCTCAGACCTCATACGCTACACTGCATACCCAAGTTGTAGACGGAAAAAACATTTTTGGGTAGGCCTGTGCAAAAGCTTCATTTATGGTTTCCAAACACAAAATGTCCTGCAATGTCATAACATCAGGCTACAGACTATTGCTGACAGCACTACTGCCATTATTTTACCTAATCCAATACTACTACACTATGGTGACAGAATACAATAGCAGCATGCCAACAAAAGTGCTGGATTCACATAAACCTAACCAACATAGCAACACTATTCACTATGAAGCTTATTTAAAGCTTTGACAGACACAACATTTTCTCAGCAAAGACAACATAATGCAGTTCATATCAGACAACTGAGATGTACAAAGACACAGAGAACATAAACTAATCTAGACTATAAGCATCCTAAAATAAAGCATATATTGGGCTTTTGACATATATTTATATCTTACCTTTGATGACTCAAAGCATTGAAATAAACATTTAGACTTGTGATTATCAAATTTACACCTCTGATGACAACAATGTTATTGACTTTGACTTTGGAAATGTGCTCTATTTTGTCAGATACATCTTTTGATCACAGTTGTAGCTTCACATTCAAACACTGGTGTTATGCTGAAAACTGAGGGGTTGAGGCAATGACAGATAGCAATGGTTGCTAAATGTAGCGATTGGAGTGCTGAGAAAAAAAACCCATAGATTGAGGAGAGTGTCAAAACATGAAAAATCTTACAAAATGCAGCTCAATAAATATTATTTCCCATTTGGATTGTGTAGGACTGTGATCCTCGGTTTGACCCTCTCCCCCTTTTTGTCTCAAAATCTAAAGATGAACAGTGCCCTATTTGATGGGCTCTAAATACTTATGCAAGACAGCAACACCTGTGGAAAAAAACGTAGTTTGGTGAAGTTAGCAAACCTTATCCAAGGTTAATGTGTCATGCTACTATGCTATAATAGCACAGGTCTACTCTCACCTGTAATCGCCATATCTGCGACTAACTTGCCAACTGAGGGCTTGAACACAGTTTGTCTGGTGGTGGGATCTGGGGTTCAAATTGAACCAAATTCTTGAATTAAATATGTTTAATAACAAATGATTTAGACCAATCAAATTGTTCTCATATCAAATCTGTGGGTGAAGTTTGTCTTCTCACTGACTTTTTTTCCCCCATTTGACTATTTTGTATCCATATTTGAGAAAGCCATGTCCATTTACTTAGGGCTAACATTCTATTCTGTGTGCGTGGCAGTGAGCTGATGTGCTGGTTCATTTGTGGAGCACTGCTCTGTGACAGTGAAACAGATGTCAGCATCCAGGTGATCCTTTTATTTGATCTCAGTGAGCACAAAAATGAGCACTTTATTCTGCCAAAACACTGCAAGCATCTCAAGCGTGCTTATTTGCACACACGTATGCGTACGTGCATATTTTGATTTATACCAGCAGATGACTTCTTTCCCTTTTCTTATCATGTCTAGACCCATTTTCTACTCTTCTATCCATGCCTTCATCCTTCCGTCGTTCTACACATCCGTCCAGTCATCCATGTACCCATCTCTTTGCTCACTGTCAGCACATGTGGAAAGAGCAGGCAGTCTGACATTAAACTTGTATGCAGAGAGGTCTCAGCTCACTGCCACAACACTTATCTTTTAATTAACATCCACATATTCACAATTCATTACACTCAATTCTTCACATCAATGTACGGCAAATAAGTGGCAAATTATTAGAACGCTAATTGCATTCTACAGCATTAAGGGACTTCATAAAGCTCATATTAAATTAATGCTTGAAAGTCTACTCAAGAGTAGGGGCGAGATATGCAGTATCTGCTATTGTCTGACATTATAAAGAATCTGAAGGTGGGCGCACGTTCAGCCAGATGATAATGTGTCTGCAAGCTTTTATCAGTTCATTATCATTAGTATGCACTTCACAATAATGTGAGTATATAGGTGTTAATTTCTGTAGGCTTCGTCATATATTCTTTCCCTCTGCCATTCCTTCTGTCTTGCTCTCTTTTGCTTTCAGCATTAAAGAACACTCTATTACAGGGGGTTCCAAAGTTGGTCCTGGGGACCCTATACTCTGCATATTTAATGTTTTTCACTACTCTAACACATCTAATTACCACCGAGAAAGCTTGTTAGATGTGAAGCAGCTCATGGAGCTGGCTTGTAACCTACTTACTCGCTCACTCACTGACTTACTCATGTCTAGCAGCCTAAAGTTGTTTCGTGGAGCTTCACTATTCAGTGGTATATTTGCAAAGGACTGTTGTGGTGCCCACAGAAATATAATTGGTTGCAGAAGCGTACTCCCTACTAAAGCTGGTAGTTGACTAGTTATTAAATTATCAGTACTGGAATAAGATCTGCCAACTTCAGCCATGTACTAAGCCCCACAATTGAACTCACTGACTTAATTTTGCTATTTAAACAAAAACCAAACAAATACATACATGCATGCATAAATAAATACATGAATTAATCAATTTCACATCCAAACCAGTGAACGCACCAAGAATGCTGTTATGGTATTGTTCACTGTAGGAACAAAACTAGCATATATTAAATAAAACACCTTGTGTTTGATTATTCTGTTCAATACTGTTCAGTCTAAGGCATTGCACAAAGAACATTTTTAGATTATATAACACATTTAAGATTATATGACACAGTTTCTCATTTCTCGCTCCTTCCTTTTCCCTCCTTCTTCGTCTCTTATGTACACAATAAGAGACGTCTCTTATGTTTCAATGTTCATTTTTCTGGTCTATTCAATTGTATTTTCTCCCACATTGTTTTTCTAATTTTGAATTTCTTTATTGCTTTGGCTTTGTCTTCTGTTTAATACATTTCTACTCATGCTTTTCTTTGACACCTCCAGCTGGTGACACACTACTACATTTGTTTAGACAGATCTTAGGTACATAAAGTTAAAAATGTATATTCAAAATAAACTAACATTTTAAGAAGTCTGAGATGGCACCTGTGGTGGTATCTGTTACAGTTTAAGACCATTTTCAGTTTTGTTGGAAGCTGCTTTTACGCTGCTTTATTTTTGTTTTTATGTAAATACTACAGAGTAAAATTCACTGAAGGATGAATATTGTTTTGAAAAGTTGCTGCGAAATTAAATTTTTGACTGGAACCACAACTATCTATTCAACACTGCATGTGTTACTTGACTGAGCTGCGGGTGTTACCTGACACAATGGAAATCATTCACTTTTCGCCCACTATATTCATTATCTCCAAAAGAATTCCATCTATTTTTTGGACAAGCAAATCTATGGTCTTATCCTTGAGGATCTTTCCCATCATTATTCACAAGCTTCTGATCCAGCCGGTCATTACAGAGCCAGTGGAACTATGGGATTTATAGCTTAGGTGTACCTGCAGTGAGATTTGCCCAGTGTATATTCACAGCCCTGTGGCGTTGTTTTCCTTCATTCAAAACTAGCCTGCCTCGTGAATACTGTGAATGTACTGTTGTATTTATTCATGAAATCTCCTATTTATTAAAGATTGGTGAAAGGTGGAAGAGTAATAGAAGCTTGTGATCATTATCCAATAAAGGGCCCTTTTTTGTGGGTGTGTGGATGAATTAGGGAGTGTTAAGGGAAGTGAAAATGGCACGTGCCACAATTATGTGCGCATTATTGTCAAAAGCCTTCTTTCTCTGGTTGAGTGGTAAATTCTGATTATTAGATGCAGACCAATTCATGCAACAAATGTCAAAACTGTCAGAAAAATGTCAAATAACAATACAAGAAAATACATTAATGCTCATTTCTGTTAGCATCCCCATGATACTTCTAACAGTCCACTATAGTTAAAATAAGGATGAACAATTTTAACTGTTCTAGATTAAACACTAACATTTGAAGTGTTTAATAGAACACAGTTTCTTCCATAGTCTAATCTTACGAGGTCCAAATTTGAAACATTAAGCATTATCTGTAATCTGTCAACATCGATATTTACCTTGTATGTTTATACAGTAACTGTAGTAAAGACTGCTGACACAGAATTACTTTCAACTGCATTTTACAACACTTGATCGAAACGTATTGTTTAGGTTACACCTCATATTTGTTGTCAGTATCTCATGGTATCTCACAAAATTGGTTCCATCCATTGGAAATCAAAACATGATTCTACTGTCATTTTGCGGTTAGGTAATTTGGGGCTAGGTTTCTCAAAGCTTCATGGAGGCTCCTAACAAATGACCTTTCTAATCGTCTTATTATCCCTTTAACCTAAGACCATTCTGTAATGAACTACTGACCTTCTCAGTGCATCCTGGGGTGAACATGGTGTAATGCTGGGCTAAATATCAATTGTTTCACTATCTTTCAATGACAGACAGCATTGCTTTAGGCACACAGCCAAAGGGAAATGAATAAGAAACTCATCTGTTATATCAGTGCACTCAAGTCTAGTGTTAAGAATAGCAAGAACTATTGTAACTGCTTATTTTACATTAGTTTTTATGTTTTCAATATTTGCACATGCGAAAGCAATTCATTAATTAGAATCTGTTTAACCTGTTATTGTACTTGTTGTTTTGTGGAAGGGACTTAATACATGGTATTCTTTAAAAAGATGAGATATTGTATAACTGAAACTCATCTTTTTTTTTTTTTTACTGCTATTAGGATCGAAGGATAGTTTGCAGGATAGTTCACTATGCATTTTGATGGCTTTTTAGTTGACTTCAGTGTGGTTTACGAGTGTGGGTCTTCTCTCAATGTCATTCTGTTCATGTTTGATTCATGAGAGATCATGAATATTTCCTGCTCTTATCCTGCTGGGACCGCTCTGAGGCAGTCCTAAATTTTCCTAGTCACACACATAGACATGACCGACGATGTAGCAATGTGACACCTGAAATGTTCTGAGTATAAGTGTTGGCTTAGGCCTTTCTTAAACATTTTAAACATTTTGGGAATCCAAGCTCTGACGCATAAGGCATTCAGTTCAGCTCCTGAAGACCTAAGCAATGGAAAATTCAATTTGGTTGTGTTGATACAACAGGGAAAAAAACAAAATAAGGAGTAAAACTGCTAGCACTAATATTTTCAGTTTACAATCAACAAGAATAACTCCAAAAAATAAATTAAAATAAGATAAAAAACTGAAAAAATCATCAGGCCTTCTCTGAAGGACTAGAAAGTCCTGAAAGTTCCTCACTGATCTGGTATCAGCTTACTTAATTTTGTTTTACATTGCACGCACTAAATTCCCTGAGCATGTGTTGAGATAATTATCTGTGTTCAATCAACCCTTTGGGTACCTCCACATAATTTTCTCCTGTGATAGTAAACAGTGTAAATAAAGTATTAATTGGGACAGGATTCTTATTATAAAACACTGATGAATTTGAATGACAAAGTATGGGTACTGTGCTTAATGTTTAACAGAGTATTTTACACATACTTACCACAGATATGACAAGCATTTCCATGAACTAAGCTAGGTGATTTTACAACTGCATGTATTCCCTCTTGCCTGAGGCAAAAATCGTAGCCTGAGGCAAACAAATTTATTATCATAATGCCAAATGTTATTGTTTTGATCCATTTAGAATTCACTTTCCATTGTAAATGAGTTTGGTTTACAGGTTTACAGTTTGAGTACAGTATTTTAAATGAATCTTCTCAAGATTATTATAGGCTAATCATGTCGATCATTTGTTCTTTGTGGTTGTTACGGCTGCTGATTTTATAGGTGGTAGCATTAACGTGTGAGGACACACAAACATTCATTATTTCTGGTAAGAAAAAAGAAGGAAAGAAATACAACAAACTGTTGCTGTTGTGATTTATATGCTTACTTGTCTTCTTTCTCCATGAAACCCTGTACTGGTATGGCAAGGTAATATTGCATTTGTTGATGGTAGCCAGTGTTCATTTTAGTTTCAAGGGATGGTGATTGACATACAATGTGTGGGGTTTACTGATGGGGTTTACTTAGTTACATTTACTTACCTCCTCAAGGTTCGAACAAAAAATAAAAATGCAATTTGTCTGACACCTACGACTGACATCTACAGTTTTACAGACTTCCTCCCCTGAGTCAAATTGAGAGTTTGAGCGGCTGCTGTTAGAAACTTCCCTTGACTCTTTTGAGAATCAGAATGATATTCAAGATGGCGGACAGATTCCCTCAAAGCCAAATGTCAGGGAGAGAAATTCATGTCCCAGTCCAGTGTTTGAGGAAAATGCTGTCTGCTCTGGTGCTGCCATCTGGACATTTCTGAAGCATTGACATAATCTTCATAGACCAAAATATCCCAAAGTCCCATGCATCTTCTCCAGTGAAGGCAGTGGCAGCAGCACAGAACAGATTGTACAATAATGCACACTATTTTCAACGCTTTCAACTTAAATTTGTGGTATATTACAGTTATTACATTTTCAATATTTTTCATTTTGACACTTTTATGCTTCCAATGAAGAAAGAAATGTTAACATTGCTCTAAAGTATTAACTGTGGCAATGATTACAGCCATCATCTGTTGGTATTCTGGCCATGTCATCATGTTTGCTGCCTTGAAATCTGAGTACAAACTCTATTAGAAGAACCTTCAAATGATTAAAACCTCCTACTAATGCTGAACAAAGCAGTATGTTTACTTTTCTGAGAGACTTACTTCTAAATGTTTGTCTCAGGTCAGCCAGCTACTTGAAAAAAGTACATTTGTTTTTCATTCTTGATCTAATCTCAATGGTGTGAGTGTATGTTTTCCCTAATGCACAGCTTACCTCTGGGAATGAGGGCGCAAATCTCTATTCTTGAGGGCTGGTGTCCAGCACAGCTTGGTGACTTCAATTCAATTCAATTCAATTTTATTTATATAGCGCTCTGTCACAAAGCAGCTTTACAAAGTCCAGGTCCGAGCCCCTAGTGAGTAAGCCAAAGGCTATAGAATAAATACTATACAATATAACAGTATTATAGAAAAACTGAACACAAACTGTATATTAAAATATAAATATATAACTTTGAGTTATGGGTGTGGTGAGGGTGGACATGCAGGCAGTTGGTGTGTGAGAGGAAGATGCAGTGGCTAGAAGAAAATGGAAACGATTGATCTGCTGCAGTGACCCCTATTCGGGAACAGCCAAAATAAGATATATATATATATATATATATATTTACACAGTGGATAACTGTATTTATTGTAGTTATCTAATGCTATATGATGGCTTGGCTACTTCATGCTTAAAACAATGTGTTTATAAGCCACCATTTCTTTTCTTAAATCCACATCATGATCATCTTCAAAATACCGCCAGTGGTACTTCAATGTAGCACTCAACAAACACAATATCTCAATTTCAAAAAGCCTCAAAGTTATGTTTTGTAGTTAAGATACCATTGCAAAGGCTTTGTGTTAAAGCAGCAATGTCCAGTATTATCCCCACAGGGCTGGTGTGTCTGCAGGCTTTCATGCAGGAGATCACATGGCCACCTATTTTAAGACTGAGATCAACTGATTGAACAAGTAGAATCAGGTGTTCTCCTGCTTTCTTCGAATGAAAACCTGCAACCAGCCCTTTGTAAATCAGATTTTATTAAACGCTCCTTCAGCCAGTGTGTTTCAATGTAGTAGAAATAGTGAAAAGGGAAAGTTTTCTTTTTAAAGGCAAAGATCTTTCCTAAACAAATTTATTACAAATACTAGGGATGCACCAAGACCACTCTTTCCCTTCTGTCACTGACACGAATGAACTTCTTCAACTACTGGTTGATCCCAGGTACCAATGCTAACTCTATAGAAAATAACTATTCAATAAGTGCCTGATATCTATATCATTCCAGTTTAAAACTTAAAATAATGTTCTGTGTCACATATAAAAGCTTACTGAGCTTGAATGAGTCATTTTCAAAATGAACTCTAAAGGCATTACATTTGGAATTGAGTACTTCTGAAAATCTAAAACATCACCTAGCTCTGTTTTCTCCTGATAAAACACAACACTGTAGTCCATTGCCACTTGTAGTCCATTCCATCAGTGTTGTGTTTTATCAGGAGAACACAGAGCTTGATTTAGTTCCTTTCCTCAAACACAAACACGAACCCTAGCAATGAACAGGTGAGTTTAATCAGTTGTGTTTGAGCAGTGAAATCACCAAAATGTGCTGGACACTGGCCGTCCAGGACCGGAGCCGGGCACCCCTGGTTTAAAAATAATCAGTTAATGTATTTATTTCCCTTTTCAAAACCTATGGAAACTGACCCATATTAACCCCGTTATAGTCCTAAGATATACATGTTATTTTAAAGGTGATAAGAAATAATAATTTTATGCTGTAATCTCTGACACGTCAGTTGCTTAGCTTGCAGTACACACTTTTTCAATGGCAGGAGCTGCTCCATCTATATAGACACTTTATTCTTTTTCACTTTCTTTTGTTGATCCGGCTAAAAAATTACCCCTGATCAGCTGTTTCTGTTTATTTACAATGGCAGCGTTGTTCATGTTTACCGAAGTGAAAACGCTTGAATATCACGCAGGTTGCTCTCAAAAAATTTCTATCATGCTGTCAGGCTGGTGATGAGCCGACGTGCCTGCTACACACACAAACACACACACACACACACAAACATACACACACACACACACACACACACACACACACAAACTCACCTGCCACCTCTTCCACACATGCTGCACACAAATTTATTTGAATGAAAACCTGCCGGGACTTTTTTCTTCTTCTGTTTCAGGAGAAATGTAAGAGAAGTGATAGTAGTGCTGATGTTAAAAGGTAAGCATGCTAACTGGCAATTCGCCTTGAAAGTGTAAAAAAGATTACATTAGACACGTTAAAAGCAACAAATACTGACTAGTTTCAGAAACTACTGAAAATACATAATTGAAACGTCATTGAACCTATTTTAATTAATTTTTTTTACTCTGTCAGCCAGATCTGATGGGGTTCTGACAGCTATAACACAATTTTGATGTCTGCACTCCTTAAAATACAGGCAATATTACAGATTTTACAATGAGTAGTTTTACTAACTTACTGCAGCCTATAATAATTCCACATTGCTGACATGTTGCTCGCTTCAGTTAAAGCTCCATCACTTGACACACATGCAGGTGTCACTGTAGCGTGTGTACGTGAGCAGTCGTGACATTTGGTATTCTCTATTTCCAGTATTGGCATAGATTCTGACAGCCATGTCATTTACCCTCAGATATGCTTCTTACTATTACAATCTTCAGTTAAATTAGTCAAATTATATTGTTCAAAAATGCTCCCCATCTGAGATACTCTCCCATATGTGCCCCCCATCTCAGAGCTTGCTCCATCTAAAACTGCTCTGGACATGCCACTGGTTCAGTAGCTTTTGGTGCACTGTGGCACTATTTTTTGATGGAAATGTTTTAAACACTGAGAAAAAAAAAGAAGTTAATATACACTGTACACATGGTACGCTAGGGACTAGCTGAAAAAAAATCTGACAAATCAAGTCTGAAATGAGAATTTGTTTCAAGTTAGCGTCGTGCTGTATGCAATAAATGACATTTGCACATTTATTAACCCACATCATTAGTTTAGTTTCAATTTTGCATGCTTCCTTTAACTTCAAATAAAAACAACAAGGGTAGAGTTCCAATTTAGAATTTATGTCCTGTTGGCAGAGAACACTACAACCACTAAATCCACCAAAGCAATCTAACACAGAACCGCTCACATTTCAAACATCTTAGAGCCAAATCAGAACAGCGGAGGACACAATTTTTCAAATATGCTGAATTGAGCCTTTGGTTTCTCATTTGCATGAATTGTTATTGTTTGAGATGATGAATAAACCAAAAGTGCAGATGAAAAATAGCTGGCGCTTGATAAAAGAGAATATGTTGCTAGTGGAGCATGAAGCTAATCTGAGGCCCCTCTCCGTTCTCCATTAACCAGGATGCGGCGGGGGTAGAATGCATTTAAATGACAATGTGCGATAAAAGCTTTCTGACTCGTGCAGTCATCTGCCTCCACTGAGGAAAGAGGTGATTACTTTTACTGAGAGTATTTTTGCAACCGGTGAAATTAATCAGGACGACTTTGCTCATTGTTTTGTTCGTAATTAAAAAAAAAAAAAAAAAGGACACCTTACTTACTGATCTTCACTCAAGCAAATTGAATCTGTGTAGTAAATCAATCAGCGTACTCCAAGCAAACTTTAGATTGATGCTGGAGAATATTGATTGAATGTAATAATAGATTTTGTAGTTTGAGGGGAAGTGTAAAGCTCTGTGAAGGCAGAAAGATGATGAGTGCTCTGTGGGGAGCAGACTGGGATACACTGCTGATGACATGTCACATTAGCTTCCCACTGCATTTGCCAGACATGCAGACATATTGATTTAAATGAGACTGCCAGGAACGAAATGAAATTATGCACTAATCTGGGCAAAACAAAAGGAACATTACCAAACCGGATATGACAAAACTAAATATTATAACTCCCCTCAGCTGCAGAGATGAGATAAGGAAAATAAGGAAAATAAAATGTTTTGAATTTGCACATCACGTGTACTTCAGTTTGTTTTGTGGTGACCCTTTCGAGACGAAGGGAATGGGAGGGAGGGCAAGAGGCAGGACACATGGATGGAGGGCAGCAAGGAGGGAGTGAGTGAGTCAGCTGAGTCTGAGATCAGAGTTAATCAGAGCTTCTCATAATTAGTCTGAGAGAGAGGCCAATCAGACATTTCCAAAAGCCGCTGATTTTTTACCAACGCTTCAGCTCTGATTAATGTTAATCTCGAACCGAGACACAATCATGTGCTTAATCAAATTTAACATTCACTAACTGCCATTCCGTAGATCACTCCTCAGACTCTTGACTTTGTTTCAGGTCATTTTAGGCTCAAATTAGGTGATTACCTTAAACCAGTATAAGATCAGAGGGTTTAGGGAATGACATTAGTCAGAATGAGAAGGTTGTCAGCCCCTTGGAGGGAAACTTTAAATTGATTGTTAAGGAAAACTTTGGCATCTCAAACAAACATTATCTTCTCTGCCCTGCTCTTTCACGCCAGCCGTACAGCTGGGTGAAGAGAAAGCACTGGCAGATATTTCTAGGCAAAAGGTGCATCCATCAAACTTGTTTGCTTTTGACTATGCCAGCTTGGCACACATGAAAGCAGGCTTCACCAGCAGGAGATCAATGACAGTATCTCTTTATCTGTCCTGTCTAGACAGATCTTAGTCCTGAGCTAACAAAAACCATCATTGTGAAATCTTCCTGCAACCAATATGTTTCAGGTTATTTGATGCTATATGCTATATTTAAATATGTGCATATATGAATCATATTTGAGCACGTTATGAGCTCGTAAGCTCATCTGAAAATGTTCATTAGTGAAACTTACTCATTAATTTCGCTAATGAACTAGTAGGTCAGCTGGTGGCCTGGTGTTTAAGGAGTTGCCCCTGCGTTCAGAAGGTTGTGGGTTTGAATCCCAGGACTGCATGTGGCACCACTGAGTTACCCTTGAGTATGGTGCTGTCCCCACACTCTGCTCCCCGGATGCTGTGTTCCTGGCTGCCTACTGCTTGACTTGGTGAAAGGTTTAAATACGGAGAAAGAATTTCACGTTGGTTACATGGTGTGCTGTGTTCATGTATGTTTCTGTTCACAGATTTATAGTCTACGGATTACAGTTTAATGTTTTTCCAATGAAATGTCCTGCTGTTATTTCTCCTTATAGATGAAAAGCGCTTTAGTAGGACACTATATCCCAGAAAATTATTCGTGTACTTGGAGATAAACCACACCCACTTCACCCACAAACCAGAATGCAGATACAGATAATGGCCTTCAGATACACCCCTAGCGCAGAGTAAGAGTCTTTCAAAACAAATGAATCAATCAATCATAGTTCAGAGAAGAGAGGAAACATCTTCTCCATCGAGAAACACTTCCAGAGCAGATAATGATCCATCCACACAGTTTATTAGATCATGCTGATTGGTCTAGGTAAGGAGTGTGAAGTGTACAGAGAGACCACTGCCAGACTGAAACCACAGTTTAACACATCACCCACATACCCGCAGGCGCATGCACACAAACACACAGACACAGACACAGACACACAGACACACACACACACACACACACGCACACACACACACGCGCGCGCACACACACACACACACACACACACACACACACCCACACACCTCACTTTGGTTTAGCACACATATGCACGCTTTATCTCTCTCTCTCTCTCTCTCTCTCTCTCTCTCTCTCTCTCTCACTCTCTCTATCTGTCTATCTCTCTCATCGGCTCTGATGTGGGGGTTTTTAGTCACGCACTGTCTGTCATGTACCTCAGTCCCTTTGAGAAGTATTTCAAACCAACCCACTCTGCCTGCCTGTCAACCTATGACCACGAGAGAGAGAGAGGAAGAGGAAGAGAGAGAAAGACAGAGGAAGAGAGAGAGAGAGACAGAGGAAGAGAGAGAGAGAGACAGAGGAAGAGAGAGAGAGAGAGAGAGGAAGAGAGAGAGGAAGAAGTAGAGAGAGAGGGGAAGAGAAGAGAGAAAGAGAAAGAGAGCGAGAGAAAGAGAGAGAGAGGAATAGAGAGAGAAAGCGAGAGAGAGAGATAGAGAGAGGAAGAGAAGAGAGAAAGAGAAAGAGAGAGGGCGAGAAAGAGAGAGAGAGGAATAGAGATAGAGAAAGAGAGAGAGAGAGAGAGAGAAAGAGAAAGAGAGAGAGAAAGAGGAAGAGGTGGGGGGAATGAACACATGAGCGAGTATGAGAGGCACTCAGAGATATACATATAGAAGAATAGAAGAGAGAGATGCAGAGGGGGAGGGAAGAAGATAGACAGAGGCATGTCATCAGGAGAAGACACGTCTGCAGCACACAATGGATGTCTAAGTGTGTGTCTGAGATGTGCTAGAGGGGTGCAGGGGGATTGTGCTGCACTGAGGGAAACCTGTGAGTGCTCAGATGGAAAGCGTGCTGTAACAGAGACTATTCCTCAGAGTCGTCCTCGCTCGGGATGAGTTTGTGAAATGTTCTGAAGGGTCTCAAGGAAAACCTTTCTCAGAGCTTGATATCTTGACATTGCCTCTTCATAGCAAGAACAAAACAAAAAAGCTAATTATGAAAGATCTTACATATAAAATATTTGAAGATGTGTGTTTAAATCTGTGCTGGTGATAAATTTCCACTTTTCACAATCTGCTTTTCACTCCCAGATCAGCTGAAAATTGTCCTCTTTTTATCTTAAAAGGCTGCTACTTAATTTTCTTCCTAAATCCAGTTGATGGTATTTGTGTTGTACTTATTTTACCCTTTATTGTTGTTGTTGCTGTTGCTGTTGTTGTTGTTGTTGATGATGATGATGATGATGTTTTTTGTTATTATAAAGAATATAGACTATCTGTATAGTTCTATGCGTTGAAATAGATACATTACATTTTAAAATCCAAGGGTAAATTCCTGTTTAGTTTTTTAAGGTTAAATGAATTTGAATAAATCATACATATACTACATTTTAATATTGCTGGTGTTAATTTACACAAGTGGATTGTATATTCGCAAAAAACAAATTTTAATAGTTCCTGATATTATTATGGTCAAATAAAATACACACAGAGGACGCTGGGTCTGCCAAAACCTGTTCTAGACTGCTTTTGTATGAATAATTAAAAACATTAGTGCAAAGCATACTTTGTGTTCCTTGATATAGTTTGATGTAAAGGCTCCTTATTGATACAATAACAGAATTGCATATAGATGTTTTGAACGTGATACAATGTTTTAACTAAAACAAGTAACTGGTTGACTTTAACAATGATATGAAAATAATAAAATAATATGCAAATAAATTTTGGACATGGCTTTTCATGCATGTTGCACACAACAAGACATGTTCTCACATACTGGAAATGCTCCATGTGGTTTAAGTGAGGGGTAGCACCTGGGTAGAGTGTGCAGGAGGCATTTTTTACATTTACGGCATGTAGCACACACTTTTCACAAAAGCAACTTCCATTCCCTAACTACAGGGGACAGTCTCCTTGGAGCAACTTGGGGTTCTTGCTCAGGAGCCCAGTGTTGGTCTGCTGAGGGTAGGATTAGAACCCATGACCTCTTGGTCCAGAGGCAAGTATCCTACCCACTAGGCCACACCCCCTGCGTTATTATCTGTAAAAACACAAACCATAGATCAAACTGAACAGCTAGAATAAGAATAGGGTGGAAATAATCTGAACATCCCTAATTAAAGTATAAGATTGATAGAAACCAGAGAAAATAAGGCCGCTGTGTCGCTGTCACCTTAACTTCAATTGTGGCTTGTCAGCATGATTATAAAAATGCTGATGAAATGCACGCCTGTACAAAACAGCTTATCTTTTAGTAGTCTAATCAATATTCGTTGACATCTGTTGTTCAGAGCTTAAAGGCACACTCTACTTCTCATCCTGAGGTTCCAGTTGGTGTGTGAATAATTTTGCTTCACAGTGTCTACAACTGGAGAATTGTGTGTTAATTGAGTTCAGGCTGTTTGATAAACCTTTAGATGCAGATGTGTGTTTTGTGTCATCTGAAGCACACTGATTGGTGTGTAGGCATGTGTTGATTTGTACTGGCGCATGTGTTAATGTTTTTATGTTGCTGCATGGTGATTGATATGTGTGTGTGTGTGTGTGTGTGTGTGTGTGTGTGTGTGTGTGTGTGTTTGTGTGTGTGTGTGTTGGTATGTGCACTTTGGTCTTTTGTTTTGGTGTGTGTGTATGTTGTGTGTGTGTGTTTGTGTGCTGGGTCCTGTTTCATGAAGCACATATATAATAAGTTAGATGATAATATATGCACATCTGTTTATTGGGTTGCAACTAATTGACATTATTGATAACACTGATAATAAAAATGCTTGGCAGTCTTGTTCTTGATTAGCTGACTCAACATCACTTGATTGAAAGAGGGAAAATACAGATGGCAAAGACAACAGCGCTGGGACATGTGTTAACTCAAAATGTCGAACATATGGAAACACAATTAAGGTCATGTGAAAAGACTTAAAAAAAAAAAAAAAAAACTTCTGTCAGTGTTTTAATCACCCACATGGTTATTGCTGTTTTATGCATGGTAAAGATAATGACATGGCAGAAGACTGTCCTGTTTCTGTGTCTCTTGTAATTTCAGAGATTACACAATGTTGCAGGTCTGGTAGCAGCCTGAGCTACAGGTTACCCTGGGACAGCAATGGACACGAATGTATACTTTACCTAAGGACTTTGTGTCTGTAGCACTCTTTAAGGAGTTTTGGACCTTGGTTAAAAAGGCTTTTGTACAGAAGGAGGAAAATGATTTGTATTTTTTATTTGTTAGATGAGACGTGTTTAACTTTCATTTAATTATTGACAGGCTAATAACTGCACATTTACTCCAACTGATCAAAGTCATAATATACTGATTCATCAGTGATGGAAATAGCTGCTACTTGCAGCACCACACGTTCAGCTTATTACACGATAGTGGTTTGCAACTTCCTCTGTTTACACCGGTTTAGGTGCTCAAGCTATGATTAATACTTGAGTGTAACAACCTGAAAGCACAATCATGTGAAATATAGAGAGAAGCCAAGAGGCTGCTGTTCAGAAAACAAGGACTGGGCTAGATCTTCAGCCTATATTGGTCAGAAGAGATGTTTATTGATTCATAATACAGAACAGTAATTTGTGTGGTGTAAGATGCAAAAGTGAAATATCCCAATAAAAAATTTGAACATAAAATCCAGGTTTAGATCAAGTTTATAATTAGCTGGCTAGTGAGACTTGAGACTTGTTATACCACCAGATTGTGTCATGGGACTGCGGATTTTCAAATTGTCATCCTAAAATAAAGCTGCTTGGCAGCAGGTATTTATTGTGTTATTTTTTCTGCATTTTATAAAACATTTTTAAAAATGGCCACGCAAGCACTCATGATCACTATTGGCCATGACCATTTTTAAAGATGTTTTATGAAACATTTACCTGTCTTTTGGGAGTTTTTAAAAAATGAATCTCTGATGTTCTGATTTTACAGGTTTTTGCCATCATTGAGAAAACAGATTTTACTGGTAATGTTTTTTTGTCTGGTAACACTGCTGTCAGCCTTTTTAATATTTTTTTCCCATTTTTACCATTTTTTTCCATTGTTTACAAACAATGTCATTATGGTAGCACCTGCAGTTAAGAAACAACACTGTACCATAATATTTTGCTAGCATTGACCTCATCTCAGCTCCAGGCTTCCAGAAGATCATGAGTTTGAATCCCAGGGCTGCCAGTTGCACCAATGAGGTACCCTTGAGTAAGGTACCGTCCACACACACTGCTCCTTGGGCGCTGTGTTCCTTGTTGCCCGCTGCTTCATTTGGTGAATGGGTTAAATGCAGAGAAAGTATTTCGTGCTGTTCACACTGTGAGCTATGGTGTGTTCACGTATGACAAATGGTCACTTCACTTCATAATTGGACTGCTGGGGTTACCAATGTACCTTCTCTAGTATTCGTTTATCTGTTTGTATCTTTGGGAACTAAAATTGACCTGGACAGTACTTTTTTGGCCCGTACTGATGGTACTGACCAAGTGAGCAGCATTATTTTTTTATTTACAATAATACAGTTCTGAATGTATATACGCTTAATGGAATATAACACCTAACCATATGTTAAAATAAATATACAATCTCATTTCTCAAGAACATATCTGGATTTCTATTTAAACAGGAAAGCAAGCATGTTTATTTGGTCTCAGGCAACATCCTGTCTGGGAGAAAAAAATAACTGCTCAATAATAAACACGAGGCACACTGCATTTTAATGTTTCCAGACCCCTCACCTTCATGCCTTCATCTCTCTGTGCCCCTCTTTGATTCCCATTTTCACTCCGCTTAATGACATGTAATAAGGATTTGTTTCAGGCTCTCACACTTCCTTCACAAAAGCGGAACTCCTCCGGGTTCAAGCCACTGTGACAACCGCCAAGCAGCAATTTCCCTCCCTGTCATCATTAGATTAGCGCTTCTAGTGTCGGAAGAACGAACTGGCGTCTTTCCCAATGAGCACCAGCGGCAGCAGGGGTTTAATGCTCTTCTCTTTAGTTTGTTTGCCTGGTAAAGAGTTGGGGGAAGGGTGCGGTGCACAAACAGAGCCCTCAGACACAGTCATCATCACCCCTGGCCTGTTGAGATGAGCATTATGAGTTTTTCTTTTTTTGTGTAACTTTCTTTCATAATGCAATGACAAAGATAAGTTCACAGTGTGTTTGAAAAGCAATCCAAAGTGATTTCTGAGGCAACCTTTCCAGGTACTGCATGTTGATGGAAATGTCTCAACCTCTCAAAGACCTTTAGATTTTCACCCAGGCTGTGAGCCAGACTCATGGGACTTGGCTGTTCTTTTGAAGGCCCATTAAAAGCCCACACAGCATTGCAGGGCGAGTCACACTTAAATGCTTCCCCCTCGTTCTCCTTAAGTTCTGTCTGGCCAAGAATAGCCGGCGGTGGCTGCCTGATTGACTTTCGCCGTAAAGGGTAATTGATTGGTGAGGATTATGTGAAAAGCCTGGCTCTTGATAAAGACGGGCGGGCTGTGACAGAGCAGCCAAGCGGACCACCCAGTCCACGCATGTCCCTGTCTTAGCCCATTACAGAGTGACTTACTGCCCCTTGGCCCACAACACAGCACAGGAGTATTTGTTACATTCTGCTGCCCTCACTTTTTTTCTCTCTTGATTAAATACTTCCTCTTTCATTTCCCTTCCACTTCAATCTTTTGCTTCCATTGGCCTCTTCCTGCCTGGTGTGAGGAACACAGCTGGAGGGAGCAGCTACAGAGCGAAACAACAGATAAATATTTCTTCACCGTTATCTGCTGTGTGAGGAAGAGACCAGCAGGTGTGGCTACAGTAGCCCTATGCCACACTGTGCTAAAAGCTGTGATACGTCAGGGCTTGCAGGGCCTGCTGACTGACAAAAAACAACTAGGCTACTGCTGCTAAATTTCAGCACTACATATATCTAATGTTAGCTAATGTTGTGATCAAATGTTGAAAGTCTATAGCCTACTATTAGGCTGTATTTTTTTAACACTACTATTACCATTGCCCTTCTTGTTCTGTAGATTGAACTATAAATTGAACACTTTGGTAATGTGCTAGGTAACCTATTGTAAGCTACTGTAGCTAGATATCTAGCAAACTGACTAGCTAAACTAACGTATAAGGGGAATTGGATTCAATCGTATATAATTTTAATACCAAATTCTCAGATAGATAATTAATTCTCTTTTAAACAAACCTGACTTAAAAATATCTGATGTACTGATATACTACCAGAATCCCATAAGGTCTCTGTGGCTGGTGAATCATTTTGTTTGTTAATAACTTTAAGCTAACTATGGTATCTTTTTTGCATTTTGAATTCTTTTTTGGCTCCATTTTGCATTTTGAATTCTGTAAATCAGGATTAGTCGTCTTGTTTGCCGTCTAACCCAGCACGAAACAACCTTGTGGCATTGCTGTGATTTTACTCTTAAGACAGTAAAGAGGACTGGGCAATGCAAATCAACAGACAGTGTGGTGTTGTTTCTACCCACAGCGTGAGCATGACCTAACTCCACCCTCTCACTGAGTATGAACTGAAGGTTTTGGTATTTGGGAAAGGCCCAGTTTCCCTGTTGAAATTGAGATTTGATTGGAGGTTGGGATGTATAGGTCAGAGATCCGTGCAGTTTAAAGAAAGGGGAGATCTTTTCGATGTAACCATCCTGAACACACTCAAAATATAGTGAGGCATCTCTCCAGTACTTTGGAAAATGGTGAGTCAAATGACCACTCAGCGAGAGGCCTGTAAACTGCAGAGCTCTGAACTCTCTACTGGTCTAAGATCTTGAACAATGATGAATGACAGTGTGTTCAGTGCATCTTTCACAGCCTTGCACTTAACACTGAGATCTGACAGTGCTTCTCTGCTTTTCACAGTGGGCACTGATTTCGGACTTTGCTTTACATGCACATCTTGCATGTCAGTGTAGAGCACAGCTGAGAAGCTGTGTATCTTCTTTGTATGGAAGTTCATGATTGCACGCACTGAATAACTATTATGTAACAGGTACTCAGTTAATCAGAAAAAAAGTCTTTTGACTTTGTGCTATAATTACGAACAGTAGTGTTGAATACTACTTATGTTTGTATGTATGTATGTATGTATTCATTTATTTATTTATTTGTTTGTTTATTTGTTTGGTTTATTAATTTATTCATTAATTTATTAATTAATTCATTCATTTATCTATGTATTTCTTTGTTTGTTTATTCTTTGCTTGCTTATTCTTTCCACCTAAATAAGAACTGCATTTTACATTACGCAAATTATTTTCTACTGATTATTTTTATTTGTTTTCAGATCATTTTAATTGATTGCATTAGATTATGATAGAACATCTGAGCCCAAGCTTGACACTCTCTATGAAACTGAACTGAAACTCCTAATCCTGCATTTGGCTGAGGGGATACCTTTTTCCTGTTTTTGTAAAGAAAAAAACATCAACATAAGATGGTGGTTAGGTGGGTGGTCAGGGGTTGGGGAAGGTTGGGTGGGATGGGGGGGACTGGAGGTGGTTGGGCAGTGAGGAGGGATACTCCTGGGGCTGGTGGCTGGCGTCTGTCGACCTGCCCCCTTGGGGGAGGGCAGTGCCTGGCGGGGGCGGGCTTCCACAGAGAGCCTGCGGGAGGCCCCTCTGGTGGGCGGGTAGCTTGTGGGCGTGCGGGGCTCGGGTCCTGCGCTCTGTCTATGTCTGCAGGGCCGGCTCCTGGTGGTGGTGTGCGCGCCGTTGCCGTCGGCCCCCTAGGCTCCCGGCCCATGGTCGTGTGGACCCAAGTCTGCCGCCTCCCCCTCCGCCTCTTGGGGCTGGCACATGGCCCTCATGGGGTTGCGGCCGGGGTCCCCTGGCCACCAATGGGACCGTGGGGTCCTGCGGCCTCTGGGGTTACTCATTCTCTTTTGGGCGCCGGGTCGGTGAGGTTGTGGCCCCTCACCCTCATTGCAAAACAACATTCCATGACAAACTCGGACATTACATGCGCACTCACACATACACACATGCATACATATAGGCACAAGCACACACTTATACACGCACATGCACATACTTATATATACGTACACATAGGCACACGCAAGCATGTATACACACATTCACATGCACACGTCCACTCACACACACACACACACACACATACACACATACTCACGTGTACATGTATGCATACATATAGGCACATGCACACCCTTATATGCACACACTTATATACACATACACATACGTGCAAACACATACACAAACATGCACTCACTCACATACACACACACACATATATACATAGGCATACATATGACAATCAGAGGCACACAAACACACATCCACTCACACAGGCACACACATATACGCTCATGCATACGCACACATACACACAAGCACACAGGTATACATAGGCATATACATAAATATAAAACTACCCAGAATCACAGGTGTCTGTGCTGCTACAGCATTGACCGTAGGTATGTATGTTGTCTCTGCGCTGTTACAGTGTTGCGGTAGGTGGGTGTGTTGTTTCTGCACTGTTAGTGTTGCCGTTGCTTTGTATTTTGTTCTGTGTACAGTGGCAGCAGTTTTCACTTGGATCTCTTCTCTATCTTTGCCCATTTTCTCGCTCTCTATTGGCTCATTTCCTTTTGTCTTTATCTTCACTTGGATCTCTCTCTACTGTCTAATCTGGCTTAATTATAAATCAAATGCATAAATAAATAAACAAAAAGTTCAGGTAACAAGAGGCTTATACTGTTAAAGCCCCACTTGGCAAAGCAAAGGTGTCTGGCACATCATGGCATCCAGCTTAACATTCTGCTTCCTAAAATGCCAGACACAACAGGTAAAAACAAAAAAAAAGGATGCATTTACTCTGTTTGTATCTTGGGGAACTAAAATGTACCTGGACAGTACTTTTTTGGCCAGTACTGATGGTACTGACTAAGTGAGCAGCATTATTATTTTTATTTCCAAAAATGTGTAGATGTGTGTGTGCGTGTGTGTGTGTGTGTGAGAGAGAGAGAGAGAGAGAGAGCGAGGGAGAGAGAGACAGAAACAGAGTGAGCGAGAAGGAGAGGTGGGTGCTTGAGCTGGTCTCTTTAGCTTTTGTCCCTGATTTTCTGTTGTTTGCTTGTTGATTTGCATTTCAACACTACATTTACTATAAATTTGCCATTTGATTAAGCCTGACAAAACCTGACAAAACACTATGAAAACCTGATTCTTACCAGACAGGCATATTAGTAAGTAAAAAGAGGTTGTTCATGACATTGAAACGTCACGTTTTCAGAGACTAGTAGAGCTTTAAGTCTGAATCTTAGACCCTGATTCACATCTGCTTAATGATGACTCAAGATTCCCTGTCACTGAAAGGACTCAGAAAATGAAATGAACAGTGGCGAAAAGCAGTTATCGTTTAACCTTGATTAGCCCTTATAATCTGCCCAGCATGCATGACCAGCTTCACACACTACTGGACACCCTCTGTCTGGAGCTCTCATCCACAAGAATGAATAATGCAGCCACTAGAAAACTTCAATAATGGAATGATGGAATAACCAAAATGAATTGTTTTTGTTTTCTTAACTGTACAGTGTGTTAATACTGTGACTGGCGTAACCCAAGTTTCAAGTGTGAATACTTCGTTTCTGTTGAATTGTCCCATGTTGGTGTGGTTGGGGGTGGGAAAGGGGCATTATTTGAAAGTAAAAAATGAATGACAAAGAAAGGTCTTTACCCTACTGCACCATGACAAAAAGCATAACATATCTGAATATGTAGATGTGCTTTGTTTAGGCCGTTTGAAGATTTGTTTCATATCAGTCCCATTGCATCCTCTTCAGTAATTATGGTCAGTGCTAGGGAGAGTGTTCAGAGTGAAGAAATCAACATGGTGATTGGTCCCACTGGCTATTCAGAACAATTTTAAACTCAATTTTGATTGTGTAAGAACACTTCAGTTACTGATAAACTCTCTGTGAATTACATCCTTACTTTTTGTCATGAGCAGCAACTTATAAATGAGCCAGCTACTGGGATGGTGGAGTGACGGGTGGGATTAAATTTAGAAAAGAGAAGCCAGGCAGTGGTGGGATCATATTTGAAATATGTGGGAGCAGCATGCAGACCCTGCGCTATAAGAGTGTGGAATATATGCTCCCTGTGTTAAAGATTAAAGGCACCCTGTGCTGAGGATTACACCCAGACACCAGTGTCTGTTTTTTCATGTGCTGAGATTCTGTAGAGGTGTGATGTCACAGGACAAGGCATGTGTGTGATGTCACCGAGACTCAGAAGTCAACACTTACAGCATATCCTGCACTTTTCTCCTGAGAGCCAAACACAGCGCCAGGTATAACAGAGACAGCTCGCTCTCTCTCCCTGTCTCTCCTCCACACACACATGATCACCACAGAATGTCTTCAAGCAGAATAGCATTACTAAGACATACACATGGCTGCGTGCACACATACATTGCTAGAAGTCGATGGTATACTTTTTCTTATAAAACACATATAAAAGTGATTGCACACATCTGTCTGTGCAGGCCTTCAGTAGTTCACTTTCGTTTTGAGTGCAGTGTTGCCTGGTAGCCTTTTTGAAAATGACTAATAGAGGGTGTTGATTGGTCGGTAAACAGCTTATGTGCTAAAAAAAGACATTAATGTGTCTCTAGTTCACTGTTATCCTGTTAATGCACAGCACTGGTAAGCTTTTTGCTGAAGTGAGGACTTTCTCAGCACAAAATATTTTAATGTTTTGTGATAAAGAGAGGGAAAGCGAGGCTTTTTTCTCATCATTTCATCGAGAGGCCTGCCCAATTATATCATTGTATAAGCAAGACTTTTACACTTACCGCATGTCATTTATGCAACAAAGTAAATGTAGTCAGATAGTCAATGTACTATTGGTATTAAGCAGATTTTTGGATTCTATTAGGCAGAAATTTAATTTCTGCACCACAAGTGACAATATAACTAACCAAATCCAGACAGTTATGGGCATCTTAGTGCACAGTGTAGGCTTGATCTACATAGGTCTATCAGATCTCGTCATTCATTAAGATGATAAGAGCCCAGCTGGCAGCCTGCAGCCACACTGATCCATGTATACATTTTGGCACCAATACCTGCATAGTTTCCTATTCTGCCTTTAACTAGTGCCAACAAGGTTTACATAATTTACAATGGCTTCAAATGTGACTTAGTCAATCTATTATGTAATAATGATACAAAAAGCACTTTACTACAAAATGAGAGGTGAGAGTGATAGCAACACAGCTGTATCATAATTGTAGTTTTATGTGCCAATACTTTAATTATGATTTGTGTTCTTTATTGGCCCATTTCCGGTGTTTTTGAACTTGCATATGTCGTCCCATAACTGCTTTAGTTTGTCTGTCGTCAGTCCAATAAAACAGAAAACTTTTTTAAAAAATCTTTAAAAATGTTGACAACTTTATTTATTTATTTATTTTGTCAAAAAATGGTCAAGTTCACTGAATGTTGATCAAACCATCTGAGGGTGCAAACAACTAAAGTTTTGCAAACAGTTTCATTGCCACAACCTTCGTTTTGTGACCTATTTTTACTAATTACAAGTGAACCTTTCTTGTAACCTAGCAGCTTTTATACCTGTTTGGAGAATCTGCCGGATGATAATTAGTCACTGTACTTTCAGTCCACCACAGTGAATAACTGCCTCACAGCCGTTGACTGTGCAGGTGTTAAACTTGCATCATCCGCTTTTGCATTAGTAAAATTGACAGAATAGAACCACTAAAACCACAGCCACTAAACCCATTTAAGTGGTGCACCAAGCTGTTGGTTCAGTCTTTATGAACAATTTTCTCATCATCTATTTTCCCGTTGTGTGTTCGGTGCTCATCTGTTTTGGTGAATTACATTTTAAGCATTAGCAGTTAGATAATGTTATCTATGTTATCTTGGTTATTTCACATATTTGCTGTCTGTTTATCTGAATTTGCATCCTCTTTAAAAGAGAGGTAAATATGCACACACGTAAATATGTGCATTTTGAATTTACATCCTTTTCATACATTTCTTATTCTCACTGAATAGATCTGTGGTAAAGTGCAGCTCCTGACTGGTGATTTCAATATAAGTATAGCCTTTAAATAAATAGCCTTTAAATAAATTATTACTCTATTATTATTATTATTAGTATTATTAGTATTATTAAACGCTGTTTCTTGCTGTAGGTCCACTACTAATGAACAGAGGCACCTTCAGCTCTAAATGGACCTTTGTTCATCAATACTTCTGACTCGCTCATTTGTTAGGAAATATTGCGGTGTGGAATTATTGACGACAGCCATTGATTAAATTCATAATGCATCATTGCCGAGTGCTCTTCAGTAGCTGAGCTTGCTCCCCCCGATCCGTGCCCAGCGTGAATTTGGTAATTACTGTATGTCAGGGAAATACTAAATTGATTGCTTTTGTCTGACAGTCTTTGGCAAGATCAATATAAAGAACCGCTCTGTAAACATGAGAGTGCTAACAGCAACAATATGACTCAACTTCAGCAACAAATATGCTGGAATATACCAGTCTTACATTACAGGCCATGATAAAAAAATGATTATATGCTGTCATTGCTTTATAATGACATTTCCGCTGACAACCAATCAGACATTTCTATCCAATGTTCAGAAATAACAGTAATAGCTGTACATATTATACTGAATATGTGTCTACCTACTGTATTTTCAGTGTCTGCAAACAACAATGAGCTTCAAGCCTTCCTTCTGTCTGCATGCCATTGGGGAGCTATGTGCATCAGCTTAGCCATTTAATTTTTTGTTTATCCTTTTAAATTTTTTTTTATCCTGTCACTGCATCTATATATATATATA
>JBBJLS010000006.1:10264740-10280810 GCA_037577275.1 Bryconaethiops microstoma
TCAATAAAACCTTAATCATTAAGATGTCTACCTGCGCCTGTGCCTTCAATAACCTGGATTAAGCCAAATCGTGACACATTTTCACTTTCTCACTGCTTTAATCACTAATTAGATCTGCTGTGTGTTTATGGATGCACACTGCTTTGATGCTCTGCAGCTCTACGGACACCACCGTCTTTCCCAGAGCTGGACACTAATGGCTAAGTAGCTCTAACAGGCGACCGTAGACCAAACTGCTGTGTTTCTTTGTGCTCCTGTCTTTCTCTATGTATGGGATTTTTGCTCTCAAGGGTTTCTAGTCACAGATGACCCACAACTCACCTCCGCACTACTAATCTGAAAAGCAATATTTCTACCAGGTGTGCTACTCAGGTGCTCATGCTAGACTTTTTTTAAGGAACCACTTCAATTTCTGGCTCCTCAAGTCATCTGAGCTTGCATCAGCTTATTATTTTTCTTTATCTCTTTGCCTCAGGAAGTCTTTCCAACTGTGTTTTGAACCTTTGGGGGAGATTTATCATGCATTTCTAGTTGTCATATAGCATTTTTCAATATTTCTCAAAGAATAACTTTGGAGCTGCCTATCTTTGTTGCACCTGTCAGTTTGCATACGTAACCTGTGAAGTGTCGAAGTGCAGAATATTGGATGGATACTATACTGTCAGTTCAGTTCCACAATGCCAGTCACCGTTAGAACTGAAGAGCGAGACCTCTGCTGGGCTGCCTCCCAAATCATCCTCTAATTATGTCTTTTCATATTCTATTACTAGTTAAAATTTCATTTTGGAACATGAGCTAACTTTATACAGTGAGGAACATTCTAGACAGAATAAACAGGACATGACAGACTCACAGAAGATCTGTAAGTCTGGGAGGTAAAGAACTGGTTTGGAATCCGCAGTAAGTTTTCTTGGTGATGGCTGTGTGACAATCCACATAACCCTTTCCATGGCAAAAACCTACATAAACATTTATACAGCCGTGCTTTTTTAGCACTGAAATGTGATTTTGATTGTCATAAGCCTCAGTTGTCATAAAAGCAAGCTTTTGTCAACTCTGATGACAGAAGCAAGTTGACACCATGCCAAGTGACACAGATTTTTGGATTTCAGTTCATTTGAGGACTTCATATAAAAGGATGACATAACTCTTGTTTTAGGATTAAATACTGTATTTATAAATCATACTTGAATAGCTTTATTTAAATTTAAAATGACATACAATTGTTCCCTTTGAAACACAGTTATGAAGCGTCATTTCAACTTATAAGACAGAAGAGCTTCGTTCATTCTTTCTGTGGATTTTTTGAATGCATTCAAACATAAGTGATTCATATTCATATTCATATTCGTATGTCCCCTCACACTCACACCAATCATAACGAAATGCTTTGAGAGGCTCCACATAAAATACCCGCCTTCACCTGGCCCTTACCCATCTGCCTGAAAAGCACACTCATGTTAGTAGGCTGTTCACAGACATCAGCATTCAACACCATCATTCCTCAGCATCTGATAGGAAAGCTGAAACTGCTGGGCCTGGACACTCTGGATACAGTCCAGAAACAGCCTGAACACTCACATCGCAGAGAACCTGACATGGACTCTCAACACCAGCTCCACATCTCAACATCACCAAGAAGGTGCAGCAGCGTAACAACTTCCTGCAGAGGCTGAGGAGAGCGCAACTGAACAACAAACATCAGATTCTGAACTGTCAATATAAGCATTAAGTAACAGTATGAAAAAACACTGCTCTAATCAACACTCTTAGAAGTATGTCTATGGTAATTATTGTTACTTTGTTTAAGAGTGAACAAGAGATTTGTTTTCTTTGAATTATTCAAGTTCTGTAAACACTGCATCATTTCTCTTATTTTGATGTTTTGTCATTTCCTAAAATTATGCTTTAAAGAACAATGTTTTTATTTTGAAATTAGGAGAAATATTGTCAGCAGTTCTTAAAAACTAAAGAAAAGCTGTTCAGCCGCCTTAATACTTGTACCTATAAAAGATAAAACCTGAGAAACTGAACATTTTTGCAGTGGTCTCTTATTTTTTTTCCAGAGCTGTATGATATTCCTGGGAATGATGCTTTATAATAATTGTATTAATGTCCATTACTTTAGTGTAAGGCATAATTATGTCAATACAGTATCATTTACTTCATAAAACATCTTGTCTTGCAATTATCAGCATTATCTATTCTATTAGCATAAAACTATTGCATTTATAATATAATGTGCATGTGTTATGAGGTCTTGTAGGTTTAAAACATGTTGCTTATTTTTATTGACATTAGGTATGATTATAACACTTTCTGTGGGTTAAATGATATATTGCCTTATGACACCTGATTATTTTAGTGGTGTTGTATCCATTTCAGACTGTACATCAGAGCAACTGGCCAATTTTTTGCCACTCGCTTCGTCAGGTTATTGATTACACCTGTTGATTCCTTCCTTTCTCCTTCATCTGTAGCAATTTTTACCTCCCTTCCATGTGAGGTCAAATGTATGTAATACATCATCTTGCCCAAAGATGACAGTTTACTCACTCACCTGGTTGTTCACTTTGAGGCCATTGTGCACAATGTATTAAAATATATATTTAAAAAAACAGTTCAAAGTTGGAGAATATACATTGCATCAGACAGAGAATTGCATGTAATACAACATGTGATATATTTACTGCTATGTCCTTGTGGTCACAGGTGATTGTTCTTTCAAAGGCCTTTCAAAATTATGCTTAATGGACATAAGAGTGCTATCGAATGTCATGATCCAACACCCCCAATAGTAAATCATTTACCAGTTACCCATTCCAACAACTGGTAACTGGATGGGTTTTAGTAAAATGTGTCTTTCAAAATATTATGGTGTTATCCTTATCTTTCATGATCTTTTCATGATACTGATTTGTAGTGACTGTGATTTTTATTACAAGTGGATTAGATTCTATATCCTTACACATTTACATTTACAGCATTTGGCAGGTGCTCTTATCCGGCGTTACGTACAAGGGTGCTTTGTAGTCCATAAGTAAAATTAGAATTAAGAGACAGCATTTGAAGACAGTGAATGTCATGATATGTGTCTTCAACCTTTGAGAAGAGGTGGGTTAGTTCGGGCTGTATTTGTTGCTCCAAGAGGGCGAGCTGAGACCTGTGGTCTGATAAGTGCTGATAGGTAAGGACCTTTTTCAACTTTGTAGATGCATGTTAGAGTTTGAAATCTAATGCTAGTCATTTCTAAGCCAGAGAAGGTTTTGCAGTTGTGTTTACTCAATTTTGGTGTATTAAACACCAGACATACTACAGTGCTACAGTGATCTGTAGAGGTCGTCTTGTCTTCAGCCAGGAACGAGTTACAATGACTGGATGAGAATCTATGTGGCATCAGTGGTGAGGAATGAACAAAATCTCCTGATCATCTAAAGAAGGTATCTGCAAGTTTTGGAGTGATTGTTAATGTTGAAAATGAGAGTTTTGCACCTAAGAAAACACTTAGATATTGTGTTTTTGGTATGGGAATGATGGCAGCATTTCCAAAGCTGATGACCAGGTCAGGTCTTAGGGATGCCTGCCCTGGTTTGTACTGGAGCTCTGTTTTGCTGGGAGTTAGCTTCAGGTGATATGCTGTCATCCAGGAGGAAATGTCATTCACACATGCAGAGATCCAGGATGAGATTTAAGAGTCACCAGGAGGAAAGTAGAGAATGAGTTGGATGAGTGTCATCAGCATAACAGTGGTAGGAGAAACCATGTAAAGATATAATATCATCAAGAGAGCAAGTGGGGGTTAAGCACTTGGGGAGCACCAATGGTAAGTCTTTACAGGGCAGACCTAGATCTTTTCCATGACCCTCAAGGCAGGACACAATCCATTACCATTCGGAATGAGTGATTCCGAGTTTGGTGAGTGAACCCACAAGCATGACTGTATTAAAAGCTGCTGAAAGACCTAGAACAGGGGTCGGCAACTTTTAACACTCAAAGAGCCATTTGGTCCCGGTTTCCACAAAAGAGAAAACACCGGGGAAAAAAACACAGAAAATTAAACACATTGCATTTTAAGATCACAATAATCTTCAAATTTCGAACTACAATAAAAAACAAATATAAAATACACTTAAAACCTAGAATGGTGGACAGCGTCAATTGACGTAATTTCATCGGGCTCAGAATCAGAATCAGAATCGCGTCTATTGGCCTATTGGAGCAGCAGCATGCTCTGTAAGAGACATATGGGTGTGGTGTAGGCACATGTACACACGTATCTTTACATATTTTTGTTGTTTTATACTGTTGTGCTTGAGAGACACCACTGACTAGAATCAAATTCCTTGTATGTGTCGCTCACATACTTGGCCAGTAAACGCGATTCTGATTCTGATTCTGATTTGCCGACTGGCGCTGTACGACGGGCTCTGGGTCCAAAGTCCACCGGACACTTGCTGTGTCTGCTGGCTGCAGCTTGCGTGGATGTCTAAACGCCCGAACACTGCAGCGACGGTCATATCAAGAAGTGTCTTGTGCGAAACTGGGCACTGCGTCAATTGAGGCCATACACATTATAAAAATGAATATGGGAATTATGGGAGTGCTTGGTGCGTATTCTGTATGTTCATGTTTAATGAACATGATCATCTCTATGTCACTCTTAGATCACATAAATAAACCGAGCTACAGAGTCAGTCTTCATATTATGCTAGATCATTTAATAGCACAATCTCATGCAACCCAAGCATTCACATCACTTAACATAGATGTTGTCAACTTGATGTCAGAATTGACAAAAGCATATTCTTGTTGGAGTCTTTATAAATGTCTTTTGAATTATGCTAGTCGTTATGAAAAGCTTACACAGATGTTCTGACCCCTACGCTTCAATAAAATGACTAGTAATGCATATAGGAAAACATATTCAGGACTTCATAAAACAGCCATTTGGAGAGTGGGAGAAAGTGTCATCATGTTGTTAATAGATGTAGTCACCATTGCTGAAGGTGATGCACGTCTTGAATAAAACCTTTTCTGTATATGTTAATGTCAGCTGCCAGGACTTTTGCACAGTTTTGATAAGTATGGCCCTTGGCCCAGCTTGTCATCTTTGAAGTGAAAAATAATTACTAAATATGCCATAATTACTGAGTCATCTTATTATCATAATGTTCAGGAGCCTCTCTGGAGTATGACATTGCGGAGAAACAATATGACTGTTTTCACGGTAATAAGCCACAGCCATTTATTTTGTCTTCTCCTTTATAGCCAGTGAATATAAAGGCTTGCTCCTGGGGCAGATGGGCTGAAATAATGTTTTTGTATAGTTAATTGTGTGAAATGTAACAAAGCCTGAGACATAGGACTGGGAAAAGGTAATGAGTTTAGTTGTGTAGTTGCAGTAAACACCCCAAATCCGCTGAGCCTCTGATTGTCATGTAGAATACTAAGACCTGAATGGCTATTTGTATGTGATCTGCTGACACTGTTCCTGCTTGTGCTATAAATGAGTCAATTAATGTCTTCATTTGTTTTCAAACAAAGCACAGAATATAAAAAATCAACATAAATCAATATCATGTTCGACTGTGTGGTATGTTGCATACTGGCTAATTATTACATCAAGCTTGAATTCTGCCAAACTAGAGCTGATAATATGACAGCCAATTAGCAGAAACTGATCTATGATGATACAGCACTGAAACAAACACACTACATGCCTTTGTAGTATATTTCATTTATATATCATCGCTGATCCAAAAAAAAGGATCTCCAATATGTTAACTGCAGGAAAAAAGCAAAAACGTTCTTCACTTGTAATGTAAATGAATGTATATTGTTTTCACACCATTAGATTTTGGAACATTTCTATTGGTTCATTCATCATCACAGTTTCAAACACTGTTGTGTCCACAAGAAAAAAAAGAAAAGAGACAAACCACATACCGTTTAACTCATTCTAACACAACTGTGGTGAAATGACATCAACATGAAATATTGTGGACATCCGTATTTCTGCATTATTATTATTATTATTATTATTATATCTAGTTGCACAGAGCCGTTCAAATGGAACAAGAATATGTTGCCCTCCTAATTTCCTGGAGGTCGCGTTCAATAACTTTTTTAACCTGTGTGATATATCTGTCATACTGTCAATGTGACTTTCCCCATCACTGTCCCAACAGAAAGATAAGACAAATAACAAAACGGCATGGCACAGGATGAGTAATGGATTATACATTTGTTTCAACTGATCAAATGAAATAGCAGAACAATCATATTATCCAGGACAAACAATTGGATTAGAAATGTAGAATGACATTTTCAGCCAAAGTGAATTATGGCTTGTGAAGAAAATCCTCTCAGGTCTTGAAAGAGGACATGTAAGCAGTATTTTGTGTAATTTCATTCTTGTTTACTGCTGTTGGTTAGTAATTTGACTTTAATGGAGTCTATTGTACACACATGTGATGTATGTATATAGATTTATTTATACTTGGATTTTTTTGACAGTGGACAGCAGCTGCAGTGAATGTCCTCGTCCCACTGCGGACTGCGGAGCCCACATATACACTTGCACGCACTCCCACACAAACACACACACAGTGCAGACAGCGCAGGCTATTCCTCAGTAAAACGACTGTGTTCAGTGCTGGCTTCCCACATAAAGGCCTCATTCATTCCTCTCTCCCCCATTATATCTCACTAACAATCCCTCTCTCGCCCCTAAAGCAGTGGCTTGTCTGTCCTCTGTCCCTGCTTCTGTGCACTGGTGATTCATGGCTAATTGATTGGGGATGCCACACGCTTGTTAAAGGGGGTTAGATGGCAAGGACGGTGGCAGTGAAAGGGCCTTACCTTAGAGGAAGCTCCTCTTTCCTTATTGGGCTTCCTCTTCTCTCTGCTTATATATTTTGCTCTTTTCTCCCCTCCTTTGCTCTCCCTTTGTCTCTGCAGCTGGGTGGCTGCTTTAGCACTTTCATGCCGTGATGGCTTTTGTCTCCTGAGGTCGCACAAAATGGAGACAGACAGCACGTAGCTCAGCCTCAATATCCACTTGTCACACGAGGCTGCCCATGACAGGCTCCCCTGCTGCTGTATGCTGCAGCCTCAGCCCCAGCCCCAGCCCCATAGAGCTGATGCTAAATTAGGATGCTGTTTCGTTGTGCTGTCTATGGTGCACATCCTTCAAGAGGGCTGATACTTTCAGTTTTTGTGTGGCCTCCGTGGGTTTGGATAACACTTACTAACACACAGCGCTCGCGGTGACACTTTACAGTTACTGTCCGGCCCTGTAATAGCGGCTATTGCGCTTGCATCACAGCGGTAGTCACTGTATTTGTGGGATAACACAGTGTCACATTTAAGTTGCACATATATCATTTTAAGTTAGCACATATATCATTTGCATAACAAATACGTAAAAGCACTTGAGAGGGAAAGAGATGGCTCCCTTGCTTAATGGATCCATTTTTTAAAGATCAGGCCATCAGCTAAGAATGTTTAGTCATTAAGTTTTATTGACACTGGAGCTGTTGGTGGTGGATATGTTTCAAGCATAGCGTGAGTGCGCGAGCCTCAGCATGAGGGAGAGCTGGCAGAATGGGTGAGAGAAAATTGATTCGGCTCATCCATTTTCTGCCATAATGAGGAGATGATACAGGAATCCATCTAATAAGCAATTAAAGCAGATCCTCCTCGCAGGCCCCTGCTCAAGGTTTGAGTGGGCTTTTCAACTAGTTCATGTAATCAGGAGGTTACGCTCCAAAACGTTCTCATGAGTGAAATGAACCTTCTCATCAGAAAAGGACCCCAGAAAACTCCCACACTGGTATGCTCTGTTTATTACTTCTGTATGTGAATACAAGCTTGTTTTTGTACACTTTCTTACACTTTTTTTTTTTTAAAAGCAGCCTGGGTCTATCATGGTCTTATAAGTAAATTTAATGGGTTTATAGAAATGTATCCTCATCATAAGGGGGAACCTTGGGACAGGACAGAGCTAACCTATTTTGCTTTTTACATAAGCTACATGCTTCAGTTTTTTTTTTCAATAAAAAAGTAAAGCAGTTTCTTTTTTTGTTACTGAGATTACAGTTATAATTATAGTATATCATCACTGTCCAAAGAAAACCATATATCTACTTTTTTTAGCTTTTATTTTTCTGTCTCATTTACGCACACCAGTCCCCTTTTGCATTGTATGAAACCTTTATAATGAAAATTGCAAAAAAAATATTTTATAAAAAATATTTTAACTTACTTTGGAACCAAAGAATGTTTTTGCCATGCCCTGTAAAGTTACCATGTAACTGCCTATTCGTAATAGACATATGTTCTATAATCTTCGCTGTCCAAACAAAAGATGCTCAAATGATGTAGAAAAATTCAAATATACAAAAATGTTTTTCTAAAGACAGCAATAATACATAACTAAATATGCATGACATATGTGGTATGTATATGTAAATGTGTGTGTGTGTGTGTGTGTGTGTGTGTGTGCGTGGGTGGGTGGGTGTGCCTATCTAAACCAAGGTCACAGTCATGTCCTTGCTAATCCCTCTCTCTCTTTCTTCCCAGTGCCCTTTCCCCTCCTCCTTTCCATCACAATTTACTCCACAAGCCTCTCCTTTATTTTCTCTCCTTTTCAGTGGCTCTGTCATTCTTATCCCTCCTCTCATCCTGTCACTCAACCCCCCCCCCTTCTCATCTCTTCAGCATCCTCTTCTTAATCTCCATTTTTCCCCTCTTTTTTCCACATCACTGTTGCTATTCTTTCCCCCAATCACCCTGTCCTAGTGATGTATTTCTTTCCCTCTGCTTCGCTCAGTTTTATCATTCATCCCCTTCCTTCCTTCCTTCATTTTTAAACTCAGACGTCAGCAGTTTGTTTCTGAGCTGGTCAGCACCTTCCCTTTAAAGATAAAGGATGGAGCTCACCTTCATCCACCACACTGCACTGGCAACCTCTCACTTTAATCAGCCATACCTCAATCAGTGGGAAAAGCCTTCACACCAATACGTATCATTAAAATTATTTCATAATTCACTGCAGACTAGTTCATGTTCATATTCTCCATCTCTTTTTTATATTTTGTCCTCATTTTCTACTTCTCACTTTTGACGTTGTGTTTAGCTTTGTTATCGATTTAACAATTGCCTTGCCTTTCTATTTTTCGTGACACTTTTAGAAGCTATATTGAGAATCATCCTGTTTTCTTTCCTTTTTCTCCTCTCCAAGCCTGAATGACACCCAGCCCATTTATTTCCACGCTCTTTTTTTTTTTTTTTACTGAAATTAAACAGTAAGAGGTAATGCAGTAATGATGTACTAATCAAAATCTATTCATTAACAGCGGCTGGAGATCAGAAATGGTGAAAGGACTGACTATTACCATTCCTGATTGTGAATAATATTGATGGTGCTGTAGTAAACCCTTTGAAAAATGCAGTGTGATTAAATGTCAAAGTGATTTTGCTGCTCCCCTGCAACCACTTTGAATAAGTAGAGTGAATTGGTTGGTTTATTATGAAATGATTGCCCCATTTATGCAACACATTGTTTTTTTGTTACTGCTGTAATAATGCAAACACAGATTGTCTGAGATGAAAGTCTTTCTGTGTATTATCCGATTTGCTCAAAAGGGGAAGGGTCATGGTATTTATGAAACATTCAGCTGTCAGGTCCCATGGTAGGAAACTCGGTATTATGAAGTATTACAAATAAAATAAGCAGGCTATACAATAAAGCTCAGTAGACATGACACTGTGCCACCTTATGTCAAAAGAAGCTCAATATGTCGGGTGACATCGTGTCTATTTGTGAAGCAGACAGGCACCTCGACTCTCTGCGGCTTTCTATCAGTCTGTCCTGGTTAAGCAGCAGTCTTTTCACCGGTGCTCCAGCTTGCTGTCTTTGCTGTATGCTTTAACACTCTGAGCTGACTGCAGCCCTGTTTTTCCCTCGCAGCCGCAGCCAGAAATGACTTTTTATCTGCGCAACTCTCACAATAGTGTCTGATTGTGTATGCATAGAAAGCAGCCGGAGGAGGTGATGGAGCTGTGTGAAGGCCAGCGATGGGGGGACGTGGCCAGGGGAATCTGATTAAGCTGTCAGGATGCCAAGAGACGGAGCACCATTGTACTACTCCATGTGCACACAGCCGTACATGTACCATGCACATATACATGCACACATGCAGATGCAAGGACTCATGCCACTACATGATATACAACTGTGTCCACATCAACATATGCAGCAATCTGTCTGCACTCTGACACCCTATTGATTCTCCTATGTAAATTCTGGTCATACGTTTTCATCTGCTGACTTTGTAAAGGTGCAGTCCATCTGAAAATATAGTAATACACTTTTAATAGAAATGGAAATGTCTGGAATGCATACATTTGAATGCCACATGATGGAAGAATGTGTGTTCTGGTTCATTCCTGCTGATTGCCACAGGCGGTGCAAAACACAGTAGATGAATGCTGAAAAAGTCACAAGGTTTGGGGCTCACCTACACTGCATCCAAAACTGCACACTTATACTGAGAATAATGTGGCAAAACTGTGCTCCACAAAAATTAATGTGTCCTAAACCATACCTAGAAGCCATATTACGTTCTCTAAAAATAGGTTGAACACTATTCTGTCCAATACTTTGTACAGAGAGGCATCTGAGGGAGTCTACTCTGAGAAGGTGGAAGATATTATAAATAATAGGCCTATGATATATTAGATTTTTACATCTTACTTACATGTGGGCTTGTTTCATGTAGCAAAATTCAAATTTGTATGATGTTACAATGCATCATTATCAAAAGTCTAAAATGTTGTGATTGTGGCATTAGCCAAACAGCTCCCTGCTCACTTTAATGGGAAAATAAGTAAGCCAAATAAGTAGCTGATGCTCAGAAGCCCACCAGTGAGACTTAAAGCTAAACTGATTTAGACGCTGCATCTTTCTGTCTGAATGAACACAGGACACAAAGCCATGTTTTCCAGTAGAAGTGTATCAAACCAGATGGGTAGTCTGCGTGATACAGTGTTTTGGAGCTTGAGTCTGGTATCTGACTCAAGTTGTTTTTTCTGTTCTTGGACCTCAATGAATTTGTATTCTGACTTCTCTTCATCTCGGTCAGTGGTCCCACCAGATTTCGTCTATGGTCTCAACTAACATTTTAATAAATGTATTCGAGTTTTCTTTCTTTTAAGCGCTTTGACTCAAAACCAAATCATTATGTCTGTTTGTGTTTGATTTAGCCATTTCACACTGACTGGATTCATTTGGAGCTGGCACTGCAGACCACTTCTTGCTAAATTTAGAACCTGTATTATTGGAACCGCAGTCTAAACTTTTGATCCATACCACTGATCCATTTGTGTTTGTATATGGAAAAGGAGATATTTTACTACAATTTGAATTTGATAAAGAAATGTGCAGTTGTAAATAAAGAACATTCTTCACATTTTCATCATCATTTGTGCCTGTTCCTGACATCAAAACAAGCAGAAATTTGTTCACTGGTGATTGTAAAGAATAGCTGAAAACAACACTCCATTGTACTGAACACTCTCCAGCGGGAGCATAACCAGATGAATGAGGTGCAGATGATGGAGAAACCTTTTAAAGAATAAGTAAATTAGTTTGAATTAGTATCTGAACTGAAGCAGCTGAAAATGTGATAAAAATAGATTAAATGTTATTAAATACTACAGTAGCATCATAGCTGCTATTCCCCTAGCATCAGTTTGGAGAGATCAAAACATTCAATAAACAACAGCAGTGACAGATGTGTTCATCACATAGTCTCTAATGTACATTGTCTTTTGTGTCATCAAAGAAATGCAAGTGGTATACATTCTTCATTAAAACAATGAACAAGTTGATGACTAGTTTAACTCCACAAGCTCGTAGTCTTTCTCTTGATATCACCATCTCTGTGTTGTTGCTTTCAAAGGGAGAAAAACTTGAAAAGCACTATGTGGTGGTTCCAGCTGACTGAACTGTTTATTCTCAAGCATCTCAAAAGCTCCCAGGCCCTTTGTGAACATTATTTGTGTTTGTCAGCTCCAGATGGTGTATCTCCCTCCTCCGGTCTCTTCTCTGAACTCAAACCGCAGGTTAGGTCTTTCACCCCTACATGCCGTATATTACTCTTCTGGATGTTATGACTTTAGCACGACATGCATTTCATTCAAAGATTAATGTTTCGTTCTAGTGTGTATAGCCTACTTTTGTGCTGCAGTAGTGACTTTTCTCAATAATAAAGTGTGTTGTATGAATTCAGTAGAGCATGTTGCTCTTATGCTGACTTCAGACATTGGCTCCTTTAGATGTGTAGGATAAGTTTTACATCTACAGTGCATCTAATGCCTTTTGGTGGACATGGTTTATCAGTTCATATCGAAAAAGTGCCTTAGTCTTGCATGCTTGTTGTAGACTATCTGTTATGGTGAAATACATTTAGATATGCTTGGTTTCTATCCACAAAATATGTGCAGAGCTTACTGCATCCTGAGCACATCTGCTTTGCACATGTCCATGGTGTTAAAGCTCTGAGTGTTCAATGCAGAGCGCTGTCTACATTAAATATGTTAATTTTACCAGTCATGACCATAAACCAGATTATAAATCTTGTACTTGAACATTGCTTCGTCTCAGTCTTGTATGTGGTTTTCGAACCATGAAAAAATGAAACTTACATATTAGACTTTCCATATAGGAGAATGATCACATTGTTTTCACAACAGTATAGCACTGTTTATAAATCACATCATGAACTGAGCATCACATTTCAGCAGTGACACACACTTTTACTAGTCATTCAGACCATAAAGATGGCAGTAAATGACCACTTAGTAATAATGAATACAATATTCTTTAAATAACAATGTTGTTCTTAGGGAATACAGTAGAACAATGCAGCATTTCTGCTGTAAATTTATTGTGTTGAATAAACTGTATGTGACTTAAGTAAATGTTCTTTAAATTGGTTGAGTGTTCTACTCACAAGTTTAAATGAACTGTAAATTCAAAAGCCTAAAGCCTGATGCAAACACTTTGTAGATAATATTAATAATATGCGTAGACATACAGTGCAGTGAAAAAGTATTTATTTTTTTAAAAATGTTTTTCACACTTAAATGTTTCAGATTATCAAACAAATTTAAATATTAGGCAAAGATAACGCAAGTAAACACAAAATGCAGTTTTTAAGCGACGATTTTATATATTAAGGAAAAAACTATCTAAACCTACATGACCCTATCTGAAAAAGTAATTGCCCCCCTTGTAAAATCATGAAGTAATTTTGGTTAATTACATTGTTTGGAAGTCTGAGTGCAATTCCACTAGCCACACGCAGGCCTCATTACTGCCAGACCTGATGAATCCAGAGATCACTTAAAAAGTAGAGTAAAGATCCCAGGAAAGGAGAAACATCATGCCGCGATCTAAAGAAATTCAGGAACAGATGAGAAACAAAGTAACTGACATCTATCGGTCTGGAAAAGATTACAAAGTTACTAGGTAGGACTGTAGCTAGGTGGTTGCTGGCCAAATGCTATGATGTTTCAGATTGTTGATACGGCACACAGGACTACGCCAAGAAGGAGATGCCTAAAGCTACATACAAGTACATTTGTAACATTAAATTGAACATTTCTCTGGAATAGAACATCTGTTTAATGACTAAATGATCATCTGCATTTACATTCTTACATTTACAGCATCTGAGAGACGCTTTTATGTAAAACGACTTACAGCTTTGGTGAATGCAGTGTAAAGGGTCTTTTATTGGTTGAGTGTGGTGAGCTCCCCAATTTTGGAATTGAACCCCACTGTCAGTGATGTTACCCTCTACAGCAGGGGTGTCGAACTGCAGTCCTGGAGGGCCGTGGTCCAGCACGTTTTGGTGATTTCCCTGCTCATTTCCCTAATTGTCAGGTTTATCGAATGTGTTTGAGGAGGAGAACCATCAAACTGTGCTGGACACCCCTGCTCTACACTAACCAACCACAAAACTCCTGCCATGACCCGAATGTATCTTGTGTTGTTTCTATGTAACTTGCGTTAGTTAGCTTGAAGTAATATAACAGAGAGCGCATAGACCAGGAGGTTTGAATGTAATAAAGCAGAAGCCTAACTTTCTGATTGGACGGGTCTGTCAATGACTATGCCGTTCCTGCACTTTGACACGTCTTGGCAACACTTAATGCACTTAGTTGCTGCTCCTGTTTTTGTCTATGCTAATGTACTTTAGTCCGCTCTTATAGATACAGTAAAGTGTAAACACAGCACAGCACACAGTGTGAAATTCTTTTCTTGCATTTAACCCATTCACCAATTGACTCAGGACGCTTCCACCAACGATGGGCGCCCCGGGGAGCAGTGTGTGGGGATGGTACCTTACTCAAGGGCACCTCAGTGGTGCCACTAGCAGTCCTGGGATTCAAACCCACGCTCTTGCGATTGCAGGGGCAACTCCCTAACCATTAGACCACCAGATAACTGTTGTACAGTGTCAGAAACCACATTAACAAGTCTGTGAGTGAGTACTGAACTACTTCACATGTTTTGAGATCAGTTTCTGATTTAGATGCAGCAGGTACAGCTTCTCTGCAAAAAAGAAAGCCATGTTCGATTCAGGGCTGCGTTCTTCATGAAGTTGTGGGTTTGGACTGAAAGTCAGCTGCGATGTCTGTCTTGCTGATCATCAGCATCTGAAAGTGTTTTGTGCTGTCTCAACACAACATCTGCCACGAGGCCTAAATCTTTGCTTGCCACGGCGAAAAAACAAAGCGAACCCGAAGTCCCCATTTGACAAACAAAATTCTTAAACACCTGCTGTTCACCAAACACTGCTGTTATCTTTAGAAATGCACGCAGAAGCCTCCACTCTTGTGCTAATTGGTGATAAACATCTATTGCTTGTAGCTGCAGTGCTAAAGCAGAATAAGCATAATTAAGGCAAAATAAGTCTTGGCTAATTAAATACAGGGTTTTTCTGTTTAATTGCAATTTATGTAGGTAAATAGATACAGACATGTAAATATATGTATGTAGACAGTGGATATATATGTATTAATTTTTAAATCCTTATACATACAAACTTCTATATTTTTGTATTATTTGTATAGTGTCCTTTTGTTATGCTATTATGTTGTGTAGTTTTTATTCTGGTGGTTATTTTAATTTGCTTCTCTTGTTCTGTCCACTTTGCTGCTGGAACAAGCTAAATTTCTGACCTGTGGGATTAATAAAGCGTTATCTTATCTCTCTTTTGTTGTCTCTTGTCTACGTTATACTTTAATGACAGATATTGGGGTTCTTTTTTATGTCCAGTCCTCTCTGGAGGTTCTTGTCTGACCATGAAACGAGAAGTTGGAAGGCCTTGTGGTGTTTTTCAGGCTGGTGAATTCACGCTCTCACAGGAAGTTGTTTTCTTTACAGATGCTGTCCCCCCCCCCCCCCCCTCCTCTCCGCTGCCTGCTTAGGTTTCCACAAACAGTGGTGGCAACTTTCTCGCCAAGTGGCTGCGTTGCTGCTGCCGGTTGCTGCCAGCTTGTGGGCATTGCTGACGTAGCTTTGAGGAAGTGAGCAACAAATGTACTGATAGGAGATGCATCAGTTTTCTGAAAGATGTGTTTGTGTGTATATATACAGTGCTGTGAAAAGGCACTGTATATATACACACATCATGATTTCTTATTTTTTTGCATGTTTGTCACACTTAAATGTTTCAGAATGTCAAACAAATTTGACTACTAGACAAAGGTAACCCAAGTAAACACACAAAGCAGTTTTTAAGTGATTTTATTTATTAGGAATAAAAAACTATCCAAACCTACACGGCCCTATGTGAAAAAGTAATTGACCCTAAACCTAGTAACTGGTTGTGCCACCCTTAGCAGCAACAACTGCAATTAAGTGTTTGCAAAAACTGGGAATGAGTCTTTCACATCGCTGCAGAATTCTGTCCCACACTTCTTTGGAGAATTGTTTTAATTCAGCCATATTGGAGGGTTTCCAAGCATGAACCGCCTTTTTAAGGTCATGCCAC
>JBBJLS010000006.1:10280910-10303407 GCA_037577275.1 Bryconaethiops microstoma
TTTTCCTTAATAAATAAAATCACTTAAAAACTGCATTTTGTGTTTACTTGGGTTATCTTTGTCTAGTATTCAAATTTATTTGATAATCTTAAACATTTAAGTGTGACAAACATGCAACAAAAAAAAAAGAAATCAGGAAGGGGTCAAATATTTTTTCACAGCACTGTATATATCTCACTTCAGCAACTGAGAGCCCCATTAAGCATGCATTTTTCTTTGTAAATAGTGAAACTGTGAATAGCGGTTGTGTTAAAAGCAGTCTTGAATCTATTGGGTTGTTCAATTCTACTGTAAGAAATCTCATAACAGTATCAGTATAACTGACCGCTTCAGCCATTACAATGGCTTCTACTTCAGTTTACACAACTCCTATATCAACTTCAAACTCGGTTTCCAACAGAACTGCTTTTCTGACTCATCAGAACATGCTAATTTGTGTGGCAAAAACATTCACCCTGCTGTTTGGTCAGAACCAGAGCGACTTCACACCGGAAAGTAAAATGAAACTTTGCCGTGTATGTGCACTTCCACTTAATGTAGTCCTAAGTTTCCTAGAGCATTCACAGTTTTCACATTAGTGTGTTTACATCCTATTGTTTAGCCAGAGTTCCTCAACTTTCTGGTTTTTCTCCATAAGCTAGAGTGGTGTTGATTCCCCCCACCATCTCAGCACCTCCAGCTGCTTCTCCCTCTAACCAACTGCCTGGGTCCCTCTGTGCAAGAACATTTGCTCTTTATTATTTAGAATAATTTACTGGCTGGCCTGGAGCTACGCCGACACGCCAACAAGCTCTCTAATGGGAAGTGACTGTGGGAGAGGAGGGGGAGTGTGGAGGGCAAAACAAGTTAAAGATACAATCAGAAGCAGATTCTAAAGAAGCGTCTGTTTTGTTCGTAATATCCCTAAAGTCTGAGCATGTTTTTTGTATGTGCCAGAGAATAGGGCTATTTCGTATTTACTCTTAATCTTGTTAGTGTGAAACATTAGCAATTAGCATGTTCTCAGTGGAGATGTAGTGGCTGATAATTGATGTTACTGGCCATTATATGCCATAGTGTGCAGTAAATACCCTTGTGCAAAATGTTCTTAAATGAACTCAAGGACCTTTAATTGTTTCGAGACAGTTCTGGTAATGAAATCGAGAAACAAACTTCGATTACAGTCTAAGAACAATAATGCAGTGACATTATAAATATGTTCCAAGAATCCTCATTTGACTTTTTAATTGATTGGGGTGTCACAAACAACGAGGCTCATACATTATTGTTAATTTACAATGGATGACATTGGAAAGCATGCTTGCCGCAGTCCCTCTAAAATAGAAAAACAGATATTGCTTTTTCTTATGCAGCTCTTCTAACAGTGCCTCAGCCTCATTCTGGTGCAAGTAATAGAGTAATTTGAGTTTCAGGCCACTGTCAAGTTCCTCTAATTCAGGCTATATCGAGAGCTGCAATTTACACATCTCTAGCCAGTTGTCTTGATGATGATGGGGGGACCTCAAGCAAGGCTGGTTTTTAAAGTTAATGTCAGCCTGATTTGTAGCTCTGGTTTCCACTCTGCTTATTATGCCGCTGGAATTAGTGCCATTTGGCACATTCCCATAGGCAGTGTCAGTAAACAGAGCCTCGCTTTAGGGGCTGCAGTACTTCATAATGTGATGAATAACTGTACCGTCAGACAGGGAGCTCATCAATCATTGATGCTTTTATGAAAGTACAAAGAAGATTGTCTCATTTTAAAGTGGAACTGCTTAATTAAGACTCTTTTAGAGAACTGTTTGTTTCAGACCCTTTTAGAGCGCTACGTGTTTCAGAGTCTTTTAGAGTATTCTCAGTAATGGTCATGCATTTCTGAGTCCACATTATTGAATGGAGTGATTCTAGCTGCACGCATTACATATAGAATCATATGATCGGTTTCTAACCAGCAGCTAATTAACTGCTCCTCATTCCAGCTCTTGAATAGTCCATTATGTTAAATGGCCTGTTTCAATGCAATCATGCAGCATGTTTTAAAGAGCCAATCAGAATGTGACTGACACTTAATCAAATGTGGATAATTAGAAAAGAGGCTATAGCTGGCTAGTATTTAACTTCACAAACAGATAGAAGAGCTGGTATAGGTTTGCGATAGGGAATTACCAATTATTTGGCCAAAAAAAGAGCTTATAAAAACTGTTTGAGTTGAGCAGCAGAGTGAGAGAGCAAGTGTGCTAACCCAGACAAGCCATCAGCAGAGCAGTTTAGTCATCTTGCAAGTCATTACATTAGCTAGCTAGACATCCTACTGTTAAAATTAATGCAGTCTGAAAGGGCAAGCTCTGCCCCTGGTCTACCTTCCCCATATTCCGCTGCAATGTCTCTATGGAAACATCCAAATCCTTTGTAAGTTTGGGCACCTCTGGACAAATTACACATTTATATTCTTAATTTATCCATTTTAAACTAAAACAATTTAACAATCCACTCACACAAACAAAACCTTCCCTCCTCTACCCCCACCCACCCTTCTGTGCCACATTAAGGACTGCAAAGTAAGAAGTAAAAGAAAATGGAAATGAAAGAAGTGGTTGGATTTCAGATGAGACCCTGGTGCACTGTAGGAAGAATGGAAACATGCGGAAGAACAAGAAAAAACTGGCTCTACAGGCTTCATGTGTACTGCACATCCAGTCATTCAGACATGAAGTCCTAGGCTTCCAGTGAAGATAAGGCAAGCATATCTAGATATACACATTTTACCACTTAAAACAAAAAAACAATTACACACCTACACATTATACATCTGCAAAGGAGGCACTCAGTCCTTCCTAAAAAATTAAACATCACTCACCCACACCTTTCCACCTTGATGATAATTATCTAAGGGGGGTAAAAAAGATAAGTGCTTTCCAAATTCTATAAAATGAGACCATGTGACCTTAATTTCTTTTTCAGCCTTCCTTGTGCTAAATGTAAGTTTTTCTAAATGAATTAGGGAGAGCACCTACTTAACCCAGTGAAGAAATGGAGAAATGACAGGGGCTTACTTGACTTCCAAAGTAGTAAAATGAGTTGTCAAGCTATGAGCGAGGCAAATGCCATCACGTTAGACTGGGATATAGTAATTCCTGCTGCCCCCAGGCTCTCCAAAGATGTTTTTTTTTTTCACATATAAAAGAAAAAAAAATCCTCAAATATGCAACTCTAAAATATAGTCAAAGTTGGAAAAGCCCAAATCATGTGACTTTGGGCTCTGGTGGTGTCTTAAACAACTTGCCTCTGTTGCAATATATTTTGGATAGTCTTTCTTTAGAGAAGTGTAAATGGTTGAAGATTTTGATGTATATAAGACTTAAACAGGATAAGGATGTGTGGATAAACTCGGGACTGCCCAGCCAAGACTCTTCTGAGAGCTCATTGTTTAAATTCTGTTTCCAAGCTGTTTATGTTTGGACCAAGGAAAGTAAACAATTGATAGGAATGACATCATATATTGAAGAGAAATCCCCCCTTGCATATGGATTCCATGCCAATAGTTTGTCTGTCCTGGTAAAGGGAGAAAAGGCTAGTGCTCCCTTGCAAAGCTCCAAGCCTGCAGGTATCCAAAGAAGTGGGACTTTGGTATATTGTAATTAGTTCACAAACATAATAAATCTGTTATCTAGAAACAAACATGTAAAAGATCATACTATTATTGTGACATATCCGGAATGTCGCAGCAGCTTATGAGGTACAGAGATTCAGTTTGTTATGTTGGTTGCCCAATAGTGATACATTGGTATTTAGGTAGCCCCAGACCCCCTGCAGTCTTTTTGTACATGGGCTATAATTCTTCCAAATAGAAGTTGAAATGTGTCCTCCTAATGATTTTGGCAAAGGAGAAAAACCATTTGAAACAAATAAAGAAAGCGACACAAGGCTGTCATATTTGTCAGAATGATCCAGCCAGCCGAAGAGATTGTCAGTGTTGAGCGTCTTACAAAGTCCTGCTTTGTTTGGTCTAGTAACGTTTTAAAGTTATGGCTATACAGATGTGTGACGTTACTTAAAGCAAAGTCAGTATAGTAGCTTTGGCAAGCTGATTGATGGGGAAAGTCTACTAAAATCCGGTAATTTGTCTAAGATTTGACTCTGTTGGGTTGGAACAGTAGAGAAGGAGGCTATTGGCATACAAATAAAAGGGGAAAGACAGCAGCCTTGCCTAAGCTTGGGGTGGAGGAGAAAGTAACACTATGGCCTTCAGAGCTGCAAAGGACAATCTAATACACAAAACAAATAAGGGACCAAACCAGTTTTTTTAAGAAGAACTGGTGTTTCGATTGAAGGCTTTATTGGCATCTTAGGAGAGTGCAAATTCTGTTTGATGGGGTGAATGCAATGAATAGACCACATTAAGCAGATGCTGTATAGTGTAAAATGACTGCCTGCCTGACACAAAGTCAGCTTTATCAGAGGAAATAATAATTGGGATCATTTTTTCTAGGCGACAGGAAAGGACTTTGGTATGTATTTTTACACAAAATGCTTATGGGGCGAATAGAAGTGCGGTCCAGCAGGTCTTTGTTCTTTTTAAAGAGAACTGATATGATTGCCCGTTTCATTGTTACAGGTAATTTTTTCTGTAAAACAATTTTGCGATATAAGGGGCAAAGAATATGAGACAATTTGGAGGAGAATGTTTTAAAAATTCTATGGGGAAGCCATTGGGGCGCCTTGTCCTGACACTCTGTAAAGAATAAATGGTTTGGGTTATTTCCACAGAGGTGATGACACCTTCAGTGCCATGGGTAAGCTAATCTCTGGAATATTCAAGTGATCTGAAAGGCTGGAATCTCAGGTGTATATGTCTTAGACTCTGACATATAGAGGTCAAGACCTTCAAACAGCCATTTATTGTTTTAGGATGAGTTCAAGTATTACCTGGATTTCAGGAACAGATCTGCTGGCTGCAGCACCATGTTTGTAAAATCACTGGTTTGATTTTTTTTCTATAAAGCAATAGGAGGGTTGTCCCAATTTGGAACATACACTTTAGACAATTTATGTACCAAATATTATGCCTGCTACAGCCACATATCTGCCATTGTTATCAGCAATTACAGTTGTTGGAACAAATGGGACCCCCTTTTGATCAGTATGCCTATGCCTCTGATTTTATCCCCACAGTTAGAGCAAAATATTTGTTTGATCCATCCTCTTTCAAGCCTAGCATCCTTACTGGTTTAGAGTTTCCGGTAAAAAATTACCAATGATTTCAGGTGAGCAAACACATGACTTCGCTTAATGGGGTGATTTATCACTTTAATATTCCAGCTAAGAAGGCAAATGGAGCCTGATGTACTATAGTTAAGTGATGCCATATGTTATCTATAGAATGAAATAAAGTGGTTCGGAGATAGGCAATTTGTGGGTCCTGAGCTCAAAAAGGTTGAAATGCAGATACATGGGGAACTAAAACAAAGAAAAAAAATCCTGTACCCCAGTGCAGATGGAGATCACTTTAACCTCCTTTTAACTTTGAGATGTGTTGGCACGTTTAAAGTGCTTGGTAATCAGCTAATTACTAAGATAACAAATGAACTCCTACAGAAGACAGCTCATCAAACATCTGAGGCGTAACAGATCACATTGACCGAGCAGCATTTAGAGGGGAAAAAGTGTAAGAAAAGCAATTAAATGTTAAAAAAAGAATAATGATAATAAGGGGGAAAATAGTGAAGCATCAATACACAATCAGAATGTGTGACTTTGAGTCTTTGCGAATGACTCTGGTATAGACACACCTCAGAAAATCAGCTTATACTATATGCAAAGAAATGGGACCCCTGGCAAAACAGGATTTGCAGTTAATATGTTTTAATGTTCACTTAAAGACCATAAAAACAGTGCTTATGCATTTCCAAAAGGGCATCTGAAAAGGAAAAAAGTCATATTTGTATGTCATCAAAGTGAGGGTGGTATCTCTTGTAGTGACAGTTGACATCTACATCACAAATGTATGTGAAGGTAAAATTGTTAAGGTTATAAATAAGGGAATAAAACAATTTCATTCCAAAATATTTTGTAATGAGATGTAATTATGAATCAGAAAATACTACAAGTTTCCTATAATGTTTATTTTCTTCTCGTCTTTTTATAACATTTTTGAGAATGCCCCATTTTTCAGAGGCCTACAGTTAAAATGGGACACACTGTTACTGTCAAAATGACACACAGCTACTTTAAATAGAAAAAAAAAACATTTTTTGAGGATCTTGAAGTGCATGTTGTCTTGACAGAAATATTTGTAATGGGATCAAATGTATTTTCTTCTAGCTTGCTGGAAATAGCTATTTTACACGTGTTCTAGAGCTGTGAGCTCAGCAGCCCCCAGACCCAGAAAACTCACAGACCCCAGCAGCACACTTGAACAGCTATGCTATACAATAAAAACTCTAGCTAGCTATATATTTCACGTGTTCTCCTTAGGTAAATGAATAATCCTCATCTACATTAATGTGTTGTTTAGAATTCAATTGCAGAAATGAGATAGACAAGGAGTAAAGAGAGAAGAAAAGAAGGAAGGAAGAGGCAAAAAGAAATACAATCAGTTTAGTGAGAAAAGAATGAAAGGGGCAGCTTCAAGAGATAGTAGAGGCAGGACAGGTCCCCCAGCTACATGTTTTGACTCGTGCATGGAATGTCCCAAAAAGTGCATTACAGAAGAGGGTAAGGGTGGTAGTGAAAAGGGTATCAAACGTATCTCTGAGAGAAACCCTGTTTTGAAGACAGAAAATGAAGTGGAGCTGCACCAGCAGAACAGATACAAGCAGCACAGACACCAGCAGAACAGGCAGAGTCTCGAGAAGTAAAGAAAAATAACAAAATGGGTACAGAGAATGACACAGCCTTAAAGAAAGTACACTTTTCTACTCTTACTTCCAAACACATGAAAGAAGGGCAACACAAAACCTCCAACTTACCATCTGATGAGTGAGGAGCACATCAGATATATAAGCTCAAAGAAATCTGCAAGCAAGAAAAACCCAGAGAAACAAAAATCGAAGAAAATGAAAAAATCGAAACAAGGTAGGCCTACAAGCTTTGATGGGCAAGATGTGTACAGAGTCTGCAAAAGAAGATACAGAGATGGGGATGACCCCTAAGAGAACAGGAGACTGGATAATTTATATTACATGTGAACAATGGTTCACAGTTTGTGGTGATAGAAGTGGCAGACTATCATGAATTGTGAGTCTATCATTACCCCCCTCTAAAACTCTCTACATCTACAATGTTTATTCCTCACTTTTATTATGATTTAGTATAAAAGTTGGCTTTGTCTAATTCATTTGTTCAGTTGAGGGGCCTCCAGAGGGGCCACAGAGGGGCCTCCAGAGGGGCCTCCAGAGGGGGTTGTTAGCCACAGAGGGGCCTCCAGAGGGGCCGTTAGCTGCAGAGGGGCCTCCAGAGGGGCCCATTATAGCCACAGGAGCCGGGGGCCTTCCCATTAATTTTTTTTTTGGGGGGTGGGGGAGGGGTACTGGGGTCTCCGCAAGCTCTGGAGGAGCTCCTTGTAGATAAATAGACCCCAGAGTCAAGGAAAAGCTCCTGGAAGGGGCCTCCGCCCACGTGGACAGCAAGGGATTCACTGCTAAAGGGCTCCCAGGAGGGAGTAGCCTCAGCCATAATTGATCCAGTCCTTCTCATGTTTGTGTGTATTTTAAGGTTTCAATATTGTAATAAAGATATTGTATTTTAAAACTGGAACCACGCCTCTCACCTATTGTAGAGCGAACCTGTGTGCTTTAGGTTTATATTCTCTGGGTGAAACTCCCAGGGTGGCGTAGTCGGACTATTTACTTCCATTTAGCTCATTTAATTAACGCTTTAACTCTTGTATTGAGTTTTGTTCCATGTTGCATGTAATACCCTGGTGTAGTTAATACAATTTCTATTCCCTTAAAACATATTCCTCTCCCTAAATCGCGCCACACTCGTGTATGATGCTGAGATGATCTGGGTGTATAACATTGTACCTGACTCCTTCTAGGCCACTCAGCTATTATTGGATGCCACTGAAAGCTGAGCAGGTGTTGGGTAAGCCGGCCTTGGTCGGACCAGTGTAATCATATCGTCAACCTGCAGTTTTTTCCTGCCGAGCTTGATGTTGACACAGATGGTGTAATAATGGAGGCGTGCTACCATGGTCTGAGGTATCTGCCCAGGTTTTGGAACCGGTTGCGATTCTCACAGTTTGTGGAGTTGCTGCATCATCAGCACAGATCAACAAGCTTTGCTCTGTGCTTCCTATAATGTTTAAAGTGTTCTTATAGTCATCAAATCCCGATCTAAACAACTGAATGTTGGTTGTAATAATTGCCATCTTGTTCTCTACAACTGCATTGAGCTCAATTTTCATAATATCAACAAAGTCAGTGAAGAAAGTAATTCCTATCTGAATGATTCTGCTTTGGGTGAACATTGTGTAACATTTTCACCATTTGTTCGTCTCTTGCAAAATCATGGCAGGAGAGGGACAGCTAGGCCTCTGTACAGGTGAGGTGGTGTTCTTGAAATCTCGTTTTTCATAATTCGGATCAGACGTGGCCCGAGTAATTTTAAAAACTGTTGCTCAGTGCACTACTAAAGTTAGAATGCCTCTTAAAATATGTTTTTGACCACATTTTCTACAGAGCTACCTAGCTTGACAAACCCTTCACACCCAAAAACAACCCCTCCTTTTATTAACATTTATTAAAACTGTTACATATTCATGCTCATTTTAATGCAGAATTATTAATTATTTGCTGAATTTAACTCTCTAAAACAGCATGTTTTTCTACCCCTTTGGCTGACATTGCAGTCTACAAACATTCCTTGTGGCCAGCAAACTGTATTTATCTTCTTGATTTTTGCAGAACACCTCTAGTTCATATGTTATCTTGAACACACCTGTCACGGCTTTACTTGAGAGAGGCGACTGGAGGCACAAGAGCTCAATACTAATGACTTAATGAGAACTCACAAAGTTAAGTGGTGAATACAACACAAAGTGTGAAACAGTGAAAAAGTTAAGGATGCAAAACCCATCTGTAGAAAACATGAAACATAAAGGACACAGGAGCAAACTATGACTGGTCTCAGAGTAGTACATGGGTGAACAGACTTCTGGGTCATGCTGGTGAACTTAAATACTGTGGGCCAGAGGCGTAAACATTAAACTAAAAGAAGGGCGTGGACGAAAAGCTGGCTCAGTAGTCAGATGACTCAAAATCTTTAAACTAGGAGGATGAGACACGGACAGGGGCATGACAACCCTACATCACAGATTTTCAATAATATCTAACACTGGGAACAACGAATGCCACTTCAAAACCTTTTAGAAATCTTTGATTTCTTGTAGTAGTTCAAGGCTGATTTGAATGTGTGTTTTTAATTTTGTTTTGCCTTGTAATAACATTTGGGATGAGGTCATAGTTAAGGTTACTTTCTGATGGCCTTTTCAGATGGTGTTTGTGCAACAACACTGAACAGTGAGCCAGTGCATTACTATTCTTCATGCCAAATCTTAGCAGTGAGGGGGTTTTGCTTTGCTTTCCAAGCGTTTTTCTTGGTCACCTAGATCCTGTCTTGCTTTTTCAGATGACATTTCAGAAAGTGACAATTACAATCAGGAGATGTTTAGAACTCCTGCTTTGTAATAGTCAATTATCCTTAGTTTCAGATCCTGTCATCTGCTTAGATAAGCCCACGACTGGTAAGAGGAAGCACAACAGCCTGAGGGGTTTGAGAGGGATTTATTATGCTATGGGACTGTCTGCATGTGACGCGTGAATTGGATTAAGGTCTGATGAGTTAAATAAGCTGAGACAAAGCTGAGCAAAAAAAAATCTTCATACAGTACAGTGGATTTTTTTGTATCTTGGCCCAAAAGAGAGTGATTTGTGACTCGTAACGAATCTCTTGTAGTAGCACAGAATTCCGTATCCGCAAGCAGAAGCTATCCTGCATGTAAACTGTGCTGTTTCATGAAGTTTACCATCCAACAGTGTTAGTCTCTACAGATTACAGCCCACCCGCTTGCAGACAGGGAACCCACCCACAACCCATCTGGCAGCTGCAGCAGACGCAGGTGCAGGTGGAGCCAGTGAGCCTGGCATGGTGCCTGTGCATACCCCTGCCAGCCAGTACGCACCTGATTGATATTCCAGCTAAAGCCTACGCTCCACAGCTTGACTGAGGACTTTGAGTCAGCTACACTTGACTTCCAGATTTCTCAACCTGCTCTGCACGGCATGGAATTAGAATGTGTAAATCTGGCCCAGCCTGGATGCAATTTGAGCGCATACATCAAGGGTCAGTTTCTATAATTACAGCACAGCCCTCATGAAAAAGAACAAAAGTAACAGGTCTCTACCAGACTCTTATAGTCAATTCTAACAATTATTATAGTTAACATAAAGTACAATATTATAGATTATTACAGAAGTACAAGACAGCACTATAGAAATCCTGTTGTTTCTTATAGTGTTATGACAGTTCTCTCCAGTACTTTCCCGTAAGAAAACACAATGTGACTGATTTTCTTTAAACAAAGTATTACCAAATCTGCTTCCTGCACAAAAACCTTCTAGCTTGAGCGCCTTCCTTAAGAAATTGCTTGTCTTTCATCCTGTCAGAACCATGTAAATGATCAAGAACCTTCACGCATTCTCTAGAAATAGACCTTTTTTGTTTCTTGTTTAATTAGGGGTAAACAGGCATTGATACGGCATTTCAAGTCAACCATTAATTAAAATAAGTGTGTTTTCTGCACTCCGAAAACAAAAAAGGTGGGCCTATGCAGCAACAAAAAAGCACAAAAGATACTTTGATGTTTCTGCACCTCATGAACTGCGCGTTGTTTATTCTCTCCCTCAAAGCCACGCTGTGGTGATTTACTTCGCCCACTATGCTGATGACTATAAACAGAGGTGCACTTGACTTGGTAAAGAACATGTGCAGCTTCAGTGTGCCTAGCGCTGGGTCAGACAGGTCACAGTCTGATAACAGCATATGCATTAGCCCTGAGATAACGCACAAAGAGTAGGCAGGCAGGGTTAATTACAGAAACAGAGAAAACAGATTGTAAACAGATATAGTGCTCTTGAATGGATTAAGGAGAGTGCTTTGATATGCACAACCTTCTTCCCAATACAGCAGCAAAATGGTGTTCCAAATGCTGCAACCACAGAGTTGGGCTTTCATGGAGCTTTCAAAGCTGCTGATCACGTTGACACCATCACTGTACTGTTATTTGAGGCTTTTAAATTAGTCATAACCCCTAGAATTAGTCATGAAAATCAGTTCTACTGATGTTTGCACAACCTTTGAAGCCCGCGGTATCGGACGGGGGTTAGTTGGGGTTACTCAGAGTTTCTTTTATATCTGATTATATTTCTCAGTGTGGGACATGTTCTGATTATATTGCCTCAGTGTGAGAGAGGCTCTCATTATATTGTCTCAGTGGGGAGAGCTTTTCTGGGTGATGAAGCACGATCTGTGCGTGTTTAGTCCTCACCAACTGAGGAGGAACTATGGAGCAGAATGGCAGGTCAAACAGACTCTTGACTCTCCATGGGATTCATCCTTGACTACTATTAATGAGCTCACTTCATGCACCATGCGCAACACAGCCTTTGGCAAGACATGTAGGAAAAATTATAGCAAAAAACAAACCTTGTGCATATTGAAATAATCATCCAGTTGATGCAACACCAAGGTTGCTCAGATTGCTTGCTTATAGCTCATCCTTACACCTCTGACCCAATGCTAGACACACCAAAGCTGCACATGAGTCAAGTGCATCTCTTCCTCAGCAGCACAGTGGGTACTTTCTATGTGGTTTACCATCCAACAGTGCTAGTCGCCACAGTCTCTACCTTACAGCCTAACTGCTTGCAGACTGTCTGCGAATATTATGGGTCTGAGAGTCAGGGATACTGCCACATTTCCAAAAACGATGGGGTAAAACCTCGTGAAAAAAACAAAGAATTTCATCAGTAACACAGTTTATAACAAACGGTCGTTTCACAACTTACAAGATCCAACTTTCAGCACTACATACAGCATATGCCGTTCTAATAATCTAAAGTCCCAGTGAATGACTATGGCAGCTGGTAGCCTAGTGGTTAGGGCATTCACCCTGCGCTCAGGAAGTTGTGGATTCTAGACTGCTAAGCACCTCTGAGGTACCCTGAGTAAGGTACCATCCCCACACACTGCTCCCTGGGTGCCTGCTGCTTCACTTGGTGAGTGGGTTAAATGCAGAGGAAGAATTTTGTGCTGTTCACAGTGTGTGCTGTGGTGTGTTCATGTATGACAGAACAGTCGCTTTCATTTTAGTGTAGAGCAGTGATGTCCAGACTATGTCAATAAGAGTCCTCCTTACGCTCCCTAAGTTCCTCTGGATAGGAATGTCTGCCAGATGCTTATATGTAATTAGAAACCTACTCAAAAACAGTGTCAGTGTTGGTTTAATACTGCATGCTTCACTGGATTCCATTCAGATAGCGAACTTTGAAACCTAACATCTCTAACGAACAGCCAGATTGACATTTAGTAAATTTAACACTGTTTGTTAAAATGGTGACCTAATGCACTGTGTATTAATGTATCACAGTAAATCAGTGCATCGCAATTAAAGCATTTTAATGGATTAGTGAGCTAGTGGTAGTCCTCTCACTGAACACAAACCCATAAAGGTTATGTTGTTTGAGAAAGATTCTACACCCTAGCTGAAATGAAGATTTGGATTGATTTAAAATTCCTGTCTGTTTATGCCTATGGGTCAGTGGTCCAAGATTTTTGATGTAAACACCCTGAAATTATTCAAAGACTAGTGACGCATAGCCCAAGTACTTTGAAAATCAGTGGGCCTAATGCTAACTTGATCCTTGGAAGCCAGCGGCCATGCCGAGGATGATTCTGACTTGTGCACAAGCTGTTTTGGTGTAAAGATCTGCTGCATTATCGGAACACGTTAATTTGATTACAACAGTTGAGGTCTGACAGAGCACTGGTGAGCCAAGAGGCCAAGCATTTTATCATCCTATAAACACAATTAGATAATCAATATGATAATGCAAGCTCACAGAACCATGGACAGAGAGCCAGACATTTTATTACGATGTGGAGAAAATTAGATGGTGCCCATGATGAAGATGCTGGCGATGACTCTGTACATTCCTTAATGATTTCAGAGACCACCATCACATTTGTCATAGTCACTCCCCTGAACCCTGTAAATGTTACGTGTTAATTATAGTCATTACTCAACTCTGAAAAAAAAATACAAAACAATCCTTTTAGTCTTAAGTGTCTGTATTACAGATACAAGAATTGAGACAAGATTGTTTTTCAGGCACCAGTGGTCCTGTGGACAACATGCTGAGATTCTTAGGGGCATTTTTGAGAACTAAAAGCTTCTTCCTGCTATACTATAAGAAAATCTGTCAGAAAAACACAAACACATCAATAGAGAACAGATGGCAGCTAAATATATTCATGAATATGCATATTTGCATTGTGTTACTCTTTGCCTGGTTGCAGTTTATGTGTGGTTGTTTTAATTCTCATTCATATGAGCAAGAAAGGTCAGAATGAAGCCCATAATCCACACATAAACCCACGTTCTGTTTTCATTTTGTTCATAATGGCATAAGCGCAAATGACCGTCGCTTATCTGCCGGACGCTTTGTTTTGTGATGGAAGAAACAAAGGGCAAGACACCAGACCCATCCTTTTGTTCCCTGCCCCAACCTCAACAGTCTGTTCATTATGTTCTGAATGCATCTCATCATTGGTGTGTTTGTGTGTATGTACACGTGTGCATCAGGGAAGGAGCAGATACCACCACTTGTTTCTCCATGAGTAGAATAGATCTTTTTTGCTAGCATTGAATGAGAGAATATACCGCTTCCCTCCTCCATTTCCCACACCCTGAGTGGGTTATTAGCTGACCCGGCTCTTGCAGGTCTCAGTGGGACACAGGATAGTATTGGACAGAGGGAAACATTAAACCCAGCATGGGGTCTCACAGAGGATATGGATTTTCTGCTGGCTGGCTGGTCCAAAAATATGCTTACAGCTCCAGAAGTAAGCAATGACTGGTTGTGTAGCATAGCAAATGCATTGGGCTTCATTCAGCGGCAGAACAGTGTGATTGTTGGCCTCTGATAACAGCAAAGTGGATAATGACAGAGCGAGCGAAAAGGACTGTTGTTACAGGACCGCATAAAGAGGTAAAACTCACATAAACTGTTGCAGCTGTTGTGCTGGAAGTTAGGATTGCACAGTTGCACATGGATTGTGCTGCTCCACCAACCCCCACGCACACTCGAGGTAAGTCACAAGGACAGTGATGATGAGTAGGTGATCCTCAAGCTGGCTGCTTCAGTTCATGGGCTTGATGTAAATTACACAGCCATCAGATGGGACCCCATTGTCATGCAGATGTACGACATGTTGATCAGAGAGGCTAGGCAGGAATTCTGTTGCTAAAGTATTGTTGCAACATGATGAGTACAAGATATCCTCACTACGTGCGGTGCCTGCCAACGGAAGCATTTCAGCCTGTTGTGAAAGGTTAAAGATGTGTTTGAGGCGAGGAGGATTAGTACCCAGGCTTTTACTGGATTGTTAAAGTCAGAATATTGTCAAACCAAAAGTTTGATATTAGTCTAATACACTGCTAGGCTGACTGTGACAGGGAAATATAAACAGTATCATTTGTTCAATTGCCATGATTTGACTAATCCTGCCTAAAAAAAAACGCTATTATATGAGCCAGGGCAATGTTGTTCAGACTGTTTAAGGTGGTGTTAAATATGTCAACGCTTAGATCACTCCACTAACACTTACACAAAGTTTTCAACATTTTGTGATACTTCCTGCCACACCGCACATGTGATGATGGCTTTATGACATCAAGACTGTAAAACATTAATGCTGTAAAAACATTAATAGCTGGAGTCTATGTTAGTGTATAGCCATAAGAGAAAAGAATAGCAAGAAAGAATAGCATCTCGTTAGCTGCTAAAAGCCTGGCAAAGTTTTTGAGTCAGAGGGAAACTCAAACATTAGCTTAAATGCATCATGGAGGGATATTGTGATGTTGTACTCAAATCAGCATTAATAATTCTTTTCCTTCAATACCATATTTGGCATCAGGGGAGGTCTTTAAGCAGACGGCAGTGTTTTTGTTTGATGGTGGTGGAAGGTGGTGGGATAGGGAGATGAAACACGGTTTTATTGATTAATATTATTTTCATTTAGCCCTGGTGACCAAGTCCAAATTCACAGGACAGGCAGAAAACATTAGGGCACCACAGAGACAGGCTGAAACTATTAAGACACCATGGGGCTAAAGGCCCCTTGTTGTTAAAGGCCCCTTGGATTTTATTCTCATGGCATGCAGTGATGGAAGGTCACATGTGAAAAAAGATGATCTCATATTTTAGCATTTTTTAACATGCTAGATTTATGTCTCTAGGGCCAAAATGTGAGATGATTCTAAATTTTTTTTATTGCATGCATATTTCACTTAAACTGTACTTATTCTACGTATTCCTTTACATACATTTATTGACAATAGCCTATTTTTCAAATATGTATGAGTTGATGGAATTATTAGGATTGCATCAAAAGTTCCCATTATTTAACATCAGAAACCTGTTTTGTAGAGTCAGAATAATGTACATGAACACTGTACATCATGCACTAAATGTACATTTTTGGGAAATCAATGTGCTTACCTCATTATTGAACGCTATTAGCATAGCCGCCAACAGCTGTAATTGTAATACAATGTGATAAATAACACATAAAATGTGTTATTTAAAAGATCACAGGGAATCCCCAATCATTCAATTAAAAGACAAAGCAAGCATGCCATTCCAGCTTGTGGGAAGGAGAATGAATTCTCGAAATATTTGTGCATTTGCATCATAATGGGGAACGACTAATGTCCCTAAGTGTTTGTTAGGGTTTTAAGGGTTCATATAATTTCATGCAAATTAAGGTACTCCATTAACATTTACATTCCACAGACAAGTGTTCCTTTAGTCCAAAGACACTCTTCATTTTCAGTGGAAGATTACAGAAAAAAAAGATCCAAAAAATATAGAAAAGTATCCTGGAACTCTTTCAAAATAGTGAACTCAGCTACTTTAAGGTGCGTCCATTGCTGACACAGGTTGATTCCAAAATGCTGTATATTCATTTACAATCAATTTAGGATAAAACAAGTTTTTGAAAAGAATAATAGCTGACACATAATGGAAATTACAGAATTCTTCCAATAGAAGTGATGTTGATGATAACATAGAATTGAAATGTTATTAAATATCAATGCTATTTTATGATTAATAAACATTATGAATAATAATGTTTAAAGCCCAATCCCAACAATGTATATCATACAAAGAAAGACAACTTCTTTAAAGAAATCTATAATGAATTTGGGAATGAAACCCTCCATTTGTTCTCTGAGCCTTGCGTCATGGAGAGAGACTGCTCGCCATCCTGTGAAGCTGTGTCTACACTGAACAGTGAAAGAAGCAAACCCAGTGAAGCGTCAAAGATTGTCACTCCATGTTTCCACGCTGTCGTCCTGCTACGTGTTTTCATCTGTGCCGCTGACAGAGCGCACCTGAGGTATTGTGAGGTGCTATCATACCTGTCACCTCTGAAGCCTTCCCAAGCTTTAATTGCTGTCAGTTTCAGAGCTGGAGAAAAAAGAGGCCCTGTTCGTCCATGACATCCTAATTAGTCTTATTTAGAGCGGCGCAAGGCTGTAAACAGACAGAGGCTGTAATGAACCAGGGCCACGGTTAGTACACGTGTTGAGAAGAGGGCAGTGGGAGACGCTCCTCATGAGCTACGAATCACCGGAGTCGCTCCACGCCCTTATTAATGGCCCTCTCGCTCTCACCTCTTTGATTTCATTATCGCAGTGTCACCCCTAAAGCCTCCAGCCTGCCTCCCTGCCTGCTGTTGCTCTCACATACACACACACACACACACACACACTCACACACCCACTCACGCCTGCTGTCTCCTGCTGTCTCTCCCCCTTGCACCTCACCCTGGCCTCCAAACACTCGTTACGCGAAATGCTCATTACATGATCTTCCAAATATGCACATGCATTTGCATCTTGGTTATGGGGGAAATTATGATTACAATCGTGTAAAAACCAGTTTTGTCTACATCACCAGACAAAGCAAAGCCTCTTCTGACTGGTTTTGGTCACCCACAAGGTCAGACAATGATTGCATGTGATTGTTTGAGGTGATTTGAGATAGCAATTATAATAATCATAGTACAATTGATGACTAGGTTTAAAAAGCGACTGTCGTTTGGTAAAATGTCAAGTTGTTACATGTGACATTACGTGTGATTAGACTACATGTCATTCTCAATAACACGAGGAGGGAAGTAAATCCCTCGTTATAATTACGTTGCTGGCTGGATGACCTCATTGTATTAGGCTGAATAAAATATAATTGTAAGTGCAGGGGAGATTTCTTGAGTAACCGTGGATGTTGAGCATGTGTCCTGTCACTTAGAGCGTTTTTCCACTGCGTAAAGTAACGGAACCCTCGGGACCAGAAAACTGAAACTGTTGTCATCATCCAAGTATCGAAGGCTTTATTTTTTAATAGTTTTTGGTACCTGTTAAAGATAGGTACCAACAGGTACTTGAGTCTTTACTGACATCTGCAGCTGAAGTGAATGGAAGTTTTGCAAATTTCTTACTTTTTTGGGTAAAGATTATCAACAGAAGCACCATGTGAACTGCAATGCTGTATTTGTGTGTTAATTACTTTTGTTAAGGTATGCTAAGGCATGCTACTTAGGACGCTAATGCTATTAGCATTTAGCTGGCCTCCACAGAGCAAGTGTCATTTTCTCAAATTTTCTCATATTTGTCAGAGGAAAAATAGACTATGTGTTATTCTACGCACGATTATTTGGAAACAGAAAGCATTGATGTGAGCGCAGAAAAGGGCAACACATTATTTCCTGTCAGCACAGCTAAGCTGCAACATTAGTAAGCAGGATAACGCAGCTAATGCAACAGTTCACTGTTCACAGTTCAGTAATGCATCAAATTAAAGCTATTCTTGTCGTTATACATGAGTCCTTATACATTTTTTTATATTTTTGGTGAGTGAGCACAGAATGGGGGCAGTATTTCTTTTCAATAAGTCAATAAATGAAGATAATCATCAAGCAAGAGACTGTAGCTACCTAAACAAATGAGCAACGTTATACTGTTGCTCCAGTTGTCACAAGCAGGTGGAAAATTAGGTTAATTCGGACCAGTGAATTTCACTGCTTCAAGTTTGGGTTCTTATTTTATTTCTTTTAATTGTGTAGTTAAAAATTACCCTTAGACTACCATTAAGTGGAAATTAAGTATACAATGTAATTACTTATTAATTCTGCAGAATAACATTTTTGCTATTTGAGCATATTCCAAGCCCAAGAGTTCACATTGATCTCCTAATTTTCAACCTTGAGGAGCAGTCATTGTTTATTCATTCATTCATTTTCCGTATCTGGAGTCTATCCCGGGGCCAGCAGGCGCGAGGCAGGGACTCACCCTGGGAGGGGCGCCAGCCCGCTGCACCTCTGCAGCATTGTTTAATTCATATATAGTCAAACCGCTGTCAGCAGTTATTGTTTATTGAATTATTCTCAGATTCCTGTCAAATATTGTGAATATTTGATACAGCCTGTGCAACATCCCTGATTTCACATGGTGAAAATCCAGTGGTCTCAACCTAGCTCCGAATAGCATCCAGGAACACTCAGCCGGTGCTCAATGAAAGGTGAAAATGCGTCCGCAACACACAGCCTACTTGCCACGACCTTTCAAATGAGCAGCTTCGTTTGACTGTCTTCAGCTCTGCCTGAAATGTGACTCTTGAGTTTGAACTGCCTACAAACGCAGGGAGAGCGAAAGGGCAGCCAAGTGTCATTCCCAGCCAGAAAGATCTCAGGGCAGGCTTGAAACTCTTCTCTACAGCTATGACCCTGAACTTGCGGGGCACGGAGATCCAGTGCCAGGGCAGAAGCTGTATTGACCTGCCTCCTGTGCCCCCGGCAAACTCTGTTATCATTCATTTGCTCCAAGGACACTTGCCTTGGTCTGCCATTGCTTTAATCTGTCAGATGGACATGGGCAGAGATGGTGTAGATGAAGCATAATGTGCCTTTACTATTCACAGTCTAATGAGTCCAACCAAAAACACATATTCTTACCCATCTCGGAACGCTTTTTCTCCTTTGTAAAGCCTGGCTTCAGAGCACGTTACATTAAACATGCAGGAAATGAAATTGCTGTTAGGTCAAATGCAGTTAGGCTCATAATTCACAATGTACTGTATGTGGCCAAAGCTAATTCTGACACTGAGAAATGAGTTGAATTTAAATTCTGTCCACTGAGCCATTTCACTGGGTCATCTTCTTTTCCCCAGCAACTAATCTTAAAGATTTTAAAAACGCATCGTTTGAGGCCTGTGTGATAGGACTCCTCAAGGTGAGTCCTATCATACAGGCGTGAACATACAAAGACTTGCTTCCCAGCCAAAGCAAGTTACTCTAGAACTCATTCTAAAACAATAATTCCAGCCTCATAACCCTGGCACACTTTCTAAAAATGATCACCCTCACTACATGACCATGCAGTTTCAGTCTCTGCACAACCTCGAAAAACCCACCAGCAATCATTCAGCTCACTGCCTTGCTTTCCGTCAAAGAAAAATTAAGAATCCTAGACCCTTCCACAACTTAGTGACAAGTGATGGATGCTTTTTAGGTGAAGCAGGGTCTGATACAGCACATGGGCGTAGTGGGAGAGTCAATGTTTTATGCATTTGCCCTTGGAGGAGTTGCTCACTAATAACAGCATGAGTATGATTTGACTTGTAGATGAGGTGGAACCATCTGAAAACCTTGTGATGATGGGCAATTTTATTTTGGGCTTCTGTTGCTCTTCTGCTAAAACTTCTGAGTCTAGAAGCCCTGAAGTACACTCAGACTCCCTAAATCTGTGTCTCAAGTAGAGAAACAGACATATATTTGCCATGTCATGTGAAGTGTTTTGAGTGTTTTGAAGGAAAACAGTCCATGCAACAGCTTGAATTTGCAACAGCTTGGATTTCTTTACACTGAAGTATTAGGCACCAAGACGTCTTCAATGCAAAGATAATATTTCTGTTTCTTATCCAAATGACCATAAAAGCAAAACACCCTGGGGGGGGGGGGGTGCTTATGTGATGCTGATAGCGCTATATCTATTAAAATCAGTTCTTCATTAATAGTATTTTTCCTTACTAACCTTTGGAGTCCAATTTTATGGAAGTAACCAACAGGAAAAACACGCACCCACACTGTAGGCCGAAACTTAATTGTAAACTAGTGTAAGTCTCTAAGGCATCAGGCAATATACTTCTAACCATTTGTGTAATCAGGTTCTGTAATATTGCTTTCAGGGGCTTTGGGTGCTGAACTCCACTCTCTGCAATTATATACAATTCTGACTCAGTAAGTTTCACTAGAAGGTGTTCTTCATCAAAACAATATGAACAGGTTGAATGCTGCTGAAAATCTGAAAATCAGCGATATTCCCTTTTGATGGTTGTTAGTGAATGAGCCTTGCTAGGTGTGTCCATTTGAAAAGGTAAGTGACATAGCACCTGTGCTGTGAGTCCATTCTGTTCATTTTTCTGTTCCAGCTCTGTGATATAGGCCACTATTGATTGAAAATTTTCTGGAGTATTTACTGACCTGGTGCTCTACAGTAACTAAGGTGAATCCTGTGATGTCCAGACTGGTGTCCTGTTTGCTCTGGAAGACAGCATGGCTGCTACACTCTCATGATCAGAATGCCTGCGGTATTAACATTTTGGTCCGGCTCCTTAGCCTCAAACTGTGTCCTACATCCCTCATTCTGTTCTTTAACACCGGTAGATGGTGAAATAAAAATAGCTTGAAGGCCTTGATGCTGTGCTTGTTGTTTAATCAAGAGCCTCTGAAGTTTATTTCAACTCATTTCCAAGGCAAAATGCTTGCTTAATGAAGGTATTAGAGTTCAATAGCCAAGGAGATCCAAAAAGCATAGCAGCTCTTTAATCTCACATCATAACTGTGAATTTCTATATTGTAAACGCTCGCCCAATCAATCTTTCACTTTGGAAAACATATAGTGAGTGCTGAGCTGTAATGAACCATTTAATAAGTGTTATGTACATGTCTGAGTTGTAAACACAATATTTCCATTTCCCAGAAGTCTTAAGACTCAGCTGAGTTCATCTTCTTTGCCTGTGTGTTTTTATTAGAATTTCTTTTTTTTTTTTTATCTGTCATTACTGAATATAAACAATACTTTTATACTAAATGAAACAGTCCTTCCTCTACATGTTTAACATTAAATTTGCATTCAGATTCATTCAAAGATGGAAAAAAAGTACAGAGAAATATTTTAGCCTTACCGTCTTTTGCTTCAAAATGTTAAAATATTGGACTAAGACATTTGACAACACGCAATATTGATTGTTTTCTGTCACATAGGATAAATGTAAAATGAGCTACTCTTCTCAGTGATCCTAATTTTTTTTTAATTTAGAAATTCTGAATTCTCTCTCGTCCACTCCCAGTGTTTGTCCTGACTTGAACTCGGCCACGAAGTGCTGATGTTAAGTCTCCTCTCTAGTGATTTACAACATGCTGCACAAGGGTGTGTGTTTGTTAGATAAGACTGAATCAGTTACAGATTTTAAAGCCTGATAAGCAAATGCACGTAATATCCATTGCTTTGTCCTTATTTCTGTGACTATGAACATAGACTCTGATCATTAGCCACAAACTTTACTGAGAGCAATGGTAGCAAGAACATGTGCATCTGTGTTTGAGTGTCTGTGGGTGTGTAGTGTGTACAAACACTAAATGTGCAGATCTCAGATTCAACCAGAGAACCCTTTAGCAGATTGGTGCTTGTTATTATTGTCTAGGCTAAACACTGTATATTAGAAAGAGAGTTCGCAAATGTACAAGAGTGCATCAGTGCTCTAATTAACTGATGTTAATTAGCTTTATTTGCTTTGAGAAATGTCAACAGGATTTTCAAGTGTATAAAAAAACTCAGTTTTGCAATATCATTTTGGATGCCTTTTTTTTCTTCCAAAATATCACTAATAATTTCCAAAACCAGCGCTATTGCTGTGATCAGGGTTTCAGACGAGAAAGAATTTCACCATGCCCTATTGTACGCGTACACACACCAAGTAAAATAGCAAGGAGCTACAGTGGGGCAAAAAAGTATTTAGTCAGCCACCAATTGTGCATGTTCTCCCACTTCAAAAGATGAGAGAGGCCTGTAATTTTCATCATAGGTAAACCTCAACTATGACAGACAAAATGAGAAAAGAAAAATCCAGAAAATCACATTGTCTGATTTTTAAAGAATTTATTTGCAAATTA
>JBBJLS010000006.1:10306835-10321835 GCA_037577275.1 Bryconaethiops microstoma
CTAAATACTTATTTTCCACCATAATTTGCAAATAAATTCTTTAAAAATCAGACAATGTGATTTTCTGGATTTTTTTTATTTTCTCATTTTGTCTGTCATAGTTGAGGTATACATATGATGAAAATTACAGGCCTCTCTCATCTTTTTAAGTGGGAGAACTTTCACAGTTGGTGGCTGACTAAATACTTTTTTGCCCCACTGTATGTAAAGAACACAATTGATATATGATCACCTGCAATTTCTTTATTATAAATACAATTTTATTCTTTGAGATAGAGGTGTCCAGTCCTCGTGCTGAAATCTACCACTCTGGACAGTTTCAATATTCAGATGCCCCTGAAGCCTTCATTACCTGGATCAAGAATGCCAGATTTGCATTGAAGGTAAACTCTGCAGGGTGGTAGACCAAGATATCAAGCCTTTAAATTTTCCTCCTAAAAGTATGGAAATTCCATTTCACTCCTTAAATTCAAACTCAACAAATGAAAAATCTGTTGTTTAAATGACAAGTTAATGTTCAAGATCAAAAGGGAGAGGGAACTAACTATTTACGAGTCTGAGCATTCAAACGGAGTGCACTTTCCTGTCTCTTGTTAGTCGTTTTATAAAACTGCAGCACAGATTGGCCAAAATAAAAAATAACTTGCCCTCTTCCTGACCTTGTGTTTGGAGCACAGATCTCTCAGTTCAGATGGACAACTTTTTCTGACAACAACTGAAAACAAAATGGTTGATTTAAAGGACTTTTTTGTATTGCTCTCTGTACTACTTCATGATTCTGAAAGATTTCTAACCTTCAAGTATTTCCAAACTTTAAACATAACTTCAGAGTTATTTAGTAATTTTGGAGCCTCGGTAATTCAGATTAAATAATATTCTCAATATGTCAACAACTTTAACATTTTCCAGTGAGCGACTGGCTTGAACCATAAATGTCGTATTTACTATGTATAGCTATGGCTTGAGTTTAGGCCTTTATTTCCTGAAATCTCCTATATATTCTCTAAGTAATCCCCTCTGGGTGTGGTTATGGGTTCGGGATGCAGAATGTGTTTTCCCAGTAATGAGGCCTCAGGTGACACAGTCCTCCAGCCATTCCTTCAAAATGGGGACTGTGTGAATCCACTCATTGTTATCACATGCCCGCATGTCTCTATCAATTTTCTCTAATACTGCATGTATAGTGTATGTGTGTGTGTGTGTGTGTGTGTGTGTGTGTGTGTGTGTGTGTGTGTGTGTGTGTGTAAACAACAACTAGAGGTCAGATTCATTGTGTTTATGGGAATTCTACTGACTAATACTACACTGACTGTTCTCTTTTCACTCATGTTTCCCCATGGCTTGCTTCTGAGTGTTTTCTTTTTTTTTTTTGCACAAAAATACAAATCAAGTTTTTGTTTGCTCTTCATAATGAATTGAGGTCTTCTGAGAGCAGGCCTTAAAATGCCCTGCATTGGTCATTCCCTTGTATCTTTGGCTGTGAGTTATTGGCACCCTGTTGAGAGAAAGGAGAGAGAAGTGTTCATTTGAGATTAAGGCTGTTATGTTGGTGAACCCACTGCCAGACCCTGAATTGAGGCCTGTACTGCCAAAACTGATTCGGATAACCACAGGCAAAGCCTGCTGTGGATTCGCTTGGAGCTCGTTCTCTTCCCTGCGGGGTCACCACAAAGACTGGGCTCTCAATGAAAATGAAACTGCCATGGATAATTACTCAGATAAATCTATCAGTAAACAGTCCAGAGCAGTCAAAAAGCTTACTGTTGCACTATTGACCATGAAAAAGATGAGCAGAAAGTTAAGCGGAGAGCAGAAAGCTAACTTAGAGATGCATGAACCCTATTCACACTAACACCTCTGAAACTGGATCTGTTCAGTGCTTATATATTGCTTAGATTTTCTGTGCAGGCTGCACTTTTAAAAAAAATTTTTTTTTAGAAAATATCATTTTTTGTGCATGAAAGTACCCTGTGTTATGTAACATTGCAGCTTGGCGAAAAAGAAGCCCTAGCTGTAGCCATATAGACTAAGAGCATGAGTTTCACTAGTGACCTTCTCTTGTCTTGTGACCTACAGGCAAAATTACAACAGCCTTATCCCAGGTGTCTACTCAATCACACCTCAATGAGCAAATGATTAGGCTGTGGTCCATGAAAATATGTAAATTTCCTTCTTCAGCAGCTGACTTTGTAAGGTTGGGGATGGAAAAGTGCAACCTTTTGTCTTGAGGTTTAGTTAATGAGCTGCTTCCACAGTATTGCCCTGATCTGGCTGAGTTGAAGCGGAGGAAAATGAAGTCGAAGAAATAGGACTAATAGTGAACAGACCTTCAGAACACTGAAAGGTTTAAGGCCACATCTCACAGCTTCAGGCCTGTCTACTGTCCAGCAAAACTGTTGCTTCAGCACATCTAATTCAGCTCCAGAAGAACATGACCATCACCTTACAGTGTGGCTCAGGTGCAGGAAAACAGAAACAGAAAACATTGAGAAGAGCCTGTTTCTGCACTAAAAGATGTGATGATACACATATTTTCATATATCTGGTTTGATTTTCAGTTTTATATGCTAACACCATTGTTATTCTATAGCTCAGATTATATTCTTCACAGATTGATATGGCTCCAGAAAAATCTTCTGAAATGGTGCACATGAGCTATACATGATCCAGAACTACACATCATACACTAAGATGGTTGGTTTCCATGAAACATAGCAAATGAGAAACTCTCAAAGAGACCAAGCAGTGGTTTTAAATTTCAGTGTCATCTGATTCCATTTGTACAGTACTGAAATCTTTTTTTGTGGTTATACAATCTTTACTTGTATTGATGGAGCTGTCGCTGTTCCAAGTAAGTGGACAAAATCAATACTATTCAAATAATGCAAATAAATACAACAAATACAACCATTTCACCAACAGTGACTTTAGTGACATCACATTCAAATACATAGATTTAAAGTAATGGAGTCGATCCCCCTTTTGCAGCTATAACAGCTTCCACTCTTCTTGGAAGGCTTTCCACAAAAATTTGGAGTGTTTCTGTCAGTCGCTGATGTTGCAGGAGAAGGCCTGGCTTGCAATCGGCATTCTAGTTCATTCCAAAGGTGTTGGATGGGGTTGAGGTCAGGGCTCTGTGTGGTCCAGTCAAATTCCTCCACACCAAACTCATCCAACCTTGTCTTTAGTGAAAGTGGAGTGAAAATTCTGTTATGCATGAACAGCACAAAATACTTTAAACCATTCTCCAAGTGAAGCAGCAGGCAGCCAGGAACACAGCACCCAGAGAGTAGTGTGTGGGGATGGTACCTTGCTGAAGAGTACCTCAGAGGTTCTCAGCAATCAAATCCACAACTTCCTGATTACAGGGCAAATGCCCTAAGCACTAGGCTACCAACTGCCCTGCTTTATGGAGTTTGCTTTGTGCACTGCGGTACAGTCATGCTGGAATAGAAACTGTTCTTCCCCAAACTGTGTCCACAAAGTTGGAAGCATGGTGTTGTCCAAAATGTCTTGGTATGATGAAGCATCAAGATTGCCTTTCACTGGAAGTAAGGGGCCTAGCCCAAACTCTGAAAAACAGGTGTGTCCCAGTACTTTTGTCCATACAGAGTATTTACACTAATTCACAACAGCTCAGATCTGACTGTAACAGAAAGTCTTTGGTTTCAGGGTTTAGTAATGCTGTGTCTGATTTCCAAAAGCTTTAGGCCACATTATGATATTTGCCTTATTCAAAATCAGTGAATGTTTTGCCCCAGTCACTTCCAGTACTCCTTCATTCTGGTCTGACTCATTTTACTCAGTGTTTGTCTGTTGAGTGGAAACTTTTTTTAGATTCGATTTTTACTGTTGTAAAATCTTTATTTGTATTGATGGAACTGTTGCATAAGTAAATGGACAATTTAAATACTGTTCAAATAATGCAAATAAGCATGACAAATAGATATGTATCCACAGTGTGTAAAGTAAATGTGCAGTGTGTAAAGTAAATGTGCAGTGTGTAAAGTAGTTACACTAATGCACACAACAGCCCAATCATGACTGTAATAGAAAAGACTTTGGTTTCAGGGTTTGGTGATGTCGGGCCAGATTTCTAAACATTTTTAGAAATCTGTGTTATGATATTTGCCTTTTGCAAAGTCAACGAATGCTCAGTGTTTGTCAGACAGTGTGTAAAGTAAATGTACAAGGTATTTACGCTAATGCACAACAGCTCAGACCTGTCTGTCATAGAAAAGGCTTTGGTTTCAGGGTTTGGCAATACTGCTCAGCAAGTCACTTTCACGTCTCACTCACTTTCTGCAACAACCAGTGACTGTGGGCAGCTGGTAGCCTAGTGGTTAGGGTGTTTGTCCTGTGATTTGGTGAACTGATTAAATATAGACGAAGAATTTGAGGCTTACACTGTGTGCTGTGGTGTGTTCACATATGACAGAATGGTAACTTTCACTAGTGACATGAGTACCTGGGGCCAATGGGCACAGTTAGTCTCAACTTTAGACACCCCTAGTTCACCTAAACATCTCTACTGTGGGGGGGAAACCCATGCCAGCAAGAGGGGAACCTGCAAACACCTCCCACACAAGGCCAACACCTGGATTCGAACCCCAACCTTTGAGGTGCGAAGCACAGCACTATCCACTACACCAACCTCCATGTACGGCCGCTTCCTTTAACCCAATGTTTTTCAGACCGTCGTGTGGAAACTTCTAAAGAGAAACATATGAAAGCGTTTTCCGGGCTGTAATTGGACAGGCGGACTGTCAGTCAGGCGCAGTGGGCGTGTCCTCGTGGTGCTGTTGTAGTTCAGTCGCAGTGTCTCTGTGTTTGTAGGCGTGTGGACTCTCCGTCGCACCGACGTCTCTCTCTTTCGCTCTTTCTCTCTCTCTCTCTCACTCTCTCACTCTACACCAACTGGAGAAAAAAACCCACAAAGCTCTTGGGAAAACATTACCTAAACCTTATCTGCCTGCCTTTCTGTGTGCGTTTTGCGAGGCAGGGCTCCGTGGCCCGGAGGAATCAGCCTTTCTCACAAAGGGTAGACAAATTAAACGGAGACAAGGGTAAGTGGCCTGTTTATTTATTTATTTACTTATTTATTTATTTATTTTATTTGTTTTACATACGCTGGAAGTTTCCTCACTATGCGTACATGTGCATATACTCAGCTCGTGTTGAATTTTGCTGAATTTGTGCTGAACAGATTTCATGCAGCTCGGCTCTCTATTATGTACATGTTGCTGCTGCAGCTGCCACTGTTATCGAGACACAAAGCAAAAAAAAAAAATACGATGTTGCGTTGCATTCGCCTGTGTAACAGCATTTAAAGTCCTGCAACACATGTCTGCGTGTGTTTTTTTTTTGTCTTAACTGTGTGAAGTATAGTTTTTCTTGTTCTGCCTGGCACTAAGTCACACTGTGTTCTGGGTTGCGTGATTTTTTTGTACATCTGCAGCTTCAGCTTATAAGGCAGGAATGAGTGTTGCAGGGGTGTTCGTGCAATGAACCAGTCCCAGTGGTCATCTCGCTGGAAAGAGTGTCTTCTCTGGCTCCGAGAAGTTGGTGTGTGTGTGTGTGTATGTGTATGTGTGTCAGTCAGAGTGGGGCTGGCTCGATGGAGTGACAGCCGTCAGTGTGCAGCTCCTGGCTAGACCAGTGGACTGGACAGTACTGTCCCTGCTCTCTGAATCTAATCAGCCTCCCAGGGTTTGTGCACCTCATCCCAACACTCTTTTTTGCCCTGAACTAATACTATCTTCGTGTGTGCTTTAAATCCACCCTGTTTTCCCTGTTCAGCATCCCTCTCTCTAACTTTTATCTGCCTGTAGAGGGTGTTGCACATCCTCTCCACGTCTGTCTGCGAGACTCCCATGCAAACACATGGGGCAAAGGAAAATTATGGGCAAAAAACACACTGTTGCTGATGTTCTTCTTGCTGATGCTCTTTAATGCTTTCCAGATATTTTGAAAGGTTCTTCTCAGACCATAGAACCAGGTACGTAAGGAGAATGTTAACCCACATTTTGTTCCCCGTTGAGAAATGACAACAAAAACAATATCAGTAGCCTCCTGAAATAAAATCCCATCCTCTGGCTGATCCTGCTGATGAATAGGTAGATGACTACGCTGTCAGAACCTTTCTTCAGAGATCCCTTTCGCTTTTCATGCCGGATAACAGTTTTTGAGTGATTGTGACCCAGTCGTAATTGCAATAGAGGGTGCTCTTAAAAAAGATTCAACCATCAATTCTGTTACAAGAAGAACCCTAATGGACTTCAGAACTATGCAGCCGTCAGAGCATGACATTTTCTCTTTAATAACATTTTTCTGTTCTTAAATGCTTCAGCCTAACCATTAAAAACTGAATTGTATGCTCAGTAGATTCTAATGGATGATAGCTGTTTCATTCAGTTTTCATCATCATTATTATTATTATTATTTTTCGAATTGCCCTTGCACAAACTTTTGATTCTTTCATTCACATACCTAATATATTTCTAACCTGTTTTTCTAAATATTTCTAGGTATTAATGCCTGTCTTAATGTGACACATCTATAGAGATGTTTTGCCCGGAGGCAACCAGACAGCACAGCCTAAAAAAAGAGGGCCCTGTTCTCGTGCATTTGTTTTTAATAGCTTTTTCGTAAAATTTAGTCAAGGCCATTTCCAATTTTTTACAGTTTGTCCCTGTATTGCTCTGTATCAGTAAACACGCTTCCTTCAAGGGATACAAGGTGTGTTTCCGCATCTTTGGGACACAGCATCACCGCATATTAGGAAAAGAACTAACTACTTGACTACTACAGAAGTCTTGTTTGTCACCACATCATTTCGTGAAGGACAGGGAGCGCCCCCTATCGTCAGTGTGTGCCCCTTGCTAGCCATTGCTGCCAATTGCGTTATTTCCTCTGATAGCTGGCACACGGCACTGCTCATATTCAGTCTGAGCCGAACCATGTACTTGTGTCCATAAGCGTCGTGAGATCTGCAGGTTCTCAGATGTAGCTGGGCACAGTTTCATCATCAGTTTTAAAGAGAAACGATACTCTTAACTCTTTAATCAAACAATAGTGACAAAAACACCAGACTCTTTTGAACATTAGAACTCCGTTATTTTGGACATTGTATACCTCAACTTCCTACATTGCCAATAAATTGCAGTTAAAGGCATCATTTTGTGTTTCATAGACTTTAATGGCCAGGTCTTATAAAACGAAGAGAGTGTTTTTGTCCTCTTTAACTGTAAAAGCCACTGCTTCAATTGAGCCCCACAGCACCAGCGTTTTTGCTGGTGTGGGTAATGATGCATATAGCCTGGGGTGTAATTTTATTTCCAATTTCCGTTGCTGTAGTTTTGTCCTAAATGATGTTACGCTAGCAGTGTGTTGCGGATGACTGTGTCTTCCTAATGGCTCTTTGGGTAATGAGTGCTGAAATAGGCTTGGTTCTACGAGCACAGATCTGAGACATCTACTGTTCTTTTGGTTTTTCCATCATGCCGCAGATAGAGGCATTTACATTTGAACCTCATTTGCCCTGCTGCAGCAGTTTTGTATGACAGATTGACTTTCAAATATATTCTGGAAAAGAGACGATTCATTCTCAGGCAGGATTCAGAAGATGCCTTCTGTGCTTTTGTTTTGACATTGAGAAACAATAGATCACTTTCAATTAGAAAGTATTGGGGGTTTGTAGCACTTCCTAATGGTCCCTCATATTTCACACTGATTGTCGTTGCCCATAGTGACAGGGCAGCCAATAGCTGGCAAACACACCTGGAGTGGGAAATTATGAGGCAGCGGGAGGGTTTAGGGGTTTGGGGGATGGGGATAGAGGTAAAAGTGCCACTTGTTCCTGCCTGGCTGACCATGTCCAGCGATGGGCCTCGTACCCCTGGGGAGTGAATTATTACCTGTCAGACGTGGAGCCTCCACATCATCCATAACCCAGGCCTGACACAGGGGCAGCCAGCTCCGGCACAGCAGCACATGCAGTGGGCCTTGGCCTTCAAGCCTGGCCTCCTCTCTCTGGGTGGGGAAAACAGATTAGCCTGCTGCTAGAGCCAGTGCTCGTGACTTAGGCAAACAGCCTTGTCTGCTAGGTTGTCATTGCGGTGTTTTAGAATTTTTACATGCATATGCATGCTCACCATAAATCTTTCAACGCCAATGAGACTAACAGCTATAGTGATGAATATGTCAATTATTTCCTTGGGTAATTGATTAGTCAAATAAAAACACACATCTTCCACCATTGAATTAAAGAAAAAACTAAATATAACTCCAAATATCAAGATGAACAAAAATAACATACCTACATGTATGCTATACAATATATGCAAAGGAAATGTGCTCAATTTTTAAAAATCACAAAACAGGTTTTTCACATTGCTTAAGTTTACTTAAACTAATAAATAAGTTGAAATAAGAAAAAAGAAAAATGTAAAACACAAACTAATGGGGTTTTCATACCTGAAAGTCCAGAACAAGATCTGTATTTTTGTTACATTGTATACATTTGATCTGGTTAGTTTTGGTTTTACATTCACTAAAGAAATTTGCGTGACACACCTGCATCTTCTTGTCATCACCTACATGGGCTGCGTCTTTTCGTACTTGACGTCTGTTGTTGGTTCATCGACGAAGATGTGTTTGACATCGGCATGTAGTCAGTTCGGCGGGTGAAAAAAGGAAAGCTCTCTTTCTCGTTTGTCGATCCATCGTTTTTTTCTGATGGTAGCACACACTTTTATGTACTGCTGCCTCAGCTTCTTTAACTTCTCTCATAACCTCTTCTATCTCTCATCCGAAGTTTTAGGCATTTTTATTCGTCTTTTGATTTCTTTGTCAGACCAAACTACACCAAAAAATCTCTTTTGATATTCTCTTTTTCTTTCTACAGGATATATTAGTTAACTTTAGCTAGTTAAATATACTTGTCATGCAATATCAATGTAAATTTGACTTAAGAAAGCATTCAAGCTGGATCAAGATCAAATGCCAGCTATTAGATAAACGAGAAGAACTACCTGCTTGCTCACTTAAAAACGTAACACATGCTACGGGTCTTATTTGATGAAGATTTTGAAGTAATTTACACTGCTGTTGAGTCCTATTTCTTAATTGGTAGCCAACACAGTAAACTTTTTGACTGGTACTAGCGGTAAAGAGAGTATTTCTCTGCCTCACACACACTGCTGCTGTTCCCTCTTCCTCTCCCCACGAACTTGAAGACTCCTCCTCATAGTTCCCACTCTCTTCTGCATGCACAGACTCCTGCAGGCTGTTAGTTTGCAGGCAACACGTGATTTACTCTATAAATGTAAGTAATTTTGAAGATGACACTGTAGATGATATTGGTCGGACAGTTTTCTCCGTTTCTACCTCTCAAAGGATTTGTGTCTTCCACCTGAAGCCCGCTCTGTCATACAGCAGCATAGACCCAACAAATTCATAATGAAATTTGTTGCCAACTATTTTAATAATTGAAGTCGATAAATTGCATCAGTTTGTTGTTGCAGCTCTGCTTAGATCTAACTGTTTTGATAGTTTGCTGTTTGTTTTTTGTGGAATATGGAGTTTCACTTTTTTGGATTTGAATCTTACTGAAATAACAGCCACCCCAATTACAGGTAATAAGCTCTTACTGGGACCTCAACCATTAGTGAAGTAAAAAATGAAGGGTTTGTCACTGACATCAATTTGCCGTTTTTCATTCATTCTTTTACCCTGGCTGGAAACATGTCTTAACTGGTTTCAACATTACTGCTCTTTGTCTGGTTTCGGAGAAAAGAAAAACATCATGATGATAGACATTTCAACAACAAATGCAGGGTTCAAACAAAAGTTAATGTTAGAGAGAACAAGAGTCCTAGGCTTCACTTTGGACAAGTTACAGACCTCAACCATCATTTCCATCCTGCTCCTGGACTCAATGGCTGGCTTTCAGTGGCTTTTAAAGCCGTTTCTCTGAAGCTTTAACCCGTTGTCAGACATGGTGTGTGGTGGTTCTGGCCAATCCACGATGACCGCAGATGGATGGCTGCCTCATGGCCTGCTGTTGATGCAGTGCTGTTAAAGTTCTGGGGAAATGGCAATAACTTAACAAAGATGAAGACTGAAGATAGACATATCACGCACAGTGTTGCAACCAGGGGTGGAGCATGTGGGCCTACTAGCCGTCTGTCGGGCTACTGGTTGTGCAAAACCAGGTCCTTAATCAAGGCTTTCGAGTTTGGTATGCTTTTGTGCCTTTTATTTCATACTTCTGCAAGTTGAATGAGATGTGAGTTTTCACCATTTAAGAGAGAAAAAGTCTTTCGTCTGCTTCTCCTTTGGCCATGCTGTGGCTGTGTTCTTTGTGATTGTTTATGAGCTCAGAGGATGGAGTGTATCACATGATCGGAGTGTGACGGTGTAGAAGGAGTGTGTGAAAGCAGAGGTGCTCTGTGCCTCAAAAACGTCTCTGGTGAAAGTTTAATATCACGGTATACGGATTTACTGACTACCAGCAGTAGTACTGTTGATAATAAACACCTAGAAATGCTCAGAAAAAGATATTGTGGTGCAATTTACCACGCTAACAATAACAGACTGCCAGTTTCTTTTATTTTCTTTACATCCAAATGTTGTTTTTATTATTAGAAAGTAGCTCTGCTTTGGCCATTTCAGTCCTCGTTCTGTAAAGCCCAAAGCAGTTTTGTACTAGAGTGCACACGGTGACACACATATACACACATGCAGTGATTGGCATGACAGGAAGAATGAGCTGCTTACCCAACTGTCATCTTTAAGAATGTTCGGATAGCTGAGTCGTGAGAACTAAATCACATCGAGCTGGAACCAGCAGGCAGGCTAAGTCACAGAGGCATGGCTTCATTTTTTTTTTTCTTCCCTGGCTCGTCTTCACACCAGATTACAGAGTGATGACTAACTCCGTTTCATTGCACTTCAGCATTCAGCTGCATCCTCTGCTCCCTGCTTCCACCACACAAGCAGCCTTTTGTGCCTCTCTTATTGGTATGCGAGCATTACGTGCTAAATCCACTGGCTATGGGCGAGCATGTCCAGAACGAGCTCCATCCATGACTAAGGCCGCAGTCCCGTTTAATTACTCTCATCACTGGATATAAAAGGGGACCCGCAGGAGCACATCTCCCTGTGTTTTAATTGCTGCCGGCCATACATACAGGTTATTGATTCTTGCACTTGGTAGAGGTTTAGAGGTGCTCAGGTTTGGACTCTAAATGATCTCTTAATCACCTTATAATGGAACCACTCTTCCTGCTGCATTGATTAGCTGCTTGCACCAGAATTGTTGCGAAGCTTCAACTTTCTAATCTAGTTTGAACTCTCTAGGCCCCTTTTACAGTGTGTTTACCTCAGAGCCTGCCTGCAGCTAGGCTTATTTTATGTTATCACCTCTTGCCTTTATGCGATGAAAGAAAGCTCTGTTAAGCACGCAGCACATTCTCTTGCAATAAAATCACAAAGCCCTGGATGCAGCTCCTCCTACAGAGCATAACAGAGTTGCATATTATAAAGTGTTGCTTCATCAGAAAGGTCGGGCATGTGACAAATCTTTAATTTTAAATTTAATCTGAATTTGAAAATATTTGCTTTTAGCACTTAGTAAAAATGTGTAAAAAGTAAGAGGCTTTTTGGAGATTCAAGCTAGCACTCAGGCCCTTTGTTGATCTTGAGAAGCTGTTGCTATTCCTGAGGGTGCAGAAATGACTGCTGCTTCAGCAGAGGAGAGGAAAAAGCAAATGGAAGGATCCCAGGCAGTTGTTTTTCCTACAGGAAACACTTTTGCCACTTCTAAGGTTTTGCTCAAGCCTTTGTATTACTTACCTCGCAGTGTTTCTGATTTGTTTGTGTTTATATTTAGAACTTTAGGGTTTAATGATGTTTTGCACAACGCCCAACATGGTATTTCAGAAATCTCTGTAGGTTTCCGTGCTCTGTCAATAGAACTTGACTGCCTTGCTGCATGTTTTTTTTTTTTTTTTTTTTTTTTTTTTAAATGAACGTGTGGAAAGAGGGAAACGGAGCAGGAAATTAAAAGCCTGAAGATAAGTTGAGTTTTTCGCACTTAATGCTGCAGCTCTGTCCAGCAGAGATGCACCATCAGAGCCTATTCAGTCAGGATGGCGGGGTTTCATCAACCTCACTGAAGGGCTTTGATGTGAGAATTGAGACTTTCATTTGGGTTTTATTTGTGGAAGTAGTCTTTTGTGGAGGCGTGTTGGGTAGGAGTTGTGAGTGAATCGACTGTGACCATATGCATATTATGTAAATCCCCCCGATTTCCCAGGCCTCTAGAAATAGAAGTCTCTTTTGACCTTCACAGAGTGAATCTTGGCGAGAGTTTGCACATGTGTTCTTAGAGGAGCAGTGGGACAGCGCAGGGCTGACCATATAACGGTCAGTCTAACAGCTTACTCTAGGGGTGGTGGCTTCTGTGTGACAGCTGATAATTGGGGTCTGCTTTGGATTAGGCCTGTGTAATCTGGAGAAAGTATGAAAAATATTCTAGCAAAATACCTTGACAATAAAAAGTGTGAGTGTTTAAGAAGTAAAAGGAAACTTGCAGGTTGTGATGTTGATACAGTCAGCAGAAGAGCTTAATAAGTAGCATACATTTAGTGCATAAGCTGTTGGATTTATAAGTATATTAGTAATAGATGACTGGCTTGAGCAATGTTAATATGTTTGGTGTGTGCAGGATTCCACATGGACTTTCCTAGCCTAGATTTTTCCTAGGCACCACTGAGGTTCCCTTGAGCAAGGTACCGTCCCCACACACTGCTCCCCGGGCACTGCGTTGAGTTGATGGCAGCCCATTGCGTCACTTGGTGAATGGATTGAATGCAGAGAACGAATTTCTCGTTGTACACAGTGTGTGCTGTGGTGTGATGTGTTCACACGTGGCTATAAGGGCCACTTCAACACTGAGTGTCACTTTAAAAAAAAATATATATAACACATTCATTACCTCTGAAGGTGCGCTGTGGTATTTGACAGCATTAGCAGCACATCTGTTAAGTCCTGGAAGTAGGCTTGTCACGATACTGAAATTTCATACTCGATACTATTATTGACACTACAGGGGGAGAATAAACAAACACAGGAACTTTTAAATGAATCATTTAAAGTGTTCTCACGGGACCGTCGCGCCGGTTCTCTGCGGAGGAGAGCTTCGCGACCGGCCTCGTTCGATAGGTCTCGGGAAGCTGAGGGTCCCTGTAAAATTTTGCAGTGCTAGGTTTTTCCCCGGCCACGCTACGGGCAAAATGCTCCATTTTAGCTGACTCAGAACTTGGCAGCGCATTTAAAAGTGCACAACGCTTTTTTCACCCACCCTCCGTAGAGAACAATGGGGGAAGGTTTCGGGCTAATAACTCCGGATCGCCGTGATGTAGGAGGGCAAACAAGGACTCGTTGGAAAGGTCTCACAGAGATCTACCGGCATGTCAAGTTTGGCATGGCTGGGTGCTCGTCCTGCGGAGCGGTGTGGCTCAGAAAGTCCGTGCTCACTGGCCCGACGCGGCAGTTCTGTGTGGAGGAGAGCTTTGCCACCGGCCATGTTCGATAGGTCTGGGGGAGCTGAGAATCCGTGTAAAATTTTTGGGCCTCCATGGATTGGACTAGTTTGTCCAGCACATCCCACAGATGCTCAGTTGGAGTCAGATCTGGTGAATGAAATCATTCCTAAAGAAGTTTTGCAGTGTGGCAGGAATGTTTAGGTACACATGAATCATAGGACCCAAGATTTCCCAGCAGACCATTGCCCAGAGCATCGCACTGCTCTGTCGGGTTGCTTCTTCCCCCAGGTGAATTACGCACACACAACCAAAAATCCACGCAATGTTAAAAGAAATCATTATTCATCAGATCCGGATGCCTTCTTCCTTCGTTCCCCATGTGAACCAATGATCCTGGTCTGTCCTAAATTTCATGTTTTAGTTTCGACGAAGGATTTTCATTTTAGTGCATCACTAATAATGTCACACAAAATGTACTGAAATAGCCCAAAAAGTGTGTTACTAATTAACACTTAATTCCTGAGGGTGTAGCCCGTCTGAATGAAGCTATTTGTTGGTTGCGTTCTCTTCAAATAAGAGTTGCTAAATTAACTGCAGCAAAACTATCAACATGAAAAGTGAAATTCTTTAATGGATAATAAATTCAATTATCTAGTTTGGACCAGATTGTGTTTAAGATTGGAAGCTGGGCTCTCCGTGAGTTTTCTGCGAACTCTGGACACTCTCACTAGAACGGGGTCTATTTTTAGTGCTGGCTGCGAGGGAAAGGGGCAGGGGGGCGGTATGGGGGTTGGTGGAGTCGGTGTCATATAAAATATCCCTTTGGCATAGGGCCAAACACCACTAGGGCCCCCCCAGTTCCCCCTCCCTCCTCCATGCCTCTTTCATTAGTCAAGTGTGTCTCGCTGTTAACCATATGATGACTCAGTTCTGCATGAATGCGCCTGTGTACGCAAACATGCATGTGAGTTGCAGCTTATTTTTTATGTTCTTTGTCTGTTTTTGTTTCAACCATTGGGACACATGGACGCACACAAACACACAATCACACACGCAAGCTGTAGATGTATAGCTACGAGGTAGCTTCATTTGATCCTTCTTTATTGCTTTCTCACATTATCTCTCTCCTGTCCGGTAGCTTGTCCCAGCGGAGCAATCTCCACCACATGTGGAGGACAAAAAAAACCCTACTCTCTGTAAACAAATCTCAACTTCACACAGTGACATTACCTTGGTTTACCTCAGCTACAGACTGCCAAACCAGGCACAGACCCAAGTATCACGCCCATGCTCTCTTTCTTTCTTAGCCTCTTGCACTGTGACTCAATCCAATGTATACACAAATAGCAGGAGCAGCGGATCTAGCTGTGCTACGGGGGGTGCCGCACGCCATGAAAATAATCAAGTCAACCCCCTCAGCCCTCTCTCTCCCACAAATATATTCAGTCTT
>JBBJLS010000006.1:10326835-10333462 GCA_037577275.1 Bryconaethiops microstoma
TGAAATGGAATTGACCTCAATCCTGACTTGGGCCGTGAAGAGCTTTGTGAAAATGCCCCAGGATGCTGAAACCACTTCAGTTTAGTGTGTTTTGGATGAGCTTTTGAGCCCTTTAGCCTGACCGAGGACTTTAAGACTCCAAATGAGAGCTGGCAACAGTATCTGTCACTGTTTTGCCCCCCTATCCGCTTTCTTAGGCTGCTCAGTATTACCTTAGTTGTGCCGAAAGACATTGAACGTTTGCTAGTGGTCTATAATTCATAAAAATTAAGAGGCCTCTCTACAAGAGTGTAACTAATTTAGCCTGGCCTGAGGGGACTTTGTAAGTTGGAGCTTATTTTATGATAAAAAGCGTAGCGGTTATTAGATCAGTTTTTCTCATTCTTTGTCTCCATTATTCTCAAGCAAGACAAGGTGTATCTGCCATTTAAGGCATACAGTGTAAACAGGTCTAATGCATGTTGTTCTCAGTCAAGAAACTGAGATGGCTGATAAAGGGCTGGAGACTAAGAGGAAGCAAGGAGTGCGTGAGACGTGGAGATGCAGAGAGAGATAGAGGGGCCAGAGATACAGAAGTAGACACAAAAAATAGATAGTAGAAGAGGAGAAAAAGGAGGAGAAAAGGAGAAAGGAGGGAGAGTGGAACGTGTTGTGGTGACACTGGTCCAGATAAGTAAAGAAATTGGCAGAGAGGAGCGTTTGCACACAGCAGATTGAAGGAACAGATTGCGCTCTGAGATGTCCCGAGATTTGGACAGCGTCGGAATGGGATTTGTAGAGATTTGGTTGGAAATCTGTCCATAATGAATGTTAAGTGAACAGTGCCTTCATTTTCTTGTGCACAAAGGCATTGTTTTCTCTAAGCATTATTGCTGTTTTCTGTTCGCTGTTAGCCTTGGCGCGGTGCTGGAAGAAAAACACAGTGCTTCGCTTACCAGTGTATTCAGTCATAATACATTAATATACAGCAAAAATAAATAAATAAAATGGTTAATGTCTGAAAACATCTTTTTTTTTTATTTTTTTTTTTTAAATTAATTAAGATCACACATCATTGGAAAATTGGAGCTGCAGAATCAGAATCCTTCTTTTTTGTTGTTTCTTCTTCCCCCAGGCTGAGGAGGAATCCAGCACTTTATCAGACACATCCCTGCTCCTCACCTTTGTCATGTGCCCACAGTCCTGCAGTATCATTGGATGAATGCAGAGGTAGGAACCAATGGGGAACCACTTTTTTTTAAGCTCTCAGACTCCAAAATCACTCATTTTATTTCCTCTTGACCTCTTGAACCGTTGCTGATATTTGCTTAGAGGAATACAATTGCATTCTGTGAGGAAAGATGGCTTGATTTGGCAGAAAATTGAAGCTTTAGCCAACTGCATTATCTTTGACTGGCTGGTAACCTCAGGGCATTGTGTGGAGGGGAAAAAAAAAATGTTGTGCTGATTCGAACTGCGTAATACAAATACAAAATGTGCTGTCCACGAAAATAAGTTGGTCTTTTAGAATAAATCAAATGCCATGTTCAGCAGTTGTCTGAGGAAAAACACTGCAGCGGGAGCGAGGTCAGAGACTGGAGAAAAATGGAATGAGAGGGAGATGGACATTCAGACCTTGAGAAATAGTGAGCAGCAATGAAACAGAGCTGTGAAGCTTGGCCCGAGCTATGAAGGAGGACTAAATGGGGAATAAAGGTAGAGGAAGTTTGGGTGGAAAACACTCATTGATCCACACCTGATGCAGAGCCCTTGAGAAGCAGTCTGCAGGCCTGAACTGATTAGACCTCACACACACACTGGCACGCACACACAGACACGCACACACACTCGCAGTAGTACAATATAGACACTTAAAATAATACAACTGTGGATTTTTTATGATGTATTTGAAGATTTAATTTAGTCAGCTAATTTATTCTATTCAGAAGTAAATTTTGCTCATAACTTAAAACACTTTAGGTTTAATCATGTTTTAATGGATTCAAATGTTTATTATTAAAATAAATGTTTCCGTTTCCACATTCACATAAACACACATCGCATTATACTGATACATTTTTATACTCTTGACAGTATGATCATGTATTGTCATGATCATGATCATTTATGTCATAGTATCAGTACGGATCAACTGCACAGTTCATTAAATGAATTAATGGAGCCAAAAATTTGGCTCCATTAATTCATTTTTCTCCATTTTCTTTTTAATTAAAACATCATTCTTTTCCTCAAGTTTGATAGATGATTACTGATGCATTTTGTCCATTCCAACGTATTCCTATACCTCAGGAAGTTTGAGATGCAAGTAGGGCGATATTAATGATATTTATCTTTATTGTGTTAAATTGCACCACATTATGTCACACCGTAGATTACAGTGCATGTTCTGGATATCATTAATACTTAAAGTGGTGTTTGTGTGTACTTAAGTTGTTTGTAATGTAAAGATTCAAACTGTTACAGTGCAGGTCGATGTGAAATGGTCCATTCTGGAGAAACTGTCTCTAAAATGTCCTTGTTAAAGCTACCTCACAGGATTACATGGTTATAAATATATTGTGTGACTCCTAAGACACTGTTTCATGATGATTCAGAGATCAGAATTTTTTCAAATGTATTTTGTGGAGAGGTAGTGTGTAATTCTGCATATACCTAAAGCAAACTTTACTTTACCATAGTGACTATGCTTTGCAATTTTTTTAAACATTGTATTATTGGGGCCTTTTCTGTTACAATTAATCGAACCTCAGGAATAAGTGTTGTGATGCATAGTGTGTTCTCTGAAAGCATTTGTAGTTTTACCATATCGCTCACTTTTTATGGGACAAATGTGTAAAAGCTGATACACATGAGGATGGTCTGCGGGAGTCGTGGCGGTGATGGGGTCTCTCTCTGGCTTCTGGAGCAGATGGCTGGCCAGATGCAGGACTTGGTTTGACCTTGGTGCCTTACAGAAAACCAAACAGCACAGTCATCCTTCCACACTCCTTACTCTCTCTTCCAGCTCAGCACACCTTTTCTCCCCAGTGCATACTCTCTTCATTTTGACAGCATATGGTCATTTTATTCACAAGAGGCATATAGAGCTCATCATAGTGCTATCATTTCAGCTTTTTACTGTGGCTACACTTTGATCACTATGGTTCAATGTACTACACAACATCCCTAATCAGCATAAGGCCATAGGCAGCCTTTTCTGTCTTAAAGAGAGTCGGGGAGTCTTGCATCAGGATTATAATTGGGGTGAACAGATCCCTCAGGTTGATAGAGAGAAGCCTTATCATGTCAGCTGAACTTAGACGTGTGAGTTCACCCCACTTCCCTCTGCTCACACCTCTTAAAAGTGCCATTTGTTCAAATGCGATTTCGTACTAGCAGCTAAAACGTTTACACCAAGGCTTTTCTCATCTTGGTAGCTCAAAGTAAGAGCTGAAATATTGAGTTATGAGCCAAGCTAAGCTGCTAAGGTCACCACTGATTGGGTATATATTTCATTTCGTTTTATACTTTTTAAAACTGGCCTGGTCTTTTTTTTAAATTTATTTATTTATTTTTTTCAACATGGCTTAAATTGCTCATTTGTGCTGCTAAAGAGAAGTGCAAAAGAGTTCAGTTAGAAGTTTTGGGTTGGACCCCAGAGACTCTAAATTAGATTGCAGCCACTAGCCAGAGATGATGTCAATTGTACAAGTGTTTAAACGTGATACCGTGTTCTTCCGCAAACTAATCTACATTATTACTTTTCCTTACCACCAAGCTGCGTGGACACTAGCTGCTCTCCTAATTAATACAGTGTTTTTCGGGCTCTGCAGAGTAGTAGTACTGCCAAAGGATTCTTTAATGAGGTACATTGATTGGTGGAAGATGTTAAGAGTTGTTCTTCCCAACATATGTTTTATTAACAGAATAGTTTGGGTCGAGTCCTCATCAGAAATGTGCTGAAATCTTTAGTTCCTTCTGTTCTACTGGCAGATATCAACATCACAATATTTTTCACACAATATTTAAGGTAAGGTACTTCAGGTGATAATGACATTTGACCATAATAGATTTAAACAAGAAAATCAAATCAGTTTTGAAAAAAAGGTAAAGCAAATGAGACATCATCCACTTTTTCATATCACTTCAGCTTTTAGCATTAAAGTGAATGAATTTGTAGCTTGTTCTGATTGCACTGATGTATTCTGTTTTCTTCACTTGAAACTACTCTAAAGGCTACCGCACATAAAGGAAATTTGCTGTTTACTTACTTATTTGTATTTTATATTGTTGTTTCAAAACAGAATTTGAAATTTCAAAGCACCCAATGAATGACATACACTGCAATTAACTGTCAAGTTGTGGATGCCGGGAGTAATTGCCCAAAATAGGAGGAATATACAGTGATATTGGAAACAGATTGATGTCGACAGATAATTAGTTTAGAAAAGTTGATCGTCGCTAGACAAACGTTTAGATTTAACTGATATTTCAAATCAATATTTCATGTTGTGTTTATTATACTCTGCAAGAACAGAATGACTAGACTGGGTTGCTATGCTAAAATATCTACATTAAAATATCACTTCATTCATAACCCTACAGAAATAAATACTATATTTAACTGTGATGATAATCGGCATTGTCAGGTATATACATGTCAGATATTGGATATCAGCATCAATACACAATTATCTGATCGCTGCATCCCTACAAAATAGATGTAACGTCTTAAAAACCAACAGAGAAACCGATACACTATAATTTTATGAACATTTTATCATCTATATCATTTTCATTACCTAACTATATGGCTAAACTGTCTGGAAATCAGCTGAAAAGAGTTATTGTGGTATGTCAATATAGGTATAGATTATACGTCAACCAGCCCTGTCTTCCAATAGACTTTATCTCTGTATGATGAACTAATGCTCACACCTGAGCATTTTCTGGAAGCATCAGATCTGCACTCATGTAGCCTGCCTGCCATTCATCCTCTTTTAACTCATTAATTCAGTCTCAGCTTCCCTTCACGTAAGATATTCTTTTTGACGCTTCTTCACACGAAAAGTTGATTTGACTGCAGGCCTTTTCTGTGGGTAGTTGACAGCAAGCCAGCTCCATCTTCCTTTTACTGTGTTATAAACCTTCCCTGTTATTTTATCACCACTGTTAATGCCAGCACAGTTATTGCTGTAACCTCTCACTCATTGCCATCCCTTTCATGTTTTCTGCTCTTTCTCCTGCTTGTGGCTTCCTCCAGCCTGAGCTTGGACTGTAGACTGTAGTGCTTAGTCAGTTGGCACAGTATGCTCACCAAAAAGCCTCTTCACATGCCAGGGCAATTAGCAAGTCAACTGAGCCATTGTTGAAAAGTCTTGTTAGTAGAAGCTTTGTGTGTGTGTGTGTGTGTGTGTGTGTTTACATGCATAATACGGATGCACTACACCACATATTAATGTTATTGACATTATAATAAGCATATTAAGTACCCTGCCTGACAATAGTCCATACATACATTTTAATGCAAATGCACAGTGTTTTTATTTGATATAACTTCCTTTTTTAAGGGCCCATATTACAAAAACTGATTTTTTTTTTTCCTCTCTTTTTTTAAATTTGGTGATTAACACAGTTCATACAATCCACTGATAGAAATTATAGTGTCTTGATATCACATATGCCTAGTCTGCCTACATCAGTCCCCACATCCATGCCGGGGTTATAAGGATTGTTTTTGGTTTTTTTTTGTCTTGACTGCTTTTCAGATGTTTCACAATACAGGTCAGCCGATCAGAAGAGAGTTAATTTACATAGATGAGTCTTAAAGGAGTTGGTGTTGTGTAGTGGTTAGCACCGCTGCCCTCCAGCAGACTTGAATTCAGTTCTACACCCTGGGCAAGCACACCAGACTTATTGGCAAGCACATCAATAAGAGTTCTTGGGCAACACTGCATTCGCCTAACATCTGTAACATAATTATAAAAAAAACTGGCTCTGAGTAAAAGCATCTGCCAAATGCCAAAATGTAAATGTAAAGACAGAGTAATGAAAATCTTTTTCATTGTAAGGCATAACGAGAATGTAAATAAATGTTTTTGATTGCAATTAGGGTTTTTTTAAGCAAAAAAAAAAAAAGAAACACAAAAACAACAATAGCACATGTAAATATTTGTAACTATAATTGTGACGTTTCTGCCTTGGGGATCATTCCATACTCTCACATTTTATCCACTGTTTCATCCCCCAACCTTTCACCTGTTTAAATCATCATTCAGGCAAAAGATATTCTAGTGATAGACCAATACTGAGCGTAATACAGAAACAGATTAATGAAATGTTCTTTGATTGTGGAGCAGTGGGGGCTTATTTCTAGGGTGAATGTGGGGAGATTGCTGGTGTCCTGGGCTGCCAGTGTTCTCTAGGGGGCCCTCACATTGGGAACAACAAAGACAGGAGTTGAAATAGGAGGAGGTAGACGGGGTCATGGGCAGAACGAGCCACTTCCCTCCCTCTGTGCTCCTCAACAAATTGGTTTCTGAGGACCCAAGACCATGGCATGCTTAGTTGGTTGTGTGTGTGTGTGTGTGTGTGTGTGTGTGTGTGTGTGTGTGTGTGTGTGTGTATGTGTGTGTGTGTGTGTGTGTG
>JBBJLS010000006.1:10333714-10348884 GCA_037577275.1 Bryconaethiops microstoma
TGTGTGTCTGTGTGTGTGTCTGTGTGTGTGTCTGTGTGTGTGTCTGTGTGTGTGTCTGTGTGTGTGTGTGTGTGTGTGTGTGTTTTCTCCATTGCCCTTAGTTGTTTGTTAATCCCCCAGTCCTGGCTGAAGGAGAAATGCTTGTGCCTCCTGCGCTAACCAGCGCCCCCAGCCTCCCCAGCAACTCCTCTGAGTCCTTCTAATCTGGTGTGTGGCCACGGCGGTGCCAGCGAGATTGCAGCCTTCTCAAAAGCTCTCCATCAGCAGACTTCAAAGGGGCCCGAATGAAGACGAGATGTTGTGGACGGCACCCGGCTGACCTTTAGATCAGCCCAAATCTTTACCTGAGGGTTTCCATTGTAATGTAGTGTGACCTGAAGCCTTAGTGGAGGGGCGTAGTGGTGAGAGACAGATGGGGAGTGGAGGCTTAATGTCTGGTGCCAGACTAAACCCCTTGCCCTCTTTTTGCATTTTCAATGGACCCTTTCCGCCTCCCTGTAAGTGGCAAAGCGGCACTAAAGTGTAAAAGTATTTCCAGTCTGAGAAATCATTACCAACTTAACACAGCAATGTCCTAGAGAAGTGTTCCTGTGGGGAAGTATTTTATAGTGCTGGAGTATAAAGCATGATTAGGGTTTACGGACATGCTTTTGATGGGTGTTGTGTCTTCAAAATTTACAGCAATGGCTTTGGAATTCATGCACATAAATTAAGGAAAAAGTGGTTTTACAACATTGTAATAGTGTTAAAGGTTTATTTTCCCAAAGTCCCTTACTCAGTCTAATGCTTCAGTGGCATGGTTGCAGAAGCCATTAACATGTTTTTTTTTTTTTCCTTTTTTCTTTAATGTGCACGTTCAGTGACTGGGCATGGAAGGTAGTCTGACCCAGTGTTAGAGAGACCAGTCGCGCAGGTACAATTGCACATGCTAGCTGTCTCAACATGTGCTGTTTGCTTTAGTAAACCTGGCTTTTAGAAGCTGCTTGGGAGAAAAGTCTGTTCCATGGGACAGAGCATTGGCGTGACTCTGAACCACTGTTTTGCATTGCCCTGGGTTTAGCACCAAATGTTTCCAACCACTCATTCGGTCTGTGGGTCCAAAACAAGCCAGGTTGGGCTTTTTCAAAAACATGCTGGCAAGCAGAAGGAGATGATTGCGGGCTAATACCAGCTCCTTCTATTTATGCGGATATCCTTGAGGATGACATTTGTTTTGTTGCAAATTATGTGTTATTATACATTAGAACAGGATTAAAGCCTTCTTTATAGAGCCACAAAACGGCTCGTTCCTTTGAAGCCGCCTGCATTGCACTCTTTCTCTTTTCATGACATGTAATCTGTAGCCTTTCTTGGCTTCGGTTTGAATCGAATGTAGTTTACTGGGCTGTTTTACTGGCTGGATTCTGGCAGTGAGAGATGACCACAGCTAAAAATGATTGCAGGTCTCTGGCTTTAGCCATTTGAACTCCTCTGTCTGCCAAGAATGCCTACACGAAGGGTGAAGGGTGCTTGAAAAGGCTTATCACCAATTAGATCCTCTAAAAGCAATTAGCTTAAGTGGAAGATGAAGTGATGAGACCTTTGACCATCTGACCACATTTCAGCAGCTTAAGTTGCCCTACTTTTTTGGTCATATTCCCCAAGCAATCAAGAAGACCTAGACTGTAATGCTAACGTTTTTCAATGTCTTTGTTGTCAGTATTACGAGACTGTGGTTGTTTATGTAATATTTTAGTGTGATGCATGGATGCCTTGTTCAAGGCAAGTTCGCATCATTTTTGCTTTGGTCACAAAAAAGGCCACCATGTCTTTGTCTCTGTCATTCTCCTTCATTCTGTGACTCATTTACCCTAATTTAACTAAACACTTTGTGGTAATGTTGAAGAGGCCTGGCTCTCTCAAAGGTTTGATTGGAATAAAGGGATGATGGGTGTGAAGGAGCTATTATACCAGATGAGAAGGAACTCTGCCTCTTATGAGTTTAATGCCAGTGCAGTGCCCACACAACCTGCCAATTAGCTTAAGTGGCCCCCCTGGGTGGTGTATTAGTCCTCTACACTCTCCATGAGAAAAGCTCATGCTGATCAGAAATGGGCAAAGCTATTAAACTATTGCTTCATACCATATTCCCATGTGATGTGTAACATCACATGCTAAGATGTAAAACGTTTGCCATTTTTACGTTTGGCACAGTTCCCTGCTTACCACGCCTCATGCAACCTAGCATGCTGTTTGGCTTGATTATCTCACATCGCCACTGCAAACCGGAGTCATTTAATTTTTTGTGATTAATCCAGCTAGAGTAGTGTGTTTGTTTTGGGCAGTGTCTGATTTGTCTTTGGCGTGTCTCGCTTTCTCTCTGAGGGCTTAAAAACCTGCCGGTGTTCAATTCTAACTCCTGTCAGTGTTGGACATGGAAATGTTGCTCCCAAAATCAGTCTTACAGCTCTGCCTGAGGTGGACCAGTGTTTGTTGATCGGGATATAAATCCTGATTCACGTGGATTAGGGCTGTTTCGACAGGCTCGTGCAGTTGGTAAGTAAATGTGGAAAAACCAGCCCGATCAGCTGCATTGACAGAACAGGGCTGGGCTTGTTATTAACTCACTGAAGGCTTTTCTGCTCAGTCACGCTATTTCTTCATTATATCACGCCTGAGAACCTTTTCCTGCTGCACAAACATGCCTGTGTTGTTTGTGTGACTGAGGCAACCTACGTTCAATGGCTGCTTTGTGAAACGTTTCTTGGTATAATGGATGGCATAAGGCATGAAGCAAATAGGGCTGTACAATAACGGAAACATGCTGCACTGCAATTCTGTTTCTTGATATAGCGACTTTGATATGTGCAGTATATTAAAACATACCAGTGATGTCTTGTAGGTATAATTTTGTTTTGGGGGGGCGAGGGGGCGTTGGGATGGGTTTCCATTCATTCAGATATCCATCTGAAATATCAGAAATTCAGTCAGGATGCTCAAAATGCACAATAGAAAATGCAGCAGGACTTGGTGTAGCATGTTTTGCCTGCTTGGACCGGCAGTCAACCCCCTTTCTGTTGTGTATAAGACAGTGTTGCCCACCATGCTACACTAACTGCCTTAGTTTTAAGCCAGTAGGAATGTAGTAGGCAATTATAGGAACTTTTATAGTACATGTGTAGTACATGCATATATTTTGCATATAGCCTGGTTATGATTATAAAAATGAAAAAGCTTTTAAAATAGATACATTTAAAAATATATATGTCAGAGAAAATACATGCTTTGTACCGTTAAAGTGGCCTTGGCTAACCTGGTTGGTGCAAGACTTGAATCAGCTAGGCTGGATGTGCATCTCATATACTGTGCCTGGAGCTCATTTATAGCCTTCGTTCACTCTCTCATTTCAGGTGATTTGCATATTGGAATCCCCACAGGCCCTGCTTGAACAACTGCATAAGATTAATTGTTTAGTTTTTTTGCAGTCAACAACATTTCATCTGTTTTTTTTCAAGTATTTCATCTGTTTCCTCATCTTCTCAGCAACTAATACTTAGAAGTTTGCAGAAAATTAGCCACTTGGGGCTAGAAATATATTCTGGATTGTGTGTATGTGTATATGTGTATGTATATGTGTGTGTATGCTTGTGGATGCGTATGTGTGTGGATAAGTGTACGTGTTTGTGTGTCTGTGAGTTTGTGTGTGTATGCGTATGTCTGTGTGTATGTGTGTGTGTGTATGTGTTTGTGTGTCTGTGTGTGAGTTAATGTGTGTGTATGTGTGTGTATCTGTGTCTCTGTGTATGTGTGTATGTGTGTATGTGTTTGTGTGTCTGTGTGTGAGTTAATGTATGTGTATGTGTGTGTATCTGTGTATCTCTGTGCATGTGTGTATGTGTTTGTGTGTCTGTGTGTGAGTTAATGTGTGTGTGTGTTCCACCAAGGACACAGAGAACACCTGGAGCATTATGGCCTCGGCTTCCTCCGTATTCACACACTTGAGCAGATTGATTTTTGTGTGATTGCTGCACAATATGTCTGCTGATGTAGTGGTGCACAATTGAACCTCTCTGTGCAATCAGAGGTCGCGTACCACTCGGTCTTATGACCTCGGTCTCTGAAGTGATGAATGACCTCACAATGGAGCCAGACATGGCCAGATACTGCCACTAAATCTTAAACTACAGAGACCACAGCATGCTTGATAATACTATGTGTGTGAGGGTGGCTGGTTGGTTGTTCATCTTTGTTGAGGATTCTCCTTTTCCAGTTCATCTCTTGTCACTGTCAACATTCTCTTACAGGATACACCAGGTATTGTATGTACTAGAGGTGCTGGTAAGTGAATAACCTTTAAAAATGCGCCTAGCACAAGAGAATCCGAGTGTTATTATACTAAGAAAAAATATCAAATTAACCTGTGTATTTCAATCGTGCCTGTCCTCCAGTGCTCTTGACTCAGTCTCAGTTACACAATGTGCACAATTATCCATATTCTGTTGCAAAATAACTTTGTCTGTCTGCACTTCATCTGTACATACTTTTGTGCAGATTTATCAGTCTGATTATAAGCTTCACACAATATAAAGCCCAGCTTCTGTTTTCACATGATGTAGAAAAATACTAATCTGAAAAAATATTATTTTTGCTTGTTTTTTGGACAGTTATATAATGTGTGTCTGTCCTTCAGTGTAAGAAAATACTCCCAGAGTTTACTTCTTTTTGAGCCATTGTTGTTCTTCAAGTTGTGAAATCCCTCCACTTAAAAATGCAACTGAAAAATTGATCACACAAGCATGTTTTATTACTTGTTATAACTTTTTTGTTCATCGTGGCCGTGTGGGTTTCCTATGGGGTCTCCAGTTTCTCCCACAGTCCAAAGACATGCGTGTCAGGTGAATTGGGAATTCTAAATTGACCATAGATGCGAGTGTGTGAGTGAATGGTATGTGTGTGTGTCTGCGCCCCGCAGTGGGCTGGCGCCCCACCCAGGCTGAGTCCCTGCCTCTCGCTCGTAGACCCCAGGACAGGCTACAGGTACCCGCAACCCTAGTAAGGTTTAAACGGTTACAGATAATGAATGAATGAATGAATAAATTTTTATCGATACATAGTCAAGTATCAGTTGTTTCAGGCTTATCTGTAACACTTTTTGACAATTGCCTGACCAACCTGTCATGTATACATGGGTTGACATTATGCGTCACAATAAGCTAGGTCACACATTAGAGGTAGACTTCCTGTTGTCGAAGCCAGATCATTCAGTCTGACTGTGGCCCTTGCAACTATTGCACTTCTGTTCCGACCTCATCAGAGAGTGCCTTGCTGGAGACTTGCTATAACTGACCTTCCTGCATTGCCACTTTCCACAAGGCCTGTCTTTCTTCTGGTTTCTTAAACATTTCCCCTCATTAATTACTCCCTAACATGCAGTGCCCTGTCTGAGATTACACCGGGAACCTGTGTTGAGAGGGAGCTAAGCCTGCACTCTCTCTATTTCTCATAGGTCTGGAGCTTTTGTTATTTGCAGCAGAGCTGTAGCTGCACACCCTGCCTGTAATAATCGCATCAAGACAGATGGCAGAGCGAAGAGTCAAGTTAGTGGAAAGATTTTCTGAACCATGAGTGATATATATTTTTTTTCCTTCTGAAGCTAGATGCTTTTGACAAAAGTGTCTTCAATTGGGAGAGCTTAAAATCAAGCCCACTGTCTGTGTTACCATGGAGACCGTAGGTTCTACTGCCCCAAAGTGGAGAGCTCCAATTCAGTTGCTCTCTAATTGCCCTGTCATATGCTGTTGTGGATGTGCTTGCGATGTAACGTTTGGCACCTTTACTGCAGATGCTGTGGAAAGCATTGTCTGCTTAAGCAAGGGGTCTGCTTAAGGGCCAGAAAGATTCCTGCTGTTGAAGCTCACTCTCACATGATTCTCAGATTTGCCTCTGGACTTTTAACCATGACCTTACCTTTCTGATGTAACCATGCAGATGTGAGCGCTTTATTTACACTTGAGGCGGGTTGCATGTTGTTGCAAAAGCGCGAAAAGGCAGAGTATTTTAGCCGACTATTTATATCTTTAAGTGGCATTCAGTGAGGCGCATTGTTACAGCATGCCCATGTGTCATAGTTATCATGGCTGAAGAACTTGGACTATAAAATGGAGCCGTAAAATAATACCTTTATGCAGTTCATTTAACTGCATAATAGGCTGCGAAGTGAAATTGCATTTGAGTGAAAAATGGCACGCAAATCTGTGCATAGTTCACGCTGCTAGGTTTTGGATCTCTTTTTATAAGGGGATGTAATGCGTCTGGCCACTCTCCCATGTGCGTTCATATAAATGGCTTTGGTGTTCAGAAATAGGGGCACGTTTGCCCCCAGGCCCAGGCTGAGGGATTCGCCTGTGCTAACAATAAATTCCCCCAATAACCAGGCTTTACCTGCCCTCAGGCTGCAGCTACGGGCTGTGCGCCGACCATCCTCCTGAAGGGCCGCAGGAACAAGGGCTTAAAACGTCCTTCCTTTCCGCCGGGCCGGGGACCGCAATGGAGCCGTCGTGACAGCGAGAAGAAGACGGGGCGGAAATGGGGGAATCGATAGCGTTCATTTAACGGTCGGGGGGCGCAGCTCACACCTCCATCAGCGAGGCAGAGTATGAAAGAAAGTGGACCTCCCACCAGCAGAGGAGATTTAGTGAAGGTTAGAGACTGCGGCATGCCATGGTGTGCACCGCTAGCCAGGGCCAGCGCGGAGGTGAGTGAAGTTCAGAATGGTGTAGGTGGGCAGGATAGGTTTAAATGAGTGGACGTGGCCAGCTCTGAAATCTCCTCAGTGCTTTTTTTTTTATTGTGCTTCAAATGTCTAGTTTGCATAATGCAGCAGAGGGCTGCATTAAACATGGGGGCCTGGTGTAAAAGCTGAACTTTGCAATGTAGCATTTTGTCAGTGGGTTTAACGGGGGGTTTTATAACGTGCTTAAGGCAGCGTGGTAACAGAGCCTGTGTCCCGCAATTTATGGCTTCCTCAGATGGTGGTTAGAGCTGGAAGGGTTTATCTTTCTACAGTGCCAGTCCTGCCACCTCCCAACAGTCACACACACACACACACACACACACACACACACACACACACACACACACACACACAAAGTAGTCAGAAATGCCAGGCGAGGCCAGACTTGCGTGGTGTTTTTCCCGGAAACACTGAGAAATTCTGAAGAAGTATCTTCTGTTGACATGGAAATTTTTCAGCAAGCGAAGTTCAACAAGTCAGGTTCACTTGCCTTCATTTTCTCTCTCACACTCTCACTCTTTCTCTGTCTTTTTCTTTTTCTTTCTCGTTCTCGCTCACATACACACACCCATAGATTATTCTGCTCTGTTCCTGTCGTCTCTTTCAGATGGTAATACCACCAAAGCGTGTTCAAGCTTTCAGGCCTGACATCAATACACTGCTAGGAACTCCTTTTCACGGGCGAGAGATGTCTGCTAGGGGGAGGAATTGCACACTCCTTTCTAAAGACTTCTCCGTTGCTGAATCACTGCCTCTGTCCTTCACAGCTTCAGTCTGCCATGCGAGTTTCTATTAATCCAGACAGGCTTTTAGGTTTAGTAAACTGTTAGTGATTTGGTGTTGTTTAAATCTTAGAGCAGAATGTGTTCCCACAGCCCTGCTATCCTTCAGATCAGGGAAAGCACGCAGAGTAATCACTGTGGGCCTATGAGGACACAAGATAGCGTGTGACCATGTGTTTTCCTTTCGTCCCTAGAGCCTCTGAAAATACAAGAATAAAGGGATGCATTCGCTGTCGCTCAGTTTTGCCTGTGCTGCCCCCTTTTTCCCTCTGTTTTTGGTGCCGATGCTGCTAACATGAAAAAGGCATTACTGCACCCTGCTGCTGTGACTTGTCTTATGTGTGGAAAGTTCTGCATTAGTTTGGCTTGGTCACCTTCGAGACCTCCTGAAGGCGTTCTGCTTCAGAAAAAAAGGTCACATTTTGAATTGTAGCAGTTGCTGAATATTTCATGCACAGGGTTAAACTGTGTTGTTCACTCTCAAACATTTCCCTTCTTCATGGAGAGGGTCTTTGGGGACTACACTGAAGGTAAAGCCTTCTCTCAGCTCTTCATTGCCAGAGGCCTGATTTTGTTTTGTTTTGTTTTGTTTGGGTTTTTTTTGTTTTTTTAAAATCTATACCATTTGAAAATGCCAGCAGCCCTTTTAACTGTGTAAACATCTAATGATGAATAGACTGATATCAGGGATATCTATTTTTCTTTACAATTACTGCTTTGGAGATTGAGAATGAGGTTTCTTAAGACAATATGCTCTCTCTCTCTCTCTCTCTCTCTCTTTCTCTCTCTCTCTCTCTCTCCCCTGCGCTGGCCGCTCTGAGCCCGTGGGCTGCAGACCCGATGTATTTCGGTGCAGTGAAAACGTTCCCCCAAGGCTGCACCCAGCTGATCAAAACCCAGCCACTGCTTCACCACTTCCCATTGCCTCTCCAACTCCACTCTCTATATTCAACACTCATTATAGCAGCATAAATAAGTAATGCAGGATCAATGTGCAGGGACTCAGCTCAGTGGGAGCAGTGGGGATGCGCGACAGAGCCCATTTGAATATGGAGCTTTGATTGTTCTTTCTCTCTTTCACTTCCGCTCTGTCTCTGACTGCTCTCTGCTCTCCCCACTGAAGGCTTCATAATGCAAATTGCTCATAATTTATGGATGGGTCAAGATGGAATTGACAGGAGGCATTTTTTTCCCCCTTTTCGCCCTGTCATGATGGTTGCCTCTGGTGTGCTGAATATAATGTGGCTCTGTGTGCGGACGTGAGCCGCAGCAGCCTGAATCCTTTTGGCTTCCTCCATCATGTTGTTGTTATCTTGGCTGTCAGCAGTTCCCCAGGCCTTGCCCAGAGGCCGCTGCACCTTCCTTCCCCCTTCCTCACCTTGGCATCTGTCTCCTTCAGCCCTCTGAAGTCTCTAATTGACTTTTCAACTACACAAAGCGTAATTGAGTTTTAATCACCGTTTTACATTCTGTTTTGATATTCAAATCAGCCATGTCATCTGAGAGAGGAGCCGTTCGTTGACTGGTTCTCCCCGCCGCCCGCTGCTGCCATGCGTCACCACTGATTAGTCCTTTCACATTACGGCCTGATCCAGACTCAGCTGGAGACGCGAGAAGTATTCACCACCAAGGTCTCAAAGACAAAGAGCCACTAATGGCGTCCCGCACTCATTCACAGTAAATACTAATTACCTCCCGTCAACTAAAAAACTCAGCTGAATGTGGCAAAAGGTTGCGGAGGTGGGTAGGTGTTTTATTTTTGCATATTCCGTGAAATGCTTGTAAATGAAAGCATACAAGAAGTGCTACCCAAGTAATCAGAACTTCTAAAATTGGAATAGCTTTGCTTTTTTAGTGCAGATGTTTTGAAAATAACTTTCCTCAGCAAGCGATTTGACTGAAACAAACAGTCTGACTGCTCTCTGAAAACATGCAGGTGGGAGAGGGCTGTTCAGCACTTCAGCGGTTCAGGGTCAGTTCTCTCTCTCTCTCTCTCTCCTTCCCTTCGTGAACACGAGAAAACGGATCCCACGCTCCTCCATGGGCAAGGAGATTAAGGCAGTTTAGAGTGAGCATCGACCAGAACAATGCACACTGCTCATTACTGGACTTCTGTTCATGAGACAAAAACCCCATTAAGAGCCAGTCAAAGACTCAGGCCCTGATTACAAAAGCATATGGTGTGTGCACAAATGCAGCGCTTGCACAGAGGAAATAGACGGTGATTGGCATTAGTTGGACTGTAATCTTTGGTCGTTGTGACATCACTCATGTAGCAGTTTTTGTATTTCTGTTTCTGTTGATGATAAATATTGAAGCCTTATAATTCCTAAAGCTGCATTATAATAGGCCTGTTGCAATCTTTTATGTTGTCATAACCATATAAGCTACCAGAGCCAAAACTATGAAACGATTTTTATTTAATGAATGTAATATTATTATAAGATGTATCTTTCACACACTGCACTGAGCTAAATACAGTTAAACAACACCAAGTATGCCCTCTTTGGGATGAAAAACACAGTGATTAACTGGTTTTTAATTAGACTATATTCACAGTATGTTTAGAAAATTATATTGTGATGTTTATTGCAATAATAAATAAATCCTCCCCAACTCTAATTTGAATGTGTATCATTTCACCTTTTGGATTGATGTTTTTTTTTTTTGGGCTTGCTTTTTTTGTTGTGTCCTTAACATTGACGTCTGATCCAAACTGATGTACCAGTTGGTTCAGCAGCCAGTTAAGAGTTTTCATTCCTTTTAGTTCTTATGTGAAATTACTTTTGATAGTGTACTAAATACGATACAATTCTAATATGCTCCACCGTAATAAATGCATTCTGCTCACCTTTTCCTGGCTTCGCTTTTAAACCAGAAACGGATCACAGTTTGTACATAATGTCTGCTTAAGGCATCTCTAATTGTTGTCATGCAAGGTGCCAAGTAATCAATGGGATTTCAACTAGAATTTTGTTGTGATTAATAAAGTTTAATTGATTAATCGTCGCAGTCCTCTGGTTGTAATTCGGAAGCCTGATCCTGCAAGCGTAGGATCTATCCAGAGTGACATTTAGCAAGCTCTTTGGAGTCTTGTGCAGATGAGTGCGTGTTGCTCTCAAAACAAATTCTCACACTCAGACGAAAGGTGGGATGACAGCCAGCTTGTAAACCGTTCAGTCTGGACAGGTCTCTCTCTCTGTCTCTCTGTCTCACTCGCTCTCTGTCTCTGTCTCTCTTTCTCTCTGTCTCTGTCTCTCTCTCTCTGACACATACACACATGCACATCCACCCACACACACACACACACACACACACACACACACACACACACACATACACAGACTTTCTTTCTCACACACATATGCATATTGCTTTGCTAATTTCTCAGCACCTTTTTTTCCCTAGCCCATAGTAAATGTGTGGTGTTTTGTCTTGCTTTGTATAGAGTAGCAGCTCTGCTCTGTTTCGTGCTGTGCTCTGGGACATGCCGATGGGTGCTGAATAGTACCTTCTTCCCAGGACCAGCCTGGCCCGGCCTGGGCCCGCACTGCTGCTCTTCCTCCCTCCGTTTCATTTTCCTCCTGGCCCTCACACTCTAAACCACCCCTAGAGCTTTCCAGGATAATACACTACATCTGAGAGGACTGCCTTAAGCTGATAAATGTATCCATTTTCACACATTTCTCTCCAGTCTGCTGGGGATTCTCCTGTCGGAGCTACCACGAGGCGTCTAGCTCCTTGCCTGCCGTGAAGCCAAAACAGGAAAATAATAAAGCGTTTGCCTAGTCGGAAGATTTTACTGACATTTCAGTCCCGAGTAACTAAGCGTAGATTAGAGACTTTCTTTTTTCCTTTTTAGAAACTTTTTTTTTTTCATTATGTTTAGTATAGCAGCTGTATCCACTGAGTGAAGGAAGTCCAGTTAAGCATCTGGATCTGACTATTTCTTTATTTATTTACCCTTGCGGCGACTTTTAATCAAGCCCATTCGCAGACGGAGCAGCAGTATCCGTGGTAACAGGTTTATGCCAGTTCTTCAGTGCATTAATGATATTGCGTTTATCAGTGTCTCTGCCCTTTTGGAGGAACGATAACAAGCCCTGCCATTTAAAAGGCCAGAGTTTCCTCCTCCGAGCCGTCCGTGTGCCTTACTCATGCTCTCTGTCTCTCAACCTTCATTCCTGCTTGTCTACCTCTCCCTGGCTGTGTTCTCTTTATCCATTCTTATTCTGGTTGGCGTTTATGTGTGTGCCTTTGATAAGCAGTCCTAATTGCAAAAACTGTGCCTAAAAAGAGCAATATTTCCCATCCGACCCTTTGTATCCATCTCTTGAGAACATATCGGGGCAGTTTCCGCTCAATTGCCCAGATTGTAATCTTATTCTGCCGAAAAGGCCTGCTGGAAATGAAGCTATACATCATAGACAGCAGAGCGAGAGCGGGAGAGGGAGAGGGAGAGAGGGAGAGACTGATTTAGGATGAGGGAGAATGCTCATAGAGAGGAAAGGAGAGTGTGAGAGGTGAGAGATGGCAGAGAGAGAGAGGGAGAAAGAGAGCGATGGAGCACCAGATGGTGGGGAATGGTTAATAAGTGCTCATATCCATCAATGGAGTGCGCTCCTCCTGGCCTCCTTTACCAGTCCTACCCACACTGCCTTGTTAAAGAAAGTGACATTTAGAGAGATAGAGAAAGAAAGAGAGAAGGAGAGAGAGAATGTCTACTCTTGCTGTCTGGGCATCATTAGCATTCTGATTCTGCTGTGTACTCCTACTGGCATGACTCTCCTAAAGCCCTATTCAGCCTCTTTCTCCCTGTTTCTCTCTCTCTCTCTCTCTCGCTCTCTCTCTCGCTCGCTCTCTCTCTCTCTCTCTCTCTCTCTCTCTCTCTCTCTCTCTCTGCACCCCTCCCCTTTCTCACTGTTTTTGGCAGCTTTTTGGAGGAAGCTGAGAGAGAGATAGCACTGGAAGTGAGAGATCTTTAGTGTCTTTGTGCCCTGCATGTGTCTGGCTTGGTCCTCACATGTGCCTCTGCCACCACAGCTACACAGGAAAGTGCCCGTTTAACTGTATCCATGGAGACCGAGCAGCAATGGGCAACGAAAGCTGAGCCCCCGGGGAGACACTGCAGGTCTGAGTGATGAAGAGAGAGAGAGGAGGGGTAGATGTAACCTTGGAAAAACCAATTGAGAACATTTAAAAGCCCCCAAAGTCTTAATCTGTTAGAAATATTGACTAAAGTTGTGTTAGCAGGCAGAGCATCTGTGGCCCTCTGTTTGTAGCACTGAGGTTTCGGGCTTGGTAAACATTTAGCTCCACCGCTTTAATCAGCACATTTTTTGAGTTTCCATGAGAGGTTCATAAATTAAGAAGAAAAAAAACAGAGTCAAGTTTTGTCATGATTCTGCCTGGGTATTTTATTTTTTTGTGGACATCGGTGCTACATTATTTCATTTGGTGAAGCAGAAAGGTGAAATTGTGTTTCTGCTGGTTCAATTTTGGTTACACTTTTTGTCATGACAAATTTATAGCGCTAGTTACAGTACAACTATTTATTTATTCCTATGTTTAAAGAAGCGTATTTTATGAAGCATACTTGCCTTGATTTTGTGTGGCACAAATAAAAGACTTTGATGACGTATATAAGTGCATATGGCTTTATTGTTACTGCACCTCTTCTCAGCCCTGTGGGTGAATGTTATGAGGCTGCAGAATACAGGCTGTGATCTGGCCTAAATCTTCTCCGCATGCACTTCCTCCTGCCACAGCCTCATCCCAGTCTACCTGTGGGACGCTCAGGGATAGCAAGGCTAGCTGTATGGACTATAAAGACATAGAAGTTGTTTACTCACAAGTTCAGTAAACATCCAATGCTTTTCCTGTCTTCTACCTTTTATAACTCTCCAAAGTACATTTGCAGTGGACACTATTGTCATAATTGTCACGTTTATGGATTATGGATCAGTGTCAGTTACATAAATTTAAGTGTGATTATTGACTATTATCTATTCATAGCACCCAAATGCTTAAATAATAGGAATGCACTTCTGAAGCTTTTTGGAAATAACAGCACTGATGTCGGTCCGTACTTTAATGGAATGTTAATTAATAAAACATTTATTGACATTTGAAATAAAATACGTGTCTGAATTATGAAGATGATCTCTGCAGTGTGTGTGTGTGTGTGTGTGTGTGTGCGTGTGTGTGCAAGTTGAACAATAGCTGTGGAAAATGAATGTGACAGTCAGGGAGAAGACTTGAGAAGGCTGCAGTGAAAGATGGGTATCACAGCATGTGTGAGCTGGAAAGTAGGACAGCTCTCCAAAGGACATGAGCGAGATTCGAGGGCAGGGGCACAGACATGGACATGATGATGAAGACCCTCGCTTTTGATGCACCCACCCCCCAAGCTCATCCACAGCATACACACATTCGTCCACGTTCTCCCCTCATGTGGGAAAGATGTTCATCGAAGTGCCCTTGGCTCAAGACAGATGGATCTATGCGTTTTGTTGTTTGGTTAGTGATCAGAGAGTGGCTTCCCTCCCCTATCTCTCTCTTTCTTCCTGACTTTCAGAGATGAAAGACACTGCTACTCTGGCCCTCTTCACTCGGCTTCTCTTTTTAAACAAAAGCATGGTGACGTGCTGCTCCTCAAAGAGGCTGCCGTCAGTTTTGAGGCCCTGTGCAGAAACTCTGTCATTGATCGATCTGCTTCTGAAACACTTTTCTTAAACACTACTCTCAGGCTCTGGTCCTCGATGCACAAACTTCAGTCTTTATAGCCATCAGCCCGGTCAGCAGTGCTTCCTCAGGGGGGCTGATCAGACACAGAGCGCCCCGCCGGCTGGGATCTTCATTAGACAAATCCGTCCATTCTTCTCTCAGTTCATCCACCTGTTCTCTTTGGGCAGTGCTAAAGTTAATTAACACATTCGATTAGACAGATGCTTCCTCTACAGCCTTCACGACCTTCACTCTACTGATTCTTACTCATATTACTGATAATGCAGACCAGGCAGATATTCTGATTCCTAAAACCACAACCGGAAAAAAAAGAAAGAAAAATTTTATGTTCTTGTGGCTGAATGGCGTCAAATCTTTATAATCCTATATTATTCTGATAACCATCAAATCCTCAAAACATTCCAGCATCTAGTTCAGGCCCATCCCACAAGGGCAGAGGCTGGTACTTCAGCAAAGGGGTTCCACCAGATTACCAGCCTTGATTTAAATCCTAAAATAAGCAGGTGTCTACAAACCTTTGGACCTGTACATGCATTAAAGTTTTTGCCACTACAATGGCTTTCCATTAATTAGTCTACTAATGAATTTAGCTGTTCAAACAATTCCTTAGGATGTGCATCTGACAGGACCGCGAGCTAATGCAGGGGGCACACACCCACCCCTTCGCCTTCATCTGAGCACCTGCTCTTCTAAAGGTCTCTGCACCGTCCTGGGCTATAAAGCCGCTCACGGGGTCCCAGACAGCAATATTTGAATGATTCAGAAAAGATGAATCACTGTCAGGTCTGTAAAGTGTGTGTATGTGTGTGTGTGTGTGTGTGTGTGTGTGTGTGTGTGTGTGTGTGTGTGTGTGTGTGTGTGTGTGTGTG
>JBBJLS010000006.1:10355300-10369664 GCA_037577275.1 Bryconaethiops microstoma
ACTAACACAAATGTCCCATACACACGCGCACACGCACACACACACACACACACACACACACACACACACACACGCCTGGCAGCACATGACCTGCTATTTTCCACAAGCTTGCTCCAAAACGGATGACTCTGCCAGCCCATTACATGGTGCTGCTACGGGCTCCCCTCAAAGCACCCAGTCAGTGCCTTCATTCATTCAGTCCGTGTTTACACAACCCACTTCATAAAAATCCACCTCCCATGCCGGGCCTTCAGCTCACCATCGCCTTTTCACTCACTGCTGTGTCTTCTGAGCACTGTTACACAGTAGAAAATTCCACGCTTCAGAACATACGTAAAGACCCCTTAATGAAAAGATTACAGTGAGTAAAAACTAAAAAGATGATAGCTAGACTTGTCATCAGAATTCAAGCATGGGTTTATTAAGAAGTCAGAGCACTTCTTTCCAGCCCTGACTCTAAGCCTACAAGCAGTAGCTGTATTGATCTCTTTTAGTGGATTATTGGTGGCATTTGCCCATTATGTTCCCACCATTCATTACGTCAGAGTTTATTGGATGACTATCACCGCATGTATTTTTGCAATCACAGAAATACCAAAGGTCTTTATGATGGACCTATGGGTCTGCTCTGGCCCACAGTGCAGAATCCTGTTTTATTTTGAAAAACGTTCGTTTACATTCATCAGTCCTATTAAAGTGTTTTCAGTTCGGAAGTAGTAGTTATGGAGCACGTAAGAGCTTCAGTGTTGTTTTTCTGGGTGAAAGGCCACTTCACCTGCAGAGTAAGAGAGGGAGAGAGAGAGAGAGAGAGCGCAAGGGAAAGATTATAATTTTTATAATGCTCTTTATGTGCTGCCAGTCTCCACCCCTTTTTGTTTAAGCAGTTGCTTTTGTTGAAAGAAAATCTGGCTTTGTTTCTGTTGAAACAGTAAAGTGAGTCAGCTGTAGGCTTGGGGAGGGAGAAGGAGAGAGAGAAAGAAACAAAGAACTAGAGAGAAAATGTTAGCTAATTCTAGTCTGAATCGAGTGCCAGAGTTGTAAATCCCTCTGAGCTGTGTGTTTAAAAAGTGCCATTTTGACCTGAGCTGAACATGCTGCATGCTGGAGGCCAGCGCTAGTGACCCTCTTTGTCTGCCACATTTACCTTCACTTAACACCAACACTGAACACGTATGTAAAGCTAGAGTTATATTTGAGGTCTATGCAGTGGAGTGAGTGTAGATGTGGGCCACAGTAACCGAAGCCATAAACAGACAACCGATGCGGAACATTTTGGGTATGAAAGACTCTGATATGCTGAAACGAAGAGAGCAGGCGAAACGGCAAGCTGAAGGAGAGGGACATATTAAAATATTCTTGGCTGTCCCTAAAGCCTGGATATAATAACAGATGTTTGGAGCCAGAAAAATGGAAAGAGATTTTTTTTTTTAAGCGGGGTGAGACTTGCCTTGTCAGTCAAACAAGTTGACAGAAAAAAATAGATTCTCCTCAAAGGCAACCCTGAAAGCTTGCAATTAGATAATTCACTTTGCGCAGCCAAGAAATGTTGAACTTGCTCGTAGCTTGCACAGCTTAATATTGTCAAGGTCTCGCGGCTCCTGCTTCTCTTGGCTTAGAAGCAAATATATGTATTATGTATCGGAAGCAGTTCTAACGGAACAGAAGGTTCTTGCACAGGGTAAATCGTTCTAGCACACTGTTGGATGGATGAAGCTGTTGTTTTAGGATTTCGGAGTCCCCTGCTTGTCTCTTGTGACTCGATGACTTTTGGAATGCCACTCTACCTGAAAGGCCATTTTATGAATGGAAACTAGCTTTGCGAAATAAAAGGCCAGACAGAAAGAGACCGAGGCTCGACTCCACACGCTGTGTAAACATCTGTGGTTTGAGTTTCCTAGATCATTTTGGCGCAACCATTAAATGCACTAAGTTTATCAATGGGGTTGACATGCAGTCTGTAAAAACAAAAACATCATGACTCTGTATGTCAAGTAAGCCAGAGTGTATACAAGATGCATATAAACATGCTGTCAGCAGCTGCGGTCTTTAAATGGCACAGCTGGCTTGTTGCTGGCACTTATTGCCATATCTCTGATTTTCAGACTTCAGCAATTATGAAATTGAATTTGCCTTCAAGGTCTGTGTTTGTGGATGGCTGCGGAGATTAGCTGCGAGATGGAGAGAGTGCCGTTGACTCGGAGACCAGATTTCATTATCCCCATTAGCTATGCACAACCACGGCTAGTCAGAGTCAGGTAACAGAGGGGAGACGATGGACACGGCTTTCCCCATCTGAAAGGGTCCAGGATGGGGCCTGGATGAAGCGTCGCTCCCCTAATCCTGGATTACCTGTGTGGAGAATGTGTGTGTGCGCGTAATGGCAGTAGAGATAAGCAGAGCCAAAAGAACTGCTTTGTTCCCAGCTTCTGCACCTGCCCAGTGTCTTCAGGTTTTGTTCCACAAAACTGACAGAAAAATGTGCTAAAATGTTGGACAGAGCTTGTTAAGTGGCGAGAAAAAGTTCCACAAAGTGCTTTCGTAATGTCAGGACCGCTAGGTCTGGAACTTTCTTTTTTCAGCATGAGTGCTGTCGCAGCATGGTTGCCAAAGCAAAAACTGTAGTCTGTATTAGTTTATTTAGGACACCTGACCCAGGGTTACCTTTTTATGCACAGAGAAAAGGTGTTTTTTGTTTGTTTGTTTTTTTACTATCACAAGCACAAGCAATCAGTCTCGGCAGCTTTGTCGTTTTATGATGTGTTTATTCTGAAGTCTCAGCTGTGCTTAGCGGAGAGCTATTTTTGATGTTGATGATATTTTTTTTTTGGGGGGGGGTGGGGGGCGTTGAGGGATGCTGGTATTTGCACGCACAGTCTGGTCTCACTTTGTTCCACGTAAGCTAATCTTTCTCATATAATACTACTGGGGTTTGTTGATGTAATCAGATGTTGGCTTTTTGGAGGGAAAAAGAAAGCTGTGCTTTGTCCCTTTTTCATCTCCTTCCACAGGTTGGAGTGATTGCATGTCAAGGCTGTTCCAGTAAGTTGTCAGTTTGACCGAGGCATACATCACCCCCTGTTGCCTCTGTAATGCTCCCCCCCTCCCTCTCTTAACATACACATCATCCCTTCATCCATCATTCCATCACTTTACCTTCTACACCAACAGCCCCTGCCCTTCAAATTAGATCTATAGTTTGCATTACCAGTGCCTCCCCTCCTCTCCATAGGGTAGCGACAAGGCTGTAGATGTCTTGTTCATGTTTGGTCAGAAGAAAGGTGGTGGCATGTCCAGCCTGGAAATTTGATTTTTAATAAAGACACGCTGGGGATTGCTAGACTTGTCAGTCTTAGTACTGCATGCTGCTTTCAAGGTGATTTATGTCCAGGCAGGCTATTAGATTGCGTTCTGCTGCTCCGTTGTATCCATGCAACCGCTGGCAACCTACCCCAGGGGAGCGTCGAGCAAGCAATGCTTCCCATTTCGGAAAGGAATTGTTGTGTTTTGCACATCAGGTGAAAACACTAAGTCCATTTTCGGGCTGTTTTAACGTTCCTTTGTGCTTTATCCAGCTCAGCACACGTGTGGATGCGGATAACAAACATAGGGAATTACTGCACTAATGTTGAGTTTAGTCAATGATTGTGTTTGTGGTTTTCTGCCGACTTGACAATATGTGGCCTAACAGAAAGCCCATTGTAAGCGTAATGCATGTGGCGACCTTCTGTTTGATGCGGTCTGTGCTCCGGAGGTGGCTGTATGTTGGAGAGATACGGCAGGCCAGAGCTGGAGACGCTGAGCCACAGCTGAAAGGCCACTTGTCAAATGACAGGGCTTGAAACAATGAGGCTCTCCTGGCCGGCACACAGTAGCTGAAAAATAGAGTGGGAGAGAGAGAGAGAGAGAGAGCAAGAGCGAGCGAGCGACAGTGGAGTATAGGGACAGGAGGTATGAAAGTAAATACCAGTATGAAAATAATCCATGATTATGATATTATCCTATTGTGGATACTGTGATTAACCAAAATAATAACAATAATAACAACCATATCAGCTGTTTACAATGATAATAAGTAGTAGTATTGTTATTAAACTACTAATATTGCTAATAATAAACTACTACATCTACTACTACCACTAATACACTACTACTACTAATAATAATAATAATAATAATAATAATAATACAGTAATACCAAGTTGAATCAAGTAGCATTAGTAAATGCTTTTTCGATTAATTGTCTGAGTGAACAGTGCAAAAGGAAGAAACCTTACTGTAAAGTCTGTAATGTTGATTATTCATTCACTCATATGCCAAAATTAATTTACATTTGTATATACTTTTACAGTAAAAAATGTGTGTGATTACTTTAATTAATCAGAGAGCTTGTAATTAATCAGATTATTTTTTAAATATAATTCATATGCATCATATATTTTATTCAACATTTTTAGCATCTATATAAAATTATATTATTATAGGCATTGATAAAAAGGCTGTCTAACTCTTAAGATATCAATGTGTAGAAATTCAGAAGTAATGTCAGAACGTGTGCGTTCCTGGGTGTTCCTGTCTGTAATTTCTGAAGCTATTAAAATGCATCAGCTATATACTTTTGAAGCTCAGAGTGAGTGTGTGTTCATGTAAAACAGCTGACAGAGAGAAGAAAGAAGTGAAAGAGCTGAAATGGAGGATGAGAGGCAGGGATGAGCTAAGATATGCTGACAGAAAGGGGAATGGGCTGATGGGAATGAATCTGACCTTCCCTTCCGTTCCCATAGCCTTAGAGGACCTGGTCCTGTCAAACCTGCATCCCGGGTCCAGAGTGAGACCCACAGGAAGTGGAGGTTTCTGCCCAGTCCCTGTCTTTCACACAGACATATAGGACTATATTGCTCCTTAGCTCCTCTTTTTCTTTTCATTTTTGTTTATCTTCAGTCTACATGTATTGCAGGAGTGTCCCTTTGATCATTTCTATGGCAATCTATTTTGCATCCTTGTTCAAATATATTTTATAATAGAAGATTTATATGATTCAGTATTTGGGCTCTTATTAAGAAGCGTGTGGAGCTCCATCTCTTCAAATGAGCAACTATAGTCAAGTGCCCTTCAAAGCCGCTGAATTGTTTATGGCCTTCTGAAGCTCCTTCTGTGAATGTGTGAATATAAGACCACATACGTCATGTCAAGAAGCCCCCGGTTAGACTCTATTATCTCCAGTGTGCTGTGTTTTGCGTGAGCTGAGCTGAAGTTCATCAGGAGCATTCATGATATCTGGAGCTTTGAAATCTGCTGAAAATAGATGGTGTTCTAATGGCTTGTGTGGTAGATATCGAGCTTGAGACAGAGAGAGGGACGGGGACTAATGACACTAATATAAATCTCTTTATTCTCGCACTGCGTTAGCACTGCAGGCTGTTTGCTTCTAATAGACTCGCAGTGGGCTAAGTCAGGTAGGCTCTGACAGCTAATGAGAGCATCCATTCTGATTTGTCTGCACTGGAGATTACTCTGTTCCTCGCTTGCAGCATCACCATTCTCCTGGTGCAACCTTCAGGTTTCATTGACTTGATAACCTCTCTGCTTGTGGTTTGGGCTTGAAATGATGCAGTATGGATTAATCGTTCATAACTGTGTGCTAAGTAGGGAATTAACAGCATGAAAATTTCCTCTCCTGATATAACCACAAAATCATCATTTTCTGTTTTCTTTTTACAACATACTGCAAAAGTTTCGAAGTGCTAATATTGCCATCGGTTGACTATTTGTCATCTATTCCCTCATTATTGAACCTCTCTATTTCTTATAGTGGGATTTCTCAAAATCTCTGCGTAATTGAATTATTGCGAGTCATTCAAAGTGGTTATTGCAAGTCATTCAAAAATGATCCATTGTAGAGAAACTTGACTACTTGGATTTCTTTATTAACATTTAAAAAAATAGTTTATTTAAAATTAAAGACGGCATCCATCTGATACCAGCTATCAGTTTCAGGCTGACATCAGCAGATAAGCTAAATCGGATATTGATGTGAAAAAAAAAAAAAAAAAAAGGAATCCCGTCCAATCCTGAAATAAACCTAGGCTGAAAAAACACACACTCACTCTGTGTAATGTCGTGTTGTTAGCTGTGTTTATCTTGTTCTGGGGCAGTAAAGTGTTTGAGTAGTTTGAGGAACATGTTAGCCCACTTCTACATCTTAAGCAAAAAAGGTTCAATTGAAAATGACTGTACATAGTGGGTTTTAAATACAAAATATCAGACTGTTATCAGTATACCCATAGTTTCAAAATGAGGATTGGAAAAGAAAGAGGAATTTCGTCCAGTCTGTTGTTTAATATATGAATATGGAATCATCACATGTACCGTACCACTGTTTACTCTTGACTATATAATTATGTTATGTATGCATATATTTTCCATGTGGTTTGCATAGAAACTGTGTCAGTATTTCATTTACTTCCAGACCTTTTTATAAGATGATAACAATAGAATAGAATTACTAACATTTGAAGGCGTGTGCTTGTCGTTGAGTTTTATATGTAACCATCTCGTCCCCTGTGCTAAGTCGTAAATTGAGGTTATGATTTGCGCATAATTGTGAGGTTAGGTTGGACGTCTTCTGCTGGGAGTGCGCTGCTTCTTTGTTATAGTAATTTAGTGTGTGCAGAAATGTCAGTGTGATTTAGTGTAAGTCTCTTTGTAGTTTTGTAGTTTTATCATTTTTGCTGCTTGGAGAGAGCGAAAAAATCTCCCTCTCTCAGGATGTGACGGTATGTCTGATGAATGATAGATGAAATGCATTGGTGAATGGCAGTGTTAGCCATGCAGGGAGCTTACTCTTGTTTCGCCAGACGATGTGATGCCTGCAGGAGACTTTGTACATTGACTGAAGTTAAAGCGATGGGGGAAAAAGTTGAATTTGATTTGTGGCTTTGCCTTAAGTTGCTCACAATTCCCAGTCGGTGAGCACAGCTCTGTGTGTCTGTGTGTCTGTGTGTCTGTGTGTCTGTGTGTCTGTGTGTCTGTGTGTCTGTGTGTGTGTGTGTGTGTGTCTGTCTTCAAAGGGACCCTCCCTCCCTCCCTCAGGAGTTTGTAACCACCCAGCTTGGATGAGCTGTAATGACTGTGACTGTATTGTGGCACCAGTTCAGCCATACGTGTTTGTGCACTCACACCAAACCCTGACAGCTCTCATGTCATTAGCTGTTTCCAGCTTAGCATGTAAACATCACTGATGCACGCTATTATAGAATCACATACTTCATCTTCATGCTAAATAAGAATGACAAACTGTTTTTCCCCGCTCCAGTGTATGAAATAGTTCATTTGTTCTATTGTTTATTTGTAAGTGTATGTCTTCGATCACTGGGACTGACATCAGCCTGCGGGTACATGACGTGCTTTCTTGCACAACACTGATTAGGAAAAAAAGAGCAAGATCTTACCTAATTCAAGGAAGGCCTAAATGATTGAACTCAGACAACATTCTTCTGTGCCCTTGCTCGCTGCGCTCTTTAATTGAACATGCACTCAACAGATGATGCTCCTTTAAAGCAGAGTGCACTTCGCTCAGTAACATGCATATGCAGTCCATTTCATTTCCTTCTGAAAGACAGCAATTAATCTGATTAGTAATTAATCAGCATGCCGGACCTGCTCCTCGCTACACTAATGGCCAGCATGACAGCGAGGCCACTGCATTATTAATAATTTCATTTCTGGGGCTGGGGATGCAGCAGGAGTGGGCCAGGACCATTGATGAGCAAACAGAGAAAGCAGAACACATTGCCTGCAGGGCAGAGAGAGCACATGGAAGGGGAATCAGATACACACACACACACACACACACACACACACATCTACAATCACACACATTAGGGCTGTAAGATGTTGAACACGATATGGTTAAACCCAGTGGCGCATGATTAAAAAAAAAAAATAATAATTACATTTGTTGGAGGTTGTGAATACCTAAATTCATAACAATGCTGAAAGAACATTTATAATAACCTTTTTTTAATTATGAATGTGCCAAGATAGAAATCAGCAGGCAAGCGCACTTTCAGTGTATTTGAATTGTGCTGCTACGTCATTAACAAAGTGTAGTAGCATAATTATGCATGACTCATTGTGCTAAATAGCCAGTTGCCTCTTAGGTTCAATTATACTATATTATATAGTGTACATGAGTGTATTGTGTGTATGTGTGTATGTGTGTATGTGTGTATGTGTGTATTGTGTGTATTGTGTGTGTGTGTGTGTGTGTGTGTGTGTGTGTGTGTGTGTGTGTGTGTGTGTAAATCAGGCAAGGAATGAAATTAAAATCAGTATTGCCCATTAAAAAGCAATGAAAGGTGTATACTTGTTATTTGCCTGTTCATTTTATTTACATAATCTGTTACACTGGCAAACTGAAACACTACAATTTAAATGAAAATTTGAGTTAATGAAATGATTACTACATGATTACAAATTATAGAAGGAAAAAAGTCGCTGTGCCTGGAAAAAAAAAAATGTCTGGTTTGTTAGACTTGCCTATTGAGTCTTTTGCAATATCATTAACTCTGATCAATACTGAGATTAACAATTAACAAAAGATATCCCTAATACACACAGAGAGATATGAGGGATGTAATCCGGTGTATGTGTGTGTGTGAGAGAGAAAAAGTTGTAGAGGCAATGAGGCACATCTAAATACCAGTGATCTCCTCTGGGCCTGTTAAAGCCAAATGAGAAAACAGAAGTCACATGACTTGTGTTAACTGGGACAGAGGCCAACATTTACACTCAAAATTAATACCCAAGCTGTCACCCTCCACATGCCTTTTACCTGATCTTTCCTGTATGACCACTTTAACCTAAACCCATGCATCTCCTTGTGTGGGTTCGGGTAAAGCCTATAGGCTTTATGGAATAATCTGAGAAGAAATAAAATGAGCTCTTTTCAGCCCTAAACCATTAGAGCTGTATTCTTTTTTCTGTAAAGCTTCTTCAGCAAAAGTCTCAGCTCATCACAGCCCAGCCCTCTGGATAAAGTCTAAACAAAACTGTCCAGCCAAATAATTAGCTGTTCATGTTAAAAGGAACAATTTAGCAAAAATATCCCTTTTACACAGTTTTCCCCCTTCATCTCTAATGTAATCAGTTGGCCATGGAGCATTTATTGTCTAAAGTTTTAATTTCACTCTAGAGCTGCAAGAATAATGTAGCTAATAAATTATGGTAAATAAGGCATAGACCTCTCTAATTAGCATTGGAGAGTGCAATATGTTACGTGATCTGAAAAAGACCTCCTTATGTATTTCCAGCCCTGTTAGTGTGGTTCCCAACCTGATCCATCTGGTGAGCTTTCACAGTTCACACGCACAATGGGGATTGTCCTCCATTCAAAATAACCTTCGTTTTTGCACATCTAGCATAACTTGTTTTGCAACAAAATTCTCCACCCGCATGAAAAACTTGAAACACCGTGAAGCAACATCAAGCATGTTAAACCAGCAGGCAGCAATATAACCGTAAAGCCATGTTATTCAATCGAAAGCCTAAAAAAAGTTATTAGCAGTTCCAGTAGGCTGACAAGGACTTAATGTTAGCAGGTCTGTCACTTGCCAGAATAGTTCTTCACACACTTCTTTGTTTATTCATCATTGATTTTGACTGATCTGGTGGTCAAGTGGAGGCCAAAATGCATAGAAAAATATATGTTGCAAAAAAAATGCCTGTGTACATGTGGACAAGGCATAAAATATGCTCAGCATGGGTGTCTTGACAAGCACTGTTTGGAGCTATATATCAAATACTGTTAAAACGGACGAAGTTGTGTTAAATAATGACTACTTCAATTTAAATCAAGTCTATTTTTCCAAGAAAAAAGGCTTCACAGAAAAGTCTGCTAAGCCTCTGCCTTGTCCAGAGCAGGCGGTGACCATTTTGGCCTGTCCTCGCATATAAAAAACCATAAACATGACTCAGATGCTCAGCCCTTCCTGCATGCTCTCTCCAGACACTGCGCTCAGTCTCAAGATGTTATTTTTTTCTGTTGTCAGAAGTGCGTCAGAAGCATTCCTTTGCTGCAGTGATGGTCAACTTACTGAAATGCGTTTTGTCAACATATGAACATAGTGAAGCAGATGAGGTGGTGTACCTCACTCTCAAACATGCAAACCTCATACACCACTCACACTCACACTCTCTCAAACACAAAAACCACACACACCACACATACTCACACACTCTCTAACATGCAAATCTCATACACCACTCACACTCACACTCTCTCAAACACAAAATCCACACACCACACATACTCACACACTCTCTAACATGCAAACCACACACACCACACATACTCACACACTGTCAAACATGCAAAACACTCAGACCACACATACACACACCACACATACACACTCTCAAACATGCAAAACACTCAAACCACACATACTCACACACTCTCAAACATGCAAAACACTCAGACCACACATACTCACACACTCTCAAACACAAAAAACCACACACACCACACATACTCACACACTCTTAAACATGCAAACCACACACACACACACACCACATACTCTCAACACGTTTTAATTGTTTTAAAAATGCTTTTAAGGTGAAAATTGGTTAACACCCTCTTAAATGTAGCATTTTCTGACAACTTCTGTTTGCTGACTTAGGAGGAAAATGAAATTGGGCATAACATTTTCACAGGACAAATAAACAGTGTGCTTTAAAACCATATTTTTTGACCAGGGACACCCATACACTTGTTTAAACATACACCTTTAGGAGTATTAAGATTATTTAAAGGATGGAAATATAAAAAAAGCACACCCACACACACTGATGTCCACACACAGTGGGAGTATGTGTGTGTAATTGAGAATATTAAGCAAGTGCTGACATCATTTAAATGACGAGAACTTTTCCCATGACATACTCTTCACTGTGCACAGGCACACATGTACCATGGTGTAAATGTAGGTGTTCTTGTAAACAGAGTACTTTGTTAACATCCTACCTGGATAGCTGTGTTACCATCATTTCAAATGAGGTGCCACTGATCACGCATCCTGCCCAAAGACCCAGTAATTCTTCTCTACTCTAAACAAACATGAACTTTAGCGAGACAGAAACACATCCTAAACAGTGCCTCACGCATATCTGTGCCATTTTTAATGAAATATTAAGCGTGTGCTATACAGCAGTGGCTATTTGTGGTCCATTTAAATATCACTGTTGATGAATGGCAGTTTAAACATGTGCGCTTGAGATTATGGATGTGTTACCCAAATAAGGAAAAATCTGTCTGTACTGCTGCCTCTGTAGGCTGCATTCTGCAGTAAGTGGAGTGACTCAAGGCTCAGCTAAGGCTTTTGAGGCCCGACAGTTTGACTCCCTCCGAGCGCACAGCGGGGGGTCTGGGGTAGAGGAGACAGTGAGCAATACATTCACAACCTTAGATTCAAACAAATATTCAATTAGAACTGTAGTCTGCACTTTAGTGAAACTAAATATGGTCGTGCCAATAAAGTATCTTGAATGGAGTAGTGGAGTGGGGGTGGGTGTCGGGGTGGGAACGGGGGCACGGGGTGCAGATGCCTAAACCAGATGCTATTAGTCACTAGCGGTTAGCACAGCGAGCAGCGGCCAGAATGTGCTAGCTTTGCACAAACTTGTTTCCGGGAAATTCAGCGAGCGGCCCCAAGCCTCAGGAAGGGGGTGGGCTGCTGAGGATGAACGGCTGTGTGTAAAACTCTGTGATTGCTTAATGAATTGAGCTAAGCCTGCGCTGTCTAAAACTAGCACGACACTGATCCTAGGGCGTCTGCTTCTCACTGCCTCAGAGCTAGAGGAGCTTGCAGTCTGGTTGCTGAACACGGAGCTATATATAGAAAGTGTTTATGGTTCAGTCATGTTTTAATAATGAGGGTATTAATAAACCTTGTTTGTATAGCGCTTTTTGCACTCTTTGTTGCAGTGGCCTGGGATAAGAACAGCGCTAGAGGAAAAAGAGGGAAGGAGAGAGAGAAAGAGAGAGAGAGATTAAATAGGGTTAATGAGTTCAGAAAGTGCAGTTCTGTTCATTGCTCTCTCTGGAGGTGGGAGTTATGCTCTCTAGCAGAAACATCTGGTAGTGTTTAGAGCTCTGCAGTGTGTGCATGCGTGTTTGCTGGTGTGTTTTGACAGAAAGAATAAGTGGGGAGGTTTCTGCAAGAGGACATTTGGCCAGTGTGGGTCTTCCTCTGTCATGGGTCACTGACCAGTTCATGTCTTCTGCCAGTACTTTCCTGCCACAAACGCTGGGTTATTAACCTACAGTTTTCCAACATAGTTGAATTATAATGTATTCAGATGTCTCTCTCTCTCTCTGTCTCTCTCTCTCTCTGTCTCTCTCTCTCTCTCTCTCTCTCTTTGTCTCTGTCTCTGTCTTTCTTTCCTTCTCTGTCAGTTTGGTGCAATAAAAGGTAGCTTTCATAGGTGGACTTTATCAAATATGATGTTGCAAAAGCAGCGATTTTCATAACAGTTTGAAGACACTGAACATACCTAGCAATCATTCAGTTGACACAATAGTAATAATAACATTCGGTTCAGTTTAGCTTCATTTGCAGGACTGTAGGACTGTTATCAAAGCACAGTGATGTTTAAAGCTGGACATGCAGTACTGTGCAAAAGTCTCAGGCACCTGAGAACATTATGCTTCAAAGCTGTTTACTACTGGGCAGTGGTGTTAAATTAGTGTTAAAACACTAACATAACAAATACAAACAATATTAATACAATAAATGGTGGTTTATGTTTGGCAAAGTGTTCACTTTTTCTAGACCTCTTTCCTCATGGAAGCCCAGTTTTACTTGCAGCTCCATCAGATACCTGGTTTGGCTCTTTTTACCTCGGTAGATTAAATAAGGTGTGTTGACTATGGAATAGTGTTCATTCCAAACCTGTGTTCTTCTAACTAGCTCACAAATTATTGACTACTTTAAAAAAAAAAAAGAAATCTTGATACATTTGACTGCTTTCTTGTTTGTTTGCATTTATTCTAATATTCAGCTGTGCTTTTGCTAGCAGAAAGAAGCCCACAGCTGATATAAATGTCTTTAAACAATTTGCACAGGTGCCTGAGACTTTTGCACAGTACTATATTCATTAGAAATAACAGCAATTCTACCATTAATTACAATAATTTTCATGATAACAAGATTTATTGCTCTGTCTCTCTTTTCTCTCAATTCAGTTCAGTAAAGCACAATGCTGCCAAATTAGTAGAAATGAATATGGCCAGCTACAAAATGTACCACTGTAATTTGCTTTGCATTCTATAGTAAGTGGAATGACTCAAGCCTCGCTAAGGCTTTTGAGACCTTACAGTTATTTTAATTCTCTCTCTCTCATTCCCCCCCCCCCCCCTCCCACATCCTCTGTTTGTACAGGATCTTGACTGAGGGCTGCTGCAGTTTCTGTTTTTCTCTGGGGTTATTGCCCCTCTTCCCCTGCCCCCACCCACTCCAACCCGCCAAATTCCCTTCTTCCTCGATTGCAGACGTCCCTCCACTGAATCCTGAGAGGAACATACTCTCTTCATTGGGTTCTGCTGCCACCCAGGCATTGAAAGTGAGTAACAAATGCTATTTCTTCCTTCTCTCTGTCTCTGTCTCTCTCTCTCTCTCTCTCTCTCTCTCTCTCTCTCTCTCTCTCTCTCTCTCTCTCTCTCTGTCTCAGGTGTGTGTAGGACCGTACAAGGTTGTTGCTCTGGATTCATGCCAGTTTTCCGGCGTTCATCACTCCTGATAGAAAATATCACACACTTTTTTGTGACACGCCGCTCGTCCTCGCTCGCCCGGGCATCACCCTGCGTTCACTCTCTCGCTCCCTCACTTTCTTTTATCGCTTCCTGCGCGTTAACATTTAGCTCTAATTGAAAGTCTGAGAGGAGCGTATGCGTCGTCAGCCTGTTTTCCAATTTACAGGGACAAATCCATCAGGCCTTCGGGCTCCGAAACACTCGTCTCATTACTTTTCTTCAAGGTGCTTTTTCTTCCTCGCATTTTCAGCCTTTCCCTTAAAGGCCTTTATTCATAAAGCAAAGTTTTACTTGAAGAGCCTAAAAATGCAGCCTCACAAAATATAAACTGCATAACATGAACGAGTGCAAAAAATGAAGTGAAAATTCTTAATGCTTTTCCAGCACTGTGGAATTGACTTGATCCCCCTCATTTCTTCATATTCTGCTTCCAGAGATCCAGACGTTCTTGTATGTTAATGAGGTCTTGAGGAGCAGTTCTCCAGGCTTCCTGAAGGACTTTCAAAGACTCTCATTTCCAGTCCAGTCCCTGAACCGGACCAGTTTCAGAG
>JBBJLS010000006.1:10369764-10388936 GCA_037577275.1 Bryconaethiops microstoma
TCTCTCTCTCTCTCTCTCTCTCTCTCTCTCTCTCTCTCTCTCTCTCTCTCTCTCTCTGTCTCTCTCTCTCTCCCTCTGTCTCTCTCTCTCTCTCCCTCTCCCTCTCCCTCTCTCCGTCTTCCCTCATTGTGATTCAGATTCACTGGCCCATGATCTTGGACACAGCAGCTTAGATTTTCTGCAGTTTCCCCCTGGCAGACACAATCAATTCCAGACACCTCCTCAGTTTACACCACCCTAGTGACAGCCAGCCAGCCAGGTGTGGGTTTCTGACCTGGCCGAGCTGCTACTCTTTCGTACAGCCTCAAACTTCACGATGATTTTCATAGTGAAGTTTGACTAATGTCTGGGCCCAGTCAGCATCAGTTGAGGATGCAGACCACTCATTCACACTGTTCTGCCTCTGAGTCCAATATCCACAGGAGAATAGATTCAGAATAGTAAATATTTTGTGATCCTCTTTACAAAAAAACTCATACACATTGTGGCAGAGATGAGCAGTTTGACAATGTTTGTCATTATCTGTATGCTTTTCTGAGCATATTGTGATATTACCAGTACGTAAAGAATAATGAAGAACTGCATGTGTCATACCTCAAAGAACAAAATTAATGTTGGTTATTTGAATTTAGTGCTGTGCGGCATGTAAATGTTTGAAGAAAAAATGATACATCCTCATGTATTTGGTCCGTTCCATCTAATCATATATCAGTATTATCTTTACATATTGTGTTTCATGACTTTCTTTTAAAGTATCGGGCTGTTATATTTTGGCCCTATCACTTACCAATAGTGCAGCATGACGTATTAAGACCTAGCCAGATATATTTTGAGGAAAGCAACAATCACGTCTTTCTTGGGAAAAATGCCAAACCCACACATTCATCACCTTGCTGAGATGTCAGCAGTCATTAGCACTCAGAGCTTTAAACTGTTTAAACTGCTGTTGGTTCGTTGATGTGGTTTCCAGAGGACTGTAAATGAAAACTGTGAAATCATTATTTAGGCAAACTCTACTCTTCATGCCAAAGAAGACACTTTGGTAATCGTTAAGCTGTATTTTTAAATATATAACTTTATTTTTGATGAGCAGTGTGCTTAAAATCTCAAGTAGAAATGAAAAGGTAGAATGTCTTGCACACAGTAAAAGACCCTTCATGTGTGTGTTCATCTGTGACAATTGACTGTCAACTACTCCAGTTGTTCTTGCCCAACCAGAACACGCTTTCTTATTCTAGCTGCTCTATCTTTTCTGTTTGCTGTTGTTTTGTTCTCTTGCTACTGCGACTGGTTAAACGCCTGCCCGACTCATTACAGAAAGACCCCATGCCTGGGCCTCAAATATTCAGTCCCTCTGTCCTCTCTCTCCGCTCAGCCTTTTTGTCCTCTAAGCCCCCTTTTTTGATTTAAAAGCCATCGGAGAGCATAGAGGGCCAGTCGAAATGTTACGGTCTCGAGCGAATCTACATCACATACATTGTGGCTCAGAACGCTCCGTTCTACACAATACAGATGGCCTGGCGTCGAAATGATTTTGAATAGAATAGACAGAAGCCATGTGGACAAGAGCTGAAGGGGGAAAACTGGGAGACAGGCAGGCCGAGATTGTTCAGAGTTCGCTATAATGGCTGTGATTGGGGAGCTGTCGGGCAGTAGAATAGAAGAGGGCAGGCTCAGAGTGGGCGTATAGGCATGAAGAAGCAGCGGACTGTGGCCTGAATGGATGATTGTCACACTCCTCGCTAATCTTTTTTCTCACCTTCTACTTTCAGACAGTAGATTGCCCTCCTCGGTCTGTAGGCTTATATAGACACAGATACATGCGAACTTCTCTCATAAACACATCATTGCAAGAATAGTTTTATTAGGCAGTTTTTTTTAGAAGCTAAAAAAAACTGCAAGGACCGGTGAACTATGCCAGCCTGCAAGGACCGGTGAAGAGACAGGGCAGCAGACCCCTTAACCAGGCACAAGGTAGGACTTGGTTAGGTTAGGTTGCATACCTTGTTTTGTTTTTTGTCTTATTATTGTTATTTTTGCTATATTATAAATGTCCATTACATTGTTATTTACAGTTTCATTCATATAGTTCTATACAGTTCCATTTATTTATTTATTTTACTTTTTTTTTTTTTTTTTTTCATTTGGCATCTGTAGGTTGAATCTTTTTTTCATGTCCTTTTTTCCTTTTTTGTGTAAAAGATTTTTTTTTCCGCAAAAAGAGACTATAAAGTAGAACAATAGATTTCCATCAAATTTGAATGGAAATAAAATCCCATATGAACACAAATATGATGTCGATTTAAAATTTGAAGTCTTTTCTTTTGGTGCAGTTTCTATGTCAATGATCCTTGAATGTGTAATAAAACAAAATCTAAACAGGCATTTCAAGGCATATGCAGCAGTCACTTGAGTTTAGTCTACAGACATAACTGTCAAATATACTTTTGCGAAATGTATTTTTTTCGTCATTTATTCATACATTTTTTTTCTTCCACTAATGTTGTCCCACTGCAGGAATTGTTCCCCCTGGAGCAACTCAGGGTTAATGGCCTCATTGGCAGCAGCCAACTGTGAGTTCAAACCTTTGGCCTCTAGCTATTACTGAGACCACTGAGCTACCATCACAAATTGCGTTATTCTGTTTCTGTTCTGTTCATGTTACAGCATGAGTTCACTGCTTAGCCAGCATTCTTATTAAGAGTGGTGCTATTTGAAAAATAAAGGAAGACACAGCAGGACGACATCTGAATGAACAATCTGAAATATAGCCTCACACTGTGTTCTGCACTCTATACCTACACTGTATACCTGGATTCATAAAATCCTAGTTAGGCCTCTCACAATCCCAAAATTTTAATTACCCAAGTACTATATAGGTAATTACATGTAGTGATTTAATCAATTGTTCTTTGTTTGTTTTATGCAGTGAATAAAGTACACATGGATTAAAGTTTTCTGTCGCTATGACGGATTTCCGTCAACTGAGTGCACTAAAGGTTAGTGCTGCATCAATCTCAAAGGCTTTTACTGTCCCAAAACAAAGACGATATCTGCAAAAGGGTGAATGGCACAGGCTTCTTGTTGCCTGGCGTATCCAATAATAATAATAATAATAATAATAATAATAATAATAATAATAATAATAATAATAATAATGATAGGGCATAATAATAGGCTAATAGTAGTATATTTTACATTTTCAAAAAAGATTGGAATAGAACGTATTTATGATTGGAAGTCAGGGCTGTGCTATAAAGTGTCTCATTTGCTAATAATAGCTAAAAAAGGTCAGAAAACAGTGGAGAAAACCCATTGCTTAAAAAGATAAAGAAGCCAAAACTCCAAAGCTCAAGATTCAGGACAGTGGCTCCGGTGTCGCCTATAATCGTGGCTATATAAATAGTCCGTAAAGCCATATTTTACAGGACATAGGCCCTTCGATTTGCATCACTTGTGCGCGTCAATTTGTTTTCGGTTTTGCCAGCATGGACGTGCTTCTAAAGGAAGGCACAGATGTGTCGGACATCGCCAAAACGGTAAAGAATATGTGGAGATGGGCTTGGCTAAATGAAATGGGCGATAATGGCAAGCCATTTAGTTTGCAGCGTTGAAAATTTGATGCATGGCCGAGGTGGTATGGACCTGCGACACGGAGCATTTGGTTTAAAAAAAAATTCAGTCAGATGATTTCTTTTTTGCTTTAATCCATGAGTACAAGCTTAAAGTGGCCAAATTAGTGGCTGGCCAAGCAGCTATTTCCTGACTGTCTTTACTTTGTAGCTAACGGTGTGTTACACTGAGGTCACATGGTGAACTGCGCTGTTGTGTGCACTTGCAAATATGTGCAGGTGTAAATCATGTGTAGTCAGTTAAATGAAGTGAATTGAGAGACGTTTCTCTTGAGTTTTAGCATTTGCTACTCATTTTGTTTTGTGTTTATTTGCCTCAACAGATTTAACATGCCGAGTTCACATTCAGCTCATTTTATCACAAAACATTAATGACGGAGGAAAATAATTGCCAACTAATACAACTAATTGCAGTCAGACGGTCGTATAGTAATCCTAGTATTGTCTTAAACTGAACACTAATGTTTCGCACTGCCCTGAAAAGACAGATTACCCTGTCGGACTTCATGCCTATGAATCACCTTCTGAATAGCCTTTTTAAATGCAACTGCCAAATTTAAAATGAAAAATATTCACTCTAAATTTTTCGCTGTTTATTTGTATTGTTTTGCTTGGTGTACTGGACATAAAACACTTCAGCTTCTTCTGATAGCTCCTTCCTTTCTGCTACATATGGCAGTCTGCAGCAACTGAATACATGAGGTATGCAGTGTTAAACATGTCTAGTTTCAGTAGATTAAACAGTGCGCTACACGCTCTCTCAATTTCCAGTCTAAATACATTTTTGGACGAAAAAGTGACTACAAAAATACGAGTGCCTACACAGGACCTGTAAAGAACCTTTCAGTGAAATGTTTCCATTACATTGAATAGTTCTTCAGGGAACCGAAAGTAGATCTTAAATGGCATCTCTCAAGTAACCCCTTTTGGCACCTTTACCGTGAAAGTGAGCGCAGTACCGGGTGTTGTTGATTTGAGACACAGCACAGGTGTGTACTGTCTACCTCAAGGACACCTTGCTTAGATCCCACTTGGAATTCAGGCCATCACACTTGTGGTCAGTGTTCCATGTCTGTGAGCTCTAAGCGGGTGCGGCCCCTCTGTGTTCCCCGGGGCCCTCCTCTGTGTTCTCCGGGGCCCCGTTTGGAGATGAATGTTAAAGGAAGGAGGCGCTTCACTCCAGCACTCAGGGAGCGGCAGGCAGGAGGAGGCACAGATGGCTGTAAAAGAAGAGTATGTCATAGCGCCCTCGTCTCTGACAGGAGCTGATCTTCCACAGACGCACATGCTTCGCTTCTGGAATCCCGACTCACACAGATGCACAGACACACGCGTGCACTGGCACATTGCCTGTCCTCACGCGCTGTACTGTTACACTGACTGATGGGCAGCCGTGTGATCACAGATTCTAGAACTCATGCAGGCGCTCAAGCGCAGCATACTGCAGTACACACACGCAAACTTGCCCACACTCGACACAGTCTTTCTGCTTCAGTCATTCCAGAACACAGAGAGGGAGGGAGAGTAGAGGGGGTGTATCCGCTTACTTGCCAGCACCAGCCCTGCTGCTCATGGAGCAGTGACACGATCTGGGAACAAATTGCTGGCGCCCCAGTGCCAGGCCAGAGCACAGGAGGACACAAACTGCGTTGTAAGGCATGAGCCTTTTCTCCCTGCCGCTGGGAGAATTCTAATATGTTTTTTTTCAGACGAACCAGAGTATTAGATGCACTCATCAAAAAAATGTGCCATTACATAAATACGTAAATAAGCCGCTTTGGTCTCTAAGTTGCATTTACATTTTATTTCTTTTTTTGTGTATTTATTAACAAGAATCCTAGAAAAAAGTCTTTTAATTAGCTGGAAACATGATTTGGTTACAATGTAAATTAACCCAAAGACCATACCAACAAGCCACATTAAGTGTAAAGTTCCTGACTAATTCTGCATGACTGAGTCCATTGAATTCTTAATTATCTGTATCGCTTTTAAACAATGCCACCAACCCCAGGCAAGATAAAGTGGCCTGTCCTTCTCTTCTTGGCTGTCATGAAGCTCAGCACCAGCATCTGTTCCTATTACTCCAGCCTTTCTGAATCTCGACAGGCTGGTGGAGACTCGTCACTGAAGTCCATGCAGTGTCAGTCCATCACACAACATTCTGGAAAGTTTCATGATGCATCATCCAGGTTACCAGGTTACTGCGTTCCAGCTGACTGTAGTGTCGAGTGGCCGGAGTGACTTAGTCAGGTCTCCAGGGATGATAGCAGGTATGGAGTTGGAGCCTTTTTTTTAGTCCTTGATTTATATGGGGATATGTGCTCGCATGCTGTACATCACAACTAGGGTTTCGCATGTTTTTAGAATAGCACTTTGCTAGCCAGAATTTCATCATTCTTTCATCCACCCACCCTTCCTTGTTTTTGGTCAGTCGATGAGGAGAATTCAGCTCTCAGCATAATCTTCTGTTTAGAAATGAGCATTAGTGGCACTTTTGAGCCATGACCACACCTTTTTATGACCATTCACAATGCTCAAGCTCTCCTGAAACACTTCTCTGAAACACTTTGGCTCGCAAGGATGTGAAAAGTGAGGGATACTTTATCCATTAATTATATAATCTGCTAACACATTTTGTGCAGTGACCTGCTTTTCGGTAAAGGATGGAAAACTGTCGACCCTGGCTTGACACATCCATGTTCCGTGCTCTAATTGACAAGTGGTTGCGTTACATGAAGCGGTAGCACCAGGAAGGCCCACCGGCAATCCCTGGCAATTACCTGGGCATGGACCCGTAACAGGGCCGTTGATAGGCCTCTACCAGCAGCTTACTTTTCATGGATCCATTTGTGGACTCATTCCTCCAATTCAGGCCATCAAGCTTTCAGACCATGTTACCTCTGCAGGATTGTACAAGTCCCTGAAAAGTTTCTCACACACTCCAAACATTCTTTATGTTCCTTGATTACTGCTTTTGGCTGCATATGCGGTTTAAATTCTGCAGTATGGATTTTTCTTCTTGTTTTTTGTAGTGTAGTAAATGTAAAATTTTGCTTCTTTTTTGGTGGCACATCAGTCAGTTTTCAGTTGTCCCAATTGCATACATTACTTTCTTGGCCTTGGTTGGTATGCAATGTATTAGACAAAATAATATATAAGTAGCTCCAGAATATATGTCGCAAGACCAACAAGCATCACTTATAGTCTAGAATAAATGATAAGCATAAAGCCTCTGGCACAAACACTGAAGTCCCACTGTAGTGCTGGATCTGCAGCAGTGCTTTATATGTAAGGTTGATGAGGATAATGATGCTGTCAGCCCACAATTGGACTTGATTCACTGCACTGGGTTCTCAATTCTATATTCTTATATTATTTTTAATTTAAAAAAAAGAATAAATTGAATTAATGGGAGAAGCAGAGAGGCAGGAGTAAGCCTGTCACAATTATAACATTTTATATTAGTTAATTGCTGTCTAGTTATGTAATAAATGTGTCAGGTTTAGATAGAACGATTGACTTGAGTATGCTGAAATAGATTGTCGGTTAGTGCTTGTAGTTTGCACTTTTGTGTTGTCCATGCGTCCTTACAGCCCTAGTAATTGATAGTCATACAATTTTGTGGTATTTTAAGTTTGTTTAGTAAAATAATGGTTTAAACTTTAGATTTTATGCTTCATTAGTAGGGTTGGAACCATAGATATTTGCAGATTCTATGATTTTTCTGAGAGTAGAAATTTTATTTTAAAACCAAAGATTTTGGAGTAGCATGCTGTTTCTCCAGAAATATTTTCAGAAAAACAAATCTATACTTCCAAGTGAAGGATTTTTATACCGAGTAATTGTGAACTTCTCCGGGTCGACCAGAGGAGGATGGGTTCCCCTTTGAGTCTTGGTTCCTCCCGAGGTTTCTTCCTCCAGCTCAGGGGGGTTTTCCTTGCCTCTGTTGCCCCTGGCCCACTAGGGGCATGGACCTGGACTCTGTAAAGCTGCTTTATGACAACATTAGTTGTAAAAAGTGCTATATAAATAAAATTAAATTGAATGTTGGTTCTTTTTATCATGGACGTTTTACACAGTGTAGGGCAACTGCCGTGTTCAAACAATGTAGAAAATTAAAAAAAAAAATGTAGATACATGTTTTTCTTCAAACAGTGGCATTGTGCTTGGTAGTGTATATATTTCTGTATGTAAGTGACTAAATAATTATGTAACTACTTTTAAACAGTGCAGCAAAGCAATGAATAAGTTCACATTCTAAAAACAATTAAAGATGATAAGATGAAACTGTGCGAGGACAAAATGTCCTACAAACCCCAAATAAAAATAGAAAGCAAAAAGCAAATCAGGGCATGTGTGTGTATCTGTGTGTGTAGGTGATAATTGTGGGCTTTAGTTGGTATCTGCTGTGAGAAGCTGAGATCGTTTTCCCACGGCCCATTGATATTCAGAGCAAGTGGCGCATTAAGTGCGGTATTGATCCGCAGATGTGATGCATCCGCCGGGATTTTCCCAAAGCCGCTGCGGGAGCCGTACTGTCGGTACATCATGTCTCTCGCAGCCCTCCTCCGGGCATCCACAACCACATGAGGAGACGGCTTTTGTGTGTGTGTGTTTGTGTCTCAGTGTGAATCATGATGAAGAGTAACGTTGACATTTTAAACTCCAAAGCTACATTTTGTCGGAATTGTTTTTTGTGCTGCAGGTCTGGTCAAATGCTTGTCAGAGAGCTCAGAGTGTGCTGTTTTGTGGCTTCATGCGAACGATTTAAATTTTCACGTCTTTTAAAAAGTTCGCTAATCTGGTCTTGCCCTCACTCCCGAGCCGGGGATCATTCCAAAACCTCAAAGCTTGTCCTCCTCCTTCTCTCTTACCCAAAAAGCCCCTCTGCCTATTGACGAGGAGAAGGAGACAGCAGTGACGGCATGAGGAGAGATAGGCAGCATTCTGCTCTCAGATAAGACTTTAGGCTCCCTGCAGTCCATGAGCCCGTCTGTCGTTCTGCCACAAGCTGAAACAGTTTTTCTCCCCTAGTAAATGTGTGTGGAAGTGTTTGCTGACGCCATATGCTGGCATGTATACACGTATGTGTGTGTTCTATGCGGGCAAGCTGCTAACACACATTCTTCTTTGAGGCAAATTCAGCTTTAGGCTTGAGCAGGTGCCCAGTAGAAGATAAAGGCAGTTTGCCTGATATAGCATCCCTTAGGCTAGTGTGATGCTGGATGTTCAGCTGCATTTGTTCAACAGGCACACAGGTACCTGCCAGTCCAGATGAAGGTGGACATCCAGATCAAGAAATCTGCTATAGTTTGAGTTATACTGGGATATTCGAACACTGGGATATTGGAACGGGGTTTCAATGCAAACCTATTGATTGACACTGGCCTATTTTGTATGTGCGTCGCAATTTAGAGAACAAGTAACATATTAAATATTACACATATAATCATAGATGGTGATTTTCCCTGACCCCTGATTAGCTATAGGATTTCATTATATAAAAGTTTTGACCACATTTAATGTGAGAGAATACACGTCTGAAAGCCTACGATTGTTAAGTATTGGCCATGTTTTGTTATAGAGACTTTTATTTTGAAATGGGTGTATGTTTGTGTCTGCAGTCACTGTGTCAGCTGTTTTTAGTTTGAGTGATTGTGTTTTATGATTGGTTTATGTCTGAGTATGTGTTGTATTTAAGTTCCAAGAATTGTGGATTGAGTTGCGCGTTAACCCTCACAATTACCCTCACTCTACCTGTCCCTCTTGTGTCCTTGGTTTATGTATGTTTTTTGTTTAAAGGCCCTCGTGCCTCTTTGTTTTGTTATGTGTAGAGTCTGTGTGTCGTTTATAATAAAAAATCCATCAATGGAACCTGCGTTTGCGCCTCGCCTCACTCCCCGAGCATGCCGTGACGTGACAACTATTGAGTATCTGTTCCATACAGTCCATTTATGGAAACTTAAAGTAATCTGTTTTCAATTAATTGTTTCTGTGATGTCACAAAATCAACACATTGACTTATATCCATCAATTGAGCCTACTGCAGTTTAACCCCACCCAGTCACTTAAATATATACGTTTTCAAATGTTCACAATACATGGCAGCCAAAAAACTGGTCCTTGACATGGATCATTTTTGAAGGTAGAGTTCTGCGGAACAAAGAGAGACTGGAAAGTGGTCATGTTAAAATTAACACTGAAGGTTTTTTGGTAATGTGAATCCGCAAGTGGACCTCAGGAAAAAATAAAGTATAAGAAAAATGTTGGCTATGAGCCCTTAAAGTGTCATTCTTGCTAGAGTCGATAGTTTCCATTTTTGTTAACACTATATAACCTCCTTTCAACGTGGAACCATTCCATTATTTTTTAATGGACATTTTCATTATCCTTTCTTTCCGCTTGATTGGAGTTGGACTCAGTGTTTTTTTTTTTTTTGGTTTTTTTTAGAGTTAATCAAATCAACTCTGTGAGCAGCTGGCAGTGTCTCACAATTATCAGATCTGTGACATATGTAAGGCTGCTTTTGTTTTTTCTGTCACTTGATTTATATGAGGTGCGCAAGGTCAATAGCTTCTACCATATGCCAGTTTGTCTCACTTTCCTGACTAACTTTCTACACATCAAGAAGGTATCCATGTGCATACCGCTTCCTCTTCTTTTCATCTTTTTTGTTCCAACAGTCCTGTAGTAACTTGCATTGTGCCCTGAAATGTCCAGAAATCTCCCTTCTAGTTAAGGAATTTAGATACTTTAAGTAAAAAGAAGAATCCACATTCATTTTGACTCACAGCTTGTATTATCTTCATCGAAAAACAGAGCCAATAGTGTAAAGGGACCGATCTGTCATATGTGAACACACCACAGCACACAGTGTGAAAAGCACAAAATTCTTCCTTTGCATTTAACCTATTCACTAAGTAAAGCAACGGGCAACCAGGGACACAGCGCCCGGGCAGCAGTGTATGTGTCAGATCATCAAACAAATTTAAATATTAGTCAAAGACAACACAAGTAAACACAAAATGGCGTTTTTAAGTGAAGGATTTTATTATTAAGGGAGAAAAAAAAACAAAAAAACCTACATGGCCCTGTGTGACACTTTTTCAAACCACCGTACATTGGTTTTATACCCCTTCAGTCATGTTCAAGCAGTTTTGTGCCGACTTCTTTCTCGTAAAACGAATCAGAACCCCAGATATAGATCTATGTCAAACACTGCCTATTAAATTCTATCATTCTAGCCACTCAGATGGAGCTGAAGTCTTGTCTTTCACCTTTGTCAGTTATTTCCTCTTCAGATAAGTTCTCCACAACCTGGCTGCCCCAAAGGTCAAATTAGAATATTCATGGGACTGGCTGTTTAAAAAGCGGTTGGCTGTGAAGGATGAAGCTAAGATGAATTCTCTGCTTCTCTCTGAAGTTCACACAAGCCTCTGCAGTCATCATTCTGCACTTAATGCAATCCTGCTCTCTAGAGCTGATGGTGAAAGCATATGCTCATGGAGATTTATTTGACCCACATCACAAAAAGAGACAACTTGTTCCTAAAAATTTTATATAAATCCACTCAGAAGATATTGATTCAGGTGGTGAATATGTTGATGCACTTGAACCCTGAGGATAGCAGGTAAGTCTTCCTCTAGTTCCAGTTTTAAACTTGTGGACAGGAATGCTGGACATGAATGTGTTCTATTTCCAACGTAACTGCAGCTCTGACTCACTAGATTCGACCACCCTCTGGAACTCTCAACTGCTCTTTAAAGGAAGCAGAGGTTCCTTCAAGATGACACATCTGTTTTCGATGGTTCCTCTTTCTTTTTAGAAACCTCAGATGTTCCTGGGGTGTCCTGCTGTGTAGTGCTTTCATTAAGAGAGATAGGAGGGTGATTTGTATTTTTTTTGATGAATTCTACTGAAATGATGTGATAAATGCCATACTTTCTAGGTCACAGAGTAGTATATCTCTTTCCTCTCTCATGTCTTTTGACCAAAGACTGATTATTTTGCCTGTGTTTCGATCTTTGATCATTCAGTCTGAAGGCCATTATGGAGATCTGAGCATGTCTTTAGTGGGTTTTCTAAAAATCTAACACAAGATTCAAATGTTTGCAAAGGCAGTTTTATTATTAATGGTGGCTTGATTATTATTGGTTAATGCATTTTTAAAAGGTATGCTTCAGCCAAAGCAGTTGCACTTATACATTAAGTTTTAATGTATCGGAGCCAGTCTGACTCCTACCTAATAAACACTTTTATTCCAGACTTGGCAGGAGACAGCCTTCCCACAGGACGCCCCAAGTTGCTATCTAGATTCGGACCATGCTATAAATAAAGAACACATCTGCTATAACCTCTGTGCCATTTTTGTTTGCTCGGACCTCCATCATTAGGGATGCTGTGCTGCATCAGCACCAAAGAAAGTAAAAAAACACTGAGTCTGGTGTTGACTCCGGGCCCAGTACACAACTTGCCCTCACTCAATGATTCAGGACCTAAAGAAGCTAGGATTTGTTCCCTGCTTGGTATGGATATAACTTGCCTCACAACCACATTTTGTAATAAAAAATTCATCATAAAGTCTCAGATTTCACCACAGTTCAGTTTAGTGTTTTTGATGCGATTCAGAATTATATAGAAAAACGCACTGACTGCACAAATGTGACTGGAGCTATTTACACAGTACTAGAATACAGACGGTAACATCAGTAGACAAGGCTTTAGAATTTTAAAACTATGTTTTGACCAGAAAAGGACCACTGTATTGAATATTACAAGTGATAATTATTGAACCTAACATTCAAACTCAAAATCCATGCAGTTTAAACCGCACCTTCGGATCTATATGTCACCATGCATTGATTTTGGAATGTTAGATTAAATCATGTGTAAACGCTTAATGTTTAAGCAGTCCTACAGGAGCTGGAGGTGAGCTGGACCACAACAGGACAGACAGAGAGAGAGAGAGATTCATTAGAACCAGGTGGCACATTACAGCAACGAAGAGGGCATGCGTCACGACAGCCGCTTGCTCATGGTTCTCACAAAGACCTCAAATAGCCTCTCCTACACAAGCTCCCAGCCACAAAGCTCGACTATTGATTTGTTGTTCATGTCCCTTTTTTGCGACCCCACTGGCCGTGATTTCTTTTGTTTTTCATTGTATTTCACTGAACGCAGGAATTACACATTGTTTAACTGGATCCCAGCTACTATTCTGAGAGGAAAAACCACCCGTACAACATCCCCTTTGGGGAAAGTTAGATTTCAGGATTGGGTTGGTGGTTGCAGTGCACTAGTCTGACACAAATGGTATCTCAGGAGGTCTGCAAGGGATGAAATTGTGTGTGTATGTGGTAAGTTTTATATTTCTGTGATATGCTGGCTCTAGATAAGCCGTTATAAATGGAGACATCTGGAAAAGTGGTCTGGCTGGTATTGTGTGTGTGTGTGTGTGAGCGAGAGAGAGACAGACAGAGAGAGGGCGAGTGATAGTGAGTGGAGGGTGCCATTGTACTCCCAGATGTGGACCTAGACTGTCTGTGTATTGATCGTCTCTCTCTGCTTCTGATTCCTGCAGCTCAATGACATCTGCAGTTTGAGGTACTTTCACAGTTGCACATGAAGAGTTAACACTCTCTAAATCATTCCCACTCTCTGAATCTCAGACTGTTTCTGGCCCAATCTTGCTTGCTCTGCAATTTCTCATTTTCTTTCTTTTTCTCTTTTTTTTCTTTCTTTCTTTCTTTCTTTGGTTCTTTCTTTCTTTCTACTCTCTCTACACACTCTCTATATGCAGCCTTTTCACCATTTTCACCTCCTCTTACCCTCCTCCTCACTCACATATGCACCCATTCTTCCCTGTGTCAGCTGGCACAAGAATAATGGCCTCTTGTTGGCTCTTGCACACAGACTAATGAGAATCTCACATCGGACAAGCAGAGTGCATTTATCTCACACTCGCACTTAATGGCACCACCAGTGCTATGACTTAACTGCACACAGACACGCACACGCGTATGTATGTTATCGATGAGGGTGCTGGGCGCTCCTGCTTTCCATTAGAGGAGTGTGCTTTAAAGCTCAGCGAGGGGAGAGAGTGGGTTAAGGAGAGAGTTATCTCCCTCTCTTTAATTCTCTCCTCCCGCTTCTCTAATGCTGTAATCCATGTTTTCTCCCTCTGTTTCAGCACTCTCAGTGCTGTCAAGTGCTCAGATACAATCTGAGATTTTCTTATAAAACACAAAATAGAGATCTGCACTTTACTGTTTGAATGGTATTTGTCTTTTTTGGTAAGGTTATCCAAGAACAGAGTACTTAAAACACGCCTTATTAAATGGAAAACCACTGCTCTGGTGGTTACACTACTGACCACTCGATCCTGAAGAACTTAACTGTGTCTTACAGAGTGTAGTATCCAACAGTTTGTGTTGTTCAATAGTGGTTCGAATTGCCATAAACGCAACAATATGATTCGATCACAATATTTGTGGGACAATTAATGACCTCATTGTGATTGCTCAAGATGCCGTGGTACATGATGATGGAGTCTCTACAGCCATTTTGGTGAATTCTTTTCCAGTATCCACAAGATCTTCTGATCTTCTGAGTAGATGTGCAGCATGTACCAAAATAAATTCATGGTAAATATATATGTTTTTAATTAAAAAATAATGTTAAATGAATAAATATTCATACACGGCACCACTGTATTTATATGATACTGTAAATAGCAAAAATATCACAGCACTACATTTTGTTTTGTTTTTTTTGTTTTTTTACCTCTAACTCTAGAGTGCAACAGGACGTAGTGTTTAGTAAATATCCAAATAATGTTCTAGAACCACCAGAAAATGTTTGGAAGGCTGTAGTCAGATTTGAAGTCTGTAGACAAACACACCGCTGCATAACCACAACCAGTTTTTAGTTGAAATCTTTGTTTTATCAAGATTGTTTATCTGCTCTTCAGATGTAAGGGTTGTTAGACAAGCACCTTACCAGTGAGTAACTGGGCAATTATTCCACAGTTTCCACAGTCAACCAATCACAGATGGACATATGGATATTTTGTGGTCATAATAAACTTGAATGCGCCGGTTGATTTATGTGCTACAGCAATATTGTCCAAAAAAGTCGACTCTTTTTTTGCTAATTATTTGCTTGCAGACTCCACAGATTTTGAGATCAACCTTGACATAATAAGATGAATGTCATGAGACTTGTTTAAATTAGGCATATTTCAAACTTTGAGTAATTGTAGATAAATAGAAAAAAAAAATCTTTTGCAGCATTGTCAGGCTCTATGCCTGGCATGAAAAGAAAAAAAATCTTTCCTTCAGTATGAACACGGCATCACTCAATTATACCATAACCCAATTGATGTGGAAACTCATAGGTCTCATAGAATGCTTACATGTAGATTCTAATCAAATTACATCATGATTGACCAATGTCAAGCCTGACAAATGCCCAATTAACTTTAATTGGTGTAGCTATTTTGAATTATTGTGTCATCCTTAACACCTTCCATATAGAGTAGCTCAAAGAGGCCGCATGCAAAATTTCAGCTTAATTAGTCAAGTATTGACTGAGAAACTTAGTCCTCCTCCCCCCACACGGACTAATTGGCACCAAACTCGATGGACCACCTTGAAATCACAGTGTGTATTAGAATGTTGAGCTTCATGAGATCAGATGACGTCTCTCCTCTGGAAGTAATGATTAACTTTTGGCAGCCATACTGTTTCCAAATTTTCATTTTTCAAAATACTTATTGACCTCTTGCTTAGAGTAATGGTACTCTTGCCAGGGCTGAGATGCAATTTCTAGTTTACTAGATGTAGGACAGATGTGTTATCCACTGTGCCATATGACACAGAATTCAGCAAAGTATTTACAATTTCAGCTGCTGAAGTTAATAATTGTCTAAACAAGAAGAATGAATTATTCCTTCAACCAAAATGGTTAAAAATATGACTTCTATACATGTGGTCACATTCATGTGAGTGCCTTTTTTGGTGCTGCACTGACTAATTCAGGACCTGTTGTTTACATTATAGAGGAATGGCATGCAATGTGGCCCCTATACCCGATAATCAGAATAATAATTTCCAAAAATACTTCTGTTTACACTTCACATTTAGCCACAATTTTTGATGTGCTCATTTACTTGTTTCATGATTTGTTTTTTGTTTTACCCATTAACACAGACACATGGATTTTGCTGAACTGGATAGCAGTGATAATAAAGAGAATAGTTCAAGACAAAAATCTCTTAAAATATTTGTTTAATGACACATTTTGCATCTATTTTACATGGATTATTGAATGAAGAGCTTCTGTTCCATCACTTACTTAGTCCTCCAGGTTCGTTACCATTGTCTTGCTTAATTTTTTTCTATTCCACTTTAAATATGCTGTAGTCAGAATGTAATTGCACCATTTAAGACAGAAAAAAATGAATAACCTCAAATAGAACTTCTCTGAAAACTTGCAAAAAAATGTTTTTGTTTAATATACTGTAGTGTTTGGGATTTAATATGGAATCGAATAATGCATTTGAAGCATATTTCACATATTAAATGTCACGTATTAAAAAATGATGTTTGTTTGAAGTCTAGTTAAGCCTTTTAAAGCATTATGGCACTAGATAGTAGGGTGAGTAGTGTTTTGTCCAAGAATGTAATGCATAATGCCTGAAAAAGAGACGATGCCTGTTTAAGTGCATCAGATGTGTTAGGCAGTTAGAAGTGTGTGGTCAGGCTGGCCTGTATGTGTCTAAAGCCTTGTCTAATGTCTGCCCTCTTCCATCCTTGCCTTCGTTCTAGATCAGTATCAAACAGTGAGACTGAAGGATAATGGGGGAAGAATTGGCACTGATGGTGGGAAGCCTAATTAGAGTGCTATCTGAACCACATAATCAGGTTTGGGATTGGGATTAAGATCAGATAAAGGATTATCCAGATTGAAGGCAGAGAGTTCCTAATGATTGAGGCATGGCTTTAAGGGATCACTCTGCACTCCAGACATGCATGCTTCCTTAGACCACATATGATGACACACAGAGGGAATCTCAGGTGGCCCGAGATTGCCCAAGGCACTCGTGATCAGACTGATTTTATGGCATTATGGACTGTTTCAGATATTCAGATCAAAGCTTTTCGATATGACCCTTAGCAATACATCTGTCTTCACCCCAATTTCCTTGATGTCCTCCTAGCACCTTTGTTCATACGTTTCACAGTATCTGTGTGAGTGCGCGTGTGCGCGCGTGTGTGTGTTTGTGGCTGTCTGGTAACATCAGTGTCACTAAACCACTCCTGGGTGTTTGTACAGCGTTAAAGCTCGTGTGGCCAATTTGATTTTAATTGATTGTGAGTTTAATTGATATGGTGGCTCTTGTACTCACCCTGTTTTTGAGGGAATACTCATATTAATCTTATTATTTTTTTTAATATGACAGAGAGATCATAGATGAATTTCCAGCATAGGTGGATGATTCTATTCTGTTGTATTATATTCTAAAAACACACTGCCACTCACTGCCATCTCATGATGTCCACCTACTTTATAGGATGGCTATATTATTGAAGTATGACTTCTGGTTGTAGCCCAGACTATAACTACAGGACCAATGCTGGCCAGGCATCGTTTGGGTGATGGACTGTTTTTACCACACAAGGTAAGGACTGTCTTGGTAGTGAGTGTAATGCAGGTGTAACAGACATCACAGCACTGCTGGGGTACAAAGTACAACTGTACATTCTATACCAGATGTGTAAAAGCGCCGCTTGCCTCAACATGCCACTCTCGCATTGGGTGAGTGCTTTTTCAGGCAAGAGGCACAGATACAGACATCCATTCTTTCTTGCTTGCTTTATTTGCAAACACAAAATAACCAGGCACGATGGCCGAAAAACACGAAGGAGAACCCGAACGAACACAAACCCAGGAATACCGTGAGGGTGAACCAACAAAAGAGTTAACACAAAACCAGCTATTTATACAAAGTGTAAACCCCAGTCACCTGAACATAAATAATCACTTGATCCCTGGCCGGCTGTGAATCCTTATTCTATCAAGCCGACCAGGGGAACCACACCCAATGTCAAAATAGAAGCCCCACCTTTAACAGTCCTATGGCGGCCTCTAGCAGCCGCCTACTGGGGACGTTACAGCCACACACCTGTGTTAGTCAGTGTAGGTTCTTACATCAGCTGTGGGCTTCATGCAAAAATATGCTCTGAGTCTACTTTTGATGTTCAATGTGAGCGGATTGTTGCAGTTGCTACCTAGATGAAATTCAGTATTATTGCTACATTCCTCTGTCTACATCTATAATCCCAACAGTAGACAGCAGTATTTTCAGTGGTACCTAAAAGTTATATTAACATGCCAACATTTTCTAAATGAAACACATCCTCTGAAAAGAGAACACATAAACATGGCATTTTGCTTCAGTTTTAATACAGTTTCTATATATTTACCAGTTCTACATACTGTTTTTTTTTTTCCTAAATTCTTTTCTAAGTTGTTAAATTCAGAACATATTTAGAAATGTCTTTTAACTGGGGCATCCAAACTCTTAGATGCACATGTATGTATATTTATATACAGTGCCCTCCACAATTATTGGCTCCCCAATTTTCAGGTAGTTAATTTTTATAACCGCTCCCTGATTTGTGAAGGTCAACACACTTCTCCCTCATTCGGTTTGTATGTTATCTTCTCTGTCCCGTGTTGATGGATCACTAAGGGAGCTTGGCCTTTGTGTCACCTTTGGCCTTTGCACCCCAGTTACATACTCCAGTCAGCTGAAAAATGTAGGTTTTAAATCAGAGTGCATAGTGTTTATAAAAGAGGCTGTAGAAACTAAACATACTCAATTATAGTTTAGATTGGTTCACAGTAACATTAGCTGAAGATGTTCTGTGGCTTTTTAATTATATATATCTGAACATCCAAACATAAAACTCAGTGTATTTATATATCCAGCCAGTGTTGGTGTCCTTGCCGAATCTTTCATTTTATCTTGTTTCCGTTCCCTCATTTTAGCTTTCTATTGAAATGTAAACCGTAATGTACCTGTAATGGATTACAGGTGTATATTATGTTAGATTTTTAATATCCTCTGTAATCCCTTATCGGATTCCTTACCAGTGTTGGGTGTTGCATATAGGTGTGTAGAAGAGTGGTCTACTTATCTCTGGGCAGAAAGGACATTTGATGAAGGCTTTAATTTGAGCTTACAGGATGCAATACACAGGCGTGATGGGGCCATCACCTTGAAAGACTTCCTTTCTTGTGCCAGCTCTGATTTGTCCTCTTTCAAGTCAGTGGCACTCTGATTGGAAAATCATTCATTTAAAAATAGGGCAGCCATTGTGGCGAATAGCTGCTACAATGCTACTGTCACTGCCTCTCTGCATGCTTCCTATTCTTCCTGATTAGCTTTCAGGCATAGGTGGCAGAGATTGATCAGCTGGCTGTGTGTGTGTGTGTGTGTGTGTGTGTGGGTGTATGTGTGTGTGTGCGTGGGTG
>JBBJLS010000006.1:10407713-10418151 GCA_037577275.1 Bryconaethiops microstoma
GATCCAAACAACCAATGATTTATAAAGAAAAATCATGAAATTATCAGGGGTGCCCAAACTTTTGCATACCACTGTAGCAGTCTTTAGCTAAAGTAATATGAGTCAATGGAAAACCTCCCGTACATATAGTTAATATTGTGTACGTGCGTGCGTGCGTCGGGTTGCAGGGGTGGCTGTTGCTAAAAGCAGTCTCGTCACCCTCAGTCTGTGTGAGTGGTGGTAAAAGAAAGCAACCCTGTCCATCTGTGCTAAAAGTCAATCTGCCATGCTCAGATAATCCATCAGAAGTAATGTCCCAGTATATTGCCTTGACAGAATGTGTGTGTGTTGGGATGAATGCTCAGTCTCACATGGGAGGCTGTAATTCATGAAATAAACAGAAGCAGACACTCACATTTTCAATTTATAGCCATGTGATCATTGTTAGACCGCATCGCTAAACGCTTGCCTCCCTGCTGAATGTGAATGAGGGCGGAGCATATGAATATTGATAGCGGTTCGTATTCATGTTGACTCAATCTCTGATCCCATTTGAACTCTAGTGTAGAGTTGGCATCTCAGCCCACCTAATCCCCCTGCCCCAACTTCCAACCCATTAATATGAAAGGGAAAAAGATCCCTTAAAGACTCATCCACACAGGTCAACTACTGGTCTGTTTACTTAAAGAGCAGCTCCCTGATGTCCATCTGCCTGTTCAGTTGGCCCGCAGAGTAAACAAGCTTTAGAATTAGCATTTCAACTCAATCTGCACCCGACACAAACACTCAGCTACTCATTAATAATGGAATTCAGCTCAAACTTACTCCCCAGCACTGGCAGCGGGGCCTTTTTTTTTTTTAATACTTTACTCTTTTTTTCACCCCTTGTCATTTTTTCCGCTGCTCTGAAAATGAGTTTTTGATGCGTCCCCGTTGGCCTTGTGTCATGGTTGACAGAGGGAGGCAGTATCCCAGCAGCCTTTGCTGTTAATTGTGTTAAGTCACCTGTGAAAGACTGTGGCGTGAGAGTCAATGAGCCGGGGTCCCTCCGGCCACAGGTCTCTCAATCCCCACCCCACCGCCCCTACCTCACCCCCGAGTTATTTCTGCGCTTTCTCTAAGCCGTGGCTGATAATAGCATTTAGCCCAGCGCTTCTCTTCACAGTACTGTACTTGGCCAGGCCTCAGGACACTGCTACCCATCTTAACGCACCACTGTACATACAAGAGGCTCTGCCGACAGCAGAATTCTTAGTCTGAGACTTTACAGAAGGATATAGATTGTGATCCCATTCCTTCAAAACATGTGACGGGTTACTTGTCGTAAGGTTTTAGAGAGCTGACACTTTGGACAAAGCACGGTGGAAGGAAGCGTGTAGGAGTTGTAGTCTTGAGTCAGGTTTGTTGATCTCACTGCAGAACTTTAAGGAAATCTGTCCAGGTCTGTCTATTCAGTGTCTTTCACGGAAAAGCAAACATTTGAGACAGAAGCAGTGGTGGAATTTTCACCTCTGGGGGTTTTTTTTTCTAGCCCATGGAAAATGAGTAGGTTTGGCAAACTGGAGATTTTGGGTTTTGAGAATGAATCTCTGCTAACCTGGGTGTGCAGAGTTTGATTAGCTGGGGGTAATCGAGGTTGCCTGGAGTTTTAATGAGACAAGATGCTCCTGCTCTCTCTTTCATCTCTATCCCGTTCACTATGGCACGAACACCTAATTAAACATTATTATTTTGATATTGAGACAACTTTTGATCTTTTTCTGCAGTACTCCTAGTGGAGTATTAGACCGTTACACTGTTGTAAATAAATGTACACCTGACACCTCTATGGCAACAATCCACTGGCAGTTAAGCTTATCGATGAACAGGTACTTATTTGCTATGCTTATGACTGAAATGTAATCTTTCACAAAAACTTTTCTGTTGGATGTTGTCATCATTTAAGAACGCGTCTTCCACTCTATAGCAACTTGTTTTATTTCTTTTGTTTTGTTCTCTTTATCATTCTCTCAGGTGGGAGGAAGTCCACTGTGGGTCATGCTGTGGGACTGAGTGCTGTAGTTGGAGCTGAAATGCGGTTGGTTTTGGGGTTGTGGCCCCTTCTGGCCCTGACTCTCGCCCTCACCAGCCTATCAAATGCTGCCACACCCTTTCCCCAGGACCTGGAGCCAATCAGCATTGTTGGGAGTGAATGTGAGTATGATACTTAAGACACTTAGTTTAATTCTTCAAGAAATGTGCATAGTTTAATTCTTCAAGAAATGTTCTATGAAATATCAGCTTTACACAATTTTAGAGCTGATGCTTTGAGACTAACTTGGTTGTTAACAAATTTAAGTTGTTAACAAATACCAGAAGTCAGTACTCATGTTTTTACTCTAAATACAAAAATGCAAACAAATGGTGGTACAGACTTGTTCATATGGTTAAGAGCAAAGTATGACTGTGAGCTTTTGAAATGAAAAAAATCGAATGTACACCTCAATAAAAGGCTTTCATTCATAAAACAATAGAACGTATATATAAAATATAGAACCGTGACAACTCACAGAATCATATGACTGCTTAAATGCTTCTTTGCATGGTTCCGTGGTTCCTTGCATTGATATTTGCACAAAAGTAAAGGTGAAAGATATGAGAGAAAGCAAGGATGCCCTACATAATATTTACTTTTTGTCAGATATGTACTTTAAAAAATATATATATATATATATTTTTTAAGACCTTTATTTTTTTCTGGGTTAACAGAGTAAATTAGAAAGCATATGAAACCTTCTCTCACACTTAAATGCACCCAGCCTGCCAAACAATCACCACTTGGCAGGTAGGAACTGTGTTCATATGCCAAACGCATAAACAAGCAGCAGCTCCATAGCCAATCCAGTCACAGCACTCACATCAACATATCAATGGTGGAGTGTACAAGACCATACTTGGCTACAGAAGAGCACTCACATTTGGCATGATGGGTTCAATGCTTTTATTGTTTATATCAGCCATTGTACTTCTGATGAAATCTGATCGCCCAATTGATTTTATGGCACTGGAAACAATACTGGCTGTTGAGCTCTTAATTATCCAGCTCAAATTCCCACGCAACTTATAAAAATGTACACAGGATTGTTTAGAATGAGGATATCCGAGTTCCGTCGAACAGAGAATTTGCATTTTGTTTTGAAAACGGAAGTGTGTGGAGCTTTCCATGGTTAAAATTACAGATCCATTATTACTACATTATGTCCTGCTTGTAATGGATTCATAAGCGGTATAGAAGCACTGGGCCACTGGTCGGGGTAGCTGGGGCTAATAGAGCTCTTCTAGGAGACCAGCTGATATGTAATGAGGTCCATTTATCAGCCATTTCCACCTGCGTGTGCGTGCGTGTGTGTATGTGTGTGTGTGTGTGTGCGTGTGCGTGTGTGTGCGCGAACACGTATGCACCCATCCGTTTGTCTGTCTGTGTGAATGAGCGTGTTCTGCATACCCACCGGTTGGCTATTACTCATGCTAATTCCCTGACCCTGTGCTGGGAGAGTGCTTGAGGTGTACCAATTTAAAGAACAGGTTAAAGGTAAAGGACTGTCTCACACCATTCAAACACTTGCAAAAAGAGAGTGCTGATCTAGAGTTCGCCTACATTGGGTGCCATTCCTGATATAAAGCCAAGCCGCTGTAGACTGCAAATCCTGAAAAGAATTATTCATACGAGAGCCTTTGAGAAGATGCCTCAACTAGTACACTCAAAACATCATGCTGTCATAACTGGCACACACTTAGCAGTACAGATGTGTTAGTCTTTATACAGTGGAACAGCAATGTGTTTTTTTTGTTTGTTTGTTTGTTTTTTTTTTACTGTAAATAAAGTCTAAAACACTTAACCCATGGTAAGACAACAGCAGCAATGGAAAATGCCATACCACCATGAGGTCTGATCATTAACTGACCCTTTCTCACTAACATTCGTCAGTCCTGTTAGATCTGTATAACAAATAAGTGAGTATGAAATAACTGGCTAGTTTTATAGTCCTAGAAGTGAAGGTGAACTCTGGAGGATCAGGATTAATCTTTAGCTTCTCTGTACAGTTGTATGCAAAACTTTGAACCATGGCCAAATCACAGGTTTTGTTGATTTTCCTCAATAACGAAAATAACACATTTCGAACATACACAAGTTGTGCACCTAAAATTTGTCTCTTTTCTGAAAATGTTTGTGCACAATTCATGCATATTAACACGTTTTCACTTAGAAACTCAACAAAGCGTAAGCTCCAAATTTTCCCATATGACTGCATTTCCTGATTGAGTTGTACAGGCATGAGAAATGGAAGTCAATGAAGATAACGAGGTTAAAGCTGTTTCTCTACTTTCAAGTAGAAGCTAGAGATGTCTAGATGGGAGGGGAAGCACATAGCCTGCATGAATACTGCTGACTCAGCATATCCACCATGTTTGTCCACCACTGAGATCAACCCGTTTGCCCTTTCTCCGTACTTTTGTCATTCTGCTCATTTCTTGTTCTCTTCCTACTTTCTCTGTGTAACTTGTGCAACAGTGGTTTCATTGAAGCTCTGAAGATGCTCCCTCTGGTTCAACTTGTGCAATAACAGGCTGAGTCCCGAGGGGCTGTAGGCTTCTGCCCTCATGGTCATGGGATACAATGGCTGATTTGTTTAAATGAAGCTCTAACTCTTCACCGCGGGGAGAGCCTAGATAACTGCACTCTCAGTCTAAACACAGGGGAAGTGCGTGATTGATTTCTCTGGGTTTCTGTGCTGTATGTATTCACACAGAAGTGTGAGAATAATGGCTGTACTGTGATCAGTGGTGAGCACGCTGAGATCAGATGATGTTTACTGTGTAAACATCTAAGAGAAGAAACGGGTTCCTGCTGCCGCTAAACCCTCAGATGTTGTTGTATCACAGCCTGTCACTCTGCTATGCTCAGATCAGTTAAAAAGAGTCTGATTCCCTGCTATACTCCAGCCCTAGTTTTCTACAGGATTATTTATTCAAGTAGTAGCAAAGTGATTTAGACATTTGATACAACTAATACAACTATCAATAGTCATTTTCACATTTAACTGTGCCGGAGGTTGAAATTCTCTCTTAACCTTCGCAGAGTTAAGTGTTGCTCTCTAATATACACAGTGTTTCAAGACCATTTACGATAAATGACATAGGCTGAAAAGGTCTCTCCAGCTCACCTTCCGCAGCACAAAGCCAGCTGGCTAAATGAAGTCATCACTTTGCGCTGGCAGAATGGATACACAGACTGAATTTACTCTGCCATGAAGGACCAGCAGTGCTCTTAGACCTCCGCCATTAAATAATGAATAAAGGATATTCTAAATGAGGAATCAGTTTTCTTTAAGCCGGGCGTTCTCAAGAGGATTAGTTTTAAAAAAGCTACACAGAGCAAAATGAGTATTAATATCTTCAATACACTGACATGCTGTAGAATTAGCTTTGGCATATATGAATGAAACCTTTCTTTGTTTATTCTAAACAAATCTGGGTTTGGGTGGTGCTGGATGGTTTTGATTGCTTTGAACAGCAAAATCTGTCAAGACTATGTTCTTAATCTCTCTCTCTCTCTCTCTCTCTTTCTCTCTCTCTCTTTCTCTCTCTCTCTCTCGCTCTCTCTTTCTCTCTCTCTCTTTCTCTCTCTCTCTCTCTCTCTCTCTCTCTCTCTTTCTCTCTCTCTCTTTCTCTCTCTCTCTTTCTGTCTCTCTCTCTCTGTCTCTCTCTCTTTCTCTCTGTGTGTGTCTCTCTCTCTTTCTGTCTCTCTCTGTCTCTCTCTCTCTCTGTCTCTTGCTCTCTCTGTCTCTCTCTCTTTCTCTCTCTCTCTCTCTCTCTCTTTCTCTCTCTCTCTCTTTCTGTCTCTCTCTCTCTCTGTCTCTTGCTCTCTCTGTCTCTTGCTCTCTCTGTCTCTCTCTCTTTCTCTCTCTCTCTCTCCCGCACTCTCTCTCTCTTTCTCTCTCTCTCTCTTTCTGTCTGTCTCTCTCTGTCTCTCTCTCGTTCTCTCTCTCTCCCTCTCCCTCTCCCTCTGAAAAACTCAGGAGAATGGAGGGAATAGTTGTTTTGTGAAAAAAATGACAGATCATTATAACTTCTGTCATTTCTTTTCTTCAAACTCTTTTAAAAGCACATACAGTGCTGTGTAAAAGTATTTGCCCCCTTCCTGATTTCTTTTTTTTTTTTTGCATGTTTGTCACACTTACATGTTTCAGATTACCAAACAAATTTGAATACTAGACAAAGGAAACCCAAGTAAACACATTTTACTTGCAGTTGCAGTTTTTAAGTGATGATTTTATTTATTAAGGAAATAAAACTATCCAGACCTTCATGGCCTTCATGAAGTTACTTTGGTTAATCACATTGTTTGGAAGTCTGAGTGCAATTCCACCAGCCTGATTACTGCCAGACCTGCTGAATCCAGAGATCACTTAAAAAGTAGACTAAAAGATCCTTTTGCCTAATATTTACATTTTGTTGATAATCTGAAACATTTAAGTGTGACAAACATGCAAAAAAAGTGCTTTTTCACAGCACTGCATTCAGTTGGAAGTGAAATTATTTCTCATGCAGTCCTGTTTGAAGAAGATCAGATCAGAGTTTTAGGAGCAGTAAATGACGACGGGCGGAATCGATGCTATGAGAACACACACGGAGTGTAACTCTCCTTCTCTCCTCTATCTTTCCCTCTTTCCAATTTTCTCTTCTCTTCTTTTCCATTTCCTTTTCCCTCTTTTTATTATTCTGTTATTTTCTTCTCTTTTGGCTCTTCTCTTCTCTTCTCTTCCCTTCTCTTCACTTCTCTTCTCTTCTCTTCTCTTCCCTTCTCTTCACTTCTCTTCTCCTCTCTTCTCGCCTCTCTTCTCTTCTCTTCTCTTCCCTTCTCTTCACTTCTCTTCTCTTCTCCTCTTTTCTCTTCTTCTCTCTTCACTTCTCTTGTCATCTCATCTAGTCTCTTCTCTTCTCTTTCCTTCTCTTTTCTTCTCTTTTCCTTGTTCCTCTTAACCTCTTTCCAATTTTTTCTTCTTTTCCATTTTCTTTTCCCTCTTTTTATTATTCTATTATTTTCTTCTCTTTTCCTCTTTCATCTTCTCCAGTTTTTTGTTCGTTTCTTCTCTTCTCTTCTCTTCTCCTGTAATCTACTCTGCTCTCCTTTTGCCTTTCTCTACTCTTCTCCTCCTTTCCTCTTCTCTTGTACACTGAAAAAAACAGTGGCTTGAATGTACTTTATACAGGTGAGAACATCGGTTCCACCTGATGCAGTAGATTGAATACTTGAGCACTTGAGTGTTTCCACAAATTGTAAGTTGCTTTGGATAAAAGTGTGTGCCCCATTAATGTAATGTAATGTAGTTACACGGAATGTAGACATTATTTTTATATAATTTACGTGTCTGTGCGACGCTTTTGTTTGTCCTTTTGATTTCTGTCCTGCTTTGTTCCCTACAAATGTTCCTTGTACTCTATAACAGGCTAAGCTTGTCCTACGCCTTGGAGACAGAGTCCAAATCGATGAACAGTGTGTTCGTCTTGTAAAAGAGTATGAGCTGGTCAGAGGGGACAGACATGCCTGGGGTCATAAGTATCAGTATTCTCAGAACAGAGGTCCTGAAACAAATTCTGTCTTCTGTATCCTGAGGCTGGCTTTACACACTGCGGCTCCCAGTTAGTCATAGCTGGACAAAGTAAAAAAAACAAGCTCATAGCTGCTCATTTCTTTTAGCTGACTCATCAGTTCATAAACTAATATGTTACCAGAAAAGCAGTGCTATTTATTTTGGTGTGTAATTTTAATTATGTAAGAAAAAACACATGTGGATTTTAATTATGTAAGAAAAAACACATTTTTACATTTTAACACATGTAAAAATCTTTTTATCATGACACTTATTTGCCTTGTGCTCATCGAAGTGTCTTCTGTGGCACGAAGAGCAGATTTTATTTAATAATTTGACCGTTTTCTCTTCCAAACTGTTTATAAAAGTGTTGAAACTCCTTTTGGCCCAAGCGTGGTTCAAAACTTTGAGTGTTTTGGTTTTTTTTGCTTTATCCTAGAAGTAGTACTATCACTAGTACTCTCACTTTTACATTAGATTAAGAGGGGGGTCGAGTTATTAGGTAGTTTCTGGTCCGTGGTTTCAGTATATTTACACATTTTCTGGGTTTTCAGATTTGCTTAGTTTTATCTAACAAAAGCAATAAGCAATATATTCCAAAACTTTGTTTTTTGTTGGTTTAAATCGTCTGAGTAGGTCTGTGAGTACATGCCCACGTTTCATAAAATGGATCAGCATGTGGAATTGAAGCTTTCTGTGACTGATAAATGTATAAAGTTAATGTTAATCTACTACAGATTATCAGATGAATTATGCATAGCTCTGTCCAGTAGTCGCATGCTTGTGGGTCTCAAGGTTTAAAAGGCACAGTGAAATAATGTCAACAGTTGGAGGTGTCAACAGGTACAGTTGCGGTTATCTTATCCAGAGCGGCGTACATCAATGCTTAAAGTAGTCCACATCTGTGCTTCATACCTGCGAGGCTTTTAACCAAGTTACTGCCAGATAAGATGCACAAAAGAAAAGAAAAAGGAAAAGTCAGAGGCTGGTACAAAGTAAGCAAAAAACATGGACAAGAGTGAAGAGATTTTTTTTTTCCATATGTAGGAAAAAATGTGCAAACAATAAGTGTGAGGACTAGTTAGTCTCGTAGGTGCTCCTTGAAGAGGAGAGTCTTCAGACCAATGCTTGAAGACAGCGAAGGACTCAGCAGATCTGACCGCCAGTGGGAGTTTGTTCCACCACTGGGGGGCCAAAACAAACAAGCTCAAGACAAATGAAAAATCAGTGACAAAGAGATAGTGGTGTTCATGAATGACTTTTTTCTCTCTAAACCATACTCTGAGCGTTTAAACAGGGTTGCTTTCATGGTAAATGTCATTTCAGCTCATGTTTGAGGCTTGTGCCTCAGCACAACTCTGCGCCTGCTGCTGGTCTTAATGGATGTCCAGCTATAATATGTGGTTTGAGCCCTGAACATAGTTGTCTCTAACTCTCCTCCTGGAGCTCTCATGTTTAACTTCAACCTGTATCTAATCATCCAAAGCAGGTGGAGCAGATCTGGTGGAAGGTAGATCTCCTAGACCAGTGTTGGTGACCACAGCCCTAATGCAACTTCATGTCTGGTTTTTAATAGGTGGATGGAAATCGAGGCAAGCTTCTCAAACATTCATAAACTGCGTAGAATGTTTAATCGGCAGCATGTGAAATAAATCTACCCACTGTTTTGTGCAATCCTCACACATTTTGCACCTCTATCACAGTGTTATGGAGACACATCTTATTGATTTGATTTATCTATAACAGCATCCACTATTCTGGGAAGGCATTCCAGGAGATTGTGGATTCTGCTGCCGGTGTCTGTGGAGACTGCAAGGCTGTGTGATGTTATAGACCTGTTAGCAATGGTAGTGTGGTAATCCACACTCCTTTATGTCCACATACTTTTGGCCAGTGTTTTTATACAGACAGTGCAGGTTAATGCTCGTAGATGAATGTGAAGCTAGTTGTGCTGGGAACCTGTTTGTGATTGGTGTAATTCTGCAGAATTTCTCCCTCGTTCTCATCGTTTCGTTTCTCTTGGAGCATCTGAATGACGGTTCTCTCTGGAGAACGTTGAGTCAGTGCTGGGTCTACGTTACACACGTTACACACCGTCAAAACAAAGCACTACAGTGTAGAACCGTGACGAGTCACAGAGCATTATGTGCCAATAATACACCCCGTTATTATTATCGTTCAGGGCTGCGTGAAAATAAGGGTTTGCTCTTTCTCTGCCTCTTCCTCCCCTTCGCTCTATCGCTCTCTCTCACTCTTGCGCTCTTCTCTCCCTCTCTCCCTCTCCCACTTTTCCTCGCACTCGCTCTCTCTCTCTCTTGCTCTCTATCTCTCCCTCTCTCTCCCTTTCTCTCTCTCCTTCTGTCTATTTCACTCTCTCCCTCTCTCCCTCTCCTTTTTATCTCTATTCTATATCTCCCTCATCCCCTCCTCCTCCCTGTTTATGCTCTCTCTCCCTGTTTCTTTCCTCTCTCTTTTTTTTCTTTCTCTCTCTCTCTCTCTCTCTCTCTCTCTCTCTCTCTCTCTCTCTCCTTAGTGTCTTGTATGTGTCTTTCTCTCAGTCTCTCTGTCTTTCACCTCCCTCTCTCTTTTCTTCATTTTCTACCACATGATGATGCAACTGCAGCCATCAAGCAAATATCTGTACTGTTTATAATATCAGCGTTCAGTAGTAAAGATGTCAAGATATCAGAAAAGTGTAGGAAATTCATTTAAAAAATAACATGAAACAAATTCAAATCTGTTTTGCTGATACACCTCCCCCCAAGACACACACACACACACAAACACACACACACACACACACACGCACACTCTCTCTCTCTTCC
>JBBJLS010000006.1:10421136-10431530 GCA_037577275.1 Bryconaethiops microstoma
GTTTCCCTTGCCTGTTCTTTCTAGTCTCCCCCCCCCCCTCTCTCTCTCTCTCTCTCTCTCTCTCTCTCTCTCTCTCTCTTTCTCTCTCTCTCTCTCTCTCTCTCTCATTCACTCTCTCTCATTCACTCTCTTTTCTGTCTCACTCTCTGAGAAGAGTTTATTGTGATAAATGGGTTGTTTTCATTACAGCTGTTATGGGCAGTTTCTAACTGAGGATGGCTTCTTGATAATCACTGACGCTTTCTTCTGTATTTGTACTTCGTTTGTTTTTGTTTTCAGAAACTGACATGGAAAACGAAGGACGTGGAGAAATGCACCGTGAGAGGCAAAAACAGCGTGAGTTTGCAGCCTTTTCTCCTCCCTCTGTTTCTTTCTTTTCTATTGACTCTTTCCTTGCTTGCCTTCCCATTGGACCAGCATTGCACACACAGTTTCTGAGTGACAGGGTGACTCATGTTGACTTGTGTCTCAGTAAGGGAAGGGCATCTACTGAGTTCAGTATAGTGATAATGGTAAAAGACAGCATGTGTGTTCCTCTAAAAGCATCTCTCATTTCACAGGATGAATGCTACAACTACATCAAAGTGCTGGTTCCTCGCAATGACGAAACACTGTTTGCATGCGGAACCAATGCGTTTAACCCCACCTGCCGCAATTACAAGGTAAAATGAAGATTTTCTTTCTTACACACATTTGTCTGTTCAGAAACAGGCAACATCTAAACACACTTATGGTCTTCACTGCCATCTGTCAGTAGTATAAGGTAGTCTAACGCACACAGAAACGTACTTAAAAATCCCACTCTTTACATAACCTTTATGTCTGCATATGTTACTGGTCCTGTTCAACTGAGAATGAGTCCCGTGTTTTGTGTTGTTGAACTTTTAGAAGTCAAAAGCAATTACTGCCGTTTTGCCGCTAGTCAAATGTCAGTTGCATAATGATTTACTCCTACATTAGATTTGCATTCTGTAATGACAGGACAGAGTCAATTCATCAGTGTAAACAATGATAGAAACAGGCTTGCATGCACAAAAATTCCAACCATCCTACCTTTCTCCCACTTTTAAACACAAACATCCTATGTATTTAAAGTTTAGAATCTGCGCTCTCCATTTGTTTCATCGAGCTACAAGTGAGAAATAATCAATATCAAATTATCATGACTGGCTAATATAAGCTATCAGAAGTTGGCATTACTACTGTCAGGTAAGGTGCTGATTGTGGAAATATCCCACTATGAGAGAGGTGTTTGCATAAGTGATGAGAGCTGTCTCTAGCACCTCAGTGCCAGTGAGTACACACAGTGAGGAGAACCTTACACTACTCTGATGAACGACTTTCACAGCGTGCCAAGAGCACAAAATGGGGATAATATAAATTTCTTAACAGCTGTCCGGAAACAGACAGATGTTTTGCTCCTCCAGACTGTGTTGCAGGGTTTTACAGACCCACACACTACTCTTTTAAGATATAAGTGTTGGACAAGTTGACGTCATGGTTGCCCTGTGATTCATGCTGTGCTCTCTGATGTATGAGCTTTGAGAGGGCAGATTATGGGTATGCAGTCCAGTCCAAACGTATCTGGTCAGTGATGCAAGTCTAGTTGTTCTGTCTCCAGCACATTAGATTTGAAATGAAACAGTGACTGAGGCAACAGTGCTTGGAGCAAAGTCTTGTGGACACTCTGTACCAAAATAATAGATTGAGGAAAGAGAAAATGGAGTTGCTCCACATGGTTGCATGTGGCCAGTGGACCTAGATTGCCTGTCTTTATATATACTGCAGACAGCAAGAGCAGGTTGGATTCTGAAATGCACGGAAACACCTGAACTCTTCAAAATTCAAAAAGAAAATGCCATGTTCTTCACCGACATAAAGTCAGTCTGATGTAAGCATGCATTTTTATCTACAGAAAACAAGAATCCAGAAAGTCTCAAATTCTTGTAACCACACAGGCCTGCTTTTGAGCAATTTCTGCCATTTTCCTGCAAACCACAGCTGCAAGGGATATTCTTAAATAAATTCAAATATAAATAACCAAGTAGCATTTAGAAATTGCTCTTCATATGCAAAGACGTTTAAGTGTCTGTGTGTGTGTGTGTGTGTGTGTGTGTGTGTGTGTGTGTGTGTGTGTGTGTGTGTGTTTGTTATTGAACAAAGTTTGCAGAGAGACTGAAGTAACCAATGTAAGTAATTAGATCAGCTATTGACCTAATATGATTCTTTATTTTTCCAACCGACCCAAAACCCAACAGTGAAAATGAGAGTGAATCAAATGACAAGTCACATAGCAGTAACTGACACTAATGAAATTATTAGCAACCTTATTGCTATTGAAAGAAAATCTTACATCTCCATTTTTGACATTTTGACACCATTTGAAAATATCAGCTGCCCTTTAAGCTGTGTCAAAATTTCGTGACAACTGAACATGTAGAAGTGGTCCAGTACTACTTAAAATAACTTAAAAATAACACATACTGTATGTAGATATTCAGATCTAGATATGCATATATATATATATGTGTGTGCGCGTGTGTGTGTGTTAAGACAGGTCATTGCGGAGTCAGCTTGCTCTCTTTCCTCTGCAGACTCTGAATTCTGATTTATATTACTTACCCTAAGGATCTCTCTCTTTATCTTCCCCCTCCATCCTGCTATAGAAAACCCATAACCTGCCTCTGAGCTCCTGCAGAGGGTTGAGATTAGTCAGTGAGAGTAAATCATAGCTCTCAGTGCCTGGGCACTGTCCCCTCCTGCACTGTGTGTTTTCAGTGGAAAAAGAGACTTCCCCAGAGTCACTCAGCAGGCTGAGAGCCCACTAGGGAGGGGTGATGAAGAAGCGAAGAGGTGAGGTTAGGATATAGCTGAAGGAAGATTATAGAGGCAAAGAAGAGATCGTGGTAATCTGGAAAACTGTAAGAAGAGGCTGTGATGTAGTTAGAAGATGGTTTCAATAAGTTGTGTTTGGGTTGTGACGTTGATACAAGCTGGATTTAGAGGGGTTTAAGGACTGTTAAGTGAAAATTGTGGCAAGACATTAAAGAAGCTTCAGAGCTTTTAGAGAAGTTTGGAAAACAGCCTGAGAAAGTGATAGAGATCTGGAGCAGTTTTAACCTAAACTACATGATGTTGTTTTGCTATGTTTGATTTAAAGTATTTCATTATTAAATTGTAATGAAACATCTCTTATGACATATTGTGCAATTTATAATTATAATTATTGTAATTTATAATAATTTATAATAATAATAATAATTGATTTTACATTATGCATCAACATATTTGAAACTACATTATGACTTCTTCCGTGTGTTTTTTCCTTCGGCAAAACTATTGGCAAAACAATATCCTCTCATTAAATTCAAATAAATGAACATTACATTATATACTGTATTACAGTATTATGTCAATTACATTATAATTCTGTATTTGGTAGCAATAGCTGCCATTTCTGGAGTTTAAGGAGAATTTGGTAGAGCAGGGCGCTGAAGATTAGTACACCAATGGGAAGTGCATGTGTTGGGGTTGTTTGTTGTCTGCTGTAGGTGTGAGCAGAGCTAACAGGCCAAAGCACATCTTGTTAGTTTCAGACTGAGACACCAAACAGTGAGCTGCAGCAGTGCGACTTTCACACTCTAGACCCACACACACACACACACACACACACACACACACAAACACACAAATATACACTGTTGGGTTTTTCCTGGCATCAGTGCTTTATTGCTGAGAGAGTTTAAAAGCTGGTATTTGGGGTCACTTTGTATCTGCCCCATGGGATTAGAGCCTATTTTGTCTGCTGAGAGTTAGCCCCCCATGCAGCCTGCACTAATGCTGTCCTCAGACTGGCAGGGAAAGCAGAGAACAGTGGAAGGGAGCATGGTTGGGATCAATTTCACAGGATTTCAGTCAAGCTCGTTCAGAAGATCGATTTGAATCATAAAGTGAAAATCAAAGGGTCTGCTGGAACATGTGCTGGAGTTTGCTTTGCAATATATTGAAATGACACACAGCCAGACACTGCTGTAGAGGTCTATGCTTATTCCATGATATCTCTCTCGCTTTCTCTCTTTCTCTCTTCCTCCCTCCTTCCTTCTTCCTCAGATGTCCACACTGGAGCAGGATGGAGAGGAGGTGGTTGGTCAGGCTCGATGCCCTTTTGAATCACGCCAGTCTAACGTTGGCCTGTTCGCTGGTGAGTTGGCTCAGCTGAGACCATCAGGAGGGAGACATGATCTCGCCTTTAATCTCGCCAATATTCCACTGACATTTCACAAAGTTCAGCTGCTGCTTCCGTGATGCCAGCAGGCTCATGGGCTCAGAAACGCCATTGAATCAATGTGTGGAAGAAATGTGCGATCCTGAAACCTGCGATTGTGGGCACCAAGGGCTGTCAAAGCGTGTAAATATGCTGAAAATGTGTTTCTTGCCCTTGTAATAAAGCTTTCAATCTATTTCTAGGAGGTGATTTTTATTCAGCCACAATGACAGACTTTTTAGCGAGTGATGCAGTGATCTACAGAAGTTTAGGAGAGAGTAGTCCTGTCCTCCGAACCGTGAAGTATGACTCCAAATGGCTGCGAGGTCAGACCCATAACACACAGCACTCTGTCAGATTCTTCATGTTAAATGCTGAACGCTGCCGCTGTTTTTCGTCTGACGTTTTTGTGTTCTGTTCTTTCAGAACCTCATTTTCTTCATGCCATTGAGTATGGCAACTATGTGTACTTTTTCTTCAGCGAGATTGCGGTAGAATACACCGCTCTGGGCAAGGTTAGTCCCATACGTTTTGATCGAATGACTGCGAATGGCCTTAACTTTTCAAACTTTTCATTTGTTCTTTAGTTTGTGCAATTGACTAAATATCTCTGAGCTTTTTTCCAGATCTCCATATTCTCCTAGTGGTCATGCAAAGCATGTTATTTTCACCTCCTGTGCTATGTCTTGCTTTCTAGGTGGTGTTTTCCAGGGTAGCTCGGGTGTGTAAGAATGATAATGGAGGTTCTCCAAGGGTTCTTGACCGGTACTGGACATCATTCCTGAAGGCACGGCTAAACTGTTCTGTTCCAGGCGACTCATTTTTCTACTTTGACGTTCTGCAGTCCTTGACAAACGTCATGCAAATCAACCACAGGCCTGCTGTACTGGGAGTCTTCACCACACAGGCCAACAGGTGACTTCACACTGAGAGCTCTTCTTTTCTCTTCGATCGTCTTCTCTTTTCTTGTCTTTTCTATTCTTTTCTGTCATCTTCTTTTCTTTTCTCTTCTCTTAGAATATGCTATTAAGCTGGCAGTCTGACTCATGTAGTACAATAATGATCATGCTCAACCTTGAGAAACAATAAGTTGTTTATTCAATACTTGTTCAGCTCAGTAGAGAATTGGGCATCATTTTCCATTTCTTACCATTTTATTGTTCTAGATAAGAAAAGTGTATTTCTTACAATCCTTCTATGCTTCTACTAAAGATGTCTCTTTAGCCCCTTATTTAAAAGACTTCTCTCTTCCCTCAGTATCACTGGCTCCTCTGTGTGTGCCTTCTATATGGATGACATTGAACGTGTGTTCAGTGGCAAATTTAAAGAACAGAAGACCAGTGAGTCAGCCTGGACCCCTGTACCTGACGAACAGGTTCCCAAGCCCAGGTGGGTTATACAACAGATGGAAATATAATATGGCATCACATTCTGATCCCCTTAAAAGTGTTAAAATATCTATATAATGAAAAAACCTTCTCCCTTCTTTTTTTTTTTAAATAAAGGTTTTATGTACTGTGTAGAAATTGGGAAAGTTTCAAATGTACTGTTCACTCCTCAGTCTCTACAGTCCATATATGGAAACTAAGATGCCAAATCAGCCTATTTTGATGTCACAAACATTTAAAATTTTACAAATGAACACAATTACATATAATTGCCCATTTAGCTTACAGCAGTTTAGCCACCCATTCACATGATGATAAAGATTACTGTCATACAGATGAGACTGGAGGGCAAGATGTGGGGGAAATGATTAAACCTTTTGCTGTTCCTGGCTGGTGGGATGCAAGAGTATCATTGCAACCTTCCAAAGGAGCCAGACATACTAAAGCAGAAGCTGAAGTTCTTTTTTTTTTCCTCCAAAGTCACTGATCATTTTTGTTGGAACTTAAGTACCATAAATTTCAGTCTGGACTTATTTTTGAAAGAGACAAGATTAGGGATGGGAACCAAAATTAGGTTCCAAATAAGAACCGATTGGAAAATACCCGGTACCCGCTTGATTTTTATTTTTTTTTATATTTTGGTTCTGTAAATCGTTTCTTAACACTAGAGGGCCGCCCCTGGCTATACCTATAACAGCTGCGTGCATCAATTGACGCAGTGCCCAGTTTCGCACAAGACGCCTCCTGATACGACGCTGCTGCAGTGGGTTTGGGGGTTTAGTCCTGCAGCCTTCCGGCAGACATCCACACAAGCTGCAGCCTGCAGACACAGCAAGTGTCCAGTGGACTTTGGACTCAGAGCCCGTCGTACAGCGCCAGTCGCCGAATCAGAATGAGAATCAGATTCTGAGCCTGATGAAATTACGTCAGTTGACGCCGTTTGGCGTTCTAGTGTTAAACAGTTGTCTTCTTTTTTTTTTTTTTTGGAATCGAAATCGATAAGAACCGGAATGGATTAAACAGAACCGGAATCGGAATCGAAAAAATTCAAACAATCCCCATCCGTAGACACAATGCAGGGCAGCCAGTCAAAATGCATCGGCATTTTAGTAATCATATGTCAGGCTTAAAGGCACTGTTTTATTCTAAATAGAAGTCTGATGGAACTCCATATAGAGTTCCGTAAGACTTCTATTTAGAAATCAAACATAAGTATAAGAGACATAGGGATGATTCTACAATTAAGACACTGTACGTCAAATGAAGTATGAGCAGAACAGCTTGCTGAAATGTTTAAATACTTGGATCAGATTTATTTTTCTTGGTTAGCTCTTTGGACATCCAATTGATTGTTTGCTCACTGCATTTGAGTGTAGCTCAAATCTGAATAGCAGAGAACTTGTGATTGTTTATCTAAGACTTAAAGGAAAGGTTAGATTTGCTTCTGACATTGGGAGAAATCTGATTTGACTGTGTCTAAACAAAGCTGAAGACATTTAAACCTAATTGATCAACCAGTTATGTTCACTTAGACACAGGAACACTCCGGTCATCTGACTCTGATTAATACCCCTGGCCCTCTTAACTTGCCACATGGATCTTGGAGCTTGGCTTGTGAGGCCTAAATTCGGAATGTGTTATCTTGGCTTTCTTTTAGCTGCAGAATATCTGAAAGGAAATCAGCGATGATTTAATGTTGGCTGGAAGAAGTGCTGGATTTCATGCGTGCTTGAGTCTGTGCTCATGCATGCATGTGTTTTTGTCTCTTCCTATTTTGTTAGTCTTCATTGTGTATTAAAATAAATAGGAAAAGGTTGCAAAAGTCCAGTGCAGCGTAAACAGGGACATGATAAACGTGTCATTCTAATGTTAGAAGAAGTATTTAGAATGCACAGGAAGAGACCTAAAAGGTCGAATAACCTTTGTGTTTGTCCTGTCTGTGTACTTTGATCTTTAATGTTCTTTTTTTAATTTATTTTTATTTTTATATATTTTTAATGGCAATACCATTTCTTTTTTATCAGTGAGGTTAAGGTTAGGGTTTGGTCAAGAGTTAGACTTGTAAATTCTTGTTGCATATAGTCCGATCAGCCATTAAAAGTTGTGTGGAGTCCATTGAAATCACGTGCCTAATATTGTGTTTGCCTTCTTGTGTGGGCAAAACCACACTGACCTCTTGATTCATGGACTCCTCACAACTTTTGAAGGTGTGCTATGGGATCTGGCACAAAGATCCTCTAAGTCCCTGCAGGTTGTGAGATTAATCGGATACCAAGAAAAACGTCTTTTGTCATGTTCCTCAAACCATTTGTGAACAATTTTTGCATTATTCTGCTGAGAGAAGCTACTGCTATTAGGAAATATAATTGCATGAAGGTGTGTACTTGGTCTGCAACAATGTTTAGGTAGGTGCCACATGTCGGTGTAACCCCCACATGAATGGCAGGACCCACAATTTCTAAATAGACCATTGCCCAGAGCAAAGCAAAGTATTACTTTCATCCCATAGTGTATGCTGGTGCCATATCTACCCCAAGTAAATAACACACATCCAGTGTCCACAAGATGAAAAAGAAAATGTAATTCGTTGGACCAGGTCGCCTGCTTCCATTGGTCTGATGCTCACATGCCCATTGTGGATGCTTTCAGTAGTGAATGGGCGTCACCATGGCCAATGTATCCAGTCTGCAGAGGTGCAGCCCCATACACAGCAAGCTATGATGCACTGTATGTTGTGACTACTTTCTATCACAGCCAGCATTCACGTTTTCAGCCATTTGAGCTACAGTAGCTCTTCTGTGGGGTTAGATTAGATGGGCTAGCCTTTGCTCCTGATTGACATCAGTGAGCATTGAGCATCCATGACCCTGTCACTGGTTCACCTGTTCTCCTGTCTTGGACCACGTTTGGTATTAACCAATACATGCTGGAGACATCCCACAAGACCCAGTCGTCTAACTTTTGTCAATATCGCTCCTTTCACTTGCCCGTTTTTCCTGCTTCCAACACATCATCACAGTGACTGTTCACTTTCTGCCTAATGCATCCCACACCTTGACAGGTGCCATTGTAACAAGATAATCAATGTTATTCACTTCACTTGTCAGTGGTTTTAATGATTTTAAATTATTCTCTTGTATCTGTGTCTTCATAATTTGTATTACACATATCATGCTTTTTTTGTACTAATTAAATAATTACCAGCCCATGGACTGCAGGTGGAAATAATCTATTTAGTGAACGCATCTTTTCTCATTTGAGATAAATGGTTTTTGTACATGGTCCCTGATTAAATAAGCAGAATAAGAGATAACAATGCATACATTTGTGGCTGTAGGCCGGGTACCTGCGCTGGAGATGGCTCTGCTGCTGCTTACAAACTTTCCACCAGCTTTCCTGATGAAACTCTCACCTTCATCAAGTCTTATCCACTTATGGACGAGGCTGTACCCTCTGTCAACGACCGGCCATGCTTCACACGAACTACCAGCAGGTAAACACACACACACACACACACACACACAAACACGCACACAAACAAAACTCTCTTGCAATACACAAGACTATGCACGTCACAGCCAATCTGACAACTGGCAGGTTGCTTGAGCAAGCTGTAGAACGCCTGCTGGGCATAAGCACTCTCTCTCCATCACATCTGTCCCTCTCACTTTCTTTCAAACTCTTTCTCTCCCCTTCCTCTCCTCTGCACTTTCTCCCGCTATCTCTCTTTCTCTCATGCGCTCTATTGCTCGTTCTCACGATCCCATCTGTCTCCCCGGAGAAACACCACGTCTAACCACTACTCAAGAGTAAACACAAACACCTGCACATTTTATTGCCATTTGATGCAGTGACAGCTCTGTTGGTTGTTTACTAAATGAGTGAATTTTATATCTGTAGGTTTAAGTTGACCCAGATAGCTGTGGATACAGCCGCTGGGCCCTATAAGAACTACACAGTTCTTTTCCTGGGCTCAGAGAACGGGAGAGTTCTGAAGGTCCTGGCCAGTACTCACCCTAACTCCACCTATAGCAGCCAGCTACTGGAGGACATCGATGTGTACAACCCCAACAAGTGAGCTTTCTCTCTTTACCTCTGTCACCATTGCCTGATCCCATCATGAACTTGTAACTCACAATGAATTGCCATTTAAATAATTACAATTAACAGTTGAGTTGTCTTTTTAGTTAATTTTTTGCAACTCGTAAAGTTCAAGGCTAAAGTCTGCAATTACACAGAAACAAGTGTAGCGAATCAAACGAAATCATCACAATTTTTTCATCCGATAACTTGCTCCTATTGATATGATTATTACTGCTGAAAGTTTTCTTCTGTGTGTTTGACATTTAAATAGAAATTATAATGCAGTAATTTGGACTGTGCTCATATGACCCTGCTCATTTGACCCTGAAAAGAAACTCCCCCTTTAGTGCATGTTTGGCTATATTTGCTGGAAAGAAAATCCTTTTTTATGTAAATGTTCCTTCCTCTCCATGTTTGCCATTATCAGTATTATTTTTCAAACATTTTTGTCCAAAATCATATGGAAAGTTCCAGAAAGCAGTGGTTTACTTTCTGAATATAATAAGTCAGTCTCTCTCTCTCCCTCTCCCCCTCTCTCCCCCCTTTTCTCTCTCCCCCTCTCCCCCCCCTTTTCTCTCTCCCCCTCTCCTCCTCCCTCTCCCCCTCCCTCTCCCCCTCTCCTTCTCCCTCCCCTCCCCCTCTCCCCCTCCCTCTCCCCG
>JBBJLS010000006.1:10448989-10468382 GCA_037577275.1 Bryconaethiops microstoma
GTGTGTGTGTGTGTGTGTGTGTGTGTGTGTGTGTGTGAGTGTGTGAGTGTGTGAGTGTGTGAGTGTGTGAGTGTGTGTGTGTGAGTGTGTGTGTGTGTGTGTGTGAGTGTGTGTGTGTGAGTGTGTGTGAGTGAGAGAAAGAAGACTAGAGAGAGAGTGGTAGCTGGTGAACAGCCTGGAAGTACGAGAACAGTAAGGGTAGCTCATTAACCATCAGCGGAGTTCTAGAGCCTCTCTCCACTGGCTGGGTTCAAGGACACTCAGTTTTTGAGGAGTGGAACTTCACAGGGGCATCAATAATTAAGGCGACCCTGGCAGGAGAATATGTAAAGTTCCATTGCAGTATTAAAGGAGGGGATACTCTCAAAGTCAGCCTTAGCTAGTGTCAAGCCATACTGTGAAGTCTTCGAGTGCTGTGTGAATGTGAAATGGAAGGAGAATGAGAGGATAGAAAGTGTTTTGAAAGACGCACAGCTTGCAAGAAGCAACGTTTCATCGTGTGCTGGACAGGTGTTTCCAACTCAAGTTCTGGTCTAAGAAGTCTTGTAATGCACTGGAGCTGGAAGTTCCTACAAGGTCACAGGGTTTACAAGGCACAATGTTGATTCATCTGCCAAAATAAGGGCTTTTAGTGAGCAATGGACTCAACAAATAATCCCTAATTCCCAGAGGATATTTTCTCATAAAATTAAATCCCATTGGAGAACTTTCTCAGATCCTAGAGCAGGTTCCTTTAGACAGTCCTTTTAAGAAATGTCAAGCAATATTTTTAATTTGATGTTCTATGAACTTTTACTCATTATTGCTGCCGGTGTGCAAAATATTTCCGTTGATATTTTATGTTTGTTATGAGAAAATTGCCTGAAATGACTTGAATTCTCTGCACATAATGGATTTTACTGATTGGTTACTTTGTTACCCCCTTCCAATACAACCACAGGAAAGACCTCACCCACAAGCGCCAGCCCAACCAATCAGGGGCCAGCTCAGCCTAAAGAGCCAGGTGTCACTGAGACAGGTACCCACCCTGCGGAGGGGGAGCGGGGGGGGCGGGGTTCCCCTGACTCGGAGCCAATCAGTGTGGAGATGGAGGGTAAGAGGGTGGGGAGAGTCTGCTGTCTGTCTTCTAGTTCTCCACTTTCCTCAGTTTGAGCTTCTCTCGCGCTATACTTTATTCTGCTGTGTGGCCTCTCGGTTACACATACACACACACACACACACACAGACAAACACACACATACACACACACATACACACACACATAGAAATAAGAGACTATAGTGTTCATAAACCGATGGGCACAAATGTTAATTAAATGTGCATTATTCTCAAATATTCATACATTTCAGTTCATCTTAATGCGCTCTCTTTAAATATATGATCAATGTATATAGTCATATGCAAAAGTTTGGACACCCCTGGTCAAGTAATAGGCATTGATTTTACAAGTGAAAATTAGTCAAATCATCCTCTACAGAGAGCAAACAACACATTGTCAATGTTGAATTATTTGCTGAATGTAACATATTAGAAAAAAATATATAAAGTGTGTGCTTGGTATATTAGTTTGTACCAGGAAAGAAAGTGATCATTTTCTAAGTGAGCTATGGCAATTTTAAAATAATTTAGACTGAACAAATTAAAATCACTTTCATTACTGATTCAGCCTCCTGTGAGAGACATGAAAAACATTGTGGTAACCTGTTGAGAAAACATGCTTATTGAACCCCTCAGTATTAATAAGCAATCAAGGCTTCAGAAGTGTTAAATTTCTGAATCTCTCTCTTTCTCTCACTCCGTAGCTCCAACACAATAAGCAATGCCTTGTTTATTGTGTTCATTATCTTTCTGTTCTCTTATCACATATTCTCCTTTCTTGTTTGTGGCCTGCAGTGCTCTATATAGTCTCATGTGTTGCTGTTTGGGACTCCTTTAACCTGCTCTGTGCAGAAGCTCCTCTGCTGCAGAGAGAGAGAACCTATAAATCCTCTTCCCGCTGAGTACTGCTCTGCTCTCTCGCTCCGACTGCTGCCACTATGATCATCCACTCAGCCCATAATGAGAAACGCCAGCAAGAAATAAATAAGCCAACGAACCAACGAGCGCTGCCTGATAGAAACTTCTGCTGGGTGGTCTGTTCTGAGTCGAGACGAGTCTCGGTCTTATGTAGCCCAAACCAAAAACTGGCTAGGAGTGGACTAAAGTTATCGGGCACATTCTTAACAAAATGTGTTCTATATACTAACAAAAATTATGTTTTAAGACTTTCGACAGTAATGGAACACTTTTTGTTGATATACAGAACCGCTTAAATTCTTTTAACACATTTTAAGAACATCTTATTCAACACTAGGATTTTACATGAAAATTATAGTAACAGATATAAATAAATAATAACGATGATGATGATGATAATAATAATAATAATAATAATAATGCTGTAGTATAAAGTCTGATGGTATATGACTGACTGCCATAACTTTGTGCTAGTAAATATAGCATAGCTTGAATGAAACAAAAAAAAAAAATATCTAAATGTCAAAGTACTATTTAAGTATCCAGATGGCAATAACCATTTATTTCCTTAATAAAAGAAACACTTTTTAAAAAAGAATATAAATGCGTTATTATGGTACCAGCATACATTATTGCTTCTAAATCTCATCCCAAGGGCAGCTCAGGGTTTATAGTTATTGTGCAGTACCTGGTTGGGTTAATCAGTGTTTGATTAAACTGAATCAGGTGGGCTGGTACACATTCATGCAGTGGCTGTTGAGGAGGAACCAAGCCTGTGTTCTCCTGGCTAGCTCACAAAATAACAAGGACATCTTTAAAGATGAGAAATTGTTTATGATATAGTAATTTACAAGCAAAAACACACTTAATGCCCTGTTTTGTAGTAGTATGAATTTCATACTTTTCTATACATCTCCTCTTTCTCACATCACTTCCATTTCTGCTCAGTCATTTTCCTCAGTCATTTCACTTTATCTGCCTTTGTCAGCTTCCTCCATCTCACTCTTTTTTCCTTTCTTTTCATGTCATTCCTTCTCTTGCTGAGCCTCAGCCAGCAGAACTGTAAGTCCAAACACATTTACGGATGTTCACAGACCGAGAGAGAGGGAGAGAGAGAGATTTCTCATTTATTGTTTACAGAGGAGTATATATCAGAATATCGTTAGTGGCCAAGGAAAAGTTAATATATATATATAAATTATTTTATTTATTTTTTTTCATGGTATATAAATTTTTTCATGGAAATCATGGTAACTCTTCATTTAAGGCCTTTATTCATAAGATTACATGATGCATAAATAATCTTTTACAAATAAAACAAATCTGAATAAATATTCATAAAGGCGTAGTCCAGCAAGTGTCAGTTGTCATAAATTGTGTTATAGTCAATTTTGATGTCATTTGACATCTGAAAAGGATATTACAGATGAGGGTTGTTAGATAAATCCTTGTGTTAATGTTTATATAGGTTTATGCCAGTTGTAATGAAACCTTTATGTACCTGTCGTTGCAGCCTTATGAACAAATGAAGTGTTCCTAAAATCACCTGAAAGTGTAACTGAAACCTCTGTTCCATGTGAATAGTTACAAACAGCCTACAATTCTAAAGCATAGCTGTGATTTATTCTGTTACATAGTAAACATACTGCACTGCAGCCATATCATTGTGCTGAATGCCATGTATACATGGCCAAGGCCGATTTCATCCATCATAGTAATGTTATGATACTGTTCAGCCCTATTTGCAGTGTGGGTTATTATGTATAATTGGAGCGAATGCCTAGTGCAGGTTAAGCGCTGCTTTACTATTACAAGCTCCAGACACCCACCTGGACTCCATCTACATGCTTGTCTGGAAGCCTATAATGATGCCTTGCTTCGGCAGAAACTAAACCTGCACTTGTTATTGCTCGGATGTGACTGCTGAGCGCGTCCCCCCGGTCCCCGTCCCCAGAACCACCACAACTATTTTAAACAGACACTCGCTCTCGCAGGTCATTTACAAAATTCAAATGATGTGAGTGCCGGCATGTTGGCGACTCCCGACCTTCAATAACGTGTGTGTGTGTGTGTGTGTGTGTGTGTGTTGGAGGAGGCTGCGATCATAATCAGCAGCTCTGCTCTAGATCTGAAGCTAATTAGACTGCAGTGAGGACTGAGGACAAACTGGAGATGAACTGGAGCTGAACTCTAACCCCCCCCACTCCAGCCTCAGACACCTCAGACAGACACACACTCACCCACCCACGCACACATGCATGCAACTCTGAAGGTTATTAATACCTCAGGACAAAGTGCCAAAGCAGGAGAGAAAGAGAGAGTGCATAGTTTTGTCCTTTTTTTAAAGTTAGACACAGAAGATTGCTTGTTTGCTGTCCCAGCCATTACTTCATTAACTCATTTCTCATATTACTGCGTGATCTCATTTTGCACTCAAGAACCTCACAACAGGCTGCATCTGGACTGCACATAAATTCAGCTCTCATAGTTCTTAAGATGTAACCGAAAACACACAGTACAATTAAAAAAAACCATAATAACCAATTGCTTTCACCAAGACACACATGCGACTAAACTACCCCACTATTGTGTGAACCGAGGGCCCACACAGTGTGTAATCTGTGTAACGCGCTTGTTCTTCTCAAAACTTCCTGACCTCCTCTCCTCCCCCTCCTTGTCCTCTCCGCTCACTCCGAGCGCAGGGGAGTAGTGTGTTGTTAACCCGCCTGTTGTTTCCTTTAGACTAATGCTTTACCTTCTTCTGTTCAGTCCTCGAGACTCCTCTTCTCCTCGACTACCTCCTGTCCCATTGTGTGGCGAGTGAACCCTGTGCTTAAACCCCTAAAATCGAAATCTAGAATTCCCCTCTAGATTTCACAGACAACAGTGCATAGCAGTAGAATGGCACTCATTCTAACTCTATGAGTAGGGTGTAAAAATGCATTGACATGTTGCGATGCATCGATCTGAAGGTGACGATTCAACTGCATCAGTGTTGGAATGGAATCGAAATAAACAATGTTAACTTATGTTAACTCCCTCATTCACGTTTATTCATCTAGTGTGTTTTTGAAAATAATTCTGAATTGTACCAACACACTAAAATGGTACTAAAAATGTTTTGGATGGACTGAGTTGTGTTGAAATTTCAGATTTCATAATGTATTGAATCGTTCCCTGAAGAATCGTAACCATAAGAGATTTACATCCCTATCTGTGAGTGCAATAGTGAGTTCCAATTTCACAGCTCTGGAGCTGAAGGTAAGTTTTTGGTATTTTTCCAGGCTGTCGGTGGAGAACAGGTTTTAGAACTTTGCTCTGGAAACATGTGCTGCTCCTGTCGTATCCTGCACGCTTCTGGAATTTTTTGCTTTGGGTTTGGTTTGAGTTCCAGATGATTCGCACACTCTTCCTTCAAGAGGACAGACCCTGCTTCTTTCTTTCGCTGGCTGTGTGGTGTTGAACTAAGCCAACCAAGTGAATTGCATGTGTCTAACATTGCCTTCTCTTTCTCCTTGTTAAAAAAAATAGTGTGTCCTGATGAAACGGAGTGTTTTTTCTTCATTCAGTTTTGCATGCAGAATGCATCAAACAGTGCATGAGTCTCAGAAATGTGGAATATTATGTATAAAAAAAAAATACATAAATACATAAATATTGAGCTTCTCTGTCTTGCGATTTACTCACAGAGAAGCAAGACACTTTGTTATTTAATACATCAGAGCTTTTAGGCTTGTGGGAACGAACGCTATCGCACAGATAGTTTATTAGTTCTTCCTGTATTTCAATCAGCTCGGTCACTTGTCGATGAAATTCCTCGAGGTGCTCTTTACACAAATAAGAATCTCATCCAGGATTGTCTTTCTGCCCCACTCCGGCATAAACAAAGCGGAACTCAATTTGCCGAGCAGTGAAGTGGAACGGAGAATACTGAATCCATTTGAGGAAGAATGTGTGATGAAATTCATTTTCTATGTTTGCGTGTTCAGACACAGTCAATTATCTACTATTGTTTGTTTTACACCGTCTAAACTCAAATCACCAAATTATTTTCACTCACATCCATATTTCAAGGTAGAGTAATGTCTAACAGGTTATTGAGAGTGAGGAAGTTATAGTCTTCCAGTGTGCAGTTTCGGAGCTTTCTAAATCTGAAGAGTGAACATGTTCTCAGTGGTATTGGACAGTAAAGCTCTGGCATTAGCATTCATATGCTTTTTAGCCTGAAGGGCAACTCTGGCTCTAAGAAGGAGTGGAGTATAGTGAGAGATAGATATAATGTACATTTACATCCAAATGACCTGAAATTGAAAAATGGACCACTTTCACAGTGTCGTGTGATTTTCAGAAATGGGATGTACAACACATCTGTTGACTTCTGGTCTTCCTATCTTTCTGTCTGTCATTATCTCGTCACCTATTTTCGTAGTTTCTTCAGTTAATTTTGCTTCATTATGTACATAGACTTCATTATTTTCAGTGTTTGTAATATGTGTATAGTACATAGACTGTGCTCAGTCAGTTCAAATATTACAAAAATGCTGTTTGTGTGTTGTGTGTAGATTCTGTTAGTTTGCATGGAATGAAATGAGAACCACACCTTCTGAGTTGTCAAAGAAGTAGGTCAGTTTTTGGGAGAAGTCTATTTTAGATACATGTCTACATTAGTTCTCATTAATTAGTCTCATGTTTCAAAACAAATCCAAAAGCCAACTGTTGGATAATATTATGGCTATGACAGCATTAGCCTTGCCAGTGTAATCTTAGACTAAAGAAAATGTAACCGAAAGGGGTTAACCTTAACATTAAGTTGGCACATTGGCTGAGGAGGTCAATTTGTGTTGTAATCATCTGCAAAGTTGTAACCTTAACCAGCTAGTAAAAATGAGCAGGAAAGTTCTACCATCATTGTTAAAAACATGGTTGCGATGGAGTAGGCTGTCCAGCATGGTCTCTGAATAAAATTGAACAACTGAAATGACAAAAGACAGTCTACTAAATACAAAAAACAAAGAATTAACATGCTTAAACATAATGAAGAAACAATGAAAACAGGTGAGGAAAGGGGCATGTACTTCATGCTACATTGTGAAATTCATCCATTGGTATTCATTCCTCATCTTATAAGCCGTTTCTTATTCCAACTGATTAACTACAAGTCAAGTTATTATTTGTTGTTCCTACAACTTGGTTAAGTGACAGGACTTTTGTCAGCCACTGTATGATATTTTACCAAAACCCATTTTAATCATTATTTACAATTCAGAAAATTAACTATTCAGTTTAATACAACACAATGGTCTCTTCGTTCTGTAAATGATGTGATACAAGAAGTAAGGTTTGTAAAGTGCCTTTAGTAACTAAGAAACAATTTCTTGTTATTACAGTTGTTTCAGTCAGTTATTACAACCATCAACTAGTAATGAAGAGTTATCTAATCTGTTTACTGTGGGATGGTTAAAAACTGCATTAAGGGGGCCTTAGAGAGAGAAAGAGATCATTCATGACACAAACACATTTTATTATTTTACCTGTCAAACTCAGTCACATTAGAGTTGATAGCACAGCTAATTAATTTTGTCAGTCTGCCTCGTTTCTGTTAAATGAACATCAACACCATTTAATGTCTATCATTTAATAAACAGAAAATGTTTTTTTTGTTTAATTCTCATAAAAACCAGCAAGCAAATGATCAAGCAAAATGGTCTAGATTTCACTGTTTTTTGTTCCAGTATTTATTTATTTTTTTTTCTTTCTTCATGGATGTCAGTGTTTAGCTGAGAGTGTGAAAGAAAGGAGAAGAGGGACTGAACCAGAATCAGGATCAGAAAACTTGATTGATCCCGGAGGGAGTTGCTTATGCTACAACTGTACAATCGCAAAGAGACATGAAGACAAGAACAGTATCATATATAAGTGATGTTTCATATTGTTCTTATCTTTATGTTTTTGTGTGTTTGTGCAGTCATAGCAATGAGCAGTTTCCTCCGGTTAGTTCTTAGTTGCTGTCTGTGAGTAGAAAATGGATTAAGCTCTATTCAGATTGGACTAGTTTATCATGAGGGCGTCTGTAATACAATTTTTACATTCCTACTCATGCATCCGGACTGCAATAAAATGACTGTAGGACAAGTGAAGATTCTCGTGTTTTAGGTGCTATCACGTTAATCAGCGTGAGGGATCTCATTTTCCCAATGGGCTTAATTTTATTTTAGTTTCTATTAATAGCCTCTCAATAAACAGAGGATAGAGACCAAGTCCTACGCCCCAAACCAAGAGACTCTTCCAAAGCCTCCATTGTTTTGTGATTCATGAAGTGTTAAATATGGATGTGTGTCCTAGGAGCAAGTAGCCGCAGTCAAAAACCTTTTTCCTGTGACAACTGGCTGGAACATTATGGAGATATGTATCCCGACAGGACTCAAATTATCTGAGTACCACCGAGTTTGTTGAAAAACAGTAGAAAATTCAGCCAAATAATTTTGTCAGGGGAGGAGGGAGAAAAACACTGACATGGCTCATCCAAATGGAAATAAAATCACCAGTAAAAGCAAATTACCCCATGGACCCCATTTCAATTTAATCCCATCTAAATAAGGCTTTATTCTGCCCGTACTTGGCAGTGGTGTTCTTTTAGGGCACATACACCTGGACGATTAGGGCTCTCTTCCACGTGTATTGAGCAACACTCTGTACAGCAACTGGAACAAAAATAATGTCATGATAGACTACTTTTATCTTGTCTAGCAATTCTCATGCTAGTTATCATCAGGAAGTGAAAAAATAGACAACAGACATAGCAACAACAAACAGTTGAGACAAACTGGATGAAGAATAAACCATAGATTTATTGTATACATATTTGATCATGTACTTTTTTTTTTTACACAACTTGGGCACTCACAGTTCACACGGGTTGCTTGCCATAATTATTTCCATTTTAAGAACATTGCCATTAGAACAGTGTTCACAACAACAACAACAACAAATAGATAAAACAGCTCTTTAGAGAGATGCCACCCCTTTGCATCACACCCTCCTCTCTCCCCATCCTGTTCTACTGTTATAGTCCTTATGTAATGTGGAGCTTTATCTATTTTGGGGGCTTTCTCTTACCTTCTCAGATGGAGTCATTAGGACAGATCCTGCTCTACAGAGAAGTGGAAAGAGAGAGAAAATAAGACTTTGAATTCTGATGACTGACAGACTGTCAATCACTGCCACTTATCTTCCAGTTCTGTCACTCTTTTCTACTATTCCATCTTCTTTTGCCTCTCTCCATCCCAGTCTTGCTACATCTTTCTCTCACTGACTCACCCTGTTCATCTCTCTCTCTCTCTCTCTCTCTCTCTCTCTCTCTCTCTCTCTCTCTCTCATTTTTATTTCTAACCTTTAATCACTCACTCCATCATTTGCATGCTTTATCACTCTGTGCCTTCTTCATTTTTGTCTTATTCCATCCATTTTCCACTCTCACTCAATCTGGTTGTTTACCTTTTGGCAGACTAGAGATGGTCCATAATATGGCTGTCCGTGTTTTTTTCACACATTTCTACTATCTTTAGCCCTCTCGCTGCAGACCAGTTTCGTTTAACACACTGAGCTTCCGTATTAAGCCAAAGCCAAGAATTGCCTCATATATAAACGTTTGCTAACACTAATGATCAAAATGAAGACAAACAAAACAAGCTAAAGAAAAACTTCTCCTGTTATGTGGAGCTTTTTAAGAAAATGTTACCATGAACTTGGGCTCCGCAGTTTGGATACAATATCATATTGTACTTATCCAGTTTGTGATTTGCCTGCAATATATTAAAAACACTCTGGAAACCCCCCTTTAATGATGTTCAACTCTTCGAAGTGAGTTGTCATTTTGATGCACAGTTGAACAACTGATTTGTGTAATGAAATCTTGTATGTTTCTTTTACAAGGTTCAAATCTGTTGACAACTAATGATGAAGTTGGGAGAGAACCCAGACTTCACAACTCCCTTTTCACCAAATTTAAATCATGATAAAAACTTCACTTATGATGTCAGTCCACACGGAATATCTGACGGACTATCTTTGCTTTGAGCTGCCTGTAAGCTGTCACTCATATCAAGATCCACCACATTTTATCACCAGTAGTAACTGTGGTGTCTAAGAATCAAAGACTGGCTTGTGCTGTTTTGAGTATTGATTTGTCCACATCCACATAACTTTCATCTGGAACATCTGAGATTGATCTGGACGCTCACAGCACCATATAAACAAAAATGTAGGGGTCATTTGCATATCTCAACCCTGACATCAGAGTTATAAATATATTTTCCTAATATATATATTTTTCAACTGGTGCAATCTTTCTGTATGCGTCATAGTAAACAGTGTTAAACAGCTGAGCAGCCCTTCAGATGCACCATACCTGCTCGAGTGGGTGTCAGTATGGGGGTGACTAGGCCAGCATATGTCTCCTATAGGCATCTGCTGAGCCATGGCCTACACTCACAAACATGTTTTGACAGTTTTCGTGTGGGGTAGCTAAGATTTGTGTGTCTCTCCTTTCTGCCCCCCAGTGTGACACACACACACGTACTGTACACGCATTGAGAGTGAGTCACTCCTTCACTGGCCATGTGCTATCCCTCAGTGCTCTGTGGGCTCTGTGGGTGTAGTTTAGGGCCCTGCAGAGGTCTGATGAGTCAGAGAGAGAGAGAGAGAGAAATGGGAAAATCTCTCCATTATTTATACGTGTCCTGTTCTCTAGTCACAGAACCGCTGTCTAACCAACCATCAAGCCATCACGGGATAGATGAAAGAAAGAGAAAGTTAGAGTGGAGGGGGGCAGAAACAGTGGCCAACTGCAGTTGTGAAAGCTAGGCCTTTGCTTCTGGCCAAAAATGTCAAAACACAGTCAAATTGATCTCACTTCTACTGCAGTGCTCATTTCTGCTAACACTCCTATGGGATTCTAGTAGTAGCACTAATCTAATTGCAGTGCACGTGAACATTTTGGTTGTTTTAGATTTAACACACTTTGAATTTTGTAGAATACTTGACGTGTTTTATTTGATAGACATATTAACATATACACCGATCAGCCAAAACATTGAACCCTCTGCCTAATCATTTGTAGGCCCCCCTCATTCTGCCAGAACAACTTTGACCTGTTCAGGTATGGACTCCACAAGACCCCTGAAGGTGTTCTGTGGTATCTGGCACCAAGACAGAGCAGATCCTGAAAGTTGGAGGGTGAGGCCTCCATGGATCTGACTAGTTTGCACAGTGTGTCCCACAGATGCTCAACTGGATTGAGATCTGGTGAATTAGGAGACGAGGCCAACACCTTGATCTCTTTCTCAAACCGTTCATGAACATTTTTGCAGTGCGTCAGGGCACATCATCCTGCTGAAAGAAGCCACTTTCATTAGGGAATACCATTGCCATGAAGGAGTGTACTCTGTATCTTTAGGTAGGTGGCAAGTGTCAAAGTAACATCCACTTGCATGGCAGAACCCAGGATTTACCAGCAGATTGCCATCTCTGTTGAATTGCTTTCTTCCCATAATGCATTCTGGCGCTCGGTGCTACAAGGAAGAGATGCTCTCGTTTTGGATATATTCTCACCTAGTCATTTAGCATCCACAAACATAACTGACTGTTTAGTTGCTGCCTATTATATCCCATGTCTTGACAGCTGCCACTATAATGAGATAATTAATGTTCTTCATGTCACGTGTTAGTGGTTTTAATGGATGATCAGTGTATTTGACCGTGTAGATTGCAGTTTTACAGTAACTCTGAAGAATTTAGCCCTTCTCTTTCTAACCAAAATATAATGAACATAATGAAACTAAAATTACAAACATGGTTTTTGTTAATTCACGGAAATCAATAAGAAGTCTCTATAGATTCCGCCTGCAGCTCATTATAAATCAGTCTGTTAATCAGTGAATATATAAACACACACAGAGATAACGGCACACGTCTTAAATAGTCATTTCTTACACAGTCACTGTTGTAAGATAATCGGTAACTTTTAAAAGAAAGTTGGGGGGGGGGGGGACATCCCTGACATCAGTTTATGTAAGAAATGTTGCTTTTCAAAATTTCTGTCTGCTCATTCGTCAGGAAATGTTCACGCATTGCAAAAGGCAACTAGTGTTTTTAAAAGATGGAGAGGGGGAGAGAGAAAATCTCTCCATTATTCATAAATGTCCTGTCCTCCAGTTGCAGCACCGCTGTCTAACCAACCAGCACGAGAGAGAAAGAGTATTTGTATTCTCTCTGCAGATGTTACACTAGTCAGTCATGATACCCAAGCATCTCTTTTTCATAAAGCTCAGAAAAGAGCTTTCTGGAAGGTATCAAAGCCAAAGAGACAAACCTGCCATGTGGGAGCAACTCCTTCCAACAATTTCATGACCTATATAAATCTGCTGCCAAACAGTTGGGTGTTTGAGTGCGCGCACGTGTGTGTATGTGTGTAAGAGAGAGAGAACGAGGGAGAGGAAGAGAGAGAGAATTGTTCTGCTACCAGAAAGTGAGGCAGTGCACTGTGCAGTTTATTTTGCTGCAACTCTTTCCAGTTTACATCTGCAAACAGCAGAAGAAAGGAACTTTCATGAGAAAAAAACTTTATTGGAAACCATCCCTCATTCGAAAGCTAGCAAAATGCCTTGCTCTGCACTCTTAATGTGTTTGTATTGATGCCTAGAGGAAGATTATCGTTGTTTTCTTTTTTTTCTCCCACATATTCTACATCCATAATTGTGCTTTTGCTTGCAACTGCATGAAAAATACAATAGCACTTTTTTGCCCCCCCCTCCTATTCTAGTGTTCCACCCACACTACCCTATAGTGACTCTGCTGTATGTACCTGCTTCAGCATCCTGAAATAAAACAGGCACAGAAAGCTCCTGCCAGCTTAAGCGCAGGTCCCAGTCTTATCCTCAGCGGCTGTGTTTAATGCCATCGCTCTCATGCACCTCCAGCTCACCCACACATCATTATATAAAAGGCTTTTTTTGCACTCTTATAAGTCAAATGCATGCATCAGGTTGTAAATTAGGGAGGCACATTTTTTGTGCCCTCACACTGATTCATTCCTTATTGAATTATTCCTTTTCTGCCATCTTGCGCAAATGCATCGCTTCATTTACGGAGCCAGAAACTTGACACCCCTTCCCTCGCCCATGGATAAAGAAAAATGGGTCGGGACAGCGAGGGGTGGAGAGAATGACAGTGCAGATGGCAGAAGGATTTGCTAATTATCTCAAATTGCAGGTGGTAGAAACCTTCACCTCTGGCCTCGATCTGTGGGGCTCATTAAGATAATATGGTGGCACGGTCTAATAATGTATTTTTCAGTTAGTATCATTTATATTGGCCAGACGGCACTCTCCCTCATTTTACATAGAACATTTGAAATTATATGTAGGTCAGTGATGGAAGACAGATTTGCATGGTATTTCAGAATACCTGTTTGTTATTGCAGTATAACCTATTCCAAGCTTAAAATGGGTCTACCATCACACATCTGGAAAGAGACCAGCATACATTTCTAAATCAGTAATAGCAGTTAAACTGTGTTCTACCCAGGCAAATCCTAGATTATGGTCTTTGTGCTACATATTTGTCCTGTCTGCTTTTAGAGACACTAGATGCTGCTCATAAAAGTATGGCACACTGAATAGTCAGAAAAGCATCTCTCCTTAAAACCTACTGATGATAGATAGCTTTAAATAGCCAAGTCTGAGTGTTCATTTTTGGCAGTGCTGCATACCAGATGCTTCCTTTCTGAGCCCTGCCCAGGTGGTTTCAGTGAGTTTGCATGCCCGCTTGTTCTTCTTTTTGTATCCAAATGCACTGAATGTGCTTAGCTGTATTAGCCAGTCGGGAGTCCTTAACCTATGTCCCTGCCATCAAAGACAGAAGCCTTGTACTGTAAAACTGCTGTGACAGTGACTTGTACCAGCAATAATCTGCTCGTTCCTCCAAGTCTTCAAGTTCAGCATTTGGGGGAGGGTTTAGTAAAATATCACCGGCATTGTCCTGCTTTTATGTCAGCCGTGAGTTCTTGCTGCACTCACTTTACTGTGTTTTCTCCCCCTTTCTCTTTCTCTCTCCTCCCTCCTTTTTCTGCAGGCGTCCGTCGGCCTCCTGAAGCAGATAAATCCAACCACAGCGTTCACTACACTCTGCTAATAGCATGTGTGCTCGTGGCTTTCGTCCTAGGCGCCTTTCTCTCCGGCTTCCTCGTCTCCTGTTACTGCAACCACAATGTCAACAAAACCAAGAGGCTAGCCAAGGACCCAGAGGCTCCTATTCCTCATGCGCTGTCACTGCGCAGCCTGGCCAAGCTAAATGGCTTGCTGGAGAGCCAGGGCAAGGAGGAGAAGCTGGAGGTGTCCTCTCCAAAGATCTACAACTCTTTCTTCCAAAATGGGAAGGACCACCCCCCACGTAGGAGCACCCACCATGGCGTTATGTCAGAGCTCATCCATCCCCATCATCACCACTCCTCAGAGCTGTCTGGCCTACCTACGCCCGACTCTACACCGGAGCTGCCAATCAAGAGCATGAAAGCCTTCAAGAACCAATGGGAGAAGAACCAAAACTGCAACAACGCCAAAGAGCCAAAGTCACACAATGCTGCGGGGTCCAGGCCCAGTTCTGGTGTCCATCAGCAGGTTTTTCCCTTCCCACATGGATTATCCAGCAGGCAGGTGCTGGTAGGCTCCATGCACCCAGAGGAGCGGAAGATTCACAATGCTGAGCGCGTGCCCAACCAGCCACAGCACTGCTACCCGCACAAGATCGTTGACGTGACCTCACTTGATGAGCTCCTGAAGCACATCCATGAGATCAATGTGGCAACTGGGAAGTCCCCTACTGTGCTTACTTCCTCCATGTCGGCCAGTGCAAGCCACATGGCATTTGCCAACCGTGTGCAGCCTCAGATCCCTGAAACAGAGTCAGCGCCGTACTACAGCTCCTCCACCCTGCCTAGAGACAGCCTGACCCGCCGCATGGATGTCCCTCCAGACATGCCTCCTCAACATCAGTCCACGCTGGAGAGGGTGTCACGCCACGCCTCCCAGCGCCACTCGCTCTTGTCCGGTGGAGGAGGAGGGATGGTGTGCCGCGAGCCCAGCTTCAGCCGCCGCTCCCATCATCCGCCTCCCCCACTCTTGTCCCGCATGAACTCCACTGGCAGCGAGGTGCGCCACCCACTCATCTCTAGTGGCTACCTGACACGCCAGCACAGCTACAGCGAGCAGCCGGAAGTTCACCGAGGGGCTGTGGTACGCCGGACCACATCGCTCAAACCAGACGTCCCGCCCAAGCCGCTCTTCATCCCCGCCACCTCTCCAGTCAACCAGGCAGGGAAGTTCAACTACTGAGCTCCAGTGGACTCCTCACCTGCACTTCAGAGCCTAAAGACTGAAGAAAACTTCACTCATGCAGAGAACATGTCTAGACCCCAAGTCTAGGTTTCTTAAGTGTGTCTTTGGACAGCTTTTGACTAAATGCTGCACTAACCACTAAGAATTGGTTTCAGTTGAGAGGGCATAACAAAAACTGCATTCAGTGGAAGAACCCCTCCTGATTTGCTGCCAGTGTTGTCAACTTCACTTTTGAATTTTTGTTTTATTTTGTTTTCTTTGTGTTTCATCAATATATTTGTACCATATTGGTATTGCTCAGCTATTTGCTTATAGGAGGTGAGGAACTAGAGGAGAATGGAAAAGCACTCATCTTTTTCTAGGCTGCCACTGTGTCCAGTGTGGCTTTTAAGTGGTGTTCTGAACTTAAGGTATCATGAATTGTAAGGCCGGGACCTGTACGAAGAGAACAACTGGCCTTGAGCCTTATGTGATTCTGATCTCTCTTGCTTTGGCTTAAGTATTCTGTTGATGTAGAGTTGATGAACTGTACCAATCCCAGCTCTAAACGTGTATATATATGCATGTGTGTGTATATATATGTGTGTTCATATCTACACAGTATATGTATACATATACATACACAGTATATGTATCCTGGTGAACAAAATGGATGACCTCCTCTGAAAGTAGCTCTTTGCCTTATTTTGAGAAGTAAATACATTGTTGAAAAAGCCCTTCTGTTGATCTTTTACACTATACATGGAAAATCCCCTGGTAACACATGAGCAATAACCTGTCCACCATTACTGTCATTATTTTTTCAACAGCACCGCCCACCTTTAGAGTGCTGTAGGCGAACTGTAAAAACATTTAATTTAAAATCTGGTGACCAAAAACATGGATAGAGGAAAAAAAAAAAAAGGTTTTTTTTCAGTGCTATGAGAACAGATTTGTGTACAAGGAATGTAATCAGATATGCATCAGGCTTGTAATTTAATACATTTAAAGCTCTTACAGCGTAAGCTTTCAACATAAATATGGGCCAGTTTCTGACACAGATTAAGCCACGCCCTATACTGAAAAAGATTAGCAATGTAGAATCCCCACTGAGAGAGAGTCCACGGCTAGGGTTAAGTTGTGAAAACTGACCCTGTGTGCCAGACCCCCGGATTTGAGCTACTCCCATTTTCGTCCAATTAAAATGCATTTTATCATTATTAACATTGTAGCTATTTGATGTAAATATAGTAACAATAACTAGCCAAATTCTGTTTGTGTAAATTTGTGCCTTATTTAATATGATACGTGCTACAGGGGGCGTGTGGAGGAAGGGAAGGTGGGAGAGGAGAGTCAAGACGCTACCTTTATCGTTTAATTTGTAATTTAAAAAAAAAAAAAAGAACTTTGATGTCTGTATGTGTCATATATATAAATATTCTATTGTAGATTTATATTTCTATTTAGACATTTTTAATATTCCCTTACTGTGTGAAGCTATTACATTTGGATCAACAGCTGCCTGATTTTTACGAATAGTATTTTTCCCCATTTATTTCAGTTCTTTCTCTATGTGTGCATGTACTAATGCATTGCACAAAAACCTTCATTGCAAGCAAAGCTGGTGTGGAGATATCACTTAGTGTTCTACAAGAGTTGAAGTAAAATGATCATTAGATCCATGAGAATAGATCCATTTTTATTTAACCTTAATCAAAATTGGTGAAGTTTGGTCCAACCTGATGCTCATGGGGAAAAGGCCATATTAATTTGGTTAATCTGTCTGTTTGAAGAGGAAGCTTGGGGCTTGTGTGTGTGTGTGTCTGTGTGTCTGTGTGTCTGTGTGTCTGTGTGTCTGTGTGTGTGTGTGTGTGTGTGTGTGTGTGTGTTGCGTGTTGTTTACAGGGAGGTATTAAATAGGATTTGACAGAGTCGTCTTGGCTAGTTCCTCAAAGGATTATAGCGACTCCAGTGCTTTGGCACAGAGGCTAGAACCTTTGTGCCCTAAATAACATGATATGCTTTGAGGATTCTGCTTCACTGAGTGCCTTCAGGCCACTTAGGAGGTGAAAAGTGTGCACTATAACACAGAACAGCAGACTTTGGTAATATAGTTCAATCTCTGTTGCCTTAACTTCACTGTGACCCAAACGTAGCCTATTATGAAGTTTATAATGATGCTGATTATTTGCATGCATGGCTTTACAATAGGCTTTTTTCCCCCTATAGTCTCAGTACACACACACACACACACACAACACATCCAGTGTGGCAAAATGAAGATTCAACACCATTAGCTTGGCACTAACATAACCTTCAACCCCATAGACAAGCAAAAATGATCATTACTGCAGCAATGGTAATTACTAGTCTTACAAGTAGTTCCTCTGATTTGTGTGTTTCTTAACTATCTGGTGCACTTAAGACATGTCTACCTCTCTTATTTCACACTCGTATTGGGTCAGCATACCGCAAGCACACCGGGTATCATCCTCTGGGGGAAATATTGATTTATTGACTAACATGGCTTCATGCTCATGTTCTTGGATGCATCACTCACATCTTTGGCACAGTTGCATCAGAAGGGGGCGTATTCAGGGTGAAAATGTACATTCAAGCAAAGAAATTGAAGTGTTATTTATAGTATAAACACCCTGACCTGCACTCTATGTAGTGGCTAACAAATCGCATACTTCTGAATCCATTATGGCGAGGGCGTACAGTTTGCGAAGAATGACCTCAACCAATGTAGGATCAATGCCTGTGTCAGCTGTCAGTCTCACAGAGGCAAAGTATATCAGTGGGCGAGGTACAGAGGACAGTCACACCGCAGACAGTCCAAGCTTTGTCTATCCCACAGACTGTGACGTAAATGCAGTGAACCGAACGCACCCATCGTCTTTTATTTCTGACCCCTTGCAGAGGTTTGGTTCTGAAACTGAGCTTGTGAGCTGGATTACCATACCTGACTGACCGGCCCCTGATGAGAGCGAGCGGACAGACTTCCTGGCCCGCAGAGAGTCGTTAAGTTAATTAGGTTGATTAGGACGAGACGTTTAAAATGGCATTACTGCTATCTCCAGGGGTTTACTGATCACGGGTGGTTGTCAGGGCAGAGCTGTAAACTAATAACGGGATGTGTTCTGCTTAGTCATAAAGGCCTGTCAACTTAATTACATTTTTACGTCACATTATGCCAGCTGCACTGGATGGATATTTCTGAAATGTTTTAAAAGAAAACCTTTCATTTTTTTCATTTACCTTAATTGACTTAAGTTATTTTTATTAGTGATAATATAGAAGAAATCTATGTAGTATTATGGGTCAGAGCGTATCACTGTGGTTCCTATCCTAAACCTAACTTTGTGTTTGTGAGTATGAGGTTTTATTTGTGTTTTCTATCACAGGAACTTCATTATAATTACTTTGAGATGGAGAAGAACATGGACCTGACTGGAGAGGAGAGCTTAGACTTCCAGAATGCTCTCTCAGTCCATCCAGTGAGCAGCCCGGAGCAGATGTATCGTCTGCACAGATACTTCACTGCAAGAGAGCTGCAGAAGACGTACAAGGAGATCGAGAAATTACAAGTGAGGAAGTCCAGCTCTCTCATCTCTCCCTTTATCCCTCTTTACTCCTTTCTTTTTCATTCCTTCTGTTCCTTTACTACCCTGTTGCTCTCTTCTGTCTCAAACTGAGAAATTCTAAATCTCTGTCTTTTCAGTACATACGTACATACATACATACATACATACATGCACACACTGACACAAACACACACACACACACACACACACACACAAACACATCTCGCTCTCTCGCATTCTCATATATGTACATTGTCATACAGTACTGTGCAAAAGTCTTAGGCACCTGGGAAAATTATACTTAAAACCTGTTTACTACTGGACAGTAGGGTTAAGTTAGTGGTAAAACATTAATATTACAATAAATACAATTAACATTATTACAGTAAAGAGTGGTTTTATGTGTGGCAAAGTGTTCTC
>JBBJLS010000006.1:10468482-10498846 GCA_037577275.1 Bryconaethiops microstoma
TGTGTGTGTGTGTGTGTGTGTGTGTGTGTGTGTGTGTGTGTGTGTGTGTGTGTGTGTGTGTGTGTGTTTTAATCTGTTGGGAATATCTATTAGCTGGAGTTCAAACATATCTTTCTCTCAGCTTTGCTCTGCTACTGTACTGTCAGGCAGAACAGCTGTGTGCCCTTCTGAACTCAAGGACATCACTCCCCTCAAGCTTCTCTTTTGTGCTAATGATATGTCTGGTTTTGAATAGAATTCTTGGTGCTGGTCTGAAATAGTTTTCGTCTGTACACTTGAACTGATCTCTCCAGTCAGCTGCCTGTTAAGACACACTACAGTATGTTGCCCCAGATTAAACCAAATGCAATGTCATTTTTTTCCATAAATGGCTCGACGTACATATGCAACGTACCTAGAACAGTAGGCAACTGTTAAGTGAAGCCCTGTTAAAAGCGACGGCTGCTTTTTGAAGTAAAGTGTGTTATTTCGATAATGCCCATGAGAGAATGGAACAGGTCGCCTATGTGTAGGGGAGGAAAAGAGTGTAGTTTCTTTGAATTTCCATGGAATTTATGAAGGAAAGGGAATGAATGGTCTGTGTCTGCTTTATCTGCTCTAACCGCTGAGGTTTTTGTTATTGCACAGTGTAAATAAAGGGGAGTGCCGTGGTGATGTCCGGAATGCAGTGTTCTGTTCTGATTACTGTGGGACAGAAGCTCCACGGCTACTCCCCCTCTGCTTTTCTTGAATACTATTGTATTTTCCTTATAACAGAAATAAATCAGAAGACCTAACAGGCATCTTGTTTTTGACTGGTTGAGTAACTTAATTCGCTTGTTTGTTTAATTTGCACTCCAATGGCCAGTAGCTATATAAGGCACTGCTCTGTGTATAAAAATGTGTTGACTGCATAAATGTAAAAGAAGGGTTGTTGACACTGTAATAACATCAAAATGGTTTCATACAGATACAACATACATACAGTGCATGCGACAGTCCACCCTTTAAAAACTTGATGAGCATAGTATATTTATTTCTATCATTGTTCCACTTCTACTTTGTCAGCAAAATGCAGATGAGTAGAGTGCATTTTTGCACTTAGAGCAGAAATCTGCAGCTGTCATCTCATCTTGAGCCATCACATTCCTTTTTAGTCAGCTTGCCACTTTAGCCCCCACTTTTGATCGAAATCAGACAAGATTAAATGCTCAGACTGAGTGTCCTTGTTTTTTCTCAACTGCTGTTGGTTTAAGATCTGAAGCCAGGATCAACAGAACACTCTGCAAGCTTCTCTTTGCAAGAAGCTGTTTTGTTTTTGTGGCTGCCATCAGTAGACATAATACGAGGGCTAACAAACTGACAAACCCTCTAAAAGTTACAGAAGCCACATTTATAGAGAGGTTCATGTTAACACCGTATGTATTGCTTCAACCAACAGCCTATCTGTAGTAGTGGAAGTGAGCAGTTGATATATTGGCAGGTAGAAGAACAAAATTTGAAAGGGTTCAAAATTGTTATGGCCTTCAAATCCATCAAATTAGTACTTTGTGAAAAGGTTTGGAAATCTTAACTTTGTGACTCATTAAGCTGCTTTTTTGAGTACAAATGAATGTTTTTTCTTCTACGCTAAACTATTGATCTTGATAAGCAAGCAACTAATTTTCCATGTTGTTTAGCTGTATGTATCTCAGCATTTAGCAGAATTGTGTGTTTCTTCATTTCATTCATTTCTTAAATGGCAAACATGGACCAGGTGTGATGGTGGATTGGGGTGGGCTGAAGCACACTGGCAGGTAATTTGAACTTTTATCCAGAAACAATGACAGAGAGGGAGACCAGTGGGAAGGGGAAAGACAGCTTTTATTTACACATAACTAAAAAAAAGGGAAAAATAATGTTAAACATTGCTTGTTCTGGCACACATACTCCTAGTCTATCGTTCAGCTCCCCAACCAATTTTACCCTATTAAGCCAAAGTACTTCGTCTGGCTTGGAGAGAGCCTCAATTTTTAAAATGTCCTGGCTCTTCTCCTGATTCAGCTGTCCTTTGGCGAGGAGTCCTGCATGCATGACCTGCAGTTCCGACGCCTCTTCATCGTCACACATGATGAACACTGTCAGACATTGACTATGTTTTAGCAATTAAAATGTATTGTCAGTTAGAATAGTCTTCTGTAGCCTTTTGCTGTCACACAAATATTAACTTTTTCCTCCAGTGAGTGTGTTTTCATGTGAGAAGTGGTCAACATTGTAGCCTGCACAGTATTTGTAGATGTTCCGTGTTTATCTCCTCAGGTCTTTTTCAAACGCTGAGTCTGATGAGTTCTTGGAACAAGTAGCCAAAATGAAGGATAGTCACAGTGAAATCAATACTTACAGAATCAGACTAATGGTAATTACATACTGTATTTTTACTAATGTCATTTTTTTTTCTTCCAGATTCCAGATCCACATGATGCAGTGCCTCTTGAAAGTTATAAAAACGGTATGCATGTATACAAACCAAGCAAGTGTAGTCGAAAATAACTTTGGAAAGAAACAAGTAAACTAATTCTAGGGTCGAAAATGACCCTCACTAGTAGATTCAGGATCAATTATCTCCCAGGCGAATAATGGAGAAGCAGAAAATCGAAAGATTAATCAGGCTGCTGGAATGGTTGATGACTTGCAATTGAAACAGAATATTAATAAGACACATCAGCTTGCCTTTATCTGTCACCTTTCATCAGTAAACCATCATTACCCGTCTCTCTGACTTACTTAAGGGCTGCTCAGTGTGCTGCAGAGGCACTGGCAGATTTGATGTAAGGAGAAGTGACTAATGGCAAGCTAACAGGCAGGGCCTGAAGTGCTTAGTCATCGAGTTGTTTTGTTGCTGGCATGGTTCAAAAGGACCTGACACTTATAAGAATGTTCTTCTGGCTGCAGAATTTGTTAGTAAAATGATGGCTTTCAGTGCATATGATGACAACGAACGACAAACAACAAAGCCGTAATGTGGTAAAATCGCTTCTGGTCATATCAGAATGTGACACTGGATTAATTTGAATGTTCTTTGTCCAGACATCAGAGATATTAATATGGCAGTTTGCCTCCCTCCCTTTGCTGCTTTGTTTGCTAGGAAAGGCTTTATACTAGATACTGGAACATTTCTGTGAAGATTTGTGTCAGGTCCTCATGTTGCATAATTAGTTCTAGAACCCAAACACCTCTCCAACTCATTCCAAACGTGCTCCATCACTTCAGAGAATACACTTCCACTGCGCCACTGCCCAAAGCCTGGAAAGTGGTTTTCCACTCTAGGTGATGCTTTCCATTAGGCGACTTAGACGCCTGTGTCAGCAGTGGGTGCACTTTAAAGTAGCTGAGTTCACTGAACAGAAGAAGTGTCTGCATACTTTTGGATCATTACCAAATGGCCAAAAAGCAGCTAACCCTCCACCCAGCAACAAAACCCCACTAAAATCTAATTCAAGATCTTTGTTTGTTGCTCCACAGGGTGTCTCTTATTACAGATTCCACTGATAATTAAAATGGCACAGAGATTACCCTGAGACTGGCACCTTATCTTAATCTTAGAAGTCTAATCCATCTCACTCCTGACTTCAGGTAGAGTTTTACTTTCTCCTCCTGACGAGGCCTCTATCAGCTCTCGTCCCCCGCACCTGCTCCCAGCAGTAAGAGAAACACTCTTTTGAATCCTGCCTCAGAAGCCTCTTCATGCCCGTTTCTGGTGTTGCAGCATCAGTGCCCTGACAGAGGGCATCAGGATGCATTATGTTTGAACTCTCACAGATTGGGAGTAGGGGAGGAGGGCTTTCTGTTTTCTGCTCAGCACTGTCAGGCAAAAACAGATTTTTGTAGTATGATGCCTTGCCAAGCCATTACAGTTTGCGAGGGATCCAAGTGTCAAAACTCTCTTAGAAACTGTTCTCTTTTTATTGTTGTTCTGTTTTTCCTTTGTTTCCTGATGTTCTCCTCGTGGATTCTTCATGGTCACTATCTTTTAAAAGAGCTATGTATGAGATATGTACATATAAAATTTCATGTATGTGATTTCTGTTTCAATTTAATTACATTTCTTGACACCGTTCTGTTAAAAATGTAAATGGTTGTAGGTCAACCAAGACTTGAGCATTTTCCAAAAGCCCTGCTGGTATAAGAGGTGTTTTTAGCAAATGCATATGGCGGTGTTGCTTAAAGTACACAATGTTACTGATATTTTGCTTGTAAGTGTCTTTTCGCCCATGAAAATGTACATTTTCCCGTTTGCCACAAATGTACATGCATGACGTTGCATGCTGCAAGAACTTCCTCGCAAGAAGTTTAGCTTGGAACATCAGAAGCAGAAACAGTTTCAAGATTGAGTTTACTTGCATTCTCTGGTCAGTTTTGAAGTATATCTAATAATAAATTATAATGTCCCAGAAAATGAACTGCTGAATATAGAAATGTCTACATGTCAAGAACAGATATACAGTACTGTGCAACAGTCTTAGGCAACTATGCTTCAGCTGTTTACTACTGGGCAGTGGTGTTAAGTTAGTATTAAAACACTAACATTACAACAAATACAAACAACATGAACAGAGTAAATGGTGGTTTTGTGTATGGCTAAGTGTTCACATAACTATTTCTAGATCTCTTACCTCATGGAAGCCTAGTTTTACTTGCAGCTCCATCAAATACCAGGTTTGGCTCTTTTTACTTCATTACATTAGATTGTGTTGCTTATGAAATTTTATTAATTCACCCAGTGACTGGAGGCACTGATTATAAATCTGGATGCAAACCTGTGTTCTTCTAACCAGCTCACAAAATATTGACTACTTTTTAGAAAAAAGAAATCTTGATACTTTTTTACTGCTTTCTGTTACTGTTTTTGCTAGCAGAAAGAGACCCACTGCTGATATAAATGACTTCAAACAATTTGCACAGGTGCCTAAGCCTTTTGCACAGTACTGTACATCTATATATCTACACGACTAATGTATTCCCTTTTTAGGGTATATGTATTTTAGCTAATGTGTGTTCTGCTAATGCTGATGAGACTTTTTCACTGGTTGTCTGATCACACTGAGGGTCTTCATTTCAAAGATCTCTACAAATGTCCTGATTTATCTCTGTATTTTTCTTTATGAACTCTGCAACTGCTCCATGGCATCTCTTTCTTCTTTTCTGTTGGAGAGAGCTGTTTGGGAAATAAAGAAAAGAGGGGTTTGAACGAGGTGGACTTTGAAATGTTCTGGTGCCACATTTTAGACTGTAACCATTATTGACTTTTTTTTATTTCAGAAATATCACCAGCCCTTATTCGAGATGAAGCTCATATTTTTGGTACGCACTTTTGCTCCTGATTTACAAATAGTAGTCTGAATGGCTGTGCTGCATATTTCTTCTTGACACATAGCAAACTGTTACATAACAGCTGTTCACTTATAAGAATGAAAATAATGTTCCTAGTAGTTTACCGAAATGAGCTCTATCTCCCTTGTTCTCGTGTGGTTTCATTAAATCTGCCCACAGTAAAAACAACACTGCTCCTGTATATTTTAAGTTATGTAAGGGTGTAAAATTGACCAATTTGGAATTATCAGCAGATGCACAATTGTATATGTTTTACATTTTTTTAAAAATACGAACTAGAAATAGTATAAAGAAAGTTTTCAAATTGTACTGTTTGAGGTACATTGTATAATTACACTACACTACATTCCCAGTCTCTGGGAATGCATGAGCCACTACATTCTTAGTGCCAGTCACGAATTCAAGTAAATTGTAAGGGTTGCATCAGGAAGGGCAACCAGGTGTAAACTTAAGCCGCATCACATGTGCTGATCATAAATCACATTTCCAGATTTCAACTGGATTGGTTGAGACCTGGGTTACCACAGGCCGCTATTGCTGCCCGGCACGGTGCCAGGGGAGGACAGAAAGAGATGGAAACAAATGATCCTCTGCAACAACCCCTGCTGGGAGCCGCTGAAAGAGGAGGGAGATACAGTTCTTTTCAAGGTGTATTGTACAGTTATATCACATTTATATATGTCAACACTTTTTTATAATATTATGCACTTTTGTACAATATACAAGTGTTTTGTCAAGGTAAATTATAGTTAAATTGTACTTTCCAAGGCATTTTATAGTTATTTTGTACTTCGAGCTGTGTAATATAGCTAGATGCTTTTCAAAAACTATACATTTTTTATTTTCAGAGTGCGTTTTCTAGTTACACTGCACTTTTTTAAAATATATTTTATATTTTATGTTTACTCATAATAATATAATGTTTTTTCAAGTTTTGTTATATTTACTAACATTCTAGTACAATGTAACTTACAATTTTGCAAAAGAAGGTGTCATTTTTAAAAGCATTATTATAGTTCAGTAATGAAATGTGAATTCACCACAGTTTCACCAGACCAGGTGGGAAGCAGTAGATCCTCTTTCCTCATGTTTGACTTGTTAAAACAGGACTGATATTACACTTTATCTCCCCCTAATTCCACGGAGGTGTGAAATCAAGGTTTGTCATTATCCACTTATTCTTACTGAAACTGCATGAGCTAATCATTTTAACATACATTCTAAATCATTGTAGCAGAAGCTGACCCATTAGTGGACAATTTTAACGGCTTGGGGGGAAAAACGATAAACCCTGCACTTTACAGCCCTACTGAGTTTAGATGTTAACGGCATGTATATCATTTATTTTGGCCAATTCAAGAAAAGTAGCTTTGGCCATGTCCAACAAGAGACATTGTCAACTTCAGAATGGCCTTCTACCCCATAAAATCTCTGGTCTTAGTTTACAGTGTTCTTTGTCAGCTCAGACACCATGACTGGCTGCCCTCCCATAGAGATTTTAGGAGGCCACAAACCACAGAGCATTTGGATGCATTTAAACAGGCCATAAACTGGAAGGAAACACATGGCCCCAGCCGCATACTAAGCAGCAGGCAACTTGTTGACTCTTTTTCTGCTTTTGTTAAAAACTGATTGTGAACGTGGTTCACCAGAACTACAGCCAATCCGTGTGAAAGGACATAAGGTTACCTAATAACCTTTGATCATGTCTTTTACTCATATTGTTCTTCTAACCTGCCTCTTTAAAAACAAGCCGTGTGATAATATCCTTACTTACTCAGTATCAGCTTTTCGAAGTTTTGATTATGTAACTGAACGTAAATGAAATGATTATCAGTGGCAGTGCTTTCCTCTTGTGAAGAGTAGATTGACCATGATTACTCAAATAATAGTTGTCTCTATATATGCTGTCTAAAATAATTTAATGTAGGCGTTTCCATGGACATGTCTCTATTATACAATCAGGTCCGTAAGTAAGTGGAAGTTGTCTGCAACAGTATAGTGGAGCGGAAATTTAATCATGAATGTGAGCTTAAAATACAGCCTGTCAGCTTTAATTTGATGGTGAATTATATCCAAATCAGGTTATAGGTGTATAAACTGTAGCCATTTTCATATGCAGCCCTCTCATTTTTAGGGGCTCAAAAGTAATTGCACTGCTTTTGAAATGGACTGTTCTGATGGCCAAGTTAGTCACGTGACTAAAATCCAATCAAGCCTGCATTTCACCTACTGAAGGCAAAACGCCCAAGAACCAGCCGGAATTGAAGACAGCTGCAGCAAAGGCCTGGGAGAGAATCACCTGCGACCCCTTGATTGACACCTGAGACACCCTGAACAGCAAAATTTGGGGGGAGGTCTCTGTAAAAATCTTTTAAAACATAAGTATTGGGACACACCTGTTAATTATTGAATTCAGGTGGCCCCTTACTTCCACTGAAGGGCAATGCTATTGTTTCATCACACAAAGACATTTTGGACAATTCCGTGCTTCCACCTTTGTGGACACAGTTTGGGAACTTTTTCTATTCCAGTATGACTGTGCCCCAGTGCACAAAGCGAGCTCCGTAAAGACCTGGTTGGATGAGTTCAGTGTGGAAGAACTTGAATGGCCCAAACAGAGCCCTGACCTCAACCCCATCCAACACCTTTGGGATGAACTGGTAAGGAGATCGCGAGGCAGGCCTTCTCGTCCAATATCAATGCCTGACTTCATAAATGCTCTGCAGAATAAATTGACACAAATTCCTACAGAAACATTCCAAAAGCCTTCCAAGAAGAGCTAAAGCTGTTATAGCTACAATGGGGCGTGGGGGGTAGTTACATATTAAAATCTATGCATTTGAATGCAATGTCATTAACGTCCCAATACTTTTGTCCATATGGTGTATTTGTTACTTGCAATTGTCACTAAAATGTTTTTAATGGTGCAGTGCGTCCAATATTCATGATTCAAACAGGCAAACATTTAATGAATGCGACGTAAACTTGTTACAGATTCATAAAAAGTCAGTGACAGGAGGTGAAGAGGTGAAGTTAATCACGAAGGAGCTGAAGCAACACGAAATGGGAGAAATAAACCTTCGCTTGAGTTTAAAAAAATTTTCAATTCCAAAAACCTTCAAAAAGTTTCACAACAGCAGAGCCGGCGCGTGACATTTTGCCTCTCCAAGCAAAACATCATGTTGCTGCCCGGTACTGCAAGATCTGCTTTTGGGTGGGTCAATACACAAACGCCGCTCCAAACACTTCTCTGCACAGTCACTCCAGCCTGCAGCACTTTATATAGCAATGCCACTGCTGCATCGAGCTGTTAGGTGGTTAAATCCAACAAAAACAGTGTTGCCCTAAGCTAACTGTTCACTTTAAACAGTAAACGCAGAACTCCGAGCCAACAAGAGATAAAAAGCTAAAGACTGTTTAAATGTAAAGCTTCATCAAATAGTGTTGTAGATGTGGGATGAAGTAACAGTAGCACTGTTTCTGTCCTGCAGGAGAGTTAAATATGTAGATTAATTATGTGTACTTTAGGGAGTGTGTGTATTGGGCAGACAGGAGTTCAAAAACAGGCCGTCCATTCACAAAAAGAGCATGTTTGAATGTGTCTATTGATTCACTCTTGTTATTTGATTTAGCAACATATGGCGTTTTTAGTTTAGGTATTGGGTAAAAATGCACTCGTCTTCTCAAACCCCAGTTTTCCACACAGTTCTGATGAGGCCCAGTCATGGTTTGATTGGTCAATTATTCATTAGGGGCGGGGTAGAGAACACAGACTGACACCTTCCTCAGCCAATCCATGTTCTGACAGATTAACTCCCAGGTGACTTGGTAAAATAATGTACTAATTTACATTGTGTTACCTTTTTTAAATGGTTGCTCTAAACAAAGGCCAAATTCACTGTTATTGCTCTGCTTTCAGCTTTTCATAATGTTGGGTCGACTAAAGAAACCCCTAGTGATGACAGGTATGGGGACAACCTGATTCTCACCAGGTATATCAGCAGCTAAAAACCCAGTTTCTAATGATGCACTATATAGACATAAGTATTATGACACCTGACCATTGCACCAATAGGGACATTAATGACATTGCATTCAAATTGCATACAAATACAAAGATTTTAATATATTGTGGGTCCCCCTTTGCAGCTATAACAGCTTCCACTCTTATTGGAAGGCTTTCCACAAGATTTTGCAGTTTCTCTGGGAATTTGTACCCATTCATTCTGTAGAGCATTTATGAGGTCAGGCACTGATGTTGGGTGAGAAGTCCTGGCTCGCAATCTCTGTTCCAGTTCATCTCAAAGGTGTTAGATGGTGTTGAGGTCAGGGCTGTATGTGGGCCAGTCAAGTTCATCCAACCATGTCTTTATGGACCTTGCTTTGTGCACTGAGGCACAGTCATGCTGGAATAGAAAAAAGCCTTAAGACTGCCCTTCACTGGAAGTAAAGTGCCACTTGTTTTCAATAATTAAGAGGTGCGTCGCAATACTTTCATCCACATAGTGTATCTTCAGTACTGAGCAAAAGTCTTAGGCACTTGTAAAAAATAATAGTTAAACATTTTTAAGATGAGCAGTGAGTGGTTTTCACACTAATAAAAAATGAACTACTAAACTACAAAATATTTCTAAATAAAACTAAAAAGAATAAATACAAATAACTTGATACAGTGATTTTATGTAGAGTATATCAGTGTATTCCTTATGGAAGCCCAGTACTACTTGTAGTTGCCATCAGAAACCAGCCAGTACTTTATTTGACTCAGTCAGTACTTCCTTAAAGCTGCTGATGGAGTTTCACCAATCCAAACAATAACTGGAGGCATCAAGGAGAAATCTGGAACCAAACCAGTGTTCTCCTCACCAACTACTTTTTCAAAAAGAAAACAAATCTTGATACTTTTTACTACATTCCTTTTTAACTTTGCTCGCAGAAAGACATGGCTTTAAACAATTTGCATAAGTGCCAAGGACTTTTGCACAGTATTGAATGTTCCATTCTTCAGGGAGCCACTGACTGCAAAAGTTTTGCAAAAAGTATTTAAGAATCAAGTCATTTGTTTCTTTTCCATTTCAATATGTAGAAGCAGACAGGCAAATATACATGGAGCTGCATATTCTGCATATTCGGCGTGTAAATGAAATTATTCTCTAGTGTTCAGCATCATCTTTCTTCTTTACGCTGACAATAATTTCACCCAAGCCTGTGTTTTTCCAAATATCTCATAAACCATCAAGAACCTGTTTGAAAATAGTAAATTCTGTCACTGTCTACTGCATTAATGTGTAATATATTTCATTCTAATGTTATGTAGCGTGTCTTGTTTAAATACTTATTACTGCCCAGAGAAATCATTTAAAACAGTTTTCTCAGGTGACTTATGGCTTTTTTACAGTACTGTATGCTGCAGGGGGTGTATCACAGTCTCTGTGAGGCCAGTGGAGAGTTATGTTGTGGATGGCATGTCTAGTATGGCAGACATTTCAGACCTGTGGTACGCCCCGTTATAGCGAGGGTCAGTGGGGAGGGGGAGGCTGGTTTGATCCGGTTCTTTCTGGTGCGGCCCAACTCTTTACTCAGCACTTTTAACTCTTGCACCAAGAGCCACATCCACACACCTGCCTCTGCCTATCTATCACGCACATTCACATACACACTCTCTGTCTTGGCAGCGTTCCCTGCCCGCCTGCCCCAGCTTGCACACCATGCACCTGTCCTTTGCAGCGATAAAATATCCTATCCCCAATTAACTAGACAAGCATAGCCCAAGCCCAGCGAATACATGCACAAACAAACACACACAAGCTCACTCCCTGTATCCCACATCTAATTAGGGTCCCAATCACAACCTGCCCTATGTGGCAAATACACAACCATCTTCAGACAACACTAAGTGTGCTGGATGTAGCTTGAGTTGCCAGTTTGTCAAAAATTCCAATCACATAAAAGTGTAAGTGCAAATTGTCCATTTGTCACACGTGAACACTCCACAGCACAGCACACAGTGTGAAATTGTTTTCTACCATTAACTCATTCACCCAAGTGAAGCAGCGACTCAGCACCCAGGGAGCAGAGTGTGGGGATGGTACCTTGCTGAAGGGTACCTGAGTGGTGTCACTAGCTATCCTGGGATTTGAACCCATGACCTTCTAATCACAGGGGCAACCCCCTAACCACCAGCTGCCCTATAGATGCACATAGATACACATTGTAAAAAATAAATAAATAAATAAATAAATAAACATGCTGCTGCACCATGTGTCCACCCCTGTACTCCATTCACTGATGGACAAATGTTCAAGGAACACTATAGAAAAATTGCTTTCCAAACATTATCTTGTGATACCAACTTGGGAGTGGCATGTGAGTGTGTGTGGTGCTAGTGTGAGTGTGAGGTCACTTTATGACACCTTATCGTCTTGGTACTCGTTGTAGATGTACAAACTTCCATGCACAGTTTGTGTTAGTCATTCTCTAGTCTTTCATCAGTGGCGAGTTTCTGACCACAGGATCTGTGTTGGCTGGATGTTTTTGGTAAGACGACTATTCTCAGCCTAGCAGTAGTACTGAGGTGAACTTCAGCAACACCTCTGTGCCTGATACACTTGACCCAGTGCAACACATACTAACATGCTGCTATCATGCTGGAATCAGGGCCATGGTGAGAAAGATCCACCACGGGAAAAAAACGTGTAGTCAATGGGAGAACCGGGCAAAATGGTGATATTTGTCATCATCATGGTAAATTATGTAACAGTATGTTTCAGTGTGCCTTCCTGAGCACATCCTGAAATTATATTTAAAGGGCCCTGACCACCTGCATGTTTCATTAGAAAGAGAGGATAATTAGAACTTGTTTAATTGCATAGTGTGAAACACTGAATTGAAAAATCATTGCACTCATTATTTTTATTGTTTTTTTTATATATGGCTCTGTTTGAGCTTATCAGAAATGAGAAAAAAACAGTATTATAATGTGAACAATTTCTTGCTGTGGTGGACATATGGTGAAAAATTGGTTGACAAACGGCACCAATAGTAGGTATTTCTGATAAAATGACCAACAAGTGTTGGTCGTTTTATCAACAAGCTACAGGTTCATATAATTGTAAATCTAGAGGAAATAGTCCAGACATTCACTCATAAGAGTTCAGATTGTGTGTACTTTAGTGCTCTAACACTCTACCTTCACGCATGAAGTTTAGCTGAAAGCCTGCCAGTGTCATCAACGTTTGTTTATTTCCTGTCTTTCTCCATGAATGTGTGAGCAGTGAGGTGGGTGTAACTAACAGAGTGATCTGAAGGAATAGGAGCTGACACGCCGAGTGTTTCTATCATGGGCTTTTAGTGGCTGTTTGTATGCTGCAGTCTCATGGGGACGGAGCTACTGAGGATGCTCTGAGGCATGTTGAATGCACAGATAAAAATAAAGGTTTATAAAGATAATTTGGTATCTTCAATCTTCCATCTTTAACTGATATGTGGCTCACTGAACTCAATGTATAATCCAGATGGCTCGAACTTTAACTCGCCGGACTCCCTTTTTATATTAGCTCGAATCTAATTGCAGCTTCTACCACTATCTGCTATATCCTGGACCTTGTGGTTATGGGGTTAAGAACTAAGAAAAAGGTGAAGCGGGGCTTGTAGAACAGCCTCTTACTGTTCAGTTCATAAAGCTATGTTTTGTGTTGCATGTTTAGGCCACTTTAAAATTGCTCTAAAACAACACTCTGTGAACTCCACTCGTTTATTTTATTCATTGTTACAAATATGAGGAGACAGCAAGGGAAATGTTCACTTTTTTTCTGCGACACGGTTCTGGGAGAATATAAATAATTGAGGTTAACTAGAGAAGTAGGCTGTTTGGTGGAGCTGCTCGTGGTGTAGATTGTAGTTCAAAGGTTCTGCAGATTTTACACTTCAGTCTCATGTAGCAATTATTACAAGAGCTTCAGAAATTGCTGTGAAAATGTTGTGAAATTGCTTTCAAATGTAATTTATCAGTAGCTCAGGAGCCCATGTGGTTTATGACTATGGGACATGTAGAGATGTTTTGCCTGTACTTCATTCTTTATTTGAACCCGGCTATGTACAGAATGTCATTGCAGATGCCATATGCTATTATGTTATTATGACAGATTGTATCATCATTATAATTGTGTCGTGTTAGCATCTACCACGACAATCATTGGTAAAGGCAATACAACTCTGTTTTATTACTGAAGTCTGTCATAAAAACTCATTAGAGTAGGTTCAAGTTATGGGTGACTGAAAGCGCTTCTAAATTATATAGATTCAGTTCCTTGTTCATGAGATGCTGTCTTGTACCATAAACAATGGAAGACCTTCTGAAAGCACCATGAACCTGCTTGTTTAATCTTACATGCAGGGCCTTATATATATATATATATTCACACACAGTGAATGCATTTTATATTGTCACTAAATCTAAAGTCATAAAAAAATCATGAGCCTCAGTGGTATTTTACCTGAATAAATAAAGGACAGCAGAAAATGGAATTCAGGACTGTGGGGGGGGGAAGAACATCTATATAAGAAGAGTTTCTTTTCCTGCTGTCTTTGCAGTCAAGGCCAAGAAAAAGATATAATGCAGGATAGCGTCTGACGAGCTCTGAATATACACACATTGCCCATGCCAAATCTCCAGTGCTAGAGGATGCATATCCAAAGCCCTAAACGGCGTTTCTGTCTTGTGTTTTTTTAGCCGCAGGCTGTGGTTTCCCTTTAAGTGCTACTGCAGCTATTCAAATGCCACTAAATCCAACCCAAGCTTTTGGTGAGCTTTGTGCAGCAAACACACGCACACATGAATTCTAATTGAATCCCTTAACATGCATGCGCATGACCTCACAGTACCTGTTTATTTTAGAAGCTGTAGCTAGAGTCGACCACCTCAGTTTTCATTATAACCCCCTGATTATGCCTGTCTGTAGCTGGCGCTTCATTTTGCTAACTTTACCCTCTACAGCCACTCCTCTGCTACTGCTGACGCGACACATTGGCTTCTTGGACATGCCTCACGTCGACATTCAATTAGTCTTCTAACTACTGCACCTCCCTCTACCTAATGGCTCAGAACCCTTCTTTTCCACAGGAATAATCTCTTTTCTCTCGTTTAATATGCCTGCCTCAAAATGGGGCTCAGAAAAAAAATGGCCTTGGGATCATTACAGTTGGAATGAGAAGGTGGAGATGATGGATTTGCAGGAGGCAATACTCTTACTCTTTCTCAGTTTTTGACTGTCTTCAAAAGAAGTGCTATTCCCAAAGAATATTAAGGAAGGAGACTGATCAAAGAAATGCATGAATCCACATTCAGCAGTATTGCCTTCTATCCAGCTATTCGTTGCAACATCCATGATCTCTAAAGCTTTGATCTTGCAGGACTACTGAGGACCAGAGAAGTTGCTTTCCTGAGTGACATAATGTACTTGAAGAAACCATTATCGCCAGAAATATCTACACTGTGCTATGTTTCTAGAAATCATACTTCCAAAACATTATCAAATATTATGCATAATATTGAGATTTTAATTCATTTGATATGTTCCTTCCTTCACTTTTCTTTTAGTATTTTAATTGTGTTACCTAATGATCAGGTTCTGCTGAACCATACAAACCAATAAACATTCTTTATACATTACTTGTGAAAAGAAAGTTAACCATTAATTTATACAGTGTGTATGTTACTAAGATCAAAGAGAAATATCTTTGATTTTTCAAACTTTCTGCACAGACGTCATTGAGATGTGAACAGAGTCATTTAGTGCATTGTGTAGAGCGATCTCTCGGATTTCTTTGCAGTGGTGGTGAGAGGAACCAGGAGTTGCCATGTATGCACCACAAATACAGCCATTTTACTTGCTTACTATTCAAAGTCACCAGTGAACCTTTTATATGTAAAGCTTAGAGGCAATTCTAGAAATTTGCATTTTACAGGAGGCTGTTTTGCCTCTCATCTCTCGGCAATGAAAGTATTTTAAAATATGTTTAATCCTAAAATAATTTTACAAATAGGTTTAAGCCCAGAATCTTATCTTACTAAAAATCTTGGTTTAAGCCCAAAACCTTATCTTACTAGAATCAGGTTAAAGCCCCAAACAGGCCTTCTGTTATTTTAGGCAGTGTATTTGTGGCCATTTCATGTAATTGCTTTACTTATTACTAAATAATTATATTATTTTGTGTGAACTCTTCAGATGCTTGATTCCTGTCACCGCTGCTATGAATAACTCTGACTCAGTAGGTCTTCACTGCATTCTACAGCACTGTAAATGACTTTTTTATATATATATATCCAAAACAGTTTAAGCATGCAGAATTTTTTTTTTTATTTTAAAACATGAAAATTCCCATTTTAAGAGCGTAAAGTAGCAGTCTGTCTGAGCAGCGTTGCTTGTGGATGTGGAATAAGGTGAAACAGCATCAGGGCATCACCTTAAGGAATAAATGGACTCTAATTGATTACTGTTGAAGCAGAAAAGCTGTTGGGCCTCTGGCGCAGTATAAAGCAAGCTCCCACATTTATGTGTAAGAATACATTAACTGAGTTATACTCAGAGGACACTGAATGTATAATTGACTTTTTTTACTACTTCAAGCAGCTACTGTTTCTAGGCGAAAAAGGCAATTGTGCTGATTTTGGTTGGAGTGGAGAAGCCTCCATCTAGTGGTAAAGTTTGCTAAATGGTCAGAGTGTGATACTAATAATAGAGGGCAGTGTGTTGCTGCCCTCCACAGGTTTGAACTGTGTAGCAAAAGAACGTAAGACGAATGAGTCCTCATCCGTGATCGATCATATGGAGGTTAAGTTAAATTTTGTGCTTTTTAAAAATTTAATGTAAAAGACATGCCTCATTATTCCTTAGCTTTGATGTAAAACTGGGCTGACTCATGTGAGCTTCACTGCTTCAGAAATTAAAATTTTCATATTTGGTGGCTTCTTGCATCTTGGAAGAAGACTTCACCGTCCAAATGTTGATAGCACTGTGTGATGGGGAGACCTAAATGGCGGGGGGGGATCCAAAAACTGAATGATTGAATGAATATATAAATATTTTTAGGGTAGTAGAGTGAGTTTTCTCAGATGTAATAGCTGTGCATGTGTGAAATTGGAGTTGTGGTTTTTATTTTCTGCCACTGCTCACTAGACACAAAACAGCAGAGAAACTCATTCAACTTTGGAGGCACAGCGAGTAAAATTGAGAAACTCATTGAAGTCATTCTTGGGTTGGTTGAGTTGGAAAATGGTGTGCCATTCTTTTTACGAGACTTTTTGGGCATGAGCCTTATGTATAAAAACAGCTAATATTGCTATATGACTTGATTCAGCCAATACACACAGTGCTTATAGAAAGTGATCATACCCTTCTGAAATAGTTTTTATTTGTCAAACTTTTTTCCAGGTTTATTTACATTTTTTTCCTTATAACATCAAACTGTTGAAAAGAACTTAACAGTCCCGAAAATGAAATAATAAATTAAAAACAAGAATGACAGCGTTGGAAAAGTTCATTCCCTGACCTTTTGCTGTAATTACAGCCATTAATCTTTTTGGATATGTCTCTACTAGCTTTTCACACCTAGATTAGGAAGTGTTTGCCTACTCTTCCTCGCAGAAGAATGTTCCTTGTTCTGTTCAATTCTGTGGTGAGCGGCAATGGACTTTTTATTTCAAGTCCATCCACTAATTTTCAATTCGATATAAGACATGGGTCTGAATTGGCCACTCAAAGACATTCATCTTCTTAACCATAAGCCAGTATGTTGTTCAGCTGGCAATATGTTTATGATCAATGACAGGTTGAAAGGTAAATGACTTACTGATCTTAAGCTGTCTAATAGAGGGACACGGCTTTAACTCACTAACATTAATGTATTTGGCAGCATTCTCTTCCCCTCAGTCTTGACCAGGCGGCCAGTCTGTGCTGAAGAGAAATACGGATGTTTTTGATGGTGTGTTGTGTTTGCTTTACACCAAACATAGCACATGGAGTTTAATCCTTAAAGGTCCATTTTTTTTTAGGAGTTCAATCCTAAAAGGTCAATCTGGCCATAGCACCATTGTCCACATAACTGCAGCATCTCTCAATCTCCCAGGAGACTGAAGGTGTTTTTTTCAGAAAAGGATTCTTTTTTGCATATAGGCCAGCTTTGAGTAAAGCTTTGGAGATTTGCAACATGCACAGATTGACCAGTCCCAGTCATGAAGTGCTTCAGAGTTGCTTTTGACCTCTCAATGCCCTTCTAATTTGGTCGGCCAATTTGGATGGACGGACTGATCTAGGCAAGGAGTTGGTGGTGCCATACAACTTCCACTTCTTAATGTACTCTGAAGAGCACTCAAAAGAATGAATATCTTTAAAATCATTTTGTAGTCTTCTCCTAACTTATGCATTTCTGCAACTTTATGCTGGAGGTCTTTTTAAAGTAATTTCCCAATGGTACTAGTACTGAAATATTTAAGAGACAGCTGGTTTTGTTTTGAGTTAATCAAAACGGCTTCAAGTGATATTAGGACATTAGCTGAGTTTTTGATCTGGCAGAACAATATATTCTAAGGGTCTGATCATTTCAAAACGCTGTTTCAGGAATTTCACTAATTGGCTTTTAATTATTGCCCAGCATGTTTTAAAATGTTATTTTCACATTGATAAAGAGCGTTATAATGTGTACATATGGGTAAAAAAAAATGGACTTATTTTCCAGGGGGTAATAGGTATAGACTTTTACAGGGTATGATTCGTTTCTGTAGGCTCTGTATGTAAACACTCTCAAATTAGAACTATCAGTGCGCGTTTTAAGCTCGCAGTCGTTTTCATTTTAAACCTTACAAAAGCCCACTGGTGATATCTCTTTTTAACAAAATGAATGCATGGCCAAAAGTGGGATTATGGGATTCTAATGCATGGACATGACTTGGTAAGGTGTGAGAGCAATATAATTAGATCGTTTGTGGCCGCAACTCAGTATGCCATGAGAAAAAGATCATTCTTTCCCATGTCTTACTGAGTCGAGGACAGCTAAAACAACTTATTTACTTAATTTCCAAAAAGCCATGGTTTAATTACCCCTTCACAAAGCTGTGGACACAATTTAATTATCAGTTAAATTGACTTAAGAAACTATGACACCAGTAGGGCTCCATAAAATATCATAATTCATAATTCAATGCTATGTTGGTATTGCTAATTTAGCCATTTGCTAGGTATTGTGGCACTTTAATCAAAGTGAAGGATGAATGTCTAGGTAGCAAATGTCAAAACATCAAAATGCTGTTTAAGCTGTTTAAATAATAAGTATTACTACTCTGGTCTGTTGTGTTTAGATCATGCATGGCACATTTTGAGAAAATACTTGTTCGATTTAATACTGAATGCCCTCATGATGAGATAAACGGAGCCGTGCTTCTGTTTACACAGTAGTTAACAGACTGATCTTGATTAAACACATGGGAATGTATATTTTGGGAGAAAAAAAAAACACTTCATCATCTGTCTTTGCAAGTCAGTTATCTATTATTTTGTGTTATAAAACCAAATTTAGCCTGGCATGATAACAACTTAGAATGCAACCTGTGACCAACTCAATGGCTTATCGGTGACAGCTGACAGTTGTATGATGTGTTATGTCATTATTTTCAGCTGAGACATGATACTCTGCAGTAATGTCAATGATTTCTCATTGTCAGAAGCAGCAACCTTTTTTCACATGTTCCTTTTTACAGCCTCATTCCAGTATTTACCATCTTTCAATGACCAGCTTCTGCTGAGTGATTTTTACTGAAACTAACCTTGTCCTCCAATACTGCTATGAAACCAAATGCCTTAATTTTACCCCTTAAAATTACCTTAGTTTTGAGGAAATTAAGGAAAATTAAGGGGGAAAAGTGCACAGATTTAGATTAGAGTTTTCCCCTTACTTTTTCAAACGTCCACCTTAAATAATGGAACCTCTTGAATGAACGCCTTCAATTTAAGATTAATGTGTTTCACACTCATGCCTTAAATCTAATTTTAAGGTCAAATTAAGGGCTTGGTTTCACAAATTAACGGCCAATTAATTCAAATGAAGGGGTTAGGGGTATTTTCAGGGGTAAATTAAGGTAGGGTTAAGCACATTTTAAGTACCTTGTGTTTCGTAGTGAAATATTCTATGTGAAGAAAGCCAGCCACTATGTTACGTTCGTGCTGTTTAGTGTGTAAAGCCGCTAAAGGCTCCGAGATGCAGCCTATGACCTGCTTACATCCTTCAACGGCTGATAAAACCCACACAATGTGCTTGCTGTTGTTTTCCATTGAAGCGCTGCTCTACTGTAATGTGAATTCAGAATCAGCAGAAAGTCAGAGTATCTGGGTATGTTCATCACAGGGAAAGAGGTATGCTGCTACTGAACTATCTGCAACAAATGTACACAGTTCTAGTCAAGCACTTCCTGAACCTTTAGAATCCAAGGTTCAACACACACTCCCTACATACACACCATGCTCCTGGACTGCAGACATCTGAATACTCTTCATTTGCTCAATTTGTCCATTTTCATATTAACATTGTGGAAACTTTATTTCTTCCATTAGGGATGGTTTGGGGAGATTAGCTGTAATTTCTGTACTTTAAATGATTTAATTGTTCATTACCATTCTGCTTACACAGCACATAAAATACTATCCAGTATGTAAATGACATTCTTTGCACCTGCCATGTTAATTGTCGGTAAATTACCAGCAAGCACAAAACAATTACTTGCTCGTTTTAATTTGCTGAAGAAGCTAATTAGCCGCAATTGTTGCTACCCTTACTAAATAGAAACCTCGTGAGACAAACAGGATGTTCTTAACTGCAGGAATTAAGACAAGAAGTTGCTGTGCTATATCTCAGTATGGCACCTTAGCTTTAAGTATCAGAAGGCCCTAAAAGACCCAGGGCAGTCATTTACGTTCAAGCACATGGGACCATACAATTCAGAATTTAGACCCAGTCTGTTGAACAAATAAACATATTAATCAAAAATTATAATTTATTCATTGTTGTTTCATTAATTTAAATTCAGACCGTTTTCCCTGGGCTACTCTAAACATGGTCAGTCGGCACAGGGATGTGGGTTATGTGTGAAGACTGTTTAACAACAACTGCTGAAAAGAAAGAAAAGAACTTAAGGTGAAAAGAATATGAGCCTAGTATGAATCTAAGTGTCTTTGTTTTATAGTAGAGTTTTTATTTATATCTTTGTTTATTTTTTAAAATGATATATTTTCATATATTATTTTATATATTGGCATAGTCTGCAATACTGTTTAAATGCACTCAATCCAAGTACTCAAAAAATACAAATAAATAAAATCAGCAACACTTGGTCAACGAAGTGCAAATGCACTGGCCTTCTTTTTCCAAGCTCAGTGTGTGGTTAAAACTGTATATGGGACATTCTGTCAACACCCACAACATCTAAACATTTGCATGGTGGAGGAGTATGTAGTGCTTTATCTGTTCTGTTGGAGCTAATAAGCAGTGAGGTATCACATGTTTTCATAATCTAGATATGAGAGAAATGATTCAGTTATTGGTCTGCCTTGATAGTTGATCAGGTTAAAGTCTGCTGGAGCTTGGCACCACAAAACAACTTGGCCAGCCTTGGCTGTCGCTGCAACGTTTGCTGCAAAATCAGAATGCAGTTCTTTAATTGTGATGCTGTGACACATTTTGAATGGAACAATGCACCAGATGACATAACTTTGGCTAAAAGCAGTAGTCTAGCATGCTAAAGCTTGATTTTTGCCTGTATTGTTGTCTAATTTTATTGGTAAAGATATATCATACAGTGCCAGAACCCGCAAGCTGTAATCAGGTGAGCACAATTTATCCCAATACTAAAACACTTAATTAGGAATCTAACATAACAGTGAGTCCATGCTAGATGTGTAATTTGTACCTATTTTCATTTAAACACATTAATGCCCAATAGATTAAGATTTAACATGTATTTTGATTTTTACAGTTGCTTTACACATATTCTGTGAAAATATTCTTCTGTCCAAAATACACAACAATTACTTGTTAACAACATCAGCCTTGTATCTCCAGTCCAAACTTTTCACACCAAACATATCCTGGCTGGTGATGTTTTCTTCTCTCCTTTCGTAAAAGTGTTTACAAAAACATGGAGCTTATAAAAAAGTCTCATTCATCTACGAGGCGCCTGTCAGTGTGTACATGTCTGCTGTGTACCGACAGAAGAACAGAAAGTTGTTCTCTTTGCCTCAGTGTAAACCTTCTCCAAAGCTTCTTGATGGCCCCAAGCTGCTACTCTGCACTCATCCGGAGCAAGCTAGGCTCTGTCAGGTGCCTCTGGAAGACCTCATAGTAACCGCCCATCTGGCTGAAGTCTGTGTGGAGGTCCCTGATGATGCATGCACCACGGAGGTTCTGCACCATAGAGTACTGAGCGTTGCTGTCTAGTCATTATTTATGATTCAGAATTATAAATATGGCCATGAATAATGCATTCATTTTGAGCGAATCCTTTTTGGTGTAGAACTGGAACAGATTTACCTCCTTGAAAGATTATCAAAATGTGCAATGATAAGTGCTTGTTATTTTGGTTCTGGTAACCTACTTAGCAAGAGCTTTTGTCAGTTCATATTTGTTCATGTTTAGAGCCTAAATGTTCAAGATTCAATGTTTATGTCAAACAACACAGTTAAACACATCGATTATGCAGTGAAATCTAACCTTGAATCACTCCTGGGAGAAGAAAATAGAAAACAAAACAAAGAGCAGAATAATAGAATAAACTGGAACATGTAAATAATATATTCAAACTATGGACTAAAAGTACAGTGGAAGATAAAAGAATATGTGCAAATGGTGAACAGTCATGTGCATCACAGTAAAAAAAAATGTATGGTATGGTATGCGGAGTACTACTGAGTGAATGTTAGACACGTCTTGGTTGAGGAGCCTTAGGATCTGAGGATAAAAGCTCCTTTTGAGTCTTTCAGTCCTGGCCAAAAGGCTGCAGAACCCTTTCCCTGAGTTTAGCAGGCAGAACAGATAGCTGCTAGGCTGGGAAGAGTCCTTGATGATCCAATTTGCTCTCTCAGCGTCTGATAAAGATGTTCTGCAGGTAAGGGTGAACAGATCCGGTGCGGCGTTCTGCTGCTCTGATCATTTGCTGCAGCGTTTTGCGTTCTTGGACAGAGTAGTTCCCAAACAAAGAAGTGATGCTCATGGTCAAGATGCTCTCAAAGAGCAGCTCAATAGAAGGTATTTAGAGTCACAGGAGAGACCCTGAACCTATGCTATGCTCTTGAGTATTCCAAAGAGTATGCTGTGTCCACTATGACTCCTTTAAAGAAGTTGAATAAAAACTTCCTGTTCTGTTCTCTTTTGACTAACCTGGTAATAAAGTGGGTCCACATGCTGGTCAGCTCTTCCGAAATATTTAAAGAAGCCATGGGTTTCATATCAGGTGAGATCAGGGCAAGCAGGAAAGAATGCTGCCTTTAACTATCCGGATGCAGACCATGTTTTGTGCCATTTAGTTATTGATTGTTGTTAAATGTAATAAGGTAAATCTCTAGGCATAAAGATGATGGGACATCAACCAGATGATGGGACATCTTAAATCGCCATTAACTTGGATTATTGCATCAAAAAAATGTTGAGGTGCTTTTTTTACGATGTACCGTCAGAGTACTGTCAAAAATGCTATAGGCTTAATTCTTAAATTCACATATAGAGCATAAAAAGATATTAATTTTAAAAATACAAGCCACCACGTAACTTAACATATTGGCTAATTTAAGAAAGTACTTTTGGACAAGTGTTTTTGACATGTAAAAAAAAAAATGAAAATGCATATTGCAGAACTGCTTGAAACCTTTAATAAATTACTGGAGAAACGTATTATTTAAGTCAATGGTTACTGATCAAATCTCTGGAAAAAAAATTAATGCACAGCATTACTACAGAGGAGATATTAAACATACCTGCTGGGTATAGATGCTCATACTGTATCATGTAACCAGTCAGAGCTGAGCTGAAAGGTAACTGTTCTGTAGTAAAGCAGCAAGCTAAAGTGACATCTCTACAGCATACCAGTGTGCTGTTGTGTCCTTGTTATTGCACTGTACTGATGAAAAATTCAACTCGGATGTATTTCATCTGAATGAAGACAATGAATTCAAATTGCTGTCAGTGGAACATGTCAATTAAGACACATTATGGAATACAGACAAATTTTCAGCTGTCTGTTTTATTTATATACAGCTCAGTGTATAGTAGTCCTGAAAGCAATATATATATATATATGGACCCAGCATTGCACTACTGAAGGGCTGTACGTCTCAAGTGCTTCATTTAAGACATCTTCAAGCTCTATCAGAGAAAGTCTTTCTCAGAAAGCTTATGGGCAGGGTAATACAGTCACAGATATTTGTGCCTGAATAGATTTGACTGTTTCCGCATTAGCCATCAACCAATTATTATATGCTATTTTGGCCGCACGTCTAGCTGGAGAGTTATAGGATGAAATAGGATGGTGTGATGATAGGTACAATGTAATATAAAGAAAGACCTTAGAAAGCCAGACATCTCCTGTCAGGCTTAATTGTTGTCCATTCATTTGTATAATGGCGATTATCAGAGTAAATCATGAAGCTAAATCAAGTCAGTCTTCCGAAATCAAGTAAACTGCACTTGAGATAATGGAAGAAAAGTACAGATATCATCTCATTATAGTCCAGCCACAAACTGAGGCAACTTATTGACTATGTTTCTACTATTGTGAAAATATAATAATGATACTCCTTTCAATCAGTGGAAAAAAAATCAGAACACAAATCATTTTAGACCAATATTGGAATCCATCCTTGGCTCTCGAAGCAGAATCTAGGAATAAGCTATGCTACAAAAATCTGAATGAGTATTTACTTACATTTAGCAGGCACTTTTATCCAAAGTGACTTCCATTCACTAACTACAGGGGACAGTCTCCCTGAAGCAATTTGGGGTTAAGGGTCTTGCTCAGGAACCCAGTGGTGGGGCTGAAGGTAGGATTCAAACCCATGACCTCTTGGTCCAGAGGCAAGTATCCTACCCACTAGGCCAGGTGTTCTCTTGTTCTGAAACAAGAAAACATCCTCAGTCTTCTACTGGGGAGTAGTTATTGTGAATAGTTGTCCACAGTTAATAATAAGCATACTTCATTTATGTTTATTTCAACTTTCACAGATGAATGGGGCCAGTATAAGGACACCCCCTAACCTGAGCCTGCAGCATCTACATCAAGGCCTGTTAGAGGTAAGTGTGAAATTTTGAGCTCTGTTGCCTGGATCTGATTCACTGCACTACATTTGCAGAAAAGAAGGCACATGAGAATGAGACAGATATGCTTTATTGCACAAGTACTGTTATTTTTCACTTATTTCACATATAAGACAATGGAGTGCTGTTTCAGGTGATCACATGGGAATGACCCCTTTACCATGCCCCATTAGCTTTTGCTCTAGTATTAAACAAAGTAAAAGTGTACATTAGTGAATAGAGTGATGTAATGTCAGACAAAGGAATAGTGCATTTAATTATGAAAAAAAGGGAAATGAAAACAGGGCTTGCACAAAAAAACACACACACAAATATAAATTAATCAAATAATTAACAATTTAAGTATAAAGTGCAAATACATTTACTAACAAAATGTGGGTACCGATTGGTTTAACACCATGATGTGCATTAGGAACATCATTTTCATTTTCTCTAAAATAAACTGTGAGCTGGTTAGCTTTAGATGTGCTGATCCAGCCTGCTAGCAGATGAACCACTGTCATCTAAAAAAAACCCACAAAAGTTAACTTTTCATCGGGCGGTAAGCGGGAGATGGTTTCAGACATACAAAAAAGTTTTTATTGTATTTATGTAAAATAATGAACAAGTCAAGCCAGAGTTTAGATAGAATTCCCTTTTAATACCTGGAATGTATTATAGCTTTTTGGCACTAGGGGGCGTGCTACAGATCATTCAGATTTTCGGTGGTGTTAGACCAAAGATAATTTAATTATGCCTTTAAAAATATATTTATATATATATATGTATATATTTGACACATATAAATGTATCTGTGTTTAAAAGTAATTTGTTGCAACTTGTCATATAGTTTATGGATATTTTATATTGATCAGTTCATGTATGTTTCCGGCTTTTCTGTTTTTCCCCTTGATTGGATTGTAATGAAGGAGTTTGTCTGACATTATAGTCAGCACACGTAGAGCTGATGTGGTCCTTTGGAGCTATCAGAAGTTAAATAAAAGAAGTTAGAGGAAAATGACAATATATATATATATATATATATGTTGTTTACATGTACAATGTACAGATTTAAATATCGTTTTTCCTTTCCTCAGTACAGTGAAAAAACAGATATTCTCATTCATTTTCTCTTTTATTTCTGTTTTGTTCCCCCTTCACTGCAGTAACAGATTCTACACTTCTGGGAAGACTACTTTATATGATGGAACTTTGCTGTGAGGATTTCGTTGCATTCAGCCACAAGGGTGTTAGGTCCATTTTGGATTACAAGCAGCACTAAAAAAAACACAATTTTTCCATTCCAATACTATTCCATTGCAATAATGCTTGGCTTGCACAAATCAGGGAACTGATGCAAGAAAACAGCTGCTTAACTCAAACTGCCCATATCAGTTACAGCAGTTAAGAAGTTTAAGAAATTTAAAACTGTCATGAACCAGCCAGGAAAAGGGTGCAAGGCTATTCTGTCGCAGGAGGAGGATGGATAGGGAAGTAAAAAAATCTCCAAAGATTTGCCAAACCCTACTGGAACTTTAACTGGGACAGGAGGCTGTGGTCAGACAAAACAAAAATTGAGTTGTTTGCCTCCAGCCCTTTTCACTCATATTAAATTCTGCAGAACAGTATGAGTAAGCAATGGATGCAGCTTTAAAAAGGCTAATACACTGAATAGTTGGAATGCCAGTGTATTATAAATGCTGACCTGACATTAAGGCAGTGACTACCTATCATATTATGTGTCTGGCTCGTAATTTCGACAAGTACTGTAGCACTCCACTGTGCTTGGTGAAACCAAGAAGGTATCTGAATAATGTGTCTCTTGATTGGCTACATATTACAGTGCTTACTTACTTTCTGGGGAATAAGACAATAATTTGTTTGTGGCAACATAAAAATGCCGGTTGTTATTGCCTACTGTTCTCCATTGAGCATCTTGGCTCAAAAAAAGCAACAAAAAGCAATAAAACAATATTGTCTCCCACAGCTCCCTGCCCTGATTAGTGAGGATAGTAGCACTTGGGCTAGTTGTAATATGTTTTTTGTTGTGGAGGGTTTTATGTTCAGCAGATGGATCTTTTATTAAAACAAAGTCTACTGGAGCCTTGATTTTAGCTTTCATGAGACTCTTAACAATGTTTGGAAACCACATAAGCCACATCACTTTTATACTGCATGGTACCGGCTCTGCTTGAGTTGACTCATCTCACCTTTTTTGTTTTTTAAAACAGTATCTCATACCTGGTATCCAGTACTATTTTTTGTACCTACTCTGCTGTATCTTGTGGCACTACCATCCATTTCAGGAGGTATTTACTGTAGCAGGAAAAAAACAAGGTACCAGGTTCCAAAAAGTGATTAGCGTCAACTCAAGCACATACTATACTGTGGAAGAATTGACTATAGTTTCGTTTAGCATTCAAACTGAATAGAATGTAAGGGGTTGCAAGGAAGCAAAACTGATGGTAAGACACCTGCAAGCATGGCCAGCTCTAATATCATGCAGTCAAGTGATCACCTAGAATTAAATCACTTCTTGTGTGAGGAATGTCTTATGGCAGCCTGAAAATGATTTCAGGTTGTTGCTGCCATGATTGATGCCATCTGAATAGTAGGGAGTGAAAAAATCACAAGAGAAAAAGCAGAGGATGGAGTGATCAAAAGAGAGGATTGTTTTATAGATGGAGCCGCATCTGAGCAGATAGACAGCAAAACAGAGAGAAGACATGAAGACAGTCAAATGGAAGAGTAGTGTAGACACAGTATTTTAACAGTTCTACTGGCTCGAACCAGGGTGAGAACTGCAGTGCTGATGTCCGTTTATGTAACCTCCGGCCTCTACAGTGAGCGTTCAGGGGCCTCGTCTGATCACGTCGGCTGACACAAAAGTGTGAAGCCATGGGGATGAGGAAAGGTAGCAGTGATTTTTTTCTCCCTGTGGAGCCCCAGGTTCCACAAAGAGACACTTGTCTGTCTGGCTCCTGCTTGTTTGCAGGTAGATTTGCTGATTTCAGGGAAGGGTTTTTCTTTCGCATTGGCAAGATTTACAGTGAGGTGAAATAAACATTCTGGAGGGACTACGTGAACAAGGCTTACAGTAATAAAAGTTGCGCTCAACACTAATATGCAACTCTTTGAGAGCTTTCTTGGCTTGGAGAAAGTGAGGCACATCAAAAGAGTAATATTATAATGACAATCACTAGTGCTGTATCCAAGACTACAAGAGGCAAGACTGAAACCTGAACAAATCATGTCTGATTCAAACTGAGGAGCGGACGAGAGTCAATCAAAACCAAAACCAAGCAATGAACCGTGTCAGATTATAACAAAAGAGAACTGAAGTTCATTAGTAGTTTATAACGCATTCAATACATTTTCTTGGCCCTTCTCTAAGCTCAGACAAATCCAAGACCCACTTAATTTGTGTCTGGGAGACTGGAGTTCTGCTTGGGACTGGACAACAATGCTATGCTAACAACACTGCTGATTCCAAAGAAAAATGTATCTATCTTTGACGAAACTCAAATATCATAAATATCGTAGATATCGTAAATATTGAAGATTGGATGTAAACACTAGCATGTCTGTCTATGTTTATTATCTTCATGGAGTCAAGTTGGGTGAACAAGGACACAGGAGAAGAGGCAGAAAGTAGGGAGACATTGTTATGCGTTTAAAGAAACAGAGAGGGAGAAAGAGAGACAGAGAGAGATTGAGAGAGGGAAAACAGATGGGGAAATAGAATTTCGGTATGTGTGTATGTGTGTGCCTTAGAGAAAGGGAGCCTCTTATACTGTCTCAGCAGGAGCTTGGCCCGGGCTTCGGCCTAGTCTCGTCTGCCCAGCGGGGGCCTTTCCTGAACTGACTGCCCAGGGGAGGGGCACCTGCCCCAGCCGCAAACACTGGAGCGAAGGCGGGAGGTGTGGACCAGGAGTTGAGGGGAGCGGACAGGGGACGATGGAGATGATGGAAAGACATTCAGTATGAGAATGTATACTCAGTTTGTGAAAGATGCAGGTATCACAAAATCATAGCTTCAGAAAGAAAATATATCCCGCTTTACATCCCACTAAAATCTGTGGTCTCCTACAAAATGAGTACAAACACAGTCATAGTGGTTATTGTTGGAGAGTTAAACGGTACCAACTCTTTTTGACCACCAATATAAACTGACAGCTTATGGATTTGTTGACCTCCCTCAGTGCAGTATTTTTCCACTGTTTGGGCTCGGTGGGTAAATACATGTGTTTGAAGTTTATCACTCTCTCAATCATTTGGACTAGCTGGGGGAGAGAGAAAGAGAGAGTCCACAAAAGCCTATTGCTAAGCTCAGCAGTGTGGCAGTCCTGGACTAAGGCCTTCAATTCAAATTTTATCACTGAAAATGCCCAAAAATTTGTCATAGAAGACTTTTAATATTTAGTCCTTTTTAGTGGAACTATCGTTGGCCTACTGAAGAAAATAGTGAGACTATAGATGCTGATGCATACACAAGCTACACAAAGTGATGCATTTAAGTAGTATACATCTATATAACTACAAATCAAAAACAACTGATATATGTGCTGCAGTAAAAGGACAGATCACTCCGTTGTTCAAAAATTCTCAGAGCCCGATGTGTACGATGGATTTCCAGGCAAGGACACATACTGACCTCACGAGGATTAACCGCACTGTGAGGGAGGTGGGAACAGTGGCTAGGACATCCTCACACATGCTCATTTCATCCAGGTAAATGGAAACATATGGTAGAGAACAAATACAATAGGTGAAAGAAGAAAGAAATACAGCACTTTGTGCATCAGGTCCTAATACACCATCCATTCGGACCACTTTGATACCAGAAGTTAAGACAGATGTTTTTGATACTGCATAAGGCTGCACACAGATGTGCTGGATGAACATTGAGAATTTCTGCAGGTATTTTGGTTGAAGACCAGTCATCAAGGAATCATAAAATGTGCAGTCCTAATTCATGCCATATAAAGACTTCACAAGTGTGTTTTAATATTTAATATTTCATGTTTAATATTTAATTAAGGCCTTGCCCAAACTGTTGTCCAAAATGTTTCTTTATGCTAAAGCATTGAAAATCATCCTTCCCTGGAAATAGTGGACTTAGTCTAAACCCTGAAAAACAGCCCCAGGCTGTTATACTTGCTCCACAGATTTTATTATGCATTCCGATAGGCAGTGCTCTCCTGTCATCCTCCAAACCCAGATTTGTCCGTCAGACTCCCAGAGCGTGAAGTGAGTCATAACTTCAGAGGACACATTTCCACAGTTGAGTTCAGCAGTCCACCACTCCAGTCAACACTGGGCACATAGTGATCTAGGGCCTGTGTGCAGCTGCCATTACCCGTTCATGAAGCTCCCAATGTTGTGGCGGCTGATGTAAAAGAAGACAGATGATTGGCCCCTCTCGGTGAGGCCTGCTGCTTTGTAGCTGAGCTGTTGAGGCTCTTAGAGTTTTCCATTGCGCAATATCACAGATTTTATGAACAACAGTATCACATTTTGTGTGTGTGTGTGTGTGTGTGTGTGAGTTTTGAGTGATAGTTCTGGTGGTGGGTGGTGGGTGGTAGTGGTAGGATACTTGCCTCTCTACCAAGAGGTCGTGGGTTCGAATCCTACCTTCAGCACCATCACTGGGTTCCTGAGCAAGACCCTTAACCCCAAGTTG
>JBBJLS010000006.1:10500664-10511547 GCA_037577275.1 Bryconaethiops microstoma
GTTCCTGAGCAAGACCCTTAACCCCAAGTTGCTCCAGGGAGACTGTCCCCTGTAGGTAGGGAATGGAAGTCGCTTTGATAAAAGCGTCTGCTAAATGCCGTAAATGTAAGTGTAAGTTCTCCAGGCTTCCTTCCTGAAGAACTCTCTGGGTTTTGGCTTAAATTTCCAGTCCAGTGCAGCTTTGTTTGTTAAGCTGCACAGTGACCTTTTAATGAATCAATTAAGCAGAACACAGTGACTGAAGTCCTGAACCAGTGAAGAAACAGGTGCAGAAGATTCCAGATGATCAGGCGGTGATCAGTATACTGGTGGTCCTGAATGCTGACTGGTTGGAACACCTTTATCTATTCACCTTGTATCTTTAGGCAATTTGCAGACTGTCACAGTAAAACATTTGTTCTCATTTCTTTCATATAATCTACTCAAGTACTAGATATTTCTTTAATGTTGTGCAATCCTAGTCCTATTATCGAGGATTTGTCTTTGTAAATCCCTTTATTTCACAATATTATGTAGTAATAAACTGAAAATTTACAAAAATATATTCTCTTTTCTGAAAGGTCTAGAATTTATTGCACATATAAACTGACAATTTGCTGAGCTTCTGTATTCATTAATAAACCATGTCAATCTGAACATTGGTGTAACAGAATGCCGTGCCTTTAATCATGATAATCTAAGCATTGTCTTAATAAAAGTGCCACAGCCTTTTTTCATCTACATGATCTATTGTTTGCTTTACATTCTCCTCATATTTCCTGTTTTAGAAAGTGCTGCCACTGCCAAGCCCCATGCTATTAAAAAGTCAGTCTACTGTCCTCAGTGGCCTGGCATTATCTTCCCCACAAACTTCAAAAACCCCAATGGCTTGGACCCCCATGTAACATACATATGCACACACACACACACACACACCTCCACAAGCTCATCTCTGTCAGACAATATTTGTTCATGTGCATCAGAGTTCAGGAGGCAGCCTGACACAGTACCGCCATTCAAACATACCCAGACAAGGCAAACGCACACATATCTACAAACATGAGCTCCCTCACACACATGAGACTCACATACAAACATCACAGGCAGAGCATGGACATAAAGCAATTTAGTCTGTTTACACCAGATCACAGAGATCTGAGAGGTGGTTTCATCACCAATTCTGAGCAAATATTACACCCTCGGTCAAACTTATATTAAACTGGTCTTTTCATCTTATCGCCATATACTGCAAGCCATGACATGCCAAATATTCCAAGACTCAAACACAGACTCAATTAAGTTCATACTATCCAGAGTAACCATGGTTAAATCCAGCCACTTCACTGTCACAGACTCACACCATGCAAAAAATGAATACCACACGGCAAAGATTTGACATATCTGAAAAAGATCAATACATCGAATAAACAATAATTAAGAACCTTATTTCACTGTATGCATTTCTCCTCCTATTGACCTTGTTTCAAATGTAACAAATATTTGTTCACAAGTATCATAGCTGAATAATTTCACACTTTCTGGTGCTCAGAAAACCTTGACTTCATATTTTAGGACTCAGGGCAATAAACCATTTCACTGATTTGTATGTAAAGCATCTTTTTATTTTTATTTTCTTTTTATGACTATATATTATATTATATGCATTACAAATGCATGCATATAAATGCTTGTGACTATATTTCGTGCAAAGCGATGCATAGAAAAAATGCAGAGCAGAAACATGTACTTTCCTGAAAAAATACAAATAACTGTTCAAAGTCTGACACTTCGAAGGGATGCCAGGTACCATGTGCCTTTTAGGTAGAGGCCTCCAACTTCCCAATACAATACATTTAGGACATTTAAATGATTTCGAAATAAATTACTGTCCTTTGCATCGAAAATGCTGATGGCAAAATCTTCAAAGCGGTATGGTCAGTAGGAGAAGATGTCTTATGTAGAGTAGCAAGGTGACTATTGTGCCAATTGTGACTAATGTTACTGCTGTCAGTTTTGAATAACAAATAAAATTCTGATTTAATACAAAAAGATCTGAAGGACTGACTTTTCACTCTCAGGTATAACTTTTCATGCTCACACATATAAACAATAGAAGTGAGTTAATATTAATGTGCAGCTTTGAAACAGTAAAGGGAACCACCTTTAAAAAACTGGTAAATCAAAAATTGTGGGCAAAACAACTCTGACACTCATGTACAACAAATTCAACGACCGTCAGAATATACAAGATTATTTGCTTAACTGTGATTTATCCTCTTCAAAGAGCAAATTCTAATGGGAATTGTCCCTTAGCTTTAAGCTAAATACAGATATATGGTGTCCCCCCTCGTTTAGACTAATAAACCAATTTGGTTTTAAAATGGTTCACACCTGAACTGAAAAACTCCCTTGGGCAAGCTGTAAATCATGACAAAACTTGTGTTGTCCCTTTAATGCTGCTTCTTTGGTGTTTCCTCAAACAGATGTTGCCTTCACTAGTCCACCATTGTGTCAAAAAAGGCTTTGTTTTTATGAGCATCTGTTTACAAGCCAAGCTTAAAAGAACATCACAGCTGTCCAAAAAGTGTCATGTGTAAAAAATGTATTTCTTGTCTTTTTATATGTTTTGCATCACTTGAACACAGCCACTGTTACTTACATTGTGAGAATTTCATGGTGAATGAACAAATAGAAATGCCCTAAAACTGCTTTGAATAAAATCTCTCATTTAAAGTTAAGAATATTTTTGTCTTCTCCTAATTGGGAGCTAATATATATTGTGTTCTGCAAAAGTCTTAACCCTTTAAGAAAATTATATGTAAAGCTGTCCTTGGGGATTTACAGTTACCATCCAATCTCTAGTTCCGCTCATTAACCTTTCATTCAGCTAAATCAGAAGTGCAGCTGATGGTCCTGAATAAATTCATGCACTGGCTGGAGAGCACCAAAAAATTCTGTTTGTATTTTCAAACCAAAAATTGTTTTAAAAAGCATTTTTATTTATTTTAACATTATATAGTGCTTACTGGCAAAACACTTAAGTAATTTTAAACATGGTAGCCTAAGACTTTTGCAGACTCAAGACCTCAGAGAATACCAGACTGGTTGGTAATATGTCTGCCTGCACTAATGAAGCTGTAATGTGTTTGAAATTCATAACTGCAAATATAACACATGATTGCACTAGTGAATAAAGATGTCTGGAGTAATGGCTTCTGTGGACAGAGCAATGAAGAGTGCACTTATTCATGCATAGGAAAATGAAGAATGCTCTCATTGATTGCCAGAGCTTCCCTTTTGGCAGAGTGGAGCGGCTGCACTTGTTGTCTGCCTGCTGGTCCGTCGTCGCTTGCCTGTCAGTAGTGTGTAGAAAAATGGGTTTACGCATGAGTTCCCATACGTTAGTCCTGTCAGGATACGGTTGACAGTAACCTGTGTGCCTACAGGTACCATGCGTAGAACATCTGGGCGATACAGTGGTAGTAGTTGCCAGATCCAGAATGGGAGGAAACAGGCCCAGAATGCAAGCACAATTCCCAGGATGAGGAGCAGGACTTTGGGTCGTGGAGCTCGGGTTGGGTAGGCGTTACTCCCTCCAGCCCAGGCTGGCTGCGTCTGAGAAACCCAGTAGAGCCTCCCCAGGGCTGCATAAAGACACCCAATGGCCAGTCCTGGTCCAAGGATACTGGTGCAGAAAAGCACGCTGAGGTAGGCTTTAGAGCTCTGCTCATCCCATGCTGGAACACACAGCTTTCCCTCCTGGTTCTCACCATCTTCTAGGTGTAGAGTGATCATCATTGGCAAGCTAAGTGCCACAGCAAGGCCCCAGGCTAGAGCCACGCGGAGCAAGCCTGAGGAAGGTGCTGAAGAGGCAGCCAGGGGGTCTGCCACAGCCCGGTATCGGTCCAGACTCATTGCGGTCAGAGTAAAGATGCTGGCGTGCATGGTGAGCAGGTCCAGGCTGAGCAGAAGTCGGCAGCCAAGTTCTCCGAATGCCCAGTCAGACGCCAGGCTGTCGTAGACGATGAAGGGAGCAGTGGACAGGTAGAGCAGATCTGCCAAAGCCAGACTCAGAACCTGCAGGTGGAGAGAGGAGGAGGTGGAGGAGGAGGGGGAGGAGGTGGGAGAGTGGGAAGGGGAAGAGGTTCTGAGGCAAGCAGGAGTCAAACAGCAGGTAGGTGCCATTCGTCTCCTTCTTGGGCCCCTGCGGCGTTGAATCAGCAACCCCAGAGTGTACAGGTTTCCGAGAATGCCCAGCAGCGAAAGGAGTGAGAGGAAAAAGCAAAAAAGAGCTGTGGAGGCCACACTCGGAGATGGAGAAAGCGAGGGAGAGAAGGAAGGAGAGGAAATATTAGGGAGGAAGGTAAATGTGTAAGATGGAGAAGGGGAGGAGAAAAGGGAGACAGAGGCAGACACATCCATTTGGCCTGGATGAGGAACTTGACCAAAGAACAGTTGTTAAATGTTAATGTGAATATGCTAAAAGTTAATCTCAGAGGGACTGTCGAGAGATCAGGGTTATTAGTTAGTTAGGGTTGTTAGTACTCTACTTGGACAAGTAAGATTCAAGAGGGAAAGGCACAATTGAGGTAGTGAGGATTGGATTAAGGAAGAAGAACAAGTAAATAATGAGAGTCCAGACAGATTAAGGGCGCTACAGTTTTAAATCCATTTAATGAGCAAAATATAAAGATATGCATGGTGGCGTTCACATTCATAAACACATGCCCAAGTCTAATTTCTATGGATCTATTGTCCTGGAGAGTTTAGCTCTAACCCCAGTATAACAAACCTGATCCAATCAAACACTGTCTTCAGGAGCGTTTGCCAGATGAGTTACAGTACTGTGCAAAAGACTTAGTCCCTGCTAAAATAATGTTTTAAAACTGATGAGAAGTGTGTTTGTTTCACACTAGTATTACTAAACATACTAAACAAAACAAAAAAGAATAGATATAAATAACATTATAAAATAAATAGTGATTTTGTGTGCAGTATATGAATGTGCTTTTTGTAGAAGTATTATTTGTAGCTTCCGTCGGAAACCTAGTTAACTCAATCAACCCTTCATTAAATTAAATAAGGAGCTGCTGATGGAATTTCACCAATCCAAACCGCGCCTGGAGGAACCGAAGAGAAAACAGGAACCAAACCCGTGTTCTCCTTACCCGCTCGCAAAATATCAGGTCCTTTTTCACAAAGGAAACAAATCTTTCTTGTTTGTTTGCATTTATCCTAATGTTACCTTTACTAACAGAAAGACACTTCATCAAAAAACGTCTTTAAACTATTTGTATATGTGCCTTAGACTTTTGCACAGTACTTTAGATCTGATCTGTGCAGGGTAATAGATCTCCAGGACCTCTGATGTACATCAGTGACAGACTGTAAGTAAAAACACCCTTACATAAATGCATGTTCAATGATGGACTACAGTTTTAATATTTCTTCTGGAGCTGCGATGTCGCCTAATGTTCAGCCTTCTTGAGTCAGTACAGAGATGTAGTCCTGACGGCAAGCACTCATTTTTCGCTCTCTTACCAAATTATTTAAACCTGCTTAATTGTGAAATGCTAGTAGACCACCAGATCCCAACTAGACCCCCACCACCACAAATGTAACGACCAATTTATATAATTAAACTCAACTGTGATAACAACTGCTTTTGTAAGGAGGTATGTTTAGATATTAAGTCTTATATTAAGGTAGTCTATTGTTTTGATTTGTTGTTGCTTTTCATGGTTTTGCTTTATGGATATACTGTAAATAGCCAACCAATCACTCCTTGTACCCTTACATTCCCTTCTGGACCCCTGTGTGAGACCTCTAGTCTGTAACTTTATCTGAGAGAAGATCAAAGGCGAGGCCAGGGGCAAATTTACAAGTGGGTTAAAAGGGGGTGGGGTGGGGGTGGCACATGGTGGTCCTCCCTCCAGACTCTCTCAGGGATAAAGACCTCCTGAAGAACAGGTTATAGATATAGGCTATTAATTTACTACTTGGAACATATAGTTTTGCCTATGGACCCACAGGGTGACTGTACTCTAACAGAATGGCAGGGTGCGTTTTCCACTATAGAGAGCTGGTGTGGTTTTACATGATTCAAACGTCTCAGTACATTAATCACATATGTTGCATCTACACAATTACTGTATTTCATTTTACTAATTTGTGGAGAATTGATGTCACACCTTTTACTCATTTAAAAACGACCTACATTTGAATTCAATGTATTTTTAGTGTGAGAAATTTCAATATTTAGCTTAGTGGTATGGTTTGAAACTTAAGTGCTCTTTTTTAATTTATGAATTTTGACCTGTATTGTAAGAAACTAAATGAACAAAAATATGTTTGCTAACAGTTAGCTAAGATAAATGTCCTCTATTTAAGCATGTTTTATAATGGGGCACTTAACTTAGATATAAAGCACGAAATAATGGTAGTCTGGATGTAGTGTTGAAATCAAATTAAATTAACTGATTTTGATTATTATTTGTTTTATTATTCTTATAGTTTTATAATAATAATAATAATAATAATAATTGTAGTAATAATCGCATTTTCCCATTTGAATTAATTAAAAGAATTTCTTTTTTCCGTATCAGTAAATGTTATAGTCTGCTGCACAAAAAGAAGACAAATTTATCTTCGAGTACAACGGAACCGACGGCAAACCTTCATAAAACCAAGCAGAAAACAATCTGAAATAGCGGAATGTTTGAATTGATTTATTTAGGAATTATCGCGGTCGAAACTAATGGAAATAATTGTTTTAAAAAACAGAATGATTAGGTGGGGGAAACTGTGTAATTGGGGTCTTACCGCGTCTGTCCCACTGTCATGTTCCAGTTAGTGCGCACGGGCCCACAGACACGATCTCCTCACGTTTCCACTCGAGACAAACTTCTCCCTTCGGGCTCCATCGCGCCTCTTCACGTCATTTTTCCATCCTGTCCGGGGCGGGTGGGTTCTTCTGCTCGCTGCTTCAGTTCAGATGCTTTTATATCTCGATTTCTTCTGCAAACCTCCAGATCACCTTGCCTCTCTCCTGCTCCTCTGCCTCATCTCATGTGTCTGGCTGGAAGAAGGAGGGATGGACAGGGCAGGAGAAGAGGGGCGGGATGGGGCCGGGTGGAGGGCTGTGTGGGGGGGTTCGTGATCATTCACCCCATGGAGGAGGATGGAGGAAAACGGTTCGTTGCATTATTACAATTCACATGCTGCTGCTTCTCTGAATTATCCCCACGTGGACTTCAACTGTGACTAACTAATTAAAACGATGACTAAATAATTATTGAGCATAGTAAAAAGTAATAAACTCTGTATATGTTGCTTAAGCACCATACTGTGTTAAATTAAACACGCATCGTTTCCCAGGACCCAGATTATGACCATAAATTGATTAAAAATTTCTAATGTTCTTTGCCATTGGAAATGCAGTTTTGACCAAGCGTAGCGATCGTCTGTGTCAAGGAAACCAGCTTTCGCAGTTACATTTAACAGTGCAGATGTTCATTCAGCAGGATTGTTTGTACACTGAGAATTTTTTTTATGAAATTTGTAAGTCTTTTAGACAAGCACTAGTATGCTTTTTTACTTTTAAAAAGGGGGCAGGTCGTGTCCTAGTGATTAGGGACTTGCCTCTGAGATCTGAAGGTCATGGGTTTGAATCCCAGGACTGCTAGTGGCACCCCCTGAGGTTCCCTTGAGTAAGGTACAGTCCCACACGCTGCTCCCCAAGCGCTGCATTGCTGGCTGTCCACTGCTTCACTTGGTGAATGGGTTAAATGCAGAGAAAGAATCTCACACTGTTCACACTGTGTGCTGTGGTGCGATGCGTTCACATGTGCCTATAAGAGGCCACTTTACTTTTTACTGAACGTACATTGTGCATATGAACATATCGCAATAGGTTGCCAGAGCTTTGGTAAATTCTCTGAGATGACCATGTTAAAATGGTTGTAAGTGTCTGTTAACCGAATGTATCTACCTTATCAGTGGACATGATTTGACTTCCGATCTCACAACAGCATTTGGTCCCACGTTATATAAATGTCTCCAGTAACACTAACAATACGTGCATCAGCATACCTGGGATATATTCTTGGGATATATTCGCTGTTACAGCTGTATTATGGTAGTGCATCTTATGGGAAAGCGCATTTATCAGCTTTAGTTTTTACTTCTGTAAGTGCTTGTATTTACATAGGATGCAGTTGTGTAACTACCTAAAAAAACTGAAATGAATAAATGTATAGCTGCACTATTATAATCCATTTGTAACATTACCCACACTTACACTGTTGTTGTATTTATTTTTAAAGTGTTATTAGAATTCTTAGAGACACTTTGTATGTGTTATTGATGTGTAACTGCAGAGTTAATAGGGCCTCTTAATATAAAGTGGGATTCAGTATGGTCCTGTCTCTTCACGAGGGAAGAGAAGAATTACTAATGACACATATGAAACCACATGCCTACCATAAAGCATTAAAAGTGGTGTGTTTTGCCATGGTACAAGTAATAATAATAATAGCGTTCAATCCATTAGCCAGAGACCAGCTTCAGCCCTAGATATAGGTTAATCATGCCTGAAAAATGCAGGACGAAATTCGGATATATACCACCTTCCAAACCACAGACGAGGCAGTGATCTCAAAACCATTCAATCACACCAAGTACTGCATTGCACCCTCAGGGCCATGCAGTAACACATTGCCATTAATGGAGAGAAACTGTTTGAAAAGTGTGGCGAAAGACATTTTCATCTCCTTAGTCATCCAAAACATCTAATGATCTACATCATATTCATATCCACCCACTCATAAATGGGAAGAAAGAGAAAGCAGAAACAGAGACTGGAGCTGTAGATGCTGCATAGAAGGAAATACAGACGGTATGTAAGGCAGTCGTGTCTACTCTTAAAGGAAAACGTGTCCTCAAGACAGTGTAATGGTGCCAAAATCTAAATATATTTCAGACATTAAATGGGATTATGCACAGTTACTGTCTTTAACTCAAATCTGACCCCAATTAAATCAACACATAAAGCCAGAAAAACAGCTTTTTTATTCCCAAGAATATGTTTGTTTACTGTTCATTAACTGCACCAAGTTTTTATGCAAGAGCTTTATTTTAACCCAGTCATCTCTATGTCTTTGATTCAAACATGAAACACAGTAATAGCAAATAGATCCATTAAACACATACGAGATGGTCAGTGCACACATGCTGTTTCCTGTAAAATGAGGATGACTCATAGGATGAAGGCAGTCCAGTGGAAAGGAACATGTGTCGAAGCCACTGACCAGAGAGAGGGAGGGAGGGAGGGGTAGAGCGAACGAGAGAGAGAGAGAGAGAGTTATTGCAATGTCTCCTCATGAGCTACTGACACCAACTTCAATTTCACTCCTCGTGCCAACACACACACACACCCAGACCAGAGACACCACATGCGCTCCATGGCCAACACACACAGATCTGCACATCCAGCGTGCCGCAGAGCCAACACACACATCACCAACACACTCCTTCTTCACACGAGCACTCACCACCAAATCCGCCGACACTCAAGGATTTCTAACCCATGGAGTGAAAAAGGGGTGTTTGTGTGTTAGAGTGGCTTCAAGAGCTCAACTCTCTGCTGCTGGCTTTCTGTGGCAGCCCCAGGGAAGAGAATAAGTCACTGGTTTTATCACTCCATGCACTCTTCTTTATGCTTTCTACCATAATCAAAGACAGAGACTCACCGCATCGTGACTGTAACCGAATACACGACATGGTGCTTTAAATCTGTAATTGGAACAATTCATTATAGCTTATGCTCTCAGAAAAAGGAACCATAAGGTAAATATCAGTCCCCCAAGGTACAAATAGTGTATATGTACCCCCAAAGGTACAACATGAGTTAAAGAATCATGATTGTACCATTTCATAATGGTACAATTATGAAATAGTGTATGGAGTCAATACAACTTAAAACTACATCTCTGAATTTCTGTACCATATTGTACATAAGGTACAATTATTTTTTATTTTTTAGTTTACATACCTTTGAGAGTATCACCACAGGTTTTTCTAAGAATGTGCAGTTCAAGTGTACTGACTTTGTAAGCAAATTAGGCAAATAAACCTACATAACTTATAATGTTAGGGCCAGAAAAAGTAGGCTTTTTTCAAATGTTCTAATATGCTTGTTGTGTTTCATTTGTAAAACCAGAAGCAAGATTAGAGTAGGTTTAGAAAATGATCAGTGTAAATAGTCATGTCCATATTGTCACTGTCAATACAAATCCACATTTGCTTTAATTTTGTTTGAAAATGAACTTCTGTCAAAATAAATGACAAACAGATCTAGAAATGCTTCAAAATGACATAATAAAATGATGCAAATTAACTTATGTTGAACATTTTCTTCTCTCCTAGTTTTGTTTTGACAACGACAATATGCATGTAATCCATATGGGATATATGCATGAAGATTTAAGGGAAAATGTGTGGATTGTAACATGTCTGTGTGTTTTGTGAATAAATTGAGATCAAGACACTGCATTGGGTCAGGGCTCAGTGACATGGGTTCGCGTGTTCTAGGTGTCCCATGCATGTGTTGCGTGTTTGCACGTACAAGATGGACAGAGACAGGCACCGTGGCCGAGACGAAAGGGAGGGAACATACCTCTCCCCGCAGGGTGTGTGGAATTTCAACAAATACCTGGCACAGGCCTGCCAAAATAGGCAAAGGGGATAAACAGAGAGGGAGAGAGAGAAAGAGACACAGAGAGAGAGAGAAAGAGAGAGAGAGAGACAGAGAGGGAAAGAGACAGAGAGAGAGAGAGAGGGAAAGAGAGAGAGAGAGAGAGAGAGAGAGAGAGAGAGAGAGAGAGAGAGAGAGGGAAAGAGAGAGA
>JBBJLS010000006.1:10522703-10552632 GCA_037577275.1 Bryconaethiops microstoma
GGGGGGTCAACCCCCCCCCCCCCCCCCCCCCCCCAGCACTGGGTTGTGGAGCAGTAATAGAGAATCATAAAGCACTGTTGGGGTGTGTGGGTGATCCAGAACTAATCAGCTTACATCAGTACCTGAGCTCACTAATGCTACTGTGGCTGAATGCACTCAAATCCTCACAGCAATGTTCTAACATATCTGATCTCTTAAACCTTCCTAGAACAGCAGAGGCTGTTCCTGCAACAAAGGAGGGGCAAACTCACTATTAATACCTTTGATTTCAGAAGAAACATTGGACAAGCAGGAGTCTGCAAATGTTTGAACATTTAATGCATCCTTAACTCTTACCCCTCTTCGTAGTTGAGTATTGTACCATATGTTGCAAGTAATTACAATGGCTGGAAGAGTAAGAATATCTTGGTTAATCAGTGTAAAATAAGGACACACAAGAAATCCACAATTAACCTAGAGATCAGACTCAGTGTGCATGTAGATCTATGAGAGGGAAGAAATTGGACAGTAGAAATGATGATGAAATTAAAATGACAGAGATTTAGTTTCATTGGAATTGTAATTATTTTATGATTGTATGCTGTGACAAGGCCAAAGGTGGTAAAGAGTGTGAATAAAGTGCCCACAGAAACCTGAAATCCCATCAACACAGACAAGCAATGTGTAGTAGCCTGTATTATAACTATGAAACTACATCAGACATCAACTACCCTTGAAGACTTGCCATAAATTGTGACATTTAATTTCCCGTGTCTAATGCGACCAAGCCTTTATTAGGTATATCCTGAATATTTTTAGCTCTCAAGCACTCTTTTGTCACCTCCACACCTCACCAGACATGTGGTTGGTTGTTGTCATCTATCTCTTGGATAGGGCACTCATGTACATGCACAGCATCACGTTTTAGCTTACCAGTATTTTTAGAAAGTACTCCATGAGTACTCCATATCTCAACACAAGCACTATATATGATGAAGCTCAAAAGATCTCTGGACTTGACAGGTGATGACAAAGCTCATTATTAGGCTGTGTGTATTGTCAACACTCTTTCAATATCTTTGTTTTCCTACATGGGAATTAGACCAGGGGTTAAGCGGAATTTGAACTAGTCGATTTATTTTGCATGGCTGTATCTTTGCTGTTAATGTGTTCGCATTATTAAAGAGCTGAGATTTCACCACTCTAAGTTTAAGAACACTTAATTACAAAGATTAGACAAAATGAATGTTGTCTTGACACTGTCATACCTGTCATTAAATTGAAAGAGGACGAGGCAGAGTGCACAGATAGAGAGAATGCATGTGAATGTATTGACATAAGAGCACATTTTGTGGCCCCATTTTGTGGCACAGGGAGATTGATGGTGGTATTGACTTGCATGGCGGTATCTGGGTTGATGTATTCCTGCTGCTGGTGGCTTATACTGGTCAGCAACAGTAAATACAAGGAATCTGCAAAACAGATTTATATATGTGATGTTCTTACAGATGCTGCAGACAGTTATTTCACATGGAATACTTTCTGAATAGATATATAATAATCAGGAGCATTGCAGCCATATGAGTATTAATGAGGTCAGATACTGATGATAGATGATTAGCTCTGGATCACTAATGGCGGTCCAACTCATCTTAAAGGTTCTGGATGGAGCTCGAGACCCAGCGAACCAGAGAACTCCCCCTTAAGCAACATTTATCTTTAATTGAAACACCGAATGGATGACATTCAGTGATTTTTTTTTTGTTCCGAGGGCCTTGTAAGTCGAATCAGTGTACTAGATATGAACAAGGACAAAAAAGTTGGAATGCATATAGCAAGGCAGGTCCATTAGGGGCTTTGCATCTAAAAAGTAAATCACTGGCCTGTCCCAGTGTCATATACTGGTGTGTGTAGTCATGAGATAGGCTTCTAAATGTGTACCATTTCTAACTTGCACCAAACATACACTCTACCACATCAGGGTGGTAATGGCCCAAGCCAGGTCACATCCTAACACACTGTTTCTCAGATACCAGGAAAGTATGTTAACATTGCAATGTCCGTATAAAAGGTTGTGATTGTAATTCTGAGTTCTCAGGTGTTTCATTGTGTCTTAATGAGTAGTGCTATCATAGTCGTACTGTAAAAAACATGATGGATAAGTCTGTCCTGTATATACCTAATAGGTATCCCAGTATCCACATAATCTACAGGTTTTTCTCTCGGAGCCCATTGAATTTTCATTTACGAGGAGCCAGTGTTTACTGACGGAATAATAAATAATCATCTGTTTGGATATCTATAGAAAAGCTCAGTATGGTGAAAATATATGAAAGTACATGCATATTCTGTCCAATCAAAATACATCATGGATAACAAGTATGAGCTTTAGAGATCATCAGTGTGATATCATTTCTGAAAGGGAATTCCAGGTATTCTGATCCTCAGTTTTCTGTGAGTTTGACCTGAAGAGGTGAGAGAAAGAGAGAAAGAGAGAGAGAGAGAGAGAGAGAGAGAGATGGATAGATGGATGGATGGATGAAGAGTTTATCCCTGGCTTATTGAATGACATTGAAATCATATTCACTGTGAAGCTTAATCTACCTACATAACATCTGAACATGGGCAAATAATCTTGACAAAGGATAAAAACAAAGAGAAAAAGAGAGGGATAGGGCGTGGGTTGGAGAGTCAGACAAATGATTTTTTCCCAAAATACTAACTTACAACTAGCTAATAAGGTGGTGGAGTTGATAATGATCCATGTAGCATCTTGTAAATGAGCTCATGCAAACTGGTTCCAAGGGTTTTATGTTCATTTTTTGTACATTTTTGTGTCAGTCCATTTTAGCCATGTTAGATTATGGAAAGAGAATATTTTTTACACAGCTTTACCTGAAAAGATCTGAAAAAAAAAAAACATTCATGATTTACTGCCCTTGTCGACTTGCTGCATGCAGCTTTGCAGACTCCATACGTTCAGATCTGAAAGTATACTGAATCCTGGGCTGAACCCATTTTGAACTATGACTCCAGCATCTACCTGTGCGTGGGCTGTCTAATTGGATATCTGGATATTTTTAGACATAATGTATTTTTCCAGTACCCACCAACACCATCCACTGACCTCAATTCAAAAAGATCATCACCATTACTGAAGCCTCAGCCTGTTTAAGAGACCTTTCAGTCAAGGAACACTGAAACTACTGATAGAGCCATAAATACATTTTATATGGTGGCTCTTTGCCACACATTATTCTAGAGTGTCTCCATATCACAGTGACCCTGGAAATGCGCTGAGCTTATCTGACACTCAAAAGTTTCCCACATAGTGAAGAGTGAGAGGGCAGATAACATAACCCCCTGACATCCAGAAGTGGAAAAACACAGAGAAACTATATTTAAGCGAAAGTATCAGTGCTGCCTCAAAATCCTATTTACAAGAAAAAGACCAATCCAGAAGCAACCAAACAGAAGAGCACAACCACAACTGCTGGCAGTCTGTCACATTAGATTGCCGTTCGAGCCTGAAGTAAAAAACAATGCATGTGTTGGTTTTCTTTGCCCAAAAATTCCATAATTTCTAGAAAATAATCATAATTTATATTGCAATAATATGTCTTTCATCTCTGGTATCTACAAGTTTAATAGTAAAAAGCAAATGTTTATTAGATGACTTTAGCATTTTTTTTCTTTCTTTCTTCTTTTTAAAGACTGTAGACAGCCCAGATTAGAAATTCTTCTTTGTCTTACCCTTTTTTTAACAATCTTCAAATACCACTCATGCTGCTTTCCTGATACTCTTCTTCATCAGTGTGATATACATATATATATATATATATATATATAAGGTTTTCCATATCAAGTCTTAAATACTTAAATCACATCTTAAATACTTAATGACTCATAATTGCAGCAGATTAATTTACTGGAAGCTGAACTTTTTATATGAGAAAATTAGAGTAATTATTCTTTGAAATGTAATCTTGCGGTTAACTTTCAATGTTAGTTTTGTAAGATTTTAGGTAGTGTTCCAACATTTCCCACAATGGTATACACATTTTTGAATGATATTTGAATTTGAATTTCAGATTCTTATTTACTTATGTAATCTATAAGAAAAAAAATACAGATGTTCTGTGATTCCTTAAGGGTTTAATCATTTTTGAACATGAGAATTTTGATTTACAAGAACTTTGTAATCAAATGCCAACCATGACAGTTATAGGAATGTCAGCACACAACAATTCTGCATCACTCAGGTTTTGAAACCAGCAGCAGGAAATGAGAAGTTGGGTAAAATCAGCAGAGACAGTGTTTCCCAGGGAGGCGCTCTGGCTCTCAGTTAAATGTGGGCTAGGACAGCATCTGGAAACTTCTGATCTTGATGTTCTTGGACTTTTGTTGCATGCTCATGATAAAGAAATTAATTTTACGCTGCAAGGCAAAGTTTATTTTAGGTTCTTCTGCAAGAGGTTCTGTGCATAATAAATATCCTAAAAGAAGATAGAGCAAAATGTACCACCTCTGAAATCAGTATACTGACTTCCTAAAGAAACAGAAAGCTAATTTGTTTATTTTTTTCTATTTACAGTTTTACTTCTATTTTCAATACAGTGCAGTACTTCTCAACCAAAAATCACATTTTCAAAAAAGTAAAACATCCGTTGTTTTAATTTTGTTAATCAGACATAACTGTTTTTAATTAGGAAATAGTTTGAAGGAAACATACTAGATTATTTTTAGTGAAAAGAATACTACATATTATCTACATAAGGTTACATTTCAAAGATGATTTTTGACCCAAAATATCCATCCCTCAGTAAATTATCCTGTGGAAATCCAAATGAAATATTAATGGTTGAGTGTGTATGTGTGTATGTGTGTGTGTGTGTGTGTGTGTGTGTGTGTTTAAAATGTTGTTGTGCAACAAAAATTGCAAAAACACCAAAGCAGTTGAATTTGCATGTCATTTTATAGTTTGCATTTTAATAATAAGGCATTCCTTTTGAAGTTGTACCACAGCGTGATTAAGGTCATTTATCTTCATTAAAAGTTTTGAACTATTGTGAATTGTGAATAGCACTGAGTGTATTATCACTCCTAGTACAGAATGGTATTGCAGTTGCAGTGGGCTGTCCACTGACTCACTGAGCGATTCAGATCAATGGGTTTGGCCCAACAATGAAATCCTGGCAGACCGGAATAGACAGGACATTTACACCCAGACAAATGAAGCCCTGGGTTATGTTGTACTTCATGTGTGGAGGTCAAACCGTAGGTTCACATTCCAAAAAGGTCACTGCTAGAGAAACAAGTCTTTATTCCTATCACATTGTAACCTCTGAATCTTTTCATTTGTGTTAATAGATGCAGTTTGAGGTCTATTTGAGTCAGTAAGCATGTTGGGCCTCTCTTTTAATAATATGATGTATGCCAATTTGCTAATTTTATTCATTATTAAGTTCAACTAACTAAAGGCTTTCAAAAAGTGGAGGGGACATGTCCCCAGTGTCCCTAGTCTCCCCAGTGTATATCACACTTATTGCAGAAGATGTAGCTTGCTAGAAGACCTGTATTCAGACACCAAATTGATTAAATTAGCCAACCACACGCACCTGAATATGTAATACCCTGACAGAATCATACAAAACACCGTGACATTTCACTAATATAAACTGAAAGCTCAGATAAACAACATAGGCCTATGCAATACACAGCTATTCTGTAGTGTATCAGCTGCTCTTCACACATTCAAGCCCTCATGTTGATTATGTGGGAACAGTACTTGGTCTCATGCAGGTAAATTACTGCATCAAAATACTGGATTTTTTACACGCTCACACTCAACCCCTTTTCATTTAAATTACTGTTGAAAGTACTATTAAAACATGCTATAGTGTTATGTAGAGTATTCTCATTTTATAATCTTCTCCAGTTGCTTACAATACAGTGTCAGCTTGGGCTGTTTAAATGTCATTTGGGAGCAGTATGGGTCAAACACAGCTTTAAAATATTTGGCAAAATCAAAGATGACATCATGGAGGCAGCCCTTGGAATTGCAATATCCTCAGGGTCCTGTGTGGTCTTAGCCTGGGTGAACATTACACACAATCCAGAACTTGCGGGTAATACTCTGCTAAGCGTAATCATAGCACTAAGCATTCATTAAGCTCTTTATTGTATGATTAGTTGTGTTTGTATTAAAGTCTAGTTGTTTCTATATTGCCTTTGGAACAACCTTTGATCAACATACTGTTTTGTTCTGTTTTCTCTTTTGGGGAAGCTAGGCTTTTTAACAGCTAATGTTAAATCCACACTGTAATCCCCTGAGAGGATGCTGGGTTTGATCAGGCTCAATTTCCCAAATAAAATCATGCAACCTGTTCTTTAAAGGCTTATGAGAAGCACGCAAGCAGTGTATTGGTTCACCAGTGATTTTGGGCAATGCAAAATCAGTATATTCTCACAGCATACTTACCTTTTCAGATCCCCTTTTAAGATTATTTTAATCATCCACTTTCATAACAGTCTGAGTAACCCATGCCTGGCCATCATTTTCTACATTTTCAAGTCAGTAATTACTAACAAACGAGGTCCTCTAATAGTTCCCGACTGAGGTTTATCGTTCATTAAATTCTAACACGCAGGACCCGCAATAGCCTCAGCATGGGTAATTATTCACATTTCTTTTTTTTAAATGGTTCATTCAAAAGATGCACACGCTGGATGCCAATTAAAGGCCTTAGTCGGTATAACAGTGAAACCTGTGCGATTGTGGTTGCGGTAAGTTTGTGTTCACCAACTGGCGCGCATGGGGAGTTAGATAGGAAATAGTTCACCACTTTACTCTCCTAAGGACCATCAGTCAACCAGTAGGTTTCAGAATCCAAAACAGCTTTCACATAACATGAGCTTTGTCTTGTACATCTCTTTTTTTTTTCTTTTGAATCTTAAGTAAAGATCATTTTGTGTTTTATTCTAGGGCTGAGTGAAAATAACCAAGACTATTACCCGAAGACCCCAAGGGTGAAGACTACAGGAGCAAACAGGAAAGAAGAATGTGTATCTTTTGAACTGCTCTTGGATGTGATTCACTATGAGTGTTAAAGTGAAGGCACCAGGGATTTGAAGATGAACCCCTATGTCACGTCTCAGTTCAGGAAAGATCTCTTTCCCCACTTTCATTTGTTGCTCTTTTTTTGAGCTTTACCTGTGATTTGTATCCGTTTTCCAAGTGGGCCTTTTCAAGTACAGACTGCTTACATTTTAGTTTCCTCCTCTGCTGTGCCTTCATACTGCCTTTTCCAGGTGTTAGAAATGTCTTTCCCAAGAGCAGCAGCCCTTTCTGCTCACTGACAACCAAACCACAGAAACGCCAAGAATATGGATTTGAAAGTAACAGCTTTGGCCCTATCCTCTCGGAATCCCGCATGTTCATTTTCAAACCTTATTTAATCCTATTCAACATATCTAGAAAATACCCAAGAGACTCTTTTTGAGTGGAGGAAAAAGCAGTCGAGGAGCCTGTGGAGATATTGATACCTTCCTGCATGCTCCATTTTTCTCCTAGCTTGCCCTCTTTTAGTTTCTCTGCCCTCGTTTTTGCAGCCCCCTGTCAGATGCTTTAAAAAGTCTAGGTTCCCGCAAGTAGCCCACCTGAACTTGAGGACTGGATGTTAAATATCTACATTATGAATGCTTCTAGTGTCAGAAGACCTCAGAAGAAGAAGACTGTGGCAGTTTTATCCAGTGGAAAACATCAGCAATAACTAGAAGGTCATTATTATTCTTACACTTTTTCCTTAAGTTTTTTTGTATAATACACTGGGTAGGTATTATACTTGGTCAGCTTCTTCTTTCTCTGTTCTCTCAGTGTTTTGTCTCCAAGTTTGCTAGTTTAAAAAAAATCACACTTTTTATTCTGATTCTCTTGATTGTTCAGTTTCGCACTCAGAGACTCCTTATTACACTATCGGAAGTTTTAATGAGGACGACTTTCTCACAACCTGGATTCTCTCAAATGACCTTTTCTTTCTACCCAAGGCAGACATTTTTGTCTTCGTTGGAATTCAGTTGAGGTGAATGTCTGAAGCTATTTGAAAGATGTGTGCTGTTGCACACAAAATGACACTGTGTTTTGTAGAAAAGCCAAAGCAAAGCTGTGGGGCAGGGAATGCTGTTGAAGCTAAATGAAAGTGGACACCACATCCAGCATGGACCGGGGACTGAAAGAGCATTCTGTGTCATTTTTTGTCTTTGTTTTGGTGATGGGTAATTGGAATGTCTGTTGAGTGTCTATGTGGACTGCACCTGTTGAATGAGATTCAAGAAACTTCTGTTAATACAGTGAGTCTATTTCACTGCAAGTAGAATCTGTGTGTGTCATAAATAGCTTTGAAATACCATCCCTTTCCTCATAGAATTATAATGTATTTATACTAACCCTGTGTCTCTCTTTCAAACATCTGTCCATATCTCCCAAAGGAAAGGAGGATATTGTGGATGGCTAAATCAGTCTGTATAGGCATGCTCTTATTTGTTGTTGGCTGCTTTGTTTGAATGGCTATTTTTTTGAATGCACGTCTAAAACATTTTCCTCTTTGCAAGACTTTCCTGTGTTTCCTGCAGGAGTGATTTCTCAGTGCTTTACTGGGTCTAATCATTTCTCTAGTTTGTTTTATTTCCTCCATGCTAGTGATGTTTTTTCAGAAAACTGTGTATCTCATTGTAACTACCAATCACTCCCTGCATTTATGTCCTTCCTAAGCCAAGCCTTATCTGTTTGAACCTTCAGTTGTGTCATAGTGTGTAGGTTTGTACTATCAGTAATCTCACAGGTACAGTCTGTAGCCCTCATGCTGTCTTAACTATGAGCTGATGAAGACACCGTGGCTTGAATTCTCGTCAGTAGTACTGATGCATGCTCCACTCCAAGTATTTGCATTTTCAAGTTAAAGTATCCTAACGAGTTGAGACTGCCTACTTGAGAAAATCTTTGGAAACAGTCTGTCAGTGCTGCTCCTCAGGTTACCTTTAAGATGATTTTTTTCAGTGTTTTGCCTATAGGCACCACTGGCCTCTCAGGATTTTAATTTACTAGACAAGAAACAAGACTTTTGTAACTGATACTCTGAAAAGTAGAAAAAAAACCAACCAATTTTATATATCAATCTGAACCCCCTCACAGAAACATATGTTGATCTTCCAGTTTTTTATCATTGTTCAAACTGGATTAATCCACTGGAAACAAGGACTTTTTGTTACAACGTGAGGAGTGAACTCAATAACAGCTTCGTGCCCGCACACATTTTGACATATGTATACCACACCTGATTTGTGTTTATATGCTTGTAGTTGCCAGCTAAAAATCTCCTCACTTCTACATTTAGGCTATTGCTACATTCTGTCATTCTTATAGACACACACTTGTCTGTAGTCTCCAGTCATGGGGGCTGCCCGGGTCAAGCGGCGCTTCAGTGCAGTGGTGGACACGCCTCTTGATGAGGAAGAGGTCATGAAGCTGGCGCAAAGTGATGATGCCACAGGGGCATGTGGAGGGGATCTTCCTTCTCCAACCTGCAACGGTAAACTGCTGAACTCGCACCACAGCAATGGGGGAGGGGGACAAGGGAACAGTGGTGAGAGAGACGAGGAGGAGGATGATGAAGAAGATGGTGATGATGATTGTGATGACAGTGGCGCAATGGGAGGAAGCAGGAGAGGAGGTGGAGGAGGGCGTAGCCTGGCACATGGGGGTATGGGCAGGATGGAAGGGGGATGGCAGCGAACCCAGAGTTTGTGCCCCTCCCCTTCCTTGTCACCACCTCTAGGTGTCCCGAGCCACCGCCGCCGGCCCCGTGGACGCTTTGTGGGCAAGGACGGCCACTGCAACGTCACCTTCGTCAACATGAGCGACAGGGGCCAGCGCTACCTCACTGACCTCTTCACCACTTGTGTGGACATCCGCTGGCGCTGGATGCTGGTGGTCTTCACCCTCTCCTTCCTGCTCTCTTGGTTGCTTTTTGGATTCACCTTCTGGCTTATAGCCGTTGCACATGGGGACTTAAGTGTCCCATCATCATCCTCCTCCTCCTCCACAGTCACCACTTCTTCTCCGACTTCACGGGACCCAGAAACGGAGCATTCTGGGGCACCGGTGGAGAACGAGGAACATTGCTTTCAACAAGTGAACAGCTTCATGGCTGCCTTCCTCTTCTCACTGGAGACGCAGACCTCTATAGGCTATGGTTTCCGCAGTGTGACCGAGGCCTGCCCCCTGGCGGTGCTGGCTGTCGTCTTGCAGTGCATCGTGGGCTGCATCATCGACGCTTTCATCATCGGGGCGGTCATGGCCAAGATAGCCAAGCCCAAAAAGCGCAACGAGACACTGGTGTTCTCGGAGGTGGCCGTGGTGGCGATGAGGGACGGGAAGCTCTGCATGATGTGGCGTGTGGGAAACCTACGCAAGAGCCACCTGGTGGAGGCCCATGTTCGAGCACAGTTGCTGAAGGTGAGCGAGGGTGAGGGAGGAAAGGGAGAGGAGGAGTGACAGTAACAGGCATTTCCTTTTAAGCATCTTTGCTGAAAGATATTTTTGTGTCTATCTATGAGATTCTAACCCATGCTGTGAACTGTATCTGAGAAAGAGAGAGTGAGACAGAGAGAGGTGGACATCTGGGTGGATGGTTTGCTAAATGAGAGCTTGTTTCGTTCTGGCTGCCTTGAGGGTTTATAAGATTTGTCGGGGATTAATTTTACCAGGCCAGTATTGCTACAAACCGTTCTGTCTGATCTTATCTCTGTGTGTGTGTGTGTGTGTGTGTGTGTGTGTGTGTGTGTGTGTGTGTGTGTGTGTGTGTGTGTGTATGTGTGTGTGTGTGTGTGTGTGTCCGTGAGTCTAGGATTGTATTTCTGATTAAATCTGTTTGTGTCAGTATGTTTGCATTTAACTGTTGCTTAAATCTCTTTGTGTATACATGTATGTGTGTGTATGTGCTGCGTTGTGCCCATGAATTAACAAAGTGTGATTAGCCAGAAGGTGATCCAGTAATTATAAAACCCACCGTCTGACATAACCCTGTGTAATCTATGAAGCTTGAAGGGCTTCTACCATGGGAAGTGTGTAAATGTGCTGAATTATTCATGTACATAATGAGAAATTGATTACATCAGATTTAATTGACAGGTTTCATCCTCTGTACCATAATGCTGAAAATGAATGTCTGACCCCAGCAGCTGGCACATCAGCATAGCAAAACTAATGGGCAACCGATGGCTTTTCTTGTTTAACCTTTCTTGCAGTCAAGGGTGACCCCAGAGGGGGAATTTCTACCTTTGGACAACGTAGACATCAACGTGGGCTTCGACACTGGCACTGACAGAATCTTTCTGGTGTCTCCGGTGACCATTGTGCACGAGATCGATGAGGAGAGCCCATTCTATGAGATGGACCGTCAGACCCTACAGTCGGATGAGGAGCTGGAGGTAGTGGTCATTCTGGAGGGCATGGTTGAAGCCACTGCCATGACAACACAGTGCCGCTCTTCTTACCTGGCCTCTGAGATCCTCTGGGGTCACCGCTTTGAACCTGTGCTCTTCGAGAAGAAAAACTGCTACCAGGTAGGACAGAGCTTAACTGCAGGGGTACTGGAATAGAAGTGAATGAAAGACAGCATGAATGAGAATACAGGCCATTTGTATTAATTAACCTATGCATGGGTCACACAACGTAGTGTTCGTTTGGAATTACTGTCGAAAGGTCAAAATTCCATTCAGCCTCATATGAAATTTAGTGGCACATAAATGAGAAAGGTATTTTCAGGCAACACTATAAGTTTGGGCAAAATGCCTCCTTTGGGAGTGTATTATTCATTTAAAATATGTATTATAGCGTTGTACTGATAGTATGTGTGTGAAAGGTCATGCTGTTAGGACATTATATGTAGCCACTCAAATAGCAACTGTCTAACATAATGAAGAGGACCTAATTAAGCAGGTTTAATTAAATTTAGCACAGTCCAGCATGTAAAAGATTGAATAAAACATGTCTATAGGGATTGTACTTTAGTGAACCTGGCACTCCCTCCCTTTTTTGTTTGTTCCAACTTATCAGGTGTTAGAAAAATATGGAGACGTAACGAGAAAAGTTCATCGTGGGGGGGTCTTTTTGCCATGCCTCCTGTATGTACAGTATACACTCGTGCAGGGTGGCAAGCTTACATTTTAGTCCAGGCAGTGTGTCTGGTGGATGCCCATTTAGATTTTTTTGTATGCAGGTACACAAACTCACACGAATGTCTACAGTTACACAGAATCATGTAAAGTCAAGCGTATGTACCTTTTCACTTGAGAGTCTAAAATACAAGCAAAGTTCCACAGCTGATAAGGTTTAAGCTACTAAAGCTAGCATTTTAGTTTCTGAGTGAGTTAACGCTACATTCTAAAATATTTCAACTAAGCTGTCAGTGCACATCAAATATATAAATATTCCTGATACCATTAGTCTACATGACGACAGGTCACAAGCATAACTAAGGTCTCAAAACTTCAAATTTGATCAGTGCAGTTGGTGCATTTTGCATTTTGAATTATTCAGTATATTTTTTTCCAGCTGAAGTCAGACACCCCTCATGCAGCTATAGGGTTACTACATCCATTATTAGAAAGAGCTATTCTCATCTCCTGATTCAATGAATGCATTTTCTGCTATCTTTTATGATTCTTGTGTATGTCCTACTTGAGCAGAAGTTAAGTAATGGGGTGAGGAGGACCTTACTTCTATTAATTAGATGCATAGTGCCATCTGCTGTTTGTCTCAAGCAACGCATGTTTTAACAGTGATGGTCAGTTTCTTAGTCAGCCAGTCATAGTGACTTAGTAAGAGACATCAACTACTGTGGACAATGTCAAAGGGTAATATACAGGTACAACATGGTCCTTAAGGTCCAGATGTGTACTCAAAGTAGTTTTAAAAGAAACCTGTTTCATAATATCTTTAAAAAAAAAAAGAAGCTTTCCATGCTTTGAGTAAAGTTTGCAGAATAATGAGCTTTGCAATAGAATGTGCTAGAACTGTGTATAATTGTATTAGTTGTAAATGTAAATCTGCTGGAGTAACTACTATTTGTGTACTACTTTTAATTTAGCTAGCAGCATGTAAAAGCCTTATTACAAGGTTACTATACCTGATCTGTCTTACCACTGTGACCTTTTACATGCATTGGCCTACAAAATATAAATAATTATAAAAAATACTTATATTTTCTGAATTTGAACAGAAATAGAATTGTGTGCTATAATCTTTCATTAGTAATACGTGTTATTTATAGAGTGCTTTTCTGAGTACTCCAGTACACTTTCCATACCTGAAAACAATTATGAGGAACAAATGAAAAAACGTTATACATGAGTTAACAGTAGCTACAGAAGAAAGCATTTGTGGGCAGAGCATGGAGAAGCGAACTAGGCTTGCTAATAAAAGTTTACAAGAGTAAATCAAATATAAATTATGACAACATAATTTATATTTTCACTTTGAGGAGTCTTTTGGGTAGGTCATAAATATAAATAAAACAACAACAAAAAAATACACGCTGTTTCTCAGAGCTCCTTATCATTGTTGGTCATATCTCTTGTTCTAGGTGGACTACTCGTATTTCAACAGGACGTATGAGATCCCTGACACGCCGTCCAGCAGCGCTAAAGAGCTGGCTGAGAAAAAATACATCCTGGGCTCCCGTTCCTCTTTCTGCTATGAGAATGAAGTGGCATTGCAGCTCTCCTCTTCTCCTCCCCCCTCCCCTGGTAAAATCTCTTCATCTCCCTCTCCTCCACCGGCTCTCCCCACGCCCCCACCCCCACCCCCACCCCGGCGCAGCTCCCGCAATGAGCACCCACACACACACTGAGCCCCCTCTAGTGCCAGGGGCAAAGGGCATTGGGCACAGGGGAGAAATAGGGTCAGAGAGCGAGAGAGACAGAGAGAGAGAGAGAGAGAGAGAGAGAGACAGTGAGAGAGTGAGGGGGGGAGGTAAGAAAGGGAGAGAAAAGAGGGTTATAAAGAAAGCGGTCAAAAGAGGGGCAGAGTTAGAGGTAAAGAGGACACAGAGCGGGCTTGAGACCAAATCTTTGACAGGACAAACAGAAAAGAAAAGGGAATGGATTAATGGCACTGGGTCACGGTCAGAAGAAAAGGATAAGGAGAGAATGGATAAAGGAATAAATAGTGGGGGTAGGGCCTTTTCCTTGAGCTTGACTGACACGGGCATAGAGAGACGAAGGAAGCCAAAGACAGAAGTAAATATCAGATCAAGGCTGAGTCCTACCATTAAAAAAAAAACTACACAGCTCACATGTATGGCCAGTGAGAGTATACTGAGGATTTGACTATGGGAAAGGTTCAGGTTTAGCTTCCAGGGAAAAAGGGCCAACTTACAGACAATGGTTGGCAAGAAAGTGTCCCGAAAAAAGCAGTTTTGGTAAGTAAAGCTCCGGAAAAATTCTGGTCACGCACGGCAAAAAAGAATGCAACAGAAGATACTGCGGCAGAAATGGGATTGAATTTCACATAGATTGGATCGGAAGGGAATGAGGGACAGAGGATGGATTGAGAGGGCTATTTTGAGATGAGGAGGGCTGCAATACTGACCCACTTGGCTGATTGGACCTGGCAATCTTTCAGAATCATTGTAACTGTTCGCTCGGTTCTGTTCGCAGCAGAACTCCAGCCTGGTTGTGCTCTAGCAAGTAGCTAACAGAAACACAACAGTGGTCCCGTGTGGTTGCAACAAGTAACAGCAGGTTGGAGAGACTGTGATTCTAGTTTCGTGTACAGGCCGAAGCCCAGTGTCAAAAAACCGTACTAGCAAATAATCACAGAAGTTTGGTAGAGAGTGTTCATGGTGACTCTCATTCTGCCACTTAACTATGATTTTTGTGCTCCTGTGGTTTTTCTGAACACTGGATGTGTTCCGGTGGATTTGGACAAATATTTTATAATTTTTTTTAAAATGTTTTTGCACATAGGCTGCAGATTGATGTACTATAATGACCTCCTACAAAAATAATGGAATAGATTCAATTAATTCTGCTAGTAATTGGCATTTTTTCAATGATGAGGCAGGGCATTGCAATACTTGTTGCAAGTGTTGTTGTGTCTTTAACTGGATGTTGGACTACTTGCTATTGCAGAAGAAGACACCACTGGAAATCTGCAGCACTTGATGTTTATTATGTGTACTGTACGTCATTACTGTGCATTGTATTTTGTATTAATATTGTTTAAAATACAAAGATATGTATAATCATTTTAGAGATGCAAGGTTTTGCTTGGACAGCAGCTGATTTTGTGGCTGTCTATGCAAGACTTTGGATCCCCAACCTGATAACTTTACAGGTGAAGTTATATAGGAAGTTAATGTAAAAAGATTTTTTTGAACAATTTATGTTTGGACAATTTCTACAAGTTCAAAGTAAAGCAAAAATGAAGACGCAAGGTTTTGTTTCAACACCAAGGACATTCTGTATATGTCTGAGTCTTCACTCTTCTGGTTTTTTACTGAACATAATAACTGTTATTATGAATAGGAAAAGTGATTTTAAGCTTTAAATGGTAGGACCTTGTATCTACATTTTTGTTTGGTTTTGTTTTTATACAGAATTTGGAAATGCTAGCAGCTGTTTACACCACGTTTAAGTGTCATGATGAATGGACCATTTGAAACGATCCAAAAAGTAAAATCTTGTTCCATTAACTCACATGAACAGCTAAAAGTTAGTTTTTCCTTCGCCTGTTCAGGTTTTGTTTTTTTGTTCTGACAGCGATGATATTCAGGGGCTGAGTGACCACAGACTGTCTTTTTACTGAAATGCACACCATGGCTTTTGCACATTCTCCTGGATTCTGTTTTTTTTCCTGGTCATTTTCTTGTCTGGGTAAAGGTGTTTTCACTGGTATGGTTGCAGCCAATGCTGCCATCAGCTGCTGTTTGTGTAACAGACAACAGACTTTCATACCTTTCTTTCTTTTCGACTTTATTGTTAGGAGCTCACAGCTACTGAAACCAGCACCATCAATGGAGACTGATTTCTTTACACTGTGGCGATGTGTGTAGCTTTTGTGATTTTGTTTTGTTTGTGACTCTGTCTCGGTCAAGGTCTCTGTCTGTATCTCTCTTGCTCTCTCTCTCTTTCTCTTTTTCTCTCTCGACACTAAGTTGTTGCCAATGTACCCTCCAATATATACTTTTTGGACAAGTAATTTTGCACCTTAACTTGAGTTACAGGTAACGTTTTGAACTAATGTGATGTCAACCATTTAGCATAGGAATGATATTGTATCCTACTTTTAGGTTTACTGCTGATCTGAGGAAACTGTAACTGTATTAATCTATGCACTATATGTATATTCAAATATATTACTACAATTGATACAGCTTTGGGTAAAATGTACGTGCATATTTTCAGAGTGCTGGAACACTTTATTACTGGAACACATTTTATGAGGATCTAAATGAGGGAAAGAAAATATCTGAGTCAGTCCTAGCTAACATGACTCAGACAAAATAGTTCTAAAAATATTCTGTTCATCGCAGTTGGTGCCACTGCTCTGGTTCTAGAGGAGAATAAAAATATCCTTCAGATATCACAGGGTTAAATTTAGAGTGACATGGTAGCGTTACTATAACAGTAGCGTGACACACTAGCATTAGTGTAAAAATCTAGAAACTAAACTCTCACTTGTACTAATGACCTTTTAAACTCATATTTGTATTCATGGTTTTGTTTCAATCCTATTAGAGTCATTTCTGGTATTGGTATGCTATTGACTGTGTGTGTGTGTGTGTGTGTGTGTGTGTGTGTGTGTGTAAGTAAGTAAATTTGGCTGATGCCCTTTTCCAGAGTGACTTACAATCATTAGTTACAGGGACAGTCCCCCTGGAGCAACTGAGGGTTAAGTGACAAGGACACAGTGGTAGAAAGTGGGAGTTTGAACCTGCGACTTTGTGGTCATCGGGTTCACAGGCAAGTGTTTCACCTACTAGGCTACTGTGTGTGTGTGTGTGTGCGCGTGTGTGCGCGCGCGCGTGCCTGTGTGCGTGTTTGTCTGTGTGTTAGTTACTCATCTCCAAGGCTACAACACTATTAATATATTTCTGTTGTCCTCTGTGTTACTCGGCTCATCTGTAACTCAAACACGAACCACCTGAACTTAAAAAGTTTTATCATAACTGACTGATCAAATGTTTCCTGTTTGTGTGCTTCATTACACCAACTCTCCTACAAATCTCACTACTATCTGAAAGCAATATGGCATCTACTCAGCATCTGTTTTTATTTTCTCTCTCAGCCACATGAACTCTTGTCCATGTTCCTCATGTACCACTCACACATTATGACTGTGTAGCAAAGAATAATTGCTTCATGAAAAATAGAAGCCCTATAAAGAAAATAAAAAAACCATTACTGATACAAAGGCTTTGCTGGTAATTACTTTATAGAGGGCTGTAAGGCGTTTGCATTGTACTTTACTACGGTACTGAATAGTAAAATAATCACTGTGTAGAGTGCCAGTCAAACTCATAGCTGCTAAAAGCCATGCTTTGCTTCAACAGATATTTGAAGCATGAAGGTTTCTAAGTTTCAGCCGTAAATCAGCTGACATACCTGTCTAGACAATAATAAATATTTGTATTTTCCTATTCACAGTGTGATATGCAATCACATGTTAATAATAATAATAATAATAATAATAATAATAAAAATATAATTCTTATCATTATTATCACCTCATCATCATCGCCATCATCATCATTATTATTATTATTATTGACATGACAATAATAAACATGTTGTTACCATGTGACTCTATATCCTACTATTAATAGATTGTTAGTATAATTTTCTTTATTCTTCGCGTTGCCGTCAGCTTTAAGCCCTTCTAACCTGTTTAAGTGTGTTGTGCTGGGATGTGAGGTGCGGCCGCTGGGATTAATGCTGAATGTGCGCAGCGTCTTTCTGCCTCTGAGCCACAAAGAGCGTCTGCAGCCCCGCACCGCCACCTGCTCCTCTGCGCTCATTCGGCGCTGCAGGCCGCTTTCGCGCTGGTCTGATTGGCTATGCCACCTGTCAATCTGGGAGCGTCGCATCCTATTGGATAATGCGACACGCAGTTCCAGTACTGAGGCGGGGCCGTACGGTCCTGTTTGGTGGGTGGGCTTTCACGGGCAATCTGGACTATGATTGGCTGCAGTTTGACATTCTGAGCCTTTATTGGTCAACACGGGGGAAGAGTCGGTGCATGTTTGAAGCCACCCGCTTGCCCTCACTCCGTTTTATTCTCACTGTGAATGAGCGGTGCGGCTTCACGGGAGCCTTGTCATATGAAAAGACGCATTTGCAGTAATTCTCACAGGCTGGCCAGAACGAGAGAGAAAGAGAGAGAGAGAGAGAGAGACAAAACAAGAAAGCGCCTTACTCTGCTTGCCCCTTACCCCGGCCTGTTTCCCAGTCTGGACCAGCAGACCCAAGGTAAGACGCTCTCCTGATCCTGGCTCCCCCGAGCCGCACACTATCGTATTTCAGCTCTTTAGCCGCTCGCTAACACAGCGAGCTTCGTCTAAATGCAGGGGGCAGAAAGCTGAAAAATACCCCGAATAGGGAGAGTCCCCCCCTGCAGCTGCCTCTTCCTGCACGCCTGGAAGCGACCGGTTTACATCAAATGTGTCACATCTCGACAGATTAAATAGCGTTCCTAATACATGTATATTTATAGAGTGTGTGTGTATATGTGTAATGCTGATATTTATACTAAATTCTCCTGTGTGGTCAGACTAGTCATAGTTCTGATCTTATTTATGCAAATTAACACTCATTCAAGCCAAATTGCAGTCTTGCATGTATTGCAGAAAGAAGAAAATACGTGATTCTCTCCGCCAGAACAAAGACTGCCTTGAGGTTGCCTCACATTAACACGACCCCTCTCTCCTCGTCCCTCAGTGTGTGGTGTGGAGCCACCTATCTGCTCCTGCAAGCCCTGGTCTTAACAGTCGAGGTGTGGTTCCTCGGCTTTGTGGCCATGCGGGCAGGCAGACAGGCAGCTGGAGGTCGTGTTTGAGGGAGGAAAGTCCTAAAACCCAGCTCCTTTAGAGGGGTGGGATGTAAATGTTGCCTGCTGTGTCCCTGCAGGCTTTAACCTCATCGTCGTCTCTGGCTGCGTCCAAAAGCACATGCTACATCATATATGCTGTTTTATCGCCTGTCCCACTAATACTGGGTGGCTACACTATAAGGACAAAAGTATTGGGACGCTTGTCCTTTACACCAACAGTGACTTTAATGACATTGCATTGAAATACACAGACTTTATTGTGGAACTGCCCCCCCTCTCTGCAGCTATAAAGGCTTTCCACAAGATTTTGAAGTGTTTCTGTGGGAATTCGTGCCCGTTCTCTCTGTTGAACATTCATGAGGCCAGGCACTGATGTTGGATGAGAAGGCCTGGCCCGCAATCTCATCCCAAAGGTGTCGGATAGAGTTGAGGTCAGGACTCTGTGTGGGCCAGTCAGTTCTTCCACACCAAGCTCACCTAGCTATGTCATTATTGATCTTGCTTTGTGCACTGAGAGACACTCATGCTGGTCCACAAAGTTGCAAGCATGGAAAGCATGGCGCGCTCCAAAATGTCTTGGTGCGATGAAGCATTAAGATTATCCTTCACTGGAAGCCTTGCCAAACCCTGGAAAACAGGTGTGTCCCAATACTTTTGTCCAAATAGTGTGTATGTGGTTTGGTTTTGGACGCAGCCGTTGTTTCTTCATCTCAGAGACTTTTCTCCACACCCCTGTCTGCCTGGCCTGGTCCCCCACGCACACTGACCCCTCGGATGAATGCCCCCTGCGTGTGTCTCCGCTCAGATAGCGGTACGGTTGTCGTGGTTGGTGAAACGAGGCGTGAAGAATTAGAGGCATTTGCCTTCGTGTTTTTTCCTGCGTGTGACGGCGCAACTTTAAATGTCGTGTCGTCGTGAATTTACGTTTAGGGTGTGAAAAACGAAAAAAAAGGTTAAACGCTAACCAGCGAAAAGGGGCGTGTGTGTGTGTTGGGGGTCGGTGGGTGGGTGTGTATGAGAGAGAGCAAGAGGGCTGACCAAAACTCACCCGTCTCGCTGACAGGGCCTGAACCCATCTCTCTCTCTCTCTGTCTCTCTCTCTCTCTCTGTCTCTGTCTCTCCCTCTGTCTGTCTGTCTGTTTGTCTCTATCTCTCTCCTTCCTCTGTCTGTCTCTCTCTCTCTCCCTCCTCTCTCTCTCTCTTTCTCTGTCTGTCTGCCTGTCTCTCTCAACTCTCTCTCTGTGTCTTTATGTCTGTCTCTCCTTCTGTCTTTCTCTGTCTGTCTGTCTGCCTGTCTCTCCATTTCTCTGTCTCTCTCTGTCTATCAGTCAGTCTGTCTATCTCCCTCTCTCTATATTTCTTTCTGTCTCTCTGTCTGTCTGTCTGTCTGTCTGTCTATCTCCGTTTCTCTCTGTCTCTCTCTCTGTGTCTGTTGCTGCCTCTTTCTGTCTGACTCTATCAGTAATTATATCACTGATAATAGAGAAAGGATTAATAATATCAGTAATAATAATAATTGTAACTCTCTACCTCTCTTGCAATGCAGAATGCTAACAATGACAAAACGTCTGAAACTGTTTCTCATAGAATAGTGTGTAAAATTTGTCCTAATTTCATTTTTCATGCGGTTCTACAAAAGGCAAAATACATAAAAATAGAGCACACACAACCTTGTGGAACCTCAACACACCTGGTGGAAATCACACACAGAGTCATCAGAACGATACACACGACATTGCACGGAAAATATTCAAGCCAGGATCCAGGCTGTAGGGCAGCTCTTTGAAATGCTGACCAGTGCTTTGTGTAGATGCACACTGGAGGGAGAAAGGCTGCCTGACCTCTACCCTTGTGCTGGCTGCTTCAAACATGGCATATTTAACCAGCAGTCTGCTTTTTGATGACTGATTACGCGTTTTCTATAGATGTCAATATTTCATTTTGATAGTCTACACTGTGTAACTTCTAGGCTAGTTATTGTTATTAGTATGTGAATAATGAAGGCCGAAGTGGGCGTGGGGTTACACTAGTGTGGTGGTTTATGTGTTACATGGAGAGTATGAAGTAATAATGCACCAGCACAGCCTAATTATTTACAGTGAATCATTATTATCATGAGAAAAAAGAAGATATAGATCAACAGGCTGCAGTTTGTTTAACCGTCATCTCTCAAATGGGCAGCTTCGTTAAAGATGTTAATGTGGAGACGTTTTTAGAATTGAAAATTTATAGGGTTCTCACAGGGAGGTGAGAGTGGAATGGTAATGCCAGCAATACTTATTGAAATGGCCTTTTATTAAGTAGCCATTTATTTATTGATTACTTATAGAGGTGAATGATTGAAATCCATCAATAGTTGTTCCAAACACACAATCAGTAATCAGTTTCATTCGACTGCTGCTGCTACATCAGTACCAAAATGACTCATTGAGTCATAGCCAGGTACCTCTTACTTTTCATGTGACATTTCATGTGGTTCATGTATTTAAATAGGCAGCTTATCTTGCATTTTACAAGCTTAAAATCCTAGTTAACAAGCTAATTATATTTAAATTGAGACTTTTTTTTCCTAATAGAAAGTACTTGAAATGTGTAGCATGTTTCATAGGCTTATTTAGGCCATATGGAGTGGCTTGGGCTTTTAAAAAATCAGAAAGGTTGTTTGGCTACCAAAAAAACTTACCATCTGCCAATCTGGCTGTAAAAAATCAATCATGAATATTAATGATTGGTGCATTGGCTTTGTGCTGATCATTTATCTTATCGGAGGTCACATGTCTTTTTTGTTTATTTCCTTTGCAGAGTCAGTTTAATCTATGCTTAGTTCAAAAATGTATTCAACAGAAAAGCTGCACTTAAATATACGCTATCCATATTGTTCATGTGACCTCTGTATCACAAGATATGTGTGGAACATTGCTGTTAAACATTGTTTAGACCAAGTTGGTGTTGTGAGACTAACTTATAAAATGACTGTTTTATTTTAGTAGAAGTATAAGCTTTCAAAAGCTCTGGGACAACACGCGCAATTTGTGGCCGTCACTAGAGCTGAGCCAAGCTAAATCTATGGCTGGAGATTACATGGCTACTGTATTTATCTGTAATGATAATTAGGTTATACATGATAGAAATATCAGTGGGTCGGTAATTTGAATGAAGTTCTATATGGATACACTGACACTGATGGATATAATTTGTTTAAAATCCAACCAATTATATGTTTGTCCAAAACAACTGCAGCATGGCCGCTTACGTGACCTCCTGAGTCCCACAATGCGTAAGCATGCTGCAGCATGAACCTTTCCTGTCTCTGCTGTGAGCCCTCAAGCATGATGAGATAGACTCTTCAGGCTCTGCTTTTAAATTATTGTGATTATCCACGATCCTCTCTAAACTCCATCCAACCTTAAGTCCAGCCTTATTGCTTTGTAGATACAGGCCTGCTTTTGAACATTTCGGCCAATTCAAGGTCTCTTTGACTCTTACTAACGATTCCATAAAACAATTTTAAAAAGTATTTTCATGTGTGACTTCTGCCCATTTTTGTCATGGGCCTCTAGGTTAGAAGGGTAAGACATCATCGTTTTAGTGTGTTCCCATGTTTTAGTATTAACAAAACGTTATCAACCAGTTAATTACACAGAAACACATACGCTGTTCAGCTATAACATTAAAACCACCTGCTTAGTATTGTATAAGTGCCCTTCATGCCACCAAAACAGCCCTGACTGTCAAGGCACTGACTCCACAAGACTTCTGAAAGTTTGCTGTGGCTTCTGGCACCAAGTTGTTAGCAGCAGAGCCTTTAAGTCCTGTAAGTTGTGAAATGGGACCTTCATGGATCTGACAAGTTTGTCCAGCAAATCCCTCAGATGCTCAATCAGATTGAGAACTGGGAGCAATTTTTGCAGTGTGACGGGGCACATAATCCTGCTGAAAGAATCCAGTGCATGTAGGGAACACTGTTACCGTGAAGGGGTGTACTTCGTCTGCAGCAGTGTTTAGGTAGGTGGTAAGTGTGAAAGTAACATCCACATGAATGCCAGGACCCAATGTTTTCCAGTAGAACAGATCATAACACTGCCTCCTCCAGCTTACCTTCTTCCCATAGTGCATCCTGGTGACACACACACAACCATTTGGTCGTCCACATGATTTAAAAGAAACTGTTCATCACGCCAGGTCTCCCTCTTCCAAATACTCTGTGGTCCAGTTCTGATGTTCACATGGCCACTGAAAGTGCCTTTTGTGGTGGACAGGGGTCAGCATGGGGACTCTGTACGGTCTGTGGCTACACGGAGCCCCTTAAACATCTGTGTGCAATGTATTTTTATGATCAGACACCTTTCTATCATAGCCAGCATGAACCTTTTTCAGTTGCTACAGCTCTTCGGGAGGACAGACAGGTTGTCCTTCCTTGGACCACTTTCTGACTCAGCCGTCTAGACATCACAATTCGGTTCTTGTCAAAGTCCCTAAGGTCCCCACGCACACCCATTTTTCATCAACTTCAAGAACTGATTATTCACTTGCTGCCTCATATATCCCACCCTTTGCCAGTCTAGTGAGATCATCAGTGGTATCCTCTTCACCTGTCTGTGATTTTAATATTATTTCTGACTGGTGTATATACTTCCAGAGTTCAGTACATGTAATTCGGAATGAAGCTTCTTTACTCTTGATGCTAGGTAGAAGTGGGTTACAGGGGGGGTGTCCTGTTTTACTGCAGTGTACAAGGACTATGATTTGGTAATGATTTGATTCGAAGGCCATGCTGTGGCACGGACAGAGAAAGGGCGAGTACAGTGAGACGGCCTGCTTTCCAGTATGAGGTCATATATGAAGATTTCACTCCCACTTTTTACTGTCAGGCCTGCCTTGTCATTTTACATCACAATCAGACTTACTCCACACAGAGTATCCCCCACCGCAACCTTACATGCACACAAACTCCCCACATACACACACATGTACAGACAACAATGCACGCAATGGAAAGAGGCAAACATTTCTTTCAGATACAAGCACACATTTTATACGCTTTATTTGATTCACTATACATGAAAGTGCAGTTGATTTTATAATTGGATCATTTTGATCATTTTATCTTTTATATAAAATGAGAAGAAATTTGTGTTTTCTCTAAGGATGCACTGACATGGGAAATATGAATGGTTGTTGAGATCTGATGTATTTCATTAATAAAATGTAATTGTGAATAAATCTGCCTACATCTGCATTACATAGCAATACATCATTTTTGGGGGTCATAAATACAGTAAAATGAAGAAAACATTTTAAAATGAAGAAAACATTTTAGAGTAGCAGTACGTTAATTGTTAGCTGTACAAGAGTGCTCCTTATTACTTCTCCTTATTATAATGGCTGAGGTGAAGCTGTTTAGCTGTTTTATGGTAACCTACATGTCAAATGCTACTAAGAGTGGAACAGTAAGTGAGCGCGTATTATTGACAGCCAGCAGCTGATATGTTAGTGATTTTGAGGTATAGGTGATCCATATACAGATTCAATATATTTCCTTTGATTCGCACACAAAACAACCATGTCAGGGGTACTGGGTATATTTCTCCCTTCTCTTCTGTCTTAATGAGCCCATCTCTCATTCAGAGCAGCTCCTCCTCCATCCTCCTGTCTCCACACTGCTCTTGTGTGTAATTGGCTTGTTTGCTTGACATGCAGTGTTCTCTGATGAAGACAGTGATTGTGGTTGTGTTCATGTCGAAGATGTTTGTTCTTTTCATAGAAGTATTTGACTTATAAAGGTGACCTCCCCCTCACTTTATCCAACGTAACCTTTTGTAAGGAAGAACTGAGTTAAACCACTGTGATATAATGTCTATGATATAAAGCCTGTTCACTGTGAGGTCCATACTGAAACTGCTGTTTATTTATTTTGTTGATATGAATATTTGCCTCTGTGGAAGTGTGCTTTATTTTCTCTTCTGGTACTGGAAGAAAGCGAAAGGTAATAGGATATAATAATGAAAATTTACAGTACATTTCCCAATGGAAATAATTTTGACTTCTTCACATCATCACAATTACACCCACTCGCCTCACCTGTTTTGATGGCTCCTCCGTCACCCGTTTAACTTTATAAAGTGCAGTCTGACTTTGTGGGAGCCAAATGACAAACCGATGATTTTGAAACCGTTAAGAGCACCAGTCTCGATTACCACACTACACTGTCATACATGTGTGCTATGACTTTTTGAACCTTGTTCATCTGATACTTCTGTGTTGTTTTAGTTGCTATTAAAAGTAAATTTAAAAAAACGTCTTGAAATTCTTATAAAAGCTCACTGTTTTCCTCAACATGTAAAGAGGCTTCAAGCCAATTTTCTTAAAAAGACGTATTTTTAACTAAGGTATTTTTAAGGGGGTTTTAAAAGATAGTTGTGACGAGTATAAAACAAATATCACCTCAGTCTTCGAATGGTGTCTTGTTCCTCTGTGAAGAACAGCTCATTTTAGTGGTGTCGAATTCACGCGTTAATTTCAATCAATTAATCACCAAAAAAATGGCACCTTAAAAAACCCAACGCGGATTTCTCGCACCACGCGACTTTGAGCGCCCGGCCCGTTCTGGCCACAGGTGCTGAAGACAAGAACGCGCTGCTTGGCCCAGCGAATGGACATTTTATGTATAAAACAGAAAAATGGAACAGTTGATAAGAGTATTGTTATCTGCAAATTCATGCAATAAGGAATTTTTGTATCATCGGAGTACATCACGTGTAAAATATCACCTCAGCGCAGAGCCTTTAGGAGCTAACCCGGCGGTCCGAAACAGCACTTGTTCTTCATTGTTCTTGCTTTTTAAGTTTTCTTTCCTCAGCAATTTCATTGTTGTGACCATTATTGCACATGAACAGTGCAAAACATTTTGCTGTATACACTTTTACTGCAAAAATATGTGTGATGAATTTAGATTAATTAATCTGAGAGCTTGTGATGAATTTGATTCATTTTTTTTAATCGCTTGATACCCCTACTCGTTTTATAGATTTTAATTTTGTAAAATAATAACTGCTAATCTCATGAGAGGGAGCAAGTTAAGGGTGTGCAGACACCGCAGGGCTGGAGAGGTTAACAGTGGCTGTAGTGAAGCACAGTACTGTTTACACAGGGGAAAAAATGTGTTTCACCTTAAGTTCGTTTCTGTGCTGGCGTAATATTTTGAGGTAACCGAACTTCTAATATTATGTTAATAAATATCTATGCTTCACAGATTGTTGACGTATGATTTTTAAAACATAACCACAAATATTTTTTTACACTGAGAGACAGAGATGGTCAGTAATCCATGTGCACGTACCAGACATGCCACTGCATTGCTTATAATTCAGTTTGTAGCTTTAGTTTTTCCGCTGCCACCACTTTCTGCCAGCACTCTAATGGGATGACATGCAGTGTTTCTAACATCAAACTAATGGTGATGTAATTATGTAGCAGTGCCCTGTAAAAGGAAAACATGCTAAGATAGCAGAGACCTTACATTTAACAGTTTCTTGGACGCTATATACATATATGTGAATTGGCAAAGAAAATACAGTTTGGTTTTTTCGAAAAGTGTAGCCTGGAGGGGTTTCTCAGAGCCAGGTCCAAACTCCTTCCTCACTGCAGCCTGCCAGCCTCTGTTGCCACATGACATTCTACAACTCATTGATGACGTCAGCTCATTTATTCATGTTTTTATTGGTGTAAGGAACTGAGTTTTTGGGAGCTTTCAAAGAGATGAAATGCTATGAAAAAATGTTACGAGACCTTTGCATGCCTGCTTACTCTGGGAGTTTTAAAGAGGAATGAATGCTCTCTCTCTCTTTCTCTCACAGCATCATTGCCATGTCCAAGCTAGCGGCGGGCGGTGATAATGATGTCACCCGCTTTCTTTCCATGGAGGCTGGACCAAGCTCGCCCACCTCTGTATTCTCTGCTTCCAGTCAAGCTGATTGGGCGGCCAAGAGACTCGTCTGGGTTCCCTCTGAGAAACATGGCTTCGAGGTGAGGAAGTGGATACAGCTGGATGATACTGTGTAACTGTTGTAGCTTCTGTTGCGCCGAAGCGTTGTAGATTTTTTGTATCATCGTCCATTTAATTTTCGTCACCAAAACAAACCTAATTGTGAAGAGCAGTAAGCAGTATTTGTGGTCAATTGTACATTGTTTTACCTGTGGAAAAAGAAAAAAAAAAAGATTTGTAGGTTTGGCCTGTTTAATCCCTTTTATTACGATACAGTGGAACATTGATATATCTTGGATATCAACATATGTAAAACTTGGAAGTCATCAGTACTTCCCCAGAGGAACCCAATGTGTTGTGAGTTGGGTTAAAGCAAAAGTGAGAACTGTCTGGAGTTCCTAAAGCCTGGTGTTCTAGAACACTGACCGACTGCTTGTTTCATTACAAAGTAAGTTTAATATGTAGGGGTGTAACAACACGGTCAACTGTAATGAAATTTGAAGGAATTAAAATTCATCGACTATTTAGTTGTGGCACAATTCACTAATGAAACTAGAGCAGGAAGGCGGAAGGAAGGTGACATATGACGTGAATGTGCTGGACTGGATTGTTGATTGTCACTGATTTAACACTCTAACCAATTCATTTACATCATATATCAAAATTAAGAAAGGCTTGTTCTCCATATCGTCACATTATCACATTGCAAAATCTCAATATTTTGTTGTATTGTTACAATCCTAATAATTATTCCGGTTGAATTGGATTTAGTGCATAGCACTGTGTGAAATATCATTGCAGTCACAGTTTTTGATTACATTTATTACATCTTAAACTACTGGATCTTATTGGTCTGTTTCTAACAAGTAATATTATGACATATTGTGTACTGTGAAATGCACGGAAGCATTGTGATATGTATTTCTTTTGCCCACCCCTAGAAACTGCATGTGTGTGTTTAGTGTCAATCCTTGATTTAGAGTTCTCTGCTAGAGCTTTCGCTGTTCTGGTTCCAGTATTACACTCTAATAACCTCTGCCGTTCTCCTCGGTGACATAGTTCCATAGCAGCACTCCAGGGCTCTGATATGGTTCTCTATGAATAGAAGAATATGCTTGTTGAGCCTGCAGTGCTGAATGCTAAACAGCAGCATGATAGAGGCCTCGTTTTAATACGTCCCATGCTGAGAAAGTGACTGTGTGACTGATTGTCAGAAGAAGAGAGGGATAGAGGAAGAGTGAGGGAGTCGCAATGTAGCCCTAATGACCTCAAATAGGAAGTGCTGGACACTTTCTCCCTCTCGCTCTCATTCTCTCTCTCTTGCTGTATTCATACTCACACACACACTCTCCCTTCATATCTCAGTATATCTCTGTCGCTCTTTCTCACTCCCAAACACACTCCCCCTCAGCCTGTCTGTCTCCATCACCATGAATGTACGCTCTGTTCCCTGGTGTGTAATATGTGTATATGTATATGTGGGGGGAAGGAGTCTGTACACTCAAAGAGGCAGAAGTAGTAGAAAATGGGTCTGTAACTGTTTATGTGGCATGACAAGGCCCACACACATGCTGCCGAAGTTTTAGGAGTTGATACAGTGCGTGTGCATTTATTAGAGAGGGCCTGTGGCCAAATAAAATACGGCAAAATTAAAATGTTGTATAGAACCGAATTTGTCTGCGACCTCTAGAAGTGCAATGTGCATCTCTTTTCTCTTTCTGTTGGCCAGTCGGCGAGTGTGCGCGAGGAACGAGGTGACGAGGTGGAGGTGGAGCTTACAGACAGTGGGCGGAAGCTGACATTACTGCGGGAGGAGCTTCAGCGAATGAACCCGCCCCGTTTCAGTAAAGTGGAGGACATGGCTGACCTCACCTGCCTTAATGAGGCCTCTGTCCTGCACAACCTTAGAGAACGCTACTACTCAGGACTTATATATGTAAGTGTGTGTTGATGTTTGTCTGTTTTCGATTGAATACAGGCACAGATTGTCCAAAGCTAATATTGTCTTGACTTTGAATTATATTTATTTTCAGAAGAAAAATGTCCTGATTTTGTCAGAAACACAGGGATAAACCAAAGTGATAAACCAAAGCTATGTGTTTCATTTTTTTGGTAGCTGAGTTTAAGATTTGGGTCCTAATCTCATATACATACAGTTACATACAGCAGCCACTTTTCAGGTACAACAAAACACACTATATAATATATTGAAAGTGAAACATTTACACCTGCAAACAGGTCCTAACCGTGAAGCTTTTAGTGTACTAATTGCATTATGTTTTTCATCATCATGTATTTCATACATTATTCATCTACTAATGTTTATTGCGTTTGTAAAAATAAAAAAAAAAGAGGATGAAGTTGTTCTAGAAATATGGCCCAGTAAACAGTGAACTTTCATGACGAGACAGAAAATCTATGGTTAGATCGAACTAAGTTTGAAAAAATCCTGATTCTTGAGACAGGCCCCCGAATTTAACTAGGTCCAATGTCATCAAGCCAGTGATACACTTTCCCCTATAAACAGTCTGTACATGAGCTGGGAGAATACCATCGTCCTGACTTGCAGAGACGTGGATGCCAGAAATAGTCTCTGATTATTATTACTGTGCAAGGAAACTGAATCTCGAAATGTATATCACTTTTAAAATGAACGTATTTTCTAAGATATTTAGGGAGCTGTTATTGCTTATTTCATATATATTTTTAAGTAAAATTACATCATTATATATATAGTTTACATTTACAGCACTTTATGAGACAAATTTTATTGAAAAATGTGTGTACAATGTGTGTGTGTGTGTGTGTGTGTGTGTGTGTGTGTGTGTGTGTGTGTGTGTGTGTGTGTGTGTGTG
>JBBJLS010000006.1:10557087-10571137 GCA_037577275.1 Bryconaethiops microstoma
TCACAAAACTATTTTAGCCCTTCTGCTCATGTGGTTTGTGAAAATGGAGCCTGTTGTCTAAAACTGTTCAGCTACCTGATGAAAGTTTTTTGTTTCTATGGCTCACATTAAATCTGTGTCCACGTCCACAAGTCTGCACCATCTCAGTGAAGAGCTGGATGCAGTTTGAATGAGTTGGAGATGTTTTTGGAAGCGATTTGGGTGGCTATTGACTTCTAGTGTTTGTTAGCAACATTAGTCCTCATTCTACACTAAAGAAGCAAAAATTAAACTCCACACGTTCGACTGTTCGACTACTTCCAGAGCAAAAGAAATCACAACTTTCTTCTCCTTTAAGAAGAAAGTTGTGATTTCATTAGTGTGTGTGTAGTGATTAATAGCTGGCTGCTCCCTCTTGCTTATGTCCCTTACGAAATTCACCATGTAGTCGCTGGAGCTTAGCAGCATCACACACAGTGCTGGGACAAGGCTCTGCAGAGAAGTGAGCTTCAAGTTAAGTGCTGAAGCTGTTTTCTTTGTCTTGTAGGGGGAGTTAGAAAGACAGCTACTGCAAGCCAACCCCATCCTAGAGGCCTTTGGAAATGCCAAGACAGTCAAAAACGACAACTCCTCCAGATTTGTAAGACTTTCTCTGCTCGCTCCCTCAGTTACTTGCTTGAATCTATGCAAAATGTTGAGTCTGAGTTAATCTGTTTCAGGGTAAATTCATCCGTATCAATTTTGATGTGACTGGCTACATAGTCGGTGCCAACATAGAGACCTGTATCCTTTGATCATTTGAATCTGTGAACATTACTGATGTAATACACACCTTTTTACTCTGTTTGACCCCTTTCCTTTTATTCCACTGCATGGTGCCCACAAACTCTGTGCAGTCCTCTTTCCTTGCTGCTATGTATGTATCCTTAACCGCTGTATGTGTTAGACCTGTTGGAGAAGTCTCGAGCCATCCGCCAGGCCAAAGATGAGAGAACCTTCCATATTTTCTACCAGTTACTCTGTGGAGCCTCTGAGACTATGAAAGGTGAAAAGTTGAAAACACCCACCTCTGCGTTAAAAACGTTCACATAATTTCTGTACATTGTGCTCTATAAAGAAAGATGATTTATTTATTTTCCCTCCAGCCGAGCTGCTCCTGGGCAGTGCGGATCAGTACCGCTTCCTGTGTGGGGGATCTGTTCCTGTCCCAGGTCAGAGTGACTCAGAGAACTTCACTCAGACCATGGACTCCATGAACATCATGGGTTTCACTCCAGAAGAGTCCACATGTAAGGAGAGAGAGAGAGAGAAAGAGAAATAATGCTGTGAAATGCTGTTCTCACTGTGAAATATCTCATTAATATGCTAGACTCATATAGATCGTTCCGAGCCAGTATTTGAACATTTCTGTTTTTGGTTTTAAGCCCCAACATAATGCTCCAAAACCTGTTAGAGCAAAATAAGTTAAAAAAATATATATGTAGGACTAGAAAGCTACTAGACCTGGCAGATCTATACATGTAGCAGCTAATAATTATTTCTTGGATATTGTTTTCCTTTGTTACAGTGAGCTTAGCATACCGTGGCTTTCTGTGATGGCAGCAGTGGAGAAGCTAACATAACTAGCTGCCTTTTCATTGCTTAGAATTCTGCATAGCGAGCAAAATGATACAGGAAAGGAATGCACAGAAGACATGCTGTTGATCCAATGGCATTAGCAAGTTTGTGAAGATTTTAATAATCTAGTTCAAAAGTTATTCACAGAACTAGTAAACCAAGTTCGGGGAGTGAATAAAGGCAACGTAACACTGCTTCGACGGCGCAGGATTAAACCCAACCTATAAACACCCTTTCAAATAAATCTTGCATCCGCGAATGAAAGTCACAGCTTTTACCCCAGTGAAGATATAAAATATCTTAGTTGATCAAAATCAGACCACTGACAAATCAAGCAGACTGCAGAGTCATTGAAATTAACACCAGTAAAACTCAATATATGAATACTGCCAGAGTGGTGCTAGAAAAACGTTCTTGGACCGTTTATGTTTTATGTTTAAAGATTTGATCTGCCACCGGTAACTTAGCCTTAAACTGCCGTACTTAAAGGGCACCCTCTCACTTTCTCTTTCAGCCATGTTGAAGGTGATTTCTTCCGTGCTGCAGTTTGGAAATATTTCCTTTCAAAAGGAGAAGAATACAGACCAGGCCTCTATGCCTGACGACACGGCCGCACAGAAACTCTGCCACCTGCTGGGCATTAGCGTGCTGGAGTTCAGCCGAGCCATCCTCACTCCTCGCATCAAAGTGGGCCGTGAATATGTACAGAAAGCCCAGACCAAGGAGCAGGTGTGTGTGTGTGTGTGTGTGTGTGTGTGTGTGTGTACTGTATGTGTTTGCACAGATATAGTTTGGTTATTCCATGGTGTTCAGCAGTGATTTGTAGAGAATAACAGAATGATTTGGAACCATGGAAATCAAGGCATGTAGAGAAGGATTTATTTCTGTATCTGTGGTTGGGTGTGTTCAGGCAGACTTTGCAGTGGAGGCTCTGGCAAAGGCCACTTACGAGCGCCTGTTCAGGTGGCTGGTACACCGCATCAACCGAGCACTGGATCGCAGGCAGAGGCAAGGAGCTTCCTTCATCGGGATCCTGGACATCGCCGGCTTTGAGATCTTCCAAGTAAGGCTAATGGAGGCGAAACTGAACTCACCTTTGTCGACCATTGCTGATAATTGAAGAGCAAATTTCCAAAACTCACTCAGTCCAAAAGCATTTTTTTAAGGAAAATCACTTGATTTACCTATTGGAAAGTAATCCTTACAGGAAATTTTTTTTTTTAATTGAAATTTTACAATTACTTGACATTTTTCAATGCCTGTTTCTAAAGTCCAACTCCTGCACACTTTAGTATGGGCAAATTTGTTTAAAAAACATAATGAAAACTATTTTTAAGTAAATCGATATTCGGTGTCACAAAATTATGTACAAGTTTAATAGTTATATCCTACTACATGACACAGCATAGGGTCAATGAAAATTGTAAAAATTGTAAACATACTTCTGTCTACCAGTAAGTAAGTACCACTCGCGAGTGGACTGATTGAGTTTTGGAAATTCCCCTAATCTTGTACCGTGTATTATGCAAGGATTGAGTGAGTTTTGGTCGGTAATGTAAAAATATGCAGTAGTATTACCTAAAAAATCACAAAAAATGGACTGAGTGAGTTTTGGAAATTTGCTCTTCAATTCTGATCTCATTCAGTATTAGAAATGTGCTACTGCATACAATCTTTCTCAGACTATGTTTCCCTTTTTCATGATCTTTCCAGCTGAACTCGTTCGAGCAGTTGTGTATAAACTATACTAATGAGAAGCTGCAGCAGCTTTTTAACCACACCATGTTTGTGCTGGAGCAAGAGGAATACCAGCGCGAGGGCATTGAGTGGAACTTTATTGACTTTGGCCTGGACCTGCAGCCCTGCATCGACCTCATTGAGAGACCGGTCAGTGTGTATGTGTGTGTGTGTGTGTGTGTGTGTGTGTGTGTGTGTGTGTGTGTGTGTGCGTGTTGCTATAAGACAAACCATAAGAGGGTGTGATTCTCCTGCCATGTGTCAGTCCATTTAGCTGTTTTGTTTAATCCACTCTCACCAATGTGATGTCCCAGTTTTCTCGGTTTATTCTGATATGCAAAACAGCTGTTCACAAAAACAGAAAGATTATTTCCTGGAATGAGTAAGGAACTATACTTCTTCATATATAAACGTAAATATCAAAAATCTTTTTTTAATAAATATTTGCAGCATAAGAAGAAGGTAAAAAGGAACAATGCATTGTTAACAATAAATTTATAATTATTATGATATGAGTTTTGATTTTTACCAAGATTTTGTTTTTTTGCAGGGCATGATCTTTTTTATATAATGAAATAAAACACAGTAATACACAGCCATCTGCTGTTCTGTGTGCAATGAGCGAAACTCTTTGAATGTAAGGTTTGATAAGGTTAATTGGTTCTACAGTCTTTTGCTTAAGCTTGGTTGGTTTCACAGGCGCATCCCCCTGGTGTGTTGGCACTGTTGGATGAAGAGTGTTGGTTTCCACGGGCAACAGATCGATCATTTGTGGAGAAATTGTCTGCTGAGCAGGGCTCCCATCCCAAATTCTTCCGTCCACGGCAGCTCCGTGAAGAGGCTGATTTCTCTATTATACACTACGCTGGGAAGGTTTGGTCTTGTTTCTCTTTCATGTCATCTCTGTCCTCGGCAGGCTGCACAAGATTCAGATGGATTCTCTCTCTCTCTTTCTTTCTTTCTCTCCTTCTCTCTCGCCCTCTCTCTATCCCTCTGTCTCTTTAACTCTCAGGTGGACTATAAGGCAGATGAATGGTTAGTGAAAAACATGGATCCTCTGAATGATAATGTGGCATCTCTACTACACCAGTCATCTGACCATTTCATATCAGAGCTCTGGAGAGAAGGTGAGAAGATGTGTGTAAATGTGTGTGTGTGTGTGTGTGTGTTGTGCATGTGGGATTTATTAGCAGTATGTACTTAGTTGTACACTAATATCCTTCACTCTTTATAAGGAATGACACACAGTAAGGAGAACTTTGTCTGTGTCACATTTGTGTTGTCACTTGTGAATGACAAAGTCAACTAGACATAATCTATTTAATTAATATTTCAGTGATTATTCTTACTGATCATTAGTTACACACTAATGTTAAGTTTATCATTATCATGTACTAACATGATTCTCACCTCCTGTTTTTCTCTGGTTTTCTTTTTCTCTTTGCCTCTCAAACTTTTATTTATTAATCTTTCCCTTTGTTACCTATTGACTCTCCCTCCCTTTGTCTTCTCTTCTCTTTTCCTCTCTTCTCTTCTCTTTTCTTCTCTTTTCTTCTCTTCTCTTCTTTTTCTCTTTTCTTCTCTTCTCTTCTCTTTTCTTCTCTTCTCTTCTTTTTCTCTTTTCTTCTCTTTTCTTCTTTTCTCTTCTCTTTTCTGTCTTCTTTTCGCTTTTCTCTTCTCTTTTCTTCTCTTCTCTTTTCCTCTTTTCTCTTCTCTTCTCTTCTCTGTGTCTTTCCCTTCCTCAGATATTCAGACTCTTCCTCGTGTCTACTTTTTTGACTCCTATGCCACACTGCAGACCAATGGCTCTGACAGCAGTAGGTTTATCCTCCCACTCGTTTGCTCCACAGTGTTACCATCCCTTGCTTTTGAAACTCTCCATTCATCTCATTCTGTGTCACGTCTCCTGCTTATACATATATACTATATGGCCAAAATCATGTGGACCATCACACCTGTAGGAGTTCGTTGGACATCCCATTCCAAAACCATGGGCGTGTTTACCTCTGTTTTTTTACTTTACCAGCCCACACTCTTCTGGGAAGGCTTTTCTCTGGATTTAGGGTGTGTGTCAGTGAGAATTTGAATCCGTTAAGTCAAAAGAGCATTTATTAGAGTAACTAGTCACAATAGATGAGAAGACCTGGCTTACATTTGAGATTCCAGTTCATCCCAAATGTGTTAAATTTGGGTGGAGGTAAGGACTCTGACAGGGTCACTGGAGTTTCTCCACACCAAACCTGTTAGACCATGTCTTTATAGACCTGTCTTTGTGCACAGGGCCTTCTTCCAACTCTTGCCACAAAGTTAAAAGCAGGGTCCTGACCAATTATCTGTCCTCCACCAAACATTACTGTTGTCTAATGGGCAGGGTTCTCATGGCATCCAACCAAACCCAGCTTAGTCCATTAGACTACCAGTTAGTTAAGCATGATTTATCAGTAATTTTCACTGTTCCAGAGCTCGGCTCCAGATGCTTCCATTTCACAAGGTAGCATCTGTAGTTGACTGAAGCATATTTAGCAGGAAATCTGGAGGCTGGCTTGTGGAAAGTTGTCATAAGAGCTCTGCAGTACCACCATTCTATTTTCTACTGTGTGATTTTATAATGCTGAAACACTGAAAGGGCTGACCACATTCTTTTGACCATATAGTGTCTATATTTATGCATAGTTTTCCATTTTGTCTTTTTTACCCTTTATTCTATGTTTCTTTATTCTATTCTGTTTTTACTTTTCATATTATATAGTTTTCTCCTACGTAAGATGATTGTGGGGTGTGTGTGTGTTTGAGTAAGTGTGTGTGTGCTGTGCACTTACTTGTGCTGCAGTAGCTGAGTAGTAGTTCTCATTAGTGTCAAATTACTTGGATTGAGCTATTATGTAGTATTCACTCTTGTTTCATTGGAATGGCTGCTTCCATAGCTGTAGATTTGTGGATGTAGCTTGTGAGGCGACTCCGTATCTATTATATGCTTTAAGAATCCCTTCATTTTGTTTTCTGTGTCAGTTGTAGTAGAATGGTATTTGTGTATCACAACATTATCAGTGACATCTGCACTATGCATCAAAATATTATTGTAAATTAGATCTATATACATTTCATTCCCAGTTTAAGTTGTTAAATTCTTAATTTATTGAAGGTGGCAAGAATAAACATCAGTTTCAAATGGCCAGATGCTGCAGTGTGCTAAAATCACATGGTGTTACAGCACCATATGTTTTCTGCTGAATTGGGCTGAAATCAATCCACATTTGTGGGTAACTGCATCCCAAGAGGAGAGAAGAGTTTGCAATTTGTTTTGCATATGAACATAATCTGACAGATCGAATGAAAGACAAAACACAAACATGATTTTATTTGGTTAATCTCTTGCCCCGTGGTGGAGACTGCCCTTCAAGAAAGATGACTTTAAGCCAAAAATGTGCTTTTCTGAGGAGACTTTACATGTTGCTGTTGAGGTCTGATTGCACTTGTGATGGGAATGTGTTCACTATAAAGTGTCTGAATTCATTAATTAGAAGGTGTTTCTGGGTGCTGGTGGACATGTAATGTATTTATCACAGAACTATTTCGTAATATACAAATGAAAACAGAGTCATCCCAGTTTGACTTGTTACCATGTAGCCTGTTTTCAAATAATGGCATCACTGAATAGCGTAACTGGATATTTAAAATTATTGTGCTGAGTTTGTTTTTTTTTTCTTTTTTCCAGCACCAGGAGGCTTTAATTCCTTTTAGCTGTTTAATTTAGGCATCTGAAGTTGTGCACTGTGCCCTTATAGGACTCCAGCTGGTTTGCTCTTTAGGAAAAATGAATGCCAATTGTAAACGTACTGCTATCGCTTCCTTTAGAAAACAAACATTCCATACCCAGTAAGATGTGTACATGTTCCTCACTTTGAATTGCAAAGTGTTAAGGAGGTGAAATATAAATACCTCCTAAAAAAAAATAAATTGTGTGTGTTCCTCAGTGGACAGAATTGTAGGTTTGGACCAAGTGGCATCTGCTGGGCTGACTGAAGGCAGTGGGCCGGTGACTTTTGGAGCAGCAGGGCTGAAGACGAAGAAGGGTATGTTCCGGACAGTCGGGCAGCTGTACAAAGAGTCACTGACCAAACTGATGGCTACACTGCGAAATACCAACCCCAACTTCCTGCGCTGCATCATCCCCAACCATGATAAGAGAGTGAGAGAGGCCTTTAAAATACTACTTAGTAATCAGTGATCACAGTTGCATTATAATATTGTCATTGATTCAAACGCAATGTAGAGTTGATTAAATTCCTTTACCAGCCCAAATATCACACCTGTAGTGTTAAATGCCCCAACCCCACCAGTGATTTTCTTTTTCTCCTTTAGGCCGGGAAGTTGACTCCTCATCTGGTCTTGGATCAGCTACGGTGTAACGGAGTTCTGGAGGGAATAAGGATATGCAGACAGGGCTTCCCCAACCGCATCCCCTTTCAGGAGTTCAGACAGAGGTGTGTGTGCATGTGCGAGTGTGTGTGTGTGTGTGCGTGCGTGTGTTTGTGTGTGTCTTTTACCACTTATTTGACTGAGTAATCAGATCCGCCTGACTAGATTCTCTTTTATTCTATTGTACATACAGGCCTCCTTATCCTCTCACTCTTAACTCAGTCATCACTGGAGTTCAGAGAGGATGCTTTCCCTCCTCTCAACGATCCGATAGGAGGTCCATTGTCTCGTTACTCATTGTTCTTCTTTTTCTGCTTGCTACTGTCTATCAGGTATGAGATTCTGACTCCGAATGCCATACCTCGCACCTTCATGGATGGGAAGCAGGCCTGTGAGCTCATGGTGAGTACCAGCATTTAAACCTTTGGTCTCAGATAAAGAAACTGAACAGAAATCAAACAGTATTGCATTGCCAATTCAATGCATGCATCATTTTAACATAAACAAAATGTATAATTCCATCTATGTTTGTAATGTTAATATTATAACTAAAATGAACTTTCAGGAAATTATTCAGAGTAAAGACTGCATGGCAGTTTAACAAATGCGACTTTGAGTGTTTTAGTTTATTTGATTATGTCGGTGTGGAATGGGGAATACATAGTGTCCCATAAACAAACTGCTGGAAGTTTTTTCCACTGGTTTTCAGTTGATAATTGTATAGTTTATACTGTTAGCTGAAACTGCTACTGGGCATTAAACACCATGAAGTGAATGTGTTGTGGTACTGATTTGAGTGTGATACCGTTGTGATGACAGAAAGTGATGTAACTGTGCTCAGATCAGTGCTCTGGAGCTGGATCGGAACCTGTTCCGGGTGGGCCAGAGTAAAGTGTTTTTCAGAGCTGGAGTCTTGGCTCACTTGGAAGAGGAGAGAGACCTGAAGATCACAGACACCATCATTCACTTCCAGAGCGCTGCCCGCGGATACCTGGCAAGGAGGTTCGCACATCTGTGTTTGTGTTTATGCTTCTAAAGATTTTTAAATGGTCGACAGATGTAACGGATGTGGTCCAGGATAACACCTAATTATGAGGCTGTTGTTAGCCCGAATGCTCCTTTGGTGCCCAGTCTTAAGAAGCATAGAACTTTGTTTCCTTTGACTGAAAAAAAAATATTTTGCTATGTTCAGATTCGGACGAATGACATATGTCTTTAAGAAGAGATGAAAAAATCTGTGCCACTGGAATGTTTTCGAGGGTCATTCAGAGCGGTGTGTCATTAACTCGCCAGGACCAGTTGAGAAATGTATATATTCAAACTGATGAATCACAATATGTTTCTGCACTGTGTGTGTATGTGTGTATGCGTGCATGCGTATTAAACAATGTGTATTTCTACTGTAGGGCATTTCTGAAGAAGCAGCAGCAGCTAAGTGCCCTACGAGTTATGCAAAGAAACTGCGCCGCTTATCTGAAGCTACGTAACTGGCAGTGGTGGAGGCTCTTCACCAAGGTAACAACTGCAGCGGAACGTACACATTTGTTTCAGAATCAAATGGAAAGGGTCTTTAATATTTCATGTATTTAATATTTAATGTTTTATTTAACAATGTCAGGATGAGAATCATAAAGAATCATATCTTCTACTGTCAAACATAATTCAGTTGGTCCTTTGACCTGCAATCCGTCTCTAGGTGAAGCCGCTGCTGCAGGTGACCCGGCAAGATGAAGAAATTCAAGCTCGAGAGGCAGAGCTTCAGAAAGCCAAAGACAATCTGAGCAAAGTGGAGCATGATTATACAGAACTAGAGAGAAAACACCAACAGGTACATCAGTGGCCTGATTAGCACTTTGATTTTGCAATTAAAACCATGGCCTTAAGCTGCTGACTTAGTTTTTAAACTGCTGTGCTCCTCCCTCCTCTCATTGGTCAGCTATTGGAAGAGAAGGCCGTGCTTACAGACCAGCTACAGGCGGAAGCCGAGTTATTCGCTGAAGCAGAGGAGATGAGAGCACGGCTGGCCAGCCGTAAGCAGGAGCTGGAGGAGGTGCTAGGAGAGCTCGAGGGCCGACTGGAGGAAGAGGAAGAGAGGGGCGTGCAGTTAACCAATGAGAAAAAACGAATGCAGCAGCACGTACAGGTGAGTGAAGCCGTGTGTTCTGTCTTGGTGGAGCTTGTACTGCCCCAAAAATGTTTTTTTAATTATGTTTTCTCTCTTTCTTAGGATTTAGAAGAGCAGTTGGAAGAGGAAGAGGGGTCACGGCAGCGGCTCCTGCTGGAGAAGGTTACCCTGGAAACCAAAGTGAAGAGTCTGGAGACAGAGACCCTGACTACAGGAGAGCAGAGAGACAGACTGAGCAAGGTCTCTCACACCTCTTTTCTCATTGTCACAAATACATGATCGCACATTTTCAGAGCCATGCGGTGTAATTCTGACCTTACGTCCTGTTTTATATTTGGACAAGCACATTTACACATTTAAGACAGGCTGATGATCTCAGGCTTAAATTAAAACTAGTGTTGAGCTAATCTGCAATCAGTCTAATCCTAAATTGAAGATGTTATCTTGGTCCAGGTTTTGATAGAATGTATTTGATGGCTGTGATTATAAACTGGGTCGGGTTTCCAGGATTTTGGACCACAGTTATGATGACTTCGACCATACTTACTCCACATCTCTGTCTCTTCTGCTCTTCTTTATTTCAGGAGAAGAAGCAGTTGGAGGAGAGGCTGAATGAGGTAACAGACCAGGTGACTGAAGAAGAGGAAAAGGTGAAGAGTCTTAACAAGCTGAAGAACAAGCAGGAAGCCGTCATTGCTGACCTGGAAGGTAACATTGTTTATTCATCTTAGTTTACAGCTCTGCCTGTACTGTATAAATGTCAGTATCTGATATGGAAAAGTTCTAATTCATTTCACAACCCCCTTTACCTTCCTTCAGAGCGTCTAAAGCGAGAGGAGCAGGGCCGTCTGGAGCAAGAAAAATGGAGGAGGCGCATGGAGGGCGAAGCAGCGGAGGCCCAGGAACAGCTCACTGATCTGGGTCTGCTGGTCTCGGAGCTCCGCAGCAGCCTATCCAACAGAGAGAAAGAGATCACCACACTACAGACACGGTACGTACATACAGACACATACATACATACATACAGGCTAGGACTGTCACTGTGCATTGTGTTAGTTATTAAGTCTACCAGTTATTCCTCAAAAATATCAATAAATATGAAAAAAGGCAGAACAGTAGGAGGCCTAACTATACATCAACAATCCACAACATTATAAGTACAATTTACTTTTATTTTAATGTTTTTTTTAATGCTTTGTAAATTTGATTAATTATTTGTGATGATACAGGCAGCAGACCTTAAATGTGTATTTATATTTGTGCGTTCCAGATTGGAAGAGGAAGGTGCCCGGCGTGCAGAAGCACAGCGGGCTCTGAGGGAGGCTTTTTCTCAGGTGTCAGAGCTGAAGGAGGAGGTAGAAAATGAAAGAGGAATGAGGGAGAGGGCTGAGAAGCAGAGGAGGGACCTGGGTGAGGAGTTAGAGGCCCTCAGGACTGAATTGGAGGACACACTGGACACCACAGCCGCCCAGCAGGAGCTCAGGTGTGTTGTGTGTGTGTGTGTGTGTGTGTGTGTGTGTGTGTGTGCGCGTGTGTTTAAAAATAACACGAATCAGCGTACATTATTTTAGTTAATAGTTATTAAGTCCATTGCATTTCTTTATTATTTAAATGTGGGCTAAAGCTTGTGCTTTAGTGGCATTGCTGTTACTGGAACCAGCTACTGGATTACATTATCAGCTTATGTTATGATATAAATGGTGGAATTCACTTGTAATATATATGTTCAAGTTTCTTTATTTGTCACATGAGAGACACATCCAAGGTAAGGTCCTTCCAGAGAACATGAGAATTAGTCCGTGAACATTCAATGCTCAACCAACACCCTGTGACAGATTATATACAGCCTTTGGACCAATAGCATGAAGAGAGAGTGATTGGGGGTTAATCATGCACATCTGTGTGACTTGATTAACCCCATGACTCGAGACAACCCCTGTCGGCGGCAGGCTAGAGGAGTGACTCCTGTCCTCCTCAGTGGCACCCTCTGGTGGCCTTGAAATGGGACTGCAACAATGTAAAGTCCAAGTCCATTTCAAAGTACCCAGTCTTGGTTGCAGGGTGAAGGGGGAAAACCAGTCCCCCTCTCTAGCGCCCTCTAGAGGCCATGGAGTGGGATTGTTACACCTGAAACATTTGTGATACTGCGCAAGTTACAATAAATTAAAGAGAGAGAAAATTAAAGGTTAAAACTGAGTAATAAAAATATGTAGAAAAAATATATTCAAATAAATATAGTATAAACAATTGTAAACAAACATTTGTATGTGTAAACAAGATCTGCAGTGGGCAAATGTACAGAATAGAGTACTTGCTGTAGAGTTGCTGTTGATGTAAATGGACATTAATAACAGGAGGTTAGATACAGTGAGGCAGCGAGTACAGTTTTAATGAGTGGTTAAGGATTTTAAAGTCTTATGGTTAAGTGAGTGTGTGTGTGTGTGTGTGTGTGTGTGTGTGTGTGTGTGTGTGTGTGTGTGTGTGTAGATCCCGGCGTGAGGCCGAGTTAGGAGAACTCCAGAGAATGGTTGAGGAAGACACTCGACGTCATGAAGCCCAGCTCTCAGAGCTCCGAGTGAAGCACAGTGCTGCTATTGAGTCCCTACAGGAGCAACTGGACAATGCCAAAAGAGTGAGTCTGTGGTTCTGCGTGCTGTGAGTGTGTCTAAGTGTTTTCATTGTGTTATTATGTGTTATGAATGCTTTTTCGCTGTCATATGCACTTGTGGTGTTGGTGTTTATATTTATGCATGACCATGTATGTCTGTTTCTGTGTGACTGTAACCTACATCTATTTTTCAGTCTCGTCAGTCTCTAGAGAAGGCAAAGGCTATGCTAGAGGAGGAACGCGTGAACCTGACAGCAGAGCTGAAGACCCTACAGGGGGGGAAGATGGAGAGTGAACGCGGGAGGAAGAGAGCAGAGGGACAACTTCAAGAACTGACTGCCCGCTTGGCCCAGGCTGAGAGAGAGAGGGAGGAGAGAGAAGATAGGCTTCACAAACTCCAGGTAGAGGAGGAGAAGGGGACGAGTATAATGATGTTGTGACAAGTGCAACTGATTGGGATGTGATTGCATTGTCTAAGCTGTGGTTCCCAAGCCCGTGCTGGAGTACCCCCTGCCCTACTACAACTGAGAGTCAGATAAAGTTGTTTATTTTTTTAGACTTCATCATATACAAAGTATAAGATGATACAAAAATAATCGAAGAAATAAAACAAATTAAAAGACATAGGAAATCAATGTAAACACTACAATGTGCAGGACATGATGTACCCCAGGATCAGTGTGGGAACCACTGGTCTAAAGTTTAGTCAAGGGTATGTTGTTAGCAGAAAAGAATATATTTTTTGTTTACAAAACCAACCCAGATAATCTGCCCCACAAACATGCATGGGTTGCGAAAGTACAAACCTAGCTGTCCATTCCAATAAATAGTTTAGATATGTACTTTTAATACAGTGGATGAACGAATCTGTCCTTGTGGACCTGAATCAAATTATTTCAAGTCAGGATATCTTGTGATTATTTGACATATTTCTCACAATTTCTCTTTTCTATATTCTTTTCTTTACCTTCTTTTAGGTGGAGATAGAGTCTCTCTCCAGCTCTCTGTCCTCATCTGAAACCAAATCCCTTCGTTTGAGCAAAGAGGTCAGCAGCTTGGAGAGCCAGCTACACGATGCTCAGGTAATTATACTCGGTGCTAGCTAATGCTGACTTAGGCTTTGTTCACAGTAAGTCAAATTTTTAGACTTGAGTGTGCAGCTTTCAAGTTAGAAGTGATACTTGCTCTTTTTTTTTTTTTGCACGGTCAAACTGTAGTCACATTTGTTTGTATTTCCACATTGAACAATGATAGTAAGGACGCATTGTGAACACACTGACTAGTGGGTGTCAGATAAAACTGCCCGCATTTACGAGTTTAGACCTTTATATGCACAATTGTCTGTAAGTCGTTGAACAATTGTGCTATATTTTACAACAATTTCGTACTTTTCAGCATCTAGAGCAGGGGTAACCAGTCAGACACCAAGAGCCACATTATTTATTGTGTTACCGCAAAGAGCGACATCATACACATGGACTTAAATGATCTTGCCCCTACTGGGAAACTTTGCGGTATTTTCATCTCACGCACATGCGCATTTGTCGAAAATACCGTATTGAATA
>JBBJLS010000006.1:10571237-10593719 GCA_037577275.1 Bryconaethiops microstoma
GTCGATTTGGCAATACTGACTCAAGTGACTCACACACCCGGATCAGTTTAGTGAGTGACTCAGAGGGAGCCGAATCCGAGTATTACAGCTCTGGCATTGAACTCAAGCGAAGCGAACAGGCACATTAAAAAAACACAAACACAAACTTCGAAATCAACGTAAGAGCCGCATGAAACCAGGCAAAGAGCCGCATGCAGCTCGGGAGCCGCGGGTTGGCCACCAGGGATCTAGAGCGTGAACAAAACATGACAGAGTAGGATGATCTAGTCAGCAGATAATGTTAACTAATAAAGCTAGGATCGGCTTTTAATATTAAATAACATGCTTTACATTTGAACACAGTGTATGCAAGTGAAAATATGTTCCCTAAATGTCTGTTGAAAACTTTTAATTCTCCATGGTTAATATGTGATGTTCAGCACCCACTTACACATTCTGACATCAAGAACTTCTAACCCCCGAATAAGTAAAAAAACTCATGATATCTGGTTTGACCGGTCAAATTGAGATGCACAAGCAGAGATCTGATTGAATCAGATCTGAAACAACATATAAACATTGCTTGAATATAATTGGAGTCAGTTTTCCTGTGGCTTTTTGCTGTCTGCCCTGCTCAAATCAGATATGCTCCAAAGTGGATTCGAGCTGCCTGGATTTTTTCACTTAGTGTGGTTACAGTGGGCCCAGTTCTGAATGAGTGTGTGGTGCTGCAGGAATTGTTGCAGGATGAGACGCGTCAGAAACTGGCATTGGGTTCTCGTGTGCGGGCGCTGGAGGAGGAGAAAGCAGCTGTTATGGAGAAGCTAGAGGAGGAGCAGGAGAAGACCAGGGAGCTCACACGCCAGATCCAAACTTACACACAGCAGGTTTGTATTCACACACACACACACACACACACTCATTTGTCATGCAGAAAGTCTTCCCTTTACTATAAGCTGTCTCATGTTCATGAGAGGCGCTGAGAATGTCTTTTTCTTTTTAGGTGGTTTCTTTAATGAGTTCACTGCAAAATAAATCACTCAAACACTTAAATTTTGAAACAAATCCATAATTAATAGCAGAAATATTGAGACAGTAATTATAATTAATAGGACTAATAGGATGTATTTGTTTAGTGCCATAAATAATTTAAAATAGGATAAAAACCTCTAAGTGATATTGATTAAGATTCTTAAAATAAACGTAACTTTACAATTTACACAGTTTGTTGGTACAAGTAAGCTCTTCATAGAAGATTTTGTTTTTTGTTTTTTTTAGTATTTGTTGCTTGGTTTAAGTGCCTGTTTTAAGGATATTTGATATAACTGGCATTATTTCTGAGATTATTGTCCTCAGCTGGCTGAGTTAAAGAGACAATCTGAAGAACTGAACGCAGCAGTGGAAGCAGGAGAAGAGAGCAAGAGGAAGCTTCAGAGGGAGCTGGAGAATGCCACGCAAAGGGAGAGATCCAAGGAGGAGGAAAAAGAGCGGGTGGAGCGGCAAAAAGAGCGCCTGAGGGAGGAGATAGAAGACATGACCATTGCATTACAGAGGGAGAGACAGAACTGCACCGCTCTGGAGAAGAGACAGAAGAAATTTGATCAGGTGAGTTACGGAAAACTTACATAGACTGGTGGATGACTAAGTAAGTTGGTGTGACATTGTGTAGATGGACAAATGAAAATGAAGACCTGAATTATGTCATTTTTGATCACGCCAATGTCAGAATGAATGCTTTTATGGCATTATCACCTGTTGTGACCTTTGCTGTATGACCCGTGCAGTGCCTTGCAGAGGAGAAGGCAGTGAGTGCACGACTAGCTGAGGAGCGAGACAGAGCAGAGGCCGAGAGCCGTGAGAAAGAGACACGATTCCTGGCATTGTCTCGAGAGTTACAAGAAGCATCTGAGCAACGTGACGAACTAGAGAGAACCAATAAGCAGCTTCGTCTTGACATGGAGCAGCTCGTCAATGCCCAGGATGATGTGGGCAAAAATGTATGACTCACCCTGCACTGAATCAGTACCAATAAAAAAACTTACCCACACTTCAAAGCTACATAATTTACAAGTTTATCTCGCTGTTATAACTGTATAACTTTAATGATTAATAATGATCAATTTTGATCAATAATTAATAAAAGAATAACAAGTAAATGTTTTAACCAATTTACTAGTAATTCATTAAACCTCAATGTTATTAAATCACTAACATCTCTAGACAGCAACTGCTAAAACAAGCAAATATTTTTGCTAAAAACTGTCTGTCTTTCCTGTGTGTGCCTCTCAGGTGCATGAGTTGGAGCGTTCCCGGCGGGCTTTGGAGGTGGAGGCTCAGTCGCTGCGGGAGCAGACGCAGGAACTGGAGGAAGAGCTGTCTGAGGCCGAGAACTCACGGCTCAGACTGGAAGTCACTCTGCAAGCTCTCCGCGCTCAGTTTGAGCGTGAGATCAGTGCCAAGGAAGAGAAGGGAGAGGAAAAGAGGAGGACTCTCAGCAAACAGGTAAAGCTTATTTGTCCATGAGGGCCAGGGCTGATTTTGTATCTGACTCCGTGTACTCCTTGGAAGAAATGAACTTAAGATTTCTAAACTGAGAGCACTTAATTCATATATCTTTTTTCAGTGTGTGAATCATTTGAAGATTCAAGATTCTTTATTTTTTCACACATGCACAGTTATACAAGTATAACATGTAGTGATGTGTGCCCCTGAAACATCTGTGAGAATGCAGAATTGTTCAATAAAAGAGAAAGTTTGAGGCTAAAACTAAATACTAAAAAATATGTAGAAAATGTTTGTAAACAAGTGTAACACAAACATTTACAAGTGTAAGCAAGATCTGAAGTGTTAACACATTAGAATATCAAGCATAAACAAAGACTGTTCTCTCTCTCTCTCTCTCTCTCTCTCTCTCTCTCTCTCTCTCTCTCTCTTTCTGTAGGTGCGTGAGCTGGAAGCTCTGTTAGAAGAGGAGAAGACTCAGAGAGCTCAAGCTCTCTCTGTCAAGAAGCAAATGGAAGCAGAGCTCCAGGAGGCAGAGTCTCAGGTTGAGGCAGCCACACGAGGCAGAGAGGAGGCTCTCCGGCAGCTGAAACGACTCCAGGTAACACAGAATATAGCACACAACAGCTGGGGTCACCCTTTTCACATTAACACAGGGCTCGAATATAGGAATGAAGGCATGTGGCCAAAAATTGCCTGGAACTGCAATCCTGTAATTGGGTGAAACCAGATTAAAGTTGTTCTTCACTTTAAGTGTAAGAGAATCTGTTGCCAGACTGCACTGAAAACGTGTATTAAATAAATCAGACCATACGCATGAAAGTGTATGCGAGCCAGTAGCACTAGTCCTGTGTTTGGTGTGGCCTAAAATGTGTCTTATTAAATGTTAAATGTTAAATCTATAAGCAGGTTGCTTTGTGTTGTCGCTAATGTGTTACATTGTTATGGTACATTGTCAGGCTCAGATGAAGGAAGTGTTGCGGGAGTTGGATGAAACCAAGATGGCTCGAGATGAAGTTGTTGCCCAGTCAAAGGACAGCGAGAAACGCTTGCAGACCCTGGAGGCAGAGCTTCTTCAGCTGACAGAGGTTTGTAACACATTGTGTGTATGTGTGTGCGCGCACGCGCGTGTGTGTGTGTGTGTGTGTGTGTGTGTGTGTGGGTGTGTTGACATTTTAAATATAAAAAACTTTTTTTTTTTAATTCAGTGTGTGCAGTAAGTAATGAGTGTAATACCTCTCCTTCTGTCTCTCAGGAGTTGGCTGTTTCAGACAGATTAAGGAGGCAGGCTCAGCAGGAGCGAGACGAGATGGCTGAGGAGATTCTGAACACTAACAGCGGGAAGTAAGAATCTGCCTGCCGTCTGTGTATATTAATAAATATGTGCCTGTGTGTGTTGCCAACACCTCTCGTCCTCTCACAGATCAGCTCTGTGTGATGAAAAGAGACGCTTGGAGACCAGGATCAGTCAGCTGGAGGAGGAACTGGAAGAGGAGCAGAGCAATGCTGAGCTGTTGGCTGAGAGGCAGAGAAAGACCACCCTACAGGTAGGTAACATCTTCACTGAGCTTCCAGAACGTTTCCTCAGGAGAGAAGAACTTTAATGTATGTACTAAATCTTCAATCAAAGATTTTGTAGAATTGCTGCAATTTTAGCAAAAATGCAATTAAAAATCCATCAACTAAGGTTGAATAACTACTGTAAAACTAATATAGATTATGTAGCTGAGGCCCACATACAACGGTATTAAACCCAAGGTGAGGTATGATACATTGTGTAATATGTGTAATATGTAAGTGTTTGAGGTACAGTTGTCTTCTGGATCAGGTGGAGACTCTGACGGTGCAGCTGGCTGGGGAGAGGACGCTGGTCCAGAAGAGTGAGGGGGCACGGGAGAGCCTCGAGAGGCAGAACAAGGAGCTGAAGACCAGGCTGACTGAGATGGAAGGAGCTGTGAGGGGAAAACACCGCCTAAGTGTTGCAGCCCTGGAATCCAAAATCGAAGCCATGGAGGAACAGCTGGAACAAGAAAGACAGTGCGTACAGGATGACTTGCGAAGGACAAACTCAGACGTGGTTTGCTCTTAATGAGCCAATAGCTGTTTTTAACTGTGCAAAATATTGTAGAGCCATAGAGGATATGGCAAAAAGAAAAAAAAAATGGGTTTGGGTTTTTGGATTCTTGTATTCTCCACAGACTGTCCAGCAAATCAGTAATACGCTATCATGTCCATCCACAGACTTAATGTGGGCTGCTGCATATTTTAAGTAGAACCTAACACTTTTTTATAGTTTAGCCTATTTTGTCTACCATTCAGTGATTTTGAAACATTTGCTGAAAACTCAATTTTCTCATCCCTCTAGTTTACTGTTTTGAAGAGTTTAGTTTGTGAAACCTCAGGACAGACTTTGAGCCACAACTCCCGTAATAAAACACTGGAAAATGCCTTAAAAATATGTTTTTGTTTCTTAGGGAGCGTGCAATGGCCAACAAGCTGGTTCGAAAAACAGAGAAAAAGTTGAAGGAAGTGGTGATGCAGGTAGAGGATGAAAGGAGACACGCAGACCAGTACAGGGAACAGGTATGCCTGCTGTGTTCACTGTGTTCACACTGACAGACATCATGTTTACACCTTGCATTAACATGTATTCTAGGTTTACATTATAATATACCTCCCCAGTGTGACCAGATAAAATCTAATTTTCCGTGCTAACCATGTCTGAATTTTTTGTATAAACCAACTGAAATTGGATCACAGGACATTTTAATTGTATTTAAACTTGACTCGTCATGAAATTGTGATCCAGTTAGTGAAAACACATTGTGTCCAAGAGTAGATAGTTTCATAAAGATGCTGAAGGATGTACAGTACCAAAGAATAAAATACCATTGCACAGTTTTGCATTAGATGCTCTTTATCATTTATTTAAAAGTGATTAGTTGTATTTAAATGCATCGATCAACGAATACACCTGTTTAGTGTTGTGTAGGTCCACCTTTTGCCACCACAAAACAGCTCTGACCCAGACATGAGCTCCACAAGACCTCTGAAGGTTCGCTGTGGTATCTGGCACGTTAGCAGGAGGTCCTTTAAGTTTATAAGAAGGGGCTTCCATGAATCAAGACTAGTAGGTTTGTTAGTTTCAGCAGTCACCAGGGGTCAGCAGTAACCGGTCAGGTACTCTGACCGGTTACGGCTACTCAAAACCGGACGTTTTGGAGATCCTTTAGCCCTTGTCCGAGTCACTCAGATCCTCTTTTACCAAGGTTTTCTTGGTAAATGTGTTTTACTTGATATAACATAGATCATCTGTTCACCTTGCGTTGTCTTTGTCTGCAGCTGGACAAGTCGATGGGGCGTTTACGGCAGCTGAAGAGGCAGTTGGAGGAGGTGGAGGAGGAGAACTCACGCACAAACGCCCAGCGCAGGAAACTGCAGCGTGAGCTGGAGGAGATGGGTGACAGCATGCAGAGCATGACGCGGGAGCTAAATGCTCTGCGCTCCCAACTCAGGTAACAGTGGAGATGTAGGTTTGAGTGTGTGGCTGTGTGTTTTCAAGAAAAAAGGTGTAACACCATGAAAGTATACTGTATAAGCAGTTGCTGTTGACTTGTTGCTAATTTTTGTTTTTTGTTGATCCATTTGTTTCCTCCACATTGTTTTTGTTTGTGTATGCATGGTTCATTTATCCATCCATATCTAACATATTTGCATGTGTGTGTCCATGTGTGTGTGTGTAAGTGTTTAACTGTCTCCTACACCCATTCAGCGCCACAGAGCGACCCAGAGCCGACAAGTAGGTCTTTACCGTGCGTGTGTCTGTGTTCGTATTTGTGAGATCAGAGTTTGTGTTTTTTTCACTGATTCTGTTTCATAGTAAATTACTTGTTCTTAGTGAAGCCCATAATCTTTTTCTTACCCTCCTGGTTCTCTTCGCTCTTCTTTTGTGTGCACATTATATATTATAGTCTATATTATTAGTTCATATTCCCATCTCAACAACAGCTCTCTCACTCTCTCAGGCGTGCTCCTCTCCCGCTCTCAGTACGTGGAGGTCGGAGAGCTTTAGTGGATGATCTCTCTCAGGAGAACTCTGACTCTGAGGAGCCTCCCGCTTCCCCTACTCCCTCCAGCGGCCTTCCAGGGACCCCTGTGCCCAGTGACAACGCCCTGGGACCGCCTCCCCCCTACAGTCTCGCGGATACTGAGTAGGGGGGAAGCCCAGGTGGACGGCGGATGAAGAGATGGATAGACTACTCAGTTACCCAACACAGCACTGCAGTCAGAGAATCCACACTGAGTATACCTCTGCAGCCAAGGCTGAAATAAGTGAAATAAATGAAAATGTTCGTGAGCTGGAGATATGAGATACGACACAAAATAGCACTATTGAAATCAGTCCTGTATTAAGATATTGAATAAGGACTATGATTAATTTCTTAAAGTGGAAAAGAAACTCCTTTTTAAGTATTCTGAGAGAACTACCATTACTGTATATTAGAACAGCCACATGTCAGTGCAGTGTATATCAGGCTTAATGTGGCAAAGTTAAGACGGCTGCACCAACCCTAAGCGCTCTTTCAATCAACCATAAGCCATGTGTTTAAGGGCAGTCTGCATGTTTATGATGGCAGTCAGGTAGAAAATCACGGTCAGACATTCTTCGGTATGTAGGCATGCATGAATGATTCTGCTGCTGATCAGTATTAATCTCAGAAGGCTTTCTCTCTCTCACTTTTGGTGAAATTGAAATCAGGAATTGGGAACTGAAACATTTCAATTTGTTTTGTCTTTGAATATTTAGGGGTGGCAGCTTCAAGTAAAAGTTTTTAACCTGATTTGGTACCAACAGTTTTACACATTTTTGAACATTAGCAAGAAAGTGAGAGAGAAAGCAATGATCTACTGTGATATATCTGCCAACATGAGCCAGCTTTTACATTTTTGGCATAAACAGAGAAATATTAAGGTGATAGGGCAAAATCTGAAAGCCAACAGAAAAAAAGAAGAAAAAAAGCACCAAAAAAAACCAGACATTAGACAATAAACAAATTTAAAAAAAAGAAATTTTCACTTTTCATGTACATAACAGTAATAACTCAGTGGTATTTCATGTTGGCTCATTAGTGATATCTATTGTGGGGTCAGTTCCCCAAAAACATTGTGCAAATTCATCCTTATAAGTGTTTCCCAAACAGCTAATATCAAATAAAGATATAAAGACAATTATCATCATAGGTAAGATGCAGCATTTTCAGGAAGCAGGACCTTGTTCAATGTCCTGTTACATCCAGGGTACCTTAGATACTGCCCTTGACCTTTAAGTCAATGGACGGTTATTCATTCTGAAGCAAGTTCATTTGTTATGTAGACTGTGAGTAGTTAGACCATTAGGATTTCTAAACTTCTTCTTACGTCTTCTTACATATCACTACCAGTTTCAGACAGCTTAACCGTAGTGCTTCTCAAGCTAAAATATTCCCATCATTCGTATTATTTATTTATGTTTTGATTAAATTTCTTTTCTTATAAGAATGTGTCATGGTTGTTGCCTATACTTTGCAGTTTAACACTGCATGTACAAGACACAGTGAGACTAGAGACTAGAAAAGTGAGGGAGCTGTGTGATGAGATGTGTTACACTAATAACGGCCAAGAAAACGAACAACCCTGAGAAGACAGCCATCTGTCAAAGACACTGAAATCTGTCTTTTTTTTTTTTTAAGTATTGTTGCAAAGCTAAAAAATATTTGCAAATTGTATTGTCATGTCACTGAGGTCTCTTGTTCCAAGCACATCATTGTCCAGCATATCTTTTATCCAAATTGCATTCGGGACGTCTCGCTTTTTTGAAAATCTGTGTAAAATACTTATGGAAAAAAAGCTTTTATGTTTAACCAAATCTGTGGCAAATGGATGAATAAAGGGACATCAGAAGACAGTTCAACAGTAGATAGTAGAACTACTCTGTAGATTAGGCTTGTAATGATGCTGTGCAGCGTTTTGACACATCCTCTCAGTCAAGACCCAGAACCTTCCCAGAATTCCCTCTCATCCTGGCTGTTTTTTTGTTTGTTTGGTTTTTTTTTGTGCGCAAATGACGAGTAAGTGAGTGTAGAATAGAATCACATGTAGCTAAACGGTTCAGATGAGGGTTGATGTTTTTCGATGGTTAACAGGGCCTTATGAACTGCATTTTCTGATGGTTTAGTGCAACAACACTTGCAGTAAACAACACAGACGAGTCTGTAGAATGAATATGTTTCTTTATGAGGGTTGATGGATAAGTCCCTATATTTGTGAGCTAAAATAAGGCCTTTCCTTTATTCACATTTCTATTCTCTTCACCTCAAATAAAAGCTGCTCTTGTATATCTGTTACGAGTTCCATTTTAGACTTTTCTTATTATTTCTTTTGTTAAAGGAGTCCTAGATAATAAGGACAAACATGATACTTGTGAAAAGTAATGAAGTGTACGTTAATATTCAGTCAGTAATCAGTAACAGCAAGGTGGCAGTTTATAATTAGGACCAAAAACTCAATGCAGTCTCGCACCTTTTCATTAGATATAGGCTGTAGGAAATTAGATCTAGTTAGGTTTGCCTCTTTGCCTACTGGCATTGTGTTGTCATTTGCTAATGCTACTTCTTCGTGCAATAACAGTGTTCCTTAGATCCACTGGTGCTCTAAAGGCCGGTGAACTAGGCTTAGCCTTGTTTACTGGCATTATTTATTGTTCAGTATCCAACCAATTTTAACTGATGAAATTATCCTCATGACAAAAGGTTGACATACATTAACCGTCTGCTAAAACGCTGTTCTCTTGTTTGTTTTGTACAAAGCATTTTAAATCTTTATTCTGATATAATACGACTGAAAGGGAAAGAGACAGACTTTTCCGTTATGCCCATTCCAGCCTAAGGAAGAAATTGCACTCATGCCCTCGACATGCTTAAAAGATATTCTTAAATTTGTAAAAAAAAAAAAAAAAAAATGATTGGATTTACAGAGGACTACCTGTATTTGATTTCATTCATTTGTATACAAAAATGCTGAATTTAAATTTCCTATGAATTAAGATAAATGTGTGGCTCTGATTTTGCTTAAATCAGTTTTAATGTTAGTTTTTTTTTTTTGGTTTATCTCCGCCATTTTATAACTAAGACCACAGTCCAAAGAGAGAGGAGGTTTGGTACAAGCTGTACTTTGACTGTAATGTAATGAATGTGTGAGGACATTAATGGGGGAACAGAGAATGCAGAATGCCAATTGTATTTATTAATGACGAGACTGTTGGTGTCTAGAATATATGGTTTTTGTTTCCTTTGCCTTTCTAACAACTTTTTTTTATTTATGTTTGCTTTTATGTTTATTTGGCTATATGGATCAAGTCTGACTGGAGTGAATTTTAATATACTGTATGTCATTGGTTTAGAACTATGTGTGGTTCATTCTACCTTTAAACACAGACGGATATTCAATATATTTTGGAAACTTTGTTTCAAGTCAATTGGCTGGTGTTACTCATATTAATAAAATAGGTCTGCCATGAAAAGTCTGCCGTCACTCCAACATGAAAATATTGACAATTCAAATGGATTTGAACAGATTCTTCCACTTTATCTAGTACATAATAAGAAAATGGAACCATATTAACGATGTTATTTTGTTATAACAATAATAGTAGCAATATGTCCCAATAGCCATAAAACATGCTGACTGCAGTGTTATAGCTCCGAACAGGAATCAAAGTAACAGCATCATGGCTGTCCCCTAATGAAGAGTGTTGCAATCTGACCAGTTATACGTTTTAGGGGTTGCGTCACTGTTATTGGAATGGCAGTGTTTTTGTAGTGCTGAACAACGATTACAGTGGGTGGCCATGTTATTCACATATGTTTATTCATTATTCATATTTTCTCAGTCTTTAAAACAGCCTTAACATGAAATTCAGACAAGAACATTTCACAGAAATGATCGCATATCTACATATAATTCCTGTTATTCTTCAGTAACATTAAAGAAACAATAACCATATGCTCATATACTGTACATATTAAAATACATCATTTACAAATGATTCATAACTTACGCAAAGCTCATTGCACGTTGACGTTCTAACCCTAACATTCACTTCCTAGGTCCATAAATGGAAACTAAGCTGAAAAAAAAAAACAAGTCTGAATTTACTGTTTTGTGATGTCACAAAAAGCAACGTATTTCCATTATTCTGCCTATTAAGTCTACAATTCAACCCCATCTGTCCACACTGAAATTATAAGGAGTGTTTCTGCTTAAATGAGGCACAATACACAACAGACCATTACAACAGAACGCATTTACATCTAGTCAGTCATTGGTACAAATTCATGGTTTGTATCGTCACTTGTGAAACAAAACCTCCAAAATGGCTTCAACGAAGAGGAAAAAAAAATATGTTACTTTTAATGTTAATGTAAACATTTCTTCCATGTCATCTTTGTACCATTTCTATAGGTTAATTGGGCAAGGAATACATTTTCACACAAAGTACAAGGCAACTGGCATGTTCAAATTTTGTTTTGGGGGGTGGGAAGGAAAGCATTACAAGGTTGTTTGACAGCAATAATATGTAGCGACCGCAACGTTCTAATGTCTAAAAATAATACTTGTTTAGCAATTTATATACCTGTCATAACACACTTAATACTCTACGTAGATGCCAAAGTGCTCCATTGTCTTGTTCATTTGTATGTCACATATTAATTTTTACAGTGTCTTTTTATGAAGATAATCTGAAAATGCAAGCTGTCTTCTTTGTCCTAAAATGATCAGGTCACAAAGTTTTCTATTCTTAAGAAAGGGTGCTTGGCTAAATCTACCTCGTGGTATGAAATGCCACATGAAACCGTGGGTTTTGCCTGACTTCTTTAACAGTAGGTAACTTCTGGCGATATGGCTATGCCATTAAAGTCCTCCTCTGCTGCGATGTTGCTAAATAGCCAATCATCATTCAAAGAAAAAGTTGAAATTGGATGAGGGTGTGGTTTGTGCACAGGGACAGGGAATGATTGAGCCACACCTTCAAAACTGGGAATACTCCCGTCACCTTCATTATTTGAATACAAACATGAGCTTCCTCTGCAGTTGCCATTAGCTTGCGTTGGCACATCATAGCCATAGCAGTGCGTGAACGAGGAGAGTGGGTCTGGAGGACTGGCATAGACCGAGTTTGGATCTAGAGTAGCCTCTGTCTGAACAATGTCCTTTTCCACATCTACTTGCACATAATAAGGGTCTGTCACCCTGCTCGGTGTATGAACTTTGTGACCAAGATGCTGGTCCCAGTATTTAGTTAAGCTCTGGTTTGTGTGAACATGTTCAAGCCTTTGTGGAAGGGAATTGGTTGAAATGTTACTCAGTTCCAAGCCTTTCAAACTTCCGTCTGAAATGCTCCAAGAACAAGAAGCTGAATTCTGACCCTCTTTGCTTATAGTTGTAATAATGTCTGTGCCAGGTTCACTTACATAGCAGTCTTCGGTCAGTTCTGTTTGTCTAGCGGCGTATCTTGTTCGATTCTGGTGGCAAGTAGGTCTGCAAGGTGCAAAAGTGCAAGCATCAAACTCTGCATTAATATCCCTCACAGAAGTTTCCAGGAGCATTGAGCCCTGTGGCCCGGCCTCCAGTCCTCCAGTGGTACCTTCGTCAGCACAATCTGTTAGGTCTCCCGAAACATAGCTTTCATGTGGAACGTTAGCGAACATAAGAGTGTCTTGAAAACAGTTTTGTCCTTCGTTTTGCATGTTCCAAACACTAGCCATGTTCCTGTCATCATTAAACTGGCTCTGTAGATATCCTCCAGAGAAATCTAGCAGTTCAGCGTTCTCCATCACATCCATCTGTATGCTTTCTGTGATGTGTTGTACTTCGGAGCTGTGGTCACTATCCGGTTGCATTTGATCTTCAAAATCACATGAATCCAAAGATAAGGGAGACACTGCTGGCGAAGTAGGTAACATATCGAACAATGTTATTCCCAAGCACTGTTGTTCTACATCATTGGATTTGGGGCTGTGGGCGTCTGAGTTCTGCCTTATTCTTTCAATACTTTCAAACCAGGTGAAAACGCTGTCCTCCAGAATGATGTTGGTAACTTGTGACAAGTTGTCCATATCAGCAGCCGTGGACTGAATTTGTTCCTTATCGTAACTGAAATCAGCGGTTTGTTGTGATGAGTTCTCCTGGCTGGGTTCAAACTCCTCCACACCCTCCCATGGCTGGCTGCCTTCTCCACTGTTAGGATGATTCAGAGCTTGATTTTTAAAGAAGCTTATGTCATGGTTAACCACAGCACTGTGTAATGTCTTCCTTTCATTAGCTTCATCCTGTTGTTTTGTGGGTGTTTCGGTTTCACAAGAGGTCATAGTGGCTGTGGAGAAACACAGGTGACAGGAGTGGAATCAAAAACCAAGGAGACGTCTGTGACTGACAGTGAAACTAATCTTACTATCAAAACCACTCAGAATTACTAGAAAACTGAGATGACGAAACTGAGAAAGAACAATTTTAAAATGAATGAATACGCAAAGGGTTTTTTTTTTTACCTGTTTTTCTGGTTTTTGCTTCATTTTTTTGAGAAGATTTCAAATCTGACTGGCTCTGTGAGGTGTCTGCTGAAAAAAGAGCGGAGGACAGCTGTTGATTGGCTGCCTCTATTTCTGCAAATTTCCTGTGAGGAAACGAATATATGTTAATGAGCAAACCGACTCATTTAGAGAAAATGCAAATAACACACATTTTTCCTCTTATTTAGTCTCTCTCTCTCTCTCTCTCTCTCTCTCCCCCTCTCTCTCTCTCACTCTCTGATTTACCTCTGGATCATGTTGTGGAGAAACCTGCGGTGGTTGACCTGCCGCTTGGATGGCTTGTTTTTGCGTGGCCTTTGTAACGTCCGCATCATGTGCCCAGCTGCTGATGTTACAAATGTAAAAAGGTCACGACCCCATGGCACTCCTCGTTCCAGTGCCGGTTCAAAAGACATGGTGCTTGTTGGATGCATTCTTTAGGACAGAGGATGGAAAAGTTACATCGAACACCAAATATTACAAATATTACAAGCAGTGTTATCCCAGACAACTACACTCTTTAAAAAAGTGCCACACGAGACTCTTGATTAGTACCACAGAAGAACCTTAAGAGCCATTTTTGTAAGATGTTAAGACTATTCCTGAAGGAATAAGATATGTTAAGATACGAAGATTCCTGACAAATACCTGAAGGGAAATTAAAGATGTTAGTTTGAACCTTTTAAAAGTCTTCACATTTTGTCAAAGGTCTTTGTCAGTTTATAGGAACCATACATTGAAAGGATATTCTGTGGTATTACACCTAGAACCCTTTCTGGTACGCTTATTTTTATGGCTCAGTATGTTGACGGACTTGAATACTGATTCCCTACCATAACAAAAAAACATTCAAGACACAGTTCAAGCAGCCTGATTTAAATAGGAAATTATCCTGCGATGATTCAGTGAACAATTAAATGTTTATACTGTTTCACTGATGAAGAATTACAGTGTTCTATTCCCCCTCCCTAATCTCTGTAAAAAAAAATAATAAAAATTAAAAAAAACATTTGGGGATGTAGCAATTCAGTTAAAGCTCTCATATAAGTAATATAGACAACAGTCCTCAAGAAAACAATATATTCAGTCATTTACTCACCTGCATTTGCTGCAGAGACTGTGATCAGTGAAAAACGAGGAATCAGAAATGTTGCTGTTGCATACATGGCCATATATAGACACACCCTCACACTGAGAGAGAGACAGAGAGAGAGAGAGACATTGGGGAACAGTTTCGATGACGATGTTGAAGAATAGGCTTGATGGTAGGCTATTCTTCGTCCTTTCAAATTAAGGGCAGTAAGACGCCTCCAATAAAGAGAATTGGAAGTGTCCATTGACAGGTCAGTAAAGAAAAGGAAGGCAATTATCTGAGAGTCAACTGGTTTGGGCTCGTGTGGGCTCTGTATGCATTGTGAAAAGGACCAAAGGCCGCTTGTTAAGTGTTAGCAGAAAGCCACCAGTTAAGAGCGTGACAAGGCTTTAATTGATCAGTTTAATCTCTGGCCCTCATTAGCACATTCTCCTATCAGAGAGTCCCTCTTGTTGCTACAGGCAAATTGACCCTCGCATTTCAGCACAGATGTGAAACAGCCCGATTTTAACATATCCATGAAAGAATCTGACATAATAGACTGGTGCTGAGGTCTGAGGCAGCAGGACATATAACTGTAGGTGATGGGTGAGGTTTGGTACAGCTCATCGAACAGAAGATGCTTCCAGTCTGTTAATTAAACCTTCATTGATTAATCCCTTAATTGGTATTTCTTACTGCTTTTGGCTTTGTTTAAACATCTGTCATTGGAAAAATATTACACGATAACAGAATGTGGCCCAACAGTGAAGACTCAACTATTTCTTTTGTGTGATATTGTATAAGAGACTGGACAGAATTCGTTCTAACATAATAGCTTTTATGTTAAATAATATTGAACACAATTAATAAAAAATTCTTCCTGACAATTTAGGTCATCTTATTTGAACCTGGCCATGTAGCCTTGACCAAAGTTCTCACAAACCTATAGGACAAGCACAAATGCAGAATACAGCATTATTCAATCAAATCCTAAGTGAAAATCTGACAAGCGAGGTCCAGTAAACAGGGATAGAAAAGGCTAAGCTGATTTGAGAGTGCAGTGAGAGGAAATTGAGAGGTGCTGTTAGTTGAATATGGAGAGAAATGTAAGTGAGGATAGGTTTATACATCTGCGGCCTTATATTTCGAACAAATATATTTTCAATAATGGCTGTTAAATTACTGAAATTAACATTACATTGCATTAAAACTGCGCACATACAGCCATACACACCCAGTTATCTCATTGCTCATTATTTTAAAAGCACTATTGGTAACATAAGCAGCGAGACAAGGAGTGGAGAGCTATTTTTATCTCTGTCATCCTCCATATGCTTCAGAAATGGCCTGCCACTGGCCATGTGCTTTTTGGGCTGTGGAGAACTACAGTCTCAGCAGCAGACAGCTAGAGGAATTGAAGCCTATAGAGAGTGCCAGTCTCAGAATGGAGCCCTTGCTATCCGTTAGTGTGTTCCTGTTTCTACTTTGAATGCTTTCTTATTGGGACTACAAGTAAGACAACTAACCCTAAGTGGTGAGTGGCACACTTCAGTTTCTGTAGACTGATTACCTGCACTAAAGTGTTTCCTAACCTCCACTGATTCTTTGTATGACATTATGTTCATCAAAGGAGAGTTCATGATTTTACCTTGTCAACAAAAGGCAGTAGCTACACTGTTACATTATTTTCTAGTTATATATGTATATGGACTTTATTTGTAATTGTATACATAATTCATGCATATTCCCTTGTATTTGATGCAATTAACCCATCTCTTATTCCAAACTTGCCTACTCTATACTCCCTCCAGGGTCCTCATTTCAGCATGTGCTATATTCTCACGTTGTTGTACTGGCTGATAAAGGCTTATCATGATAACACTCATTCATGTCCATAGAACTTTGACCCCCTGCTGCTCATTGGTCAAGGACTGGAATGAGCTCTACCTTCATTGTTCTCTCAACCAGTCACAGTAAAGAGAGAAGAGAGAAGGTACCCAGTGATCTTTGTCAATCACTCCGGGACGGATCAGCTTTGTGGTGAGTAATGGATTTTGCTCCTTAGCATTTTTTGGAATATTCAAGCTGCATTTGACCAAAAATCATAGAAAAATGGTTACATGTAACTATAAGTTTCATAACATTTGCAATCTTGTAATTCTTCTGATCCAACACATACACGGTGGGTATTCAGTTCTGCCACTGGAGGGCTAGTGTACAGCCCAATTTAGAGATTGCCCTTTTCAAACACACCTAATTTGGCTTATCTGTTAGTTTTCAGATTTAATAAGCAGGTAAATCACCTAACTGTGCTGGAAACTGATCCTGTGAGAATGCACACGCGACCGGGCTGGACCCTGAACCCTGGTATAGATTACGGCCCAACTGAGGATGCACTGAATCTTTGTTTTTTCGTCGTTCTTTTCAGCAGACAGGATGAAAAGAGCATGGGGCTTGTTCAAGTCCAACCCTTACATCAGCAACGTGTTGGGCTACACAACCCTGTTTGCCAGCGCAGACTTCATTCAGCAAAGCATGCTGGGTGGTGCACGAGACAGAAACACCCAACTTAGTAGTGATACTTCTGAAAGGCAGGTATCAATCACCAATGGGGAAGAGGTCACAGAGGCTGGGCAATCAGAACAAGCTCAACTTAAAGACTCTGAAAGCAGCATAACCACTTTGGGAGCATTGCACTCCGCTGTCCCAGTGCAAAGCACTCCAATACATGGCATTAACTGGGCCCAGACCGCTCGAGTAGCACTGGTTGGGCTGTGTTTCCATTCCAACTTCAATTACCATTGGCTGCGTGCGTTAGAGAAGATGTTTCCTGGTGGAGGTGCCAAAAGAATATCAGCGAAAGTGTTTCTGGATCAGCTGATTGCTGCTCCTGTCACAATAAGTGCCTTCTACATAGGTAAGAACATCATTTTGCTTTCTCGCTTTGGAGAAATACAATAGAAGAACCACTTTTTGGTTCCCTACAGGTCCTTTCAGTAGAAGAATGACCATTTTTAGAAAAGAGTACAAGAGTGAAGAACCTTTTTAAAGTTTAAAGAGCTTCAGTAAGCAATCACGAACTTTTAATTTGAAGAGTATAACATAAATGTGTCTGACCTGCTGTTGAATGTGTGATAAAACGAATTAACTATTGAAAAAATTGAATAAAGCATGAATGAATGAAAGAGAGCTGTTTTAACTAACATCTTTACATTTTCTAAAGGGTTGAGCATGTTGGAGAGGCGAGAGGATCCCTTTGAAGACTGGAAAAATAAATTTTGGACTGCCTACAAGGTGAATAAATGTACACAGTGCAATTTAAGGTGCAATTTATGGAAACATGCTTAAGAAGAATTCTGTGGCTTCTCTTCATCATCACTTATTAAGTCTTTGATTTTCTCCTTGGCAGACTGGAGTACTCTACTGGTCCACAATGCAGGTACAAGCCCTCATCAATCCATCCATCCATCCTTAAATTTGCTTTTACCAACAGTAAATTTTCTACTCTCTTCTCCATTCCAGGCAGTGAATTTCTCTCTGGTCCCTCCGGTGGCCCGCACTGTGTTTGTTGGAGGAATTTCTCTGGGCTGGACTGTTTTTCTGTGTCATTTTAGACAACAGAGGAATGAATCTCACACACACACTTCAACCAGTAGGCCCAGCTAGGATCCAATTTTTAATAATAATAAACACTTGTTTGCTTCTCTTCATTTTCTGTCTGGTTGCATTTTTTCTAGTTGAAAAATAAGAAATAATATAGTAGGTCAGTGATGTAATTAAACAGAATCTTTATAGTATATATAGTATGGTGTATTCTATGTACTGATACATTTTATTGTATTATTGTTTTTAAAAAAACAATTTAAAAAATCCAAATTATTGAAATAAATAAAAACATTTAACCTGTATTATAGTAATATTCGCAAGTAATACATTTATTCAAATAAATTATTATTACTACGGTGATGATGATGATGATGATGATGATGATGATGATGATGATGATGATGATGACAGCAACCACCATCATCGTAACTATTACCATCTGACCACCAGATGTCACTGTGGTGTTCGTTTTTCTCTATTTAAATCGTGTTCGTTTTTGTCTAGGGAACATCAGTAAGTAGCAATAAGATAAAAAAAAATAGAGGAGTATTTAAATTGATATGTTGCAAATAGAAATAATGAAAAATCAAATTTGCTACTTTGATTCTTATTTTCGCTCACAATTTGCCAGTCTTTGGGCTTTTTTAATACTTTATTTTCTTCTCACCAAATCAAAATAAATTGTGTTAGAATATGACTAAAATGCTGGCCATAGGGCTACTTTTAATTTGCGTCCTGTGTATTTTAAGAACAACAAAGACATGTTGGGGCATAAAAATATACTTTCTGTCTTGTATCTGGTTACTCTGTCTTCAATGGACTAAATTTCAAATGGCTCCCTTTTTTGATCCCAGAAGCAATTACTTGAGTCCATTTACCAATTAAAGGAGTGGGCTGCCACCAACAGGGCACCCAGGGAACAGTGTGTGGGGACGAGATCTTGCTCAAGGGTCCCTCCGGTAGTGATGGGAAGTTCGGCCCTTTTCAGAGAGCCGGCTCTTGTGGCACGGCTCCCAAAGAAGAGTCGGTTCTTTCGGCTCCCATACGGCTCTTAGTTTATTATCATCTGTAGCCTCATATTTGTGATCACACCACAGCACAGTGTGAACAGTGAAATTCTTTCTCTGCATATAACCCATTCACCAAGTGAAGCAGTGGGCTGCGGTCAACGAGGGCCGCCCCGGCATAATATATGAATGCTTTGTGTGTTAATAAACCCTTTTACATTTAGTGTTTTTATGAAAAGCCTCATAATTTCCTAATTTTGTGTATTTGTTCTGTTACAAAAGCAGGCATTCTTACTTTTGTTAAATATTTTAATCAAACTTTCAATTTAACACTGCAAACAAATCCAAAGAACAGAAACAGAACCAAACTCAGTAACCATACAGTATGTCCAACTGCACTGTGGGCTGGACAATTCTGATGTGTCTGTGCAGGTTTGTGTTGGAACCTGCTCTTACTGTTATTTTCATTCTGCTCTGCTAGTCCCAGCATCTTCAGACTGCAGCCAGATGCTGCTTCGTTTACGGGTGTCAGTCATGTGTACGTGGTGTTTTTGTGACACACTCGCAATCTCCTCCTCACCGCTGTCTACTGTCTCACGCACTGACTGAGGGGACGGAAGGACGCTCCACCTGACTGTCGCCCTCTCTGTTTTCCCATAATAGTGATATCCTCACATGTGATTGGCCACAAGGCCGCCATGCTGCCAATCAAAACAAAGTTCTGCCGTGAGCAGAGCTGAGCCACTGAGAGTGACGGCTGAGCAGCGATAGGAAAAAAAAGTGGTGAGCGACTCGATGCGAGCCGGCTCTTCTGATTCACTACTCTTAGAGCCGATACTTTTGCTCATGACAGCATTACTCCGCAGTGCCACCGGCAGTCCTGGGATTTTGAACCCACGACCTTCCGATTGCAGGGACAGATCCCTAACCGCCAGGCAACCAGCTGTTATATATTGTGCATGTGTCATGAATATAAATGGCTGTTTAATGAGTATAAATGGCTGTTTGCTATTCGTCATGCGCTGTAGTGCAGCAAATCTGTGTGCTGAAAAGTTTTATTTAATAACCTAGGGCACTACATAGGGTGTAGAGAACAATTTGAGATTCAGTAGTGGATGATTACTACACTGCGGTTGTTTGTTTGCTTGATGATACAATCAGTTCCTTCTAACAGGATTCCATAAAGTTTCACGCAATTCATGCAAATAGTCCATATTAAAATATTGCAGAAATAATCACAGAAATATGTGCACAAAAGCATTGGGACGCCTGACCATTACACCAGCAGGTGCTTCAATGACATTACATCCAAATACATAGATTTTCATTTGGAGTTTGTCCCCCCCTTTACAGCTATAACAGCTTACACTCTTCTTGGAAAGCTTTGGATGGGGTTGAGGTCAGGGCTCTGTGTGGGCCAGTTAAGTTGTTCCACACCGAACTCATCCAGACATGTCTTTATGGACCTTGCTTTGTACACTGGGACACAGTCATGCTGGAATAAAAAATTTCCCCAAACTGTGTACACAAAGTTGGAAGCATGGTGTTGTGCAAAATGTCTTGGTATGCTGAGGTATTAAGATTATTGCTCTTCACTGGAAGTAAAGGGGCTAGAGCCCAAACCCTGGAAAACAGGGTTGTCCCAATACATTTGTCCAGATTAGTTCACTGAAAAAAAAAACTCGATTCACGTTTCGGGGCACTGACCAATCACAGAGGTGAGTTGCGGTCACGTGCTCCCTCGGTACCCTAGTGTTCACGTTGAACTCTTTATCGCGAGATTTCACCCTTCCCTTTTCCCTTTTCCCCCCGAGTCTAAGATGGTAGGTGGAAGCTCCTTGCTTTGGAGGACTGTGTGAACTTTGTAAAATCTGTGTCCATCCTCACCTCTCGGTGGTCTTCTATGGAGGAGAAGGACTTAAATTAGTCCTAGACAGTGTCCTTGTTGGATTTGAGCTGTAATTTGTTGTGGTTTTGGAGTTACAGCGGTATAAATTTGCTGGTTTACACCGAGGCGAGCGGCCCTTTTTCTACTGGAGAAATTAGCTTTTTAGAAGTCTGGAGGCTACAGTCAGTTTATGAGTTGCCTTAAAAACGAATTAGAAACAAAAACTAATTAAACCACTATTGTAATTATAGTATAATCGGGTAATCGTAGTGTACCGGTGTGTTAGCCAGAGCTAGCTAGCTAATGTTTTCATCAACGTGGACCTGGACCTGCATGTCCGGCGTTAATGCGTTAAACCTTTCTGCTTCAGATAAATAACCACAACTGTATGGTTATAGTCTAGATATACTCGACTGTAAATTGGAATGACTTCTAGCATTGCTTTGGTGGCTAGCTAACTCACTAATTGGCTAAATGTTCTTAGTGTCAAAGGGTTATTGTGGCATATGAGCTTGTGAAATGAAGTTCATAAGACTGATTAATTAGGGGGCAGCTGGTGGTTAGGGATCTGCACCTGCAATTAGAAGGTCTTGGGTTTGAATCCCAGGACTGTCAGTGGCATCACCGAGGTACCATTGAGCAAGGTACCTACTAGTAGGCGAAATGTTCTTAGTGTAGTTAAGTGGAATTCGTTATACTGATTAACACACTATGTAGGATTACACTGATGGCTCTGCTAGATAAGAGGAGATTCTCATATTTGACCAGTCTGTTTTCTCATATTACACACGAGGATCTTGTTCGGTAGGTAGGATGGTCCAGATCTCGAATATGCATAATTTGGGATCTGTGCAAACCATTTCAAAGTACTGGTTTATCTGATAAAGTAATGGTGCATGTTCTTAAAAACAGCCACAATTGTATGATTATACTTTGTCTGCTAGACTGGCATGACTTTGGTGGTTAGCTAGCATCAGTCTAATAGGCCGAATGTTAAATGTCAGAGTTAATTTAGTGTATGAATTGTTGAAATGGTGTTCGTCAGATTGATTAACCCAGTATGCAGGCTTACACAGTTGGTTCTGCTAGATAAAAGGTGAGGGATTTTCATACTGGACACTTGTATTTTCGTAAGACACAGGATGTTGGTCATGTGCTTGAATGGAAAGGACAAAAATGCATAATTTGATATCTGGACTAACCATATCACTATTGGTTTATGTGATGAAGTAATGGTGCATGTTCTTGCAGGGAGTTGACATCAGACACAACAAGGACCGTAAGGTTCACAGGAAGGAGCCCAAGAGCCAGGATATCTACCTGAGACTCCTGGTCAAGGTGAGTAGTACAGTGAGAATGTGATGATACATTAACTGTGTTTCTAATGTCCCCTGTTTGAATGTGTGTTTAATCCAGTGAACAGTTTGCATGATGCAACCTTTCTGTTCTGACAGTTGTACAGGTTCCTGGCTCGCCGTTCTGATGCTCCCTTCAACAAGGTCATCCTTAAGAGGCTCTTCATGAGCAAGACCAACCGCCCACCTATGGCCCTCTCTCGCTTGGTTAGTCCCCCTTGATGCGCTTCAGTCTTTAAGAAATTAAAAATGTGTACTTCTCTAAGATGACCTCTAGGCTGTATGGTTCTCTTAAGTAAGTGGTTCTCAATCCTGGCACTCCTTGTCCTACACATTTTAGTGCTTTCCCTGTTTTGACGTACGGTGTGTCTCAGGAGGCGATTGTTATTCAATTCAATTTTATTTATATAGCGCTTTTTACAACCAGGTTGTCACAAAGCAGCTTTACAAAGTCCAGGTCCGA
>JBBJLS010000006.1:10603026-10624715 GCA_037577275.1 Bryconaethiops microstoma
ACACACACACACACACACACACACACACACACACACACACACACACACACACACAGCACCACACGTCAAATAAATGTCAAAATAAATAAAATAAATAGAAAATTCCACATTTTTCATTTAAAAAAAAGAAAAAAGAAGAAAGTTCTAGATTACAAAGTAGACTGTTTTCTGCTAACCTACACAAATGGAAGATAGCACTACAGGAAACAGTTACTCAGACCAGGACATCTTTAGACATTTTACACACAACACAAAGCTAAAAGAACAAAAATTAGGACCAAATAAGGTGAGTCTGTCTTTGGAAGACAGTGCTGATTTAAAACCAGAGGGTTCAGAATGAGAAACAGAAGCAGATACGAGAACAGAATCACGTTTTGGAGACAAAATGAACCAGAATATGCTTAAAACATACTGTACTGTAAAATATGTTACACTAATAGCCATTCTCACTTTTTCTTATTGCAGAATGCCCGTGTACATACAACTTATATACAGACAGTATAGTATTTTACTCTTTTGAAGCACAGCAAATATTTACAAGCTGGGCATTCAGCACCATAAATGGAAGCATCGGCTCCTGATGCTCTGTCTCTCAGAGTCTATTCCCTGAAAGCTCAGGTCACGTTTTGGCACTATAATCAGGTATTCTAAATACAATTGGATGACAGTGTTGTTTGTCCTTTCTGATGCCTGTGTGTGTCCTCTCTTTTCTTACTCTTAAGTTCATCTACCTACTTTGTCGTCCTATGGCTAAACAGTACATCGTTTCACCGCATTTGTGAGCACCACTGAGGCCAGATGTATTTACAGAAACCTTGACATCCGCATGTAAGATGGAAAATGTGAGCTTTGACCAACCCACTAACCGACTGGTGCATTTCTGCTTTCTTATTTTGCTTCATTAAGGCTGAAGTTGCCAAAAACTCAACTAAGCCAGCCAGGCACTTCGCACTGAAAGCACAAGATTGGATGACTTCCAATTTGCTAGCTACTGATGGCGTTCACATATACGGCCAGTGACCTGAAAACAAATCAGTCACCTAATCAGTGTTTCTTCTGTGAAGATTTTTCTGCAAAATCTACTACAAGCTCAGTCAGGATAAGTGTGGCATGGCTACCTCCGCATTTACTACTGCGACAGCAAATTGGACGTCAAGTATCAACACGTCCGGGGGAGGGGGGGGGGGGGGGGTTGTAGGAGTTCATTTCCTTTTACACTAAATACAAGGCCTAAAATATACAGCTCAGTGTGATACAGCTCAGTGTGGTATCTTGTGGCCACATTTCAAATGGTGTAATATCCGTTTTTTGTCTGCATTTAGGTGAGTATGTAGTGGTAGCATGTTTTAGCACTTCACTGTCCTGAGATCAGTTTTACCATCTTTTATAGTGGTTCACATTATAGCATGAACTTGATCAAGATTGTTACAAAAGGGCAGCACTTACAGTTAGGTTTTCCTGAATGGCATTACATGAGTACTATGAAGACTAATGAGGTACAATGCACCTTGCTAGTGCTGAGAATGCTTGCTGGGACATGGCCATGCATACAAAGTATTGCTAACCTGCAACCTCTTTGCACAAAACCTACTGCAGACACACTGTGAGCATATTCTTGAAAGCTTAATTTTGTGTCATTAATGAAAATGTGGCCTTTGAATGAGATGGTAAAAACAATGCTGTCTGACGGCCCTTTCAGAAAGAGACACAATGAAACGGACCTCAAAACAACACGAAAACCTTAACAACTCCTACACTCAAATACAGGTTATGCCCTTTCAAGTGAATATTTATATTTACGCCATTTAAAATGTAAGTGCAGGAAAATACAGCATTTTCATTCATTCTTTACTACCCCCAGCACATTAGACTATATTGCCTCATAACAGGAAGAAGGAAAACAAGCGTTGTAAAGGATGTTCTCATTGTGACACGGTGTCTGTCTCACGCACAAGTGTGTTTTCAGGAAGAGGAGCACAACGTTCAGCACACCGGTAGTGGTCACATCCTCAAAAGGTTTTATCCACAGCACAACTCAAAATAGACAGCACTCTCTGCCTGATGTGTGTGCTAGACCTAGTACTACAACGGGTAGTATTGAGAGTGTTTGGCCCATTTTATCAAACAGGGGTTACCACTCACTAAAGAAAACAATAAAGCACAAGGATACATCACATCAGATATTCTGTAATAACAGAAATGATTTGACCTGAAACCAAATGTTACATACTTAGCGAATGTAAATTGCATGCCAAAGAACAGTTATGATGAATAACGGTGGAAAATATCAGGTCTAAACACCATTAAGTCCCGATTAAAATCACTAGGGGGCAGCCACGGTCAGAGTCAGTTATAACAAAGTATGTTCAGGCGACTCGTGTCAAGTAATATTTAGCTCCATCTGCCCCGTGATATTTTGGGAAATATTTAGCGGTGTGAGTGGTCCAGACCGCCTGTCCATGCCCCTAAAATTGAGGAAAATATGACTTCAGCATTGGGGCACCAACACCTGTGGACTAAATATGGCTTAAGATTAACAGCGCGATGAGGGGGTTGATTTCTTTTTTTTTCTTGATCAAGTTGTTCATTATTATCTTCCTCCCTCTCCGGTCTTCTCTCTCTCTGACTCATCGCTCACTTCTAGTCCTCCGCCAGGGCCAGGAGGGGGGGATTTACTAAGGGCAGTGAAGAAATCGAGATGGGGAAAAAAATTGTCATAAAGGTAAAATGACAAAGAAAGAGATCCCAGGTCGGTAATAAAAATAGCTACAAAAACACATTACTAATCAAAATAAGATGAGTAATCAAGTAATGAGATTAAAAAAAGACAATAAAAAATATCCCTGAACAATAACAACCATGAACAATCTTTAAAAATGCCTACATTCTTAAAAGGTAGTTTCTTACTACGAAAGAGACTGGCACCATCAGAAGAATTAAAAATATGTACAATCATTAGACAAACTGCCAACTAACCATAAGTAAATCATTTTAACTGATTCAACTCTGAATCTTTTTTTTAAGTGAGATATAAAGTTTAGTCAACTAACTGTGACAGTCCATAAGGCCTGAATCTGTGCACGTATGTGAGTGTGTATGTGTGAGTGTATATGTGCGTGCACCTCTCTCCACTCTGAGTGATGAGTCTCCTGCAAGTCTCCATCTGAACGTCTAGGCCTCTTTTCATGCTGCACATCTCCATGTACTCATGCAGATGCCTGTTCATGTCAGACTTTGCTGTGGCCAGCTCCAGCTGTACAAACAGAGGAGTGAGAGCATCCATACATTATAATTCAATTTACAAATCAACAATCACACACACAGCTTGTACTACCATCTTAGGCAAGAGACCAAAAGGCTCTCATTAAAATGGTTACACTGACTAATATTTACAGATATTCCTGTGCCTCTACTTCACCTCAATCTGGCCAATAGTCTCTTGATACTCCTTCTCTCTGGACTTAAACAAACACTCTGTATCTTTAATCACCTTCTCAAGACATTCCTCCTGCTGAGAGAAAGACGTGTGAGAGAGACACAGATAGACAAAAACATGAGAGAGAGAGAGAGAGAGAAAATACAGACAAGTACAGACATTAGGAGGGAGAAAATAGGGTTAGAGAGACGTTATCTGTGTGAGGGTGTTCTATACACAATGGAAGATAAAGCGTAGCTGGGGGATATTCTACTGATGGAAAACTCAGACACTCAGAATCCACTCAGCTTTCCCTGAAATAAATCACATCATGACTTGGCAACATTCCATCGTTCCACTCATTCACTGCACTGACCACTCTGTGAGCGCGCGTGTGCTTGTGTGTGTGTGTGTGTGTGTGTGTGTGTGTGTGTGTGTGTGTTGGGGGGGGGGTAATTGTTTGAGCCAGCTGTTCAGCAAAATGATAATATTGCAAATATTGAATTTTACCAGAAATGCGACCTGGCAACATTGACTTAATACATCAATATAATCATGTCCTCTGTGTGTGTGCAGCACGTGACTCGACTCTTGCCAAACAGCCTCGTTCCATTTTTCACTCAATAAGCTTTTTTTTTCGTCAAGCTCAGCAGAACGATTGTAAGCATGTTAATAAGAGTCTAATATAAGTCTATTTCATGAGTTCCAGCACACACACACATACACACACACACACACACACACACAGGCACGTACACGCACACGCACACACACAGGCGCACACACACACACTTACCCAGTCAGCTGGAGCCCTCTCATGGATCTTATTCTATCTGGGTTTTTTTGTTTGTTTCTTTTTATGCTCTCACTACCATGAACAACTGCTGTTTTTACTGCTATAGAAAACTTCTGCCCTGAGTATAATGAATAAACACTCTAAAGCTATGTGTTAGCTACATCACTATTGCATCAAGACTTCTTAAAAGCAAAAATAGAAATGACAATTGACAGTAAAAACTCAAGTGTCTTTATAGAACATTATTCAAGAGCATTGAAATATCTGTACTTGCAAGAACAGAGCTCAAAAACATATCACCTCAAAAGGAACCATTACGTGTGCTTTTTGATTAAGCCTTTACAAAGAGTTTAAAAGGGGAAATAGTAGCAGAAAAAGGGTCCCTTCTTCTGGAAGGCAGAACTCATCTGCTATGACCATGTGCTTTTTAGCAGCATGGAGCCTGAAATTTCAGCAGCTCTTACTGGACTACGGGGGCAAGTCGATATCTTAATAATCCACCACTGATATGGTGAAAAACCTAGGAGGAAACTTTAAATCTTAAGATGTTTCTCCCGCTTTTTTGGCCCTCATTTTCATGGGGCCACATCCTCTTGTAAAAACAACAGTCTCCATCAAACCAAGCTATAAAACATATAATCAATATAGATTCAGGACACCACTAGGGAAATATTACAGTTATAAGCAAATAATCTTCCTAAAGGGTCAATTGAGTCTGGAACCTAGATTTATATGAGGGCACACTACTGAGGCCTCTGCTCTAGTGACACAAACTCCCCAGAAGTGTTCCTCATGCCAGACTTGTGTGGGTTTTTTTTTTTTATTATTATTAATTAATTTTTATTATTATTATTTTTTTTTTACAATTTTCCTCTCAATTTTGGAAGATCTTTTTCTTTAGATCAGAAACTGTTTTTCCATTTTCTGTAAAGCACAACATCGTTTTGTTTTTTTAAATCATTGGCTGTGCAATGCCGTCTTTCACTGCCTCAGCAGAGCATCCAGCATCTTAAAAGATCCATCCCAACCTGGACATTATCTGTCCGAGCTGGTGCCCTCCGGCAGACGTTTTAGATCAATCAGATCAAGGACAAACAGACTTAACAAAAGTTTTACCCCACAGCCATAAGAGAACTGAGTGCTGTTACACACGGACACTTACACTGACACTGCCTGACTTGAACTGACACTGACATTTACATTTACAGACACTGCACTAATGCACACATTCAAAATGCTTAGCCAGCACGAGGACGAGGGGGCGTGGCAGACGAGGCCCAGACGTCACAGCTTCTTTTTTGTGGCAATACATACATTTTCATACATTAGTCCAGAATTTCCCCAGTGGAGCGTCTCGATTGTTCTTCGTTTGGTTCTTTTTAAAACCCTGTATTTTTATTACTGTAAATTAAATGAATGTATTACTGTATTTACCTGCTTATACAAAAGAAAACAACAGTGCATACCAAAAAAAACCCACGCGTGCATGAATTACAGTGCAGTCTACACACGGGTAATATCGATATTTACATTCTAGCACTGCCGGAGTTCAGTGAAACTGTACAGTACAAATACGGATTTACCTTTACATTTTCTTTAAGGGTGGCGTATTAAGCTGAGTTTAATATTAAATTAAAGTGTTTTGGGAGCATATTTGGGGGCATATTTAGGGTTTATACTATAAAAAGGCATTTTTTAACCACATCACAACAACACGGTTTTTCACTACGCATGGGTGCTCTTGGAACGTAACCCCTGCGAAAAGCGGGGGTTTACTGTATATCGTGCACACCTTTTTGAACATCACTCTTACCTCACTGTGACTGGTGTCCGTGGACAGACTGCACCCTGGAAAATCCTCCCACAGCAGAAGTGTTTCCTCAGTTTCCTCCCAGGCCAAAGAGTCACAGTCATCCTCAAACTCACACTCACGTCTGAAACATACCCAGCAAAATGCATACTAAGTGCTCACAGTAAAATGTTCTATTGTCAGTGGAAGTACTCAGGTGTTCATTTTTAGCACTTTTCATTCCTCTGTATACGTGCATTAGACATAGCAGAACAAGAGTAAGTATGATGGCCATTTAGTGTGCATAAGTACCTGATAAACTGGCATTGTAAACAGTTCCAGATAATAATTTGCTAGTCTTCTTTAAACACATTCAGTGAATTTACAACGCTGTTCAACAAAATGTGGAGGCAAGTATCCTACCCACTAGACCACCACCCCACTATAGTACATTACATGTGTAAATGTGTACAGCACTGTTTCCTCACTCACTGTACAATGAGGTAGGCAACACATTAAATCAGCAAAGAGGTCTAAAGGAGAAAATGAGCCCTACTGTGCAACTCTATTTCCCTAGGGAACACAAATCATAACATTTCTTTGCATTCATGGTCCAGGTCAGTATAAGGAGTTGCTCTTTTTCCATCAGTTCAGGAGCATTCTCATGAATAAAGAAAGGGCGTTGGAAACAACTCACAGCTGGGTTAACATTCTCTGCATCTCCTCATTAATCTGATTAGCTGAGGTGGTGCCCACATCCTCCTCTTTTGTTCCACCTCCATCACTTTCTGAGGTACTGGTCGGCTCATCGGTCTCACTGCCATTGGATGGCTGGGTTGTTTGTTTCCGTGGGCGACAGCTAACGGAAGATTGTGGGCTAGGTACCTGAAAGGAAGATTCAGGTACACAAGCCTTTATTCTCAGATCAAACCACTGAAGAAACCACACAGGCTGAAAAAAAAAAACAATGCTGACATTTGACCTGCTCCACAGCCTACCCATAAGTGGACACACACAACCCCACAGAAAACCATTGCAGCACTGCAGCAGGGGGCGAATAACACAAGGCAGGAAATGTCCATCAAGCATCTTCAGAATGAGTCTGTTCCACCCGAAATCAGGAGGGGAAGCAAAATCTGATTAAAACAAATCTAACCTGAATAGGGCTTTAATGGGTTATGGTGAGAAACTATACAGAATCATCCTTAGAGCATGTATTTTCAACAAAAATGCCTGTATGAGTTTATAGAACGGTCAGATGACATTTGAACACTGTTCTGCTCTTCCTCTCCCACAAAAGTAAGTGAGCAATGAAATCTGAAATTCAAACGTGAAATTTTACTGCCCAGCACAGAAGCAGACAGGTAGATGCAGTGTTTGTGGGCTTGCTTGAATGTACGTCCACACCTTGAAGATTTTGATGGGGTCCTCACAGTTCCGCTGCTGGGCCAGGTCACATAGACGAGCTGTGATATCAATGCGCCTGCAGATATCCATATCCACCTTCATCGCCTTCTCCTGGATCTTACTGTCCAACTCTGACAGATCCTGTGCGTACAGAAGATCATTAGTCACTTTATAACTGTTTAGCCATGCAAAGGCACCATTCCAACAAATCAAACTTCAGTATTAACGTCATAAAAAGTTTACCAATCACATAAAACAAATTCTGTGTTATTATTTTCTATCACATGAACTACTCAGCATTATGGGAGAAATACATGTTTGCATAAGCTTATTTGTGTCTCTCAAAGACATGGAGCTTTCAGTGACAGAAAAGGGCATTGAAATTATTTGAAAGGTGCATAATGGGGACACATCATATTAAACTGAATGGTCTCCCATTGATTATAAGTTTGATGTAGTATGTAAACTCTGTCTAAAATGTATCTTTTATTCCCACAGCCTGTTTTGCATTCATTGTTTTTTGTGATGTCAAAACAACACTTTTACACATATCTGCACATTCAGCATAAAACAGTTTAGCTCTATTTCTGCTGAAGTTATAAAGAGTTTTAGGCTCTTTTTTTTTTAAACGAAGCACAATACAAGCGAGTCACTCAGAATAGTGTCTCTCGGCATTTTCAATTCCAAAAGAAAAAAAAAACAGGTCAAAAACATTATAAGTGGACCTTAAAAAATAAAGTGAAAGAAAGATGAAGGATATGAAGCCTTGAAACTAACAAGCAGATATTTTGTGATTACACTCACATTGCTCATGAGACTCTTGAAGAGGACGAGCTCGGCCTTCAGCTGCTGCACTCTCAGAGCCAGCTCATCCTGACACATCTCACTCTCTTGCAGGTCCTTAGAGTGCGCACGCGCGCGCACACACACACACACACACACACACACACACACACTTGTGAGACCTGATCTTAGGTCAGTATGGTTACTCTGAGGCTGTTGAGAAATATGGCCCCATATCTCTATAACAGGACTGTACAAAGAGCCGGCGTCTTTGCTGGTTTTCATTTCAAGAGCACACATGATCAACTCCTTGACAACTGATACCAGTAAATTAAAGTGTGATCTGCTTGACTGGACTGAAAATTTGCGGCCACACCTGGACACGTTCACACCTGAGCATCCCTGATCTGCGTTCACAGAACGAAGCTCAATTACAACCCTACATACCAACATACCGGACATGTTCTCCCTTCAGGGATTTCAAGCTAAAACAGGTCAATCTCACACATCAAAACAACAGAGGAAAGCAGACACTATTTTTCCTGGACCTCAAAAACAAACCTGGTTTAGAAAGGAAGAGCAATAACAGTAAATGTGAGAAGAAAGAAAGTTACAGCACTTCAAATTAAACAACTAAACAATTAGGACTAAACAATTATACTCAAAGCTTTGACTTAATATGTTTTTTTATTCTTAAGGCATGTAATGTTTAACTGTCTTCATATGTTGTTTATAGACATGCTGAGATACTAAAAATTTATTCTGTTTTCCAAATGCAATAAAACACCCGTTCACTGGAACACATACTCAAACAGGCCTAAAGTGCCTGAAGTGTTTAGGCTTTGGTCTTTATTTAATTTTTTTTTCTATATTAACTGAGATGAGATGCAACAGCTCTATGAGAGAAGGGCAGATATTAAAATTAGCCCTGCAGGACTGGAAATGAAGATCATTGCACTCCTTTCAGATCACAGATGTGCTAGTCACATTCCCCTGACACTAGATGTCTCTTAATCACACTATTATACAATTTTATAAGGACAGATTAAAAATGTCAAAAACAAGCCTAAGGGCAAGAGACAAAGACGACAGTAATAAACAGAGAAAAGGATAAATATCAGAATCCTTACTTGATTTCCAACTTACTCATGTGCTGTTTCATTTACATGTCTGCATATTGTGCGAAACAAATCACTGGATACATTCTATACATTCTGTACAAATACATGTTGAAAATACAAAATCAGTATTTAAGAACATATTTTGGATAGCCTGTTTGAAGAGAGGTTGAAACTACTGTTAAACTGTAGTGCATTAACAGCAAACAGACAACTTGGTCAGATGTCCATAATACAGAATACAGGTAACGAAAAGGAAGAACCTGACTAAATGTGAGGAGAACAAATAACATGACAAGCGCAAATGCTTCCAGACATGTGCACTGTGTGATACAATTAAGCAACTGACCCCTTACATGTTCCGTGGCATGTTTAAAAATGCTGATAAGGCTTAGTTGACCTCAGGTTTGGAAAAGTGTAAGTGTACACTTTGAAAGGCATGGGTAGCAGGAGCTACAGTCACACAGACTGCTCAACTGACTAATGTTTCAATAAGAACAGTGACTAAAATGACACCTGCATTATATCTGTGGGAAAAAGACACCAGATGAAGGACCACCTGATGTAAAAATCTCCAAGAAAACTGCTGAAAACCATATAGCAAATCAAACACGCTGCTATGTTATACAGTGCTCTTCATCACATCATCAACACACCCAGTGAGAGAAAACCTTTTGGAAGAATGAGTCCCGTCCCTCCAGTACACTTACAGAGACTTGTGGAATCAAAGCCAAGGTGCATGGATGCTCTTAAGCTGAAGCTCGTACTAAAGTTGTTTTTTCTTCAATTTATCACCCTGTATTTTCTCCTCGATAAAAAAAAATTGGGGGGCGACGACAGAGGAGACTTTTGCTTATCATATTTTGTTCTCAGCTAAAGCTTATGTGTGTAACACGAAGTACACTTTAACTAGATATAATACGAGGGGTGCAACAACGCATCAACATATTAGGATACATCACAAAAATATGCATCATTGACATGTGACAATGCATCATGCACAGTAAGAATGTTATTAATTATATTTAATGTAACTGCATTGCAATTAGTAAATTAATCTTCATTAAAATTTCATTCTAAATACTGAGTACACTGAATTGATTGGCTGTGTGTTACACTCTATAATACTACTTCGATTTTCTTACCTCCTGTAGATCTGTGATCTTATGCTGGAGTTCCACTCTCACTGTGTATTCCTCCTCCCATCTTTAAAAAATAAAAAAAAGACAAAACAAATCAACCTCAACAAGTTCAACACAGTGCAACACAGCAAACCCAGTGTGCATGCAGGATACAGATCATCATCAGTGTAATGAATCGGAATTAGCAGATTATTTTCATGGGTCATTTATTTTTCTGATTCTGATTTATTTTTCTGATTTACATGTAAATAATATGAGCCAGGCAAGTGCACTCATGCTGTATTTGAATGATGGGTTCAAATCCCAGGACTGTCAGTGGCACCACTGAGGTACCCTTGAGGACGGTACCGTCCCCACACACTGCTCCCCGGGCACTCTGTTGCTGGCAGCCCACTGCTTCACTTGGTGAATGGGTTAAATGCAGAGAAAGAATTTAAGTGGTCATGCTGTGCTGTGTTCACGTGTGACTATATGAGGCCACTTTACTTTTGGTATAAATGTAGCAACATCAAGGTTAAGAGGCAGTTTTATGATGGAAATATATGAACCAGGCAAGCGCGCTCAAGCTGCATTTGAATGATGCTGCTCTATCTATACCAAAAGTCGAAAGCACAGTTAGGCAGTAGTCAACTGTGCTATAGAGTCAACTGCTTCTTATCCTTAATGCAGCACTTCATTAATTAATGTAATTCAAAGAGGCAACTCACATTTTAAAACGCCAGCAAGGAGCAGTGAATGTACTAGAAATGTGCTAGTGTTTCATGTGTTAATGTATTTAAATTTCAAACCAAAGGGTAAACAAGGTTAATAAAAAAATTTAAGTGTAATGACATCAGATTCAGCCGTAAACACTCGTTGCCAAGGCATCCCTACCTTCAGCAAAATAAAGAATTTGCATCTAGAACATACACTGCATGGGTGAGTGCGATGGCGTGATGAGTGCTAGGATGCTGCACACTTCTAAATCATTCAGTATCGTGTGCGGAAGCTGTAGAGGAGTGCGTGCACAGTAGTAGAGTGCAGTAGAGTAGAACAGAACGAGTCCTCGGCTCTCTCGCTGCACGCACTCTCTCTTACGTAAGGGCTCTTTTAAATGCAGTGCACTGCAGTATTCCCCGAGCTTACTGAAGCCTCCTCGCCGGACCACACATTTAGGTTAACAGCAAACAATTTCAAGATGCCAACAAACAATTACTGAATGGTTGATAGATGGGGAAGGTGGGAGAGAGAGACAGCAAAGATAAGCAAGAGAATACAGAGAAAGCAATGGAGGGAGGGAAGCAGGGAGAGGGAGATGGTGATGACTGCATGCAGGCCACCAGTGCTAGTCTGTGAACTGCAATGCAGATACAGTGTGGAGCCCTGATGCGCAGGAGGAAAATCAGTGTAAACCGCGTGAATGAATGAATGACTCCACAGTGACCTAACAAGACAAAGACTTATTTGAATTTTAGGCATGTGTCTATACAGACATCTGTTATCTAATTATCTGACTTTTCATCTCAATACTGTATTATAAAAGGAATGAAACACATTGAATGATTTAAATAGAAATAATTTCTTGAAGGTTATTCATATTAAGGATTCCCATCTCTGAAAAAAACACTTCCCCGATGGCCCTTCACACAACTGTTCATTCATTTCTGGAAGTATTGTAGCAGTCTTAATAAGAACTTAGTCTTTAGTCCCCCCAGCCTTTTTTTCTGGATGGTTTAGAAAGCACCTAGTATGAACTTTTGCTGGGAGTCGTGAAACTGTATGGGATCACAATATGACAGCATAGTGGGACTTTGTGCATATATATCTGGTAAAACTGCATGTGATTTGACCAAAATGCATTGACAGTTTTTCAAGTGTCCATGACTACAAGATCACCTTTTTCACGTACCTTGGCACAGGTCTACGGAAGTGTAAAGACACGCAGAGACATGTATAGCACCACAAAACACACGAGTTAAAATTACTCTTCACATGCTTTCACGTGCCATGAATCATGAGTCAGTGGACCTGTACAGAGTATGAATGACTCCACTGCCTTAAATAAAACTGTATTGCATGACTGCATGGGAAATGGGGACACTGTGCTGTCACTGTGGGACAAGATGTAATTCCATAACAAGAAGCTCTAACTTTAGGGCCTTAAGCACTAGTTAAGTTAATGTCTGGTCTTTGTCTCTTTCCCCACTTCAGTATAGATAAATCCCTCTTGTCGTCTGATTTGATGTTAGTAGGTCTCAGAATAGGACAAGCACAAACCGTAGTGGTAATGGTAAAGGGGTATTTGGAAGACACCCTTATTCAGAGCAACTTAGAAGCGTTAGTTACAGGGACGGTCCCCCTGGAGCAACTGAGGGTTAAGTGTCACAATGGTAGAAAGTGGGGGTTTGAACCTGCAACTTTATGGTCATCGGGCTCACAGGCAAGTGTTATACCCACTAGGCTTTGTGTGTAATATCTGTAGGGTGATCTAATCTTTATATCTCATTCTCCCTCAAAAGTTTCTCACAGCTCAGGGCCTCAAGTATGTAACAGCTCCTCCATTCAACAACAGCGAAATGTGCCTCTAGGTCAGTCAGGACGCCCAAGCTGAAACAGCTGCTCCTATCCATGACAGAAATAACCTGAGGCTCAGTTTAACTGGTGCTGCTGGGTGAGAAGCAATTCATCATTGGATAAACATTTAATGACCTTTCACAAGATATGGCATGTTTTGCTTTTGTGTGGGACCTCAACATGAAACCCTCCATCAGTTCACCTCCCACTTCTCACTGTGTTAGAAACACAGAGAAACCGCAGAGGTGCTAGGATGCTTTTTAGAATAAAGTATCTGTCATAATAAATCCTGTTGTTTTGTTACTTGTATTTTTGTTTTCTTGCACTCTCTCTCTTGCTATCTTTGCACTCTGTGTATTTCATCCAGTCTCCACATATGTAGTCTTATGGTGTTTGTTTTTTGCTCGTGTTGCACCACGGTCCTGGTGGAACAGATTCGTTTCACTGTGCATTTGGCAGAAATTACGGAAAATCTACCTGACTTGACTTGCACATTGTAAGACACCACACCTTGCTCCCCAGACCAACTAATTATTCCCAGACTCACTCTTCAAAAAGAAATGTGCCCAATAGGGTTCTTTGGAGCGATGCCATCGAAGGAACACTTTTGGGTCCCTAATGACATCTTCAGTGAAGTTTCTTTACAGGATTAATTTACAGAATTTAGTAAAGAAGCCTAAGGGGAACTACAAAAGTTCATTAGAGAACCAAAGTGATACTTCTATTGCATCGCTGAAAAGAACCCTTTTTGTCACCTTTATTTTTAAGACTCCAGCCAACATATAAACGCTTTACTGAAAAGAGAAGGGAACTTCCCCCTCAGCATCAATAGCATGGACAGCACTTACTGCGCTGGCTTTCACTTGGTGGAGCATGCTGACAGCAGTGGGGCTCGTGCCTGCCTGATGCAGCTGCTTGGGGCTTTTTTTTGCTGATCCCGCTGTTGCACTGGGCCTTGCAGGGTTTAGTCATACAATCTATCTCAAATCACACCCCAGTTTCATATGGACTGAGATACTAAATATAGAACGGAAGTGAGTGACCCGCTTAGGTCATGAAATCAATTGAGAACTCCATAGTACATAGTAAGGATTACACGAGATTGGCCTAACTTGTCTACATGCAGATCAGAAACTGCATTATATTTTTTGATATTTCTACTTTCCAGTGAAGACAGCACTGTTGACAATATAGGCAATAGGCGTTTTAGAAATAATGAATAATTTTTGCATTTAATGCTTTTACATATGACCGCAGTTCTAGCAGTTTTCAAGTTTGATCTTTCAGCCATCGTGTACATTTTATAAAATGTAGACCCACACCTCATTAACCACTCTGCACTTTTGGAAATTAATACAGTGCAGTGTTCACAGCATTCAGCTCAGATGTGCACAGCATCTGGCCTTTTTTTGTCTACTGTTTGATGAATAATAATAAAGTTTCGAACACTTCAAAGGTGCAGCGTGGGATATCACAAGGAAACAAATGTTCCAGTGCCCTGAAGTAATTATTACGTCGACCTCTTTGCTATATGTATCAATCTGAGATACAGCTATCACTGACTAGGGTGATCTTGGTTATCCTCCACAGGTCTAATCAGTCACCAGTACTAGCTTAATGTCAGTTATGAAGGTTAACTGAGATATAAATAGCTACAATTAACTGTTTAAATGGCATCAAATCTGAAGGAAAAATCACTGTTTTTGTTAAGACACATGACATTACAGGGGGTCCTTGAGTTACACCACAGATCTGTTCCTTCGAAAATGATTTGAGAGCAGAGCGAGCAAACACGTCTGCCTCGGGGGACGCCATGAATGAAAAAAAAAAAAAAGTAACCTGATGTAACCTGAATTTTGGTGTAAGTCGAAACATACCCTAGTTTAAGTCACTTACATATATTAACACAGCTGTAAAATCATGAATACACAACTAAGACACAGAAAAGGAAACCTCCCTCACTCACACGCCGCGCAACTGTGTATTCTTCCGCCGCGCGCAACCAAACTAGTTCGCCCACGTAGTCTGCAAGTACGAGGCTAACGGTGTAAGCCGAGTGGGAGAGGGAGTGAGCGTCGTAAACTCGAAACGTCGTATGTCGAGACTGTTGTAACTCAAGGACCCCTGTACTCAATAAAGGAATGTTCTGCTTTCTTTTATTTGTATGACTTTGTTTCAGCTCAACTGATGAAAAGGTAACCAGTTCACACACCATGCTGCATATAATTCTGAAAGGTTAAATAACTGTGGTCAGCAGGGATCCAAATATGAACCGATTCATGTTTTTTTTTTCGGTTATGTAAATCGGTTCTTAAACACCGCATCTGCCAGGACGTGTGCGATTATCCTCCAGACACTGTTTTAGTTGAGATTCGCTAGGTTTAAAAAAAAAAAAAAAAAAAGTTAAGCCCAAATACACATTTATTTTACATAGTGTTACTTTCTTCAGTTATTTATTTAATGTAAAATTGCTAATTGTTTTACTGTTAACAAATCAGTTGATTGTTTGGTCTGAGTCATTCTGAATAAAGTTTGTTTTGTTATTTAAACAGTTGTCCTCTTTTTTTATTTATTTATTTATTTATTTTTTTACCTTTGTGGAATCGAAATAGGGAATCGATAAGAACCGGAATCGATTAAGCGAAAAATTTAAACGATACCCATCCCTAGTGGTCAGGCTATAATGCAATAATTGTGACAGGAATATCACTCAATATTTCAATAACACTGCACTGCATCACATCACTGTCAGCCATTTATACGTCTTCTTTGAATTCACAGCCAATGCACAGATGTTCACCAGTTAGTTCACTACATCACAATGTGATTATTGATTGAGCCATTCCAAACCAAGATTTAGCTACAAGAGTGGGGCGTTATCTGGCCTGCCTTGATATATGCACTTCCGCTGATGTACTAGTACAGTGTTTCCCAACCCTAGTCCTATAGACCCACTGCCCGGCAAATTTGAGTGCTTTCCCTGTTTTAACACACACTCTACAACTCAGCAAAGGGTTGATGGTTGGATCTGCTGTGCTGAGAGCAGTGGAATCTCTTAAATGTGTAAGACATTGTGCCTCCAGGACCAGAATCGGGAAACACCATAGTAGTATTTATTGTCTTCCTCTATTCTGCATTTTTGCACTTACCGACTCTGCTGCTAGAATACAGTTTTTGTCAGAATACTGTAATCTGTCTTGTGTTTTGTTGCTCTTGAGTTTTTCTTGCAGTCTCTCCTGCTCTGTTTGCACTCTTGACAGTAGTAGTATACTAGTGCAGTGGTTTTCTAACTGAGCCTCAGAGACCACCCAAAACCCAAACAGCCCCCCCCCCTCCAATCTACTCTGAAACACTAAAGACAAAGGAAAAATGCAGACTCTCTGGGGGGTCCTGAGGAACAATTTGCGAACTACTATACTTATACGTAACAGCATATAACACTACTTTACTGTAGGAGCCTAAATATCAAAATGTACTAGTAAGGTTCAGATTGAGACCCACCCTGCAACTACATCCACTCCATCTGTGTAATGTGCCCCGCATGCAAACCTAAGACACTCTATCCCGTTTGTGGACTTGTGGATTCGTTGTGACTTTGGCAACCTGATGCAGACCTAGAGTGCACGTTCCTATAGTGCTCATACAACCAACCCTCCATGCAAACAAACCCGTTCACCTGCGCTTGTACTCGTCTCGCTCCCTCTTTACTTTGGCCAGCACGTTGTACAGCGCCCTGATTTCGGGGGTGATAGTGTCTATCTGCACGCCCACTCCGTCTGGGTGCACCCAGGACACTCCGGGGCTGGTGACCCTCTCTGAGCCCGAGCCGCACCTCCGGCTGGGGCTGTAGGACCAGATGGTCCCGGGGAGGAAGCGAGGGGGAGGGTTGGGGGCCGCGTTATTGGAGTTGTTGGTGTTGGCCGCGGCAGGCTCGGTTGGGGTCGTGGCGCTGACCGTGATGACCGGATTGGCGGCACGGGCCTGGAGCGCAGCGGCCAGGGGGGGCGTGAACAAGACGGTGGGTCTCCTCGCAGTGGAGGCGTTGGCGTTCTGGAAAGACAAGGACGAGGGCCGGACAGGGATGGGCCCCACGAAGCCGGTCTGCACCGCGCTCTCTTTGCGCTCTCTCTGCGCCTCCTCGTTCGCGTTGTTCTCCAGCGCCTGCTGCAGCTGCTTCTCCAGGATCTTGTTGCGCCTCTCCAGTTCGTGCACTTTGGCCAGGAAGCAGCGGAACCGCAGGTTGAGCGTCTTCAGCACGCTGATGTTGGAGCCCAGGTCGTTGCGCAGCGCCGCGGCCGCGGGAGGGTGAGGATGAGGAGGAAGGGCCCTGTGCCGAGAGCCGTTCACTGACGCCAGAGCAGGCAGATCAGCACTGCCGTCCGGGCCCTGAACGGGGGACTGCGTCTCGGCCAACAGGAGAAAGGAGGACTCGTGGAGCAGGGCGGAGGGGGAGTCCGGAGCTCCGGCGTCTCCCTGCTCTCCAAGCCACTGGTTCATGCTGCGGCACGGAAAGCTCGCACGCTGCAGATCTGGCATGAACACCGCCCTGTGCCGCTCTCAGTGCCTCCACGCGTTACTCGACTAGAACCTCACCACACCTGCAGAACACTGAACCCGGTAGCGCTCTGCGGCTCGGCTAGCACTAGATCTCGCTGACAAGCAGAAAGTAACGGTGGCAGTCAAAGAAAATACGAAAATAAAACGTATTAAAGCGAGTGCTTGGCAGCTAAGAATGTTGTAATAAAAATGTTTAAGGCTGTAGTGGGAAGCAGGATGGAAACAGAACGTTCTAGACAGCGACAAGCATCCAGCAGCGCTCTCGCCTAGCAACTAAAAAATAATGCACTGCGGGAGATTCGGAATATTTGTTTACCCACCGGGCTTTCGAACAGCCCCGATCTGTGATTGGCTGGCATTGCCTCGATTGCTGCTCCAAGATTGGCTAAAGAGCTCAAATCCACGAGCAGTCCGACTTGACGACCAACCAGAGGGAGCGATGGTCTGAATACGGGTGGGGAACAAAAGACAACGCGTTTTGTGGCTCGATTAGGCAACTACATGGACAAAAGTATTGGGACTTCTCAATTATTGAAATTAGTTGCCCTTCTCTGGATCAAATGGGGAATATTAATGCTTCAGCATACCAAGACATTTTAGACAACGTCAACTTCGTGGACACAGTTTGGGGAAGGCCATTTTTATTCCAGCATGACTGTGCCCCAGTGCACAAAGCAAGGTCCATAAAGACATGGTTGGATGAGTTCGGTGTGGAAGAACTTGACTGTCCGGCACAGAGCCCTGACCTCAACCCCATCCAACAGCTTTGGGAAGAACTGGAGATTGTGAGCCAGACCTTCTCGTCCAACATCAGTGTCTGACCTCATAAATGCTCTAGAGAATGAATAGGTAAAAATTCCCACATCGACACTCCAAAATCTTGTGGAATGTCTTCCAAAAAGAGTGGAAGCTGTTACAGCTGCAAAGGGGGGACCAACTCCATATTAAAGTCGATGTATTTGAATGCAATCTCATTAAAGTCCCTGTTGGTGTAATAGTCAGGCATTCCAATACTTTTGTCCATATAGTGTATCTGTATGGAGCAAACTTAAAAATAACAAATTTCAATGATTATTAATGCACGATTATTATAAGATTAGCATGATAAGATTAAAAAAGATATTTACACACTTCTTATTTGTAATTTTCATGGTCAGATATGTCTTTAAGGGATGCTGTTAAAGAGGAATGCGTGATACAAAAAATCAAGATCAATTCTGAAAGACCTGGAAAAATCTCACTGGTAACTTATGTAACTGAGTACATGTAACTAAGTACGTAGTTGTTCCTCACATCTCTTTCACATGCATAATCTTCTCCACATAGGTGCAGAGGTACATGACCCACCACTGCGTTAATGCCACAGACAGGCGGGTCTTCTCGCTTTTTCTGGAGATTGTAGCGGATCTTGAAGTAGTGTTCAGACTTGTGGAGTCCACATATTCCGAGCAAAATCACTCAAGTGAAGCTCTGGAGACCTGCAGGAAGCTTCTCAGCCCAAAATGCAACATCAGCAAACTACAGGCACAGTTAGGTGACAATCTGTTCATTTTTGCGCATTAAATAAATGAGGCAGATAAGGATGTGTTCAGATAAAAGGGGAGACTTAAGGTTAGCTTAACAATCTTGTATCACCTTAAGTTCACTCATGTTTTAGCCCTAAAGGATCAAAAGGAACATGTTTTTTGTAGACAAGTTAATAAAAGAATAGGATTGGTACCCCTGAATTATAAGTGAATACAGAATTTAGAATATCTTCCGAAACAAATGCGAATTCACCAATTTTGTGTAATCAGAATAATGAATAAAATGTCCAAATTAAGAAACATAGTGAAAAATACTTTTATATAGTGAGGTAACACACAGAAAATGAATGTTGAACAAAATTATTGGCATCCTTTTAATGAATTTAAAATTTCTCAAACATTAATTAAAATAACCTGAATTAACCAATCAAAGGTTTTACTATGTTAAAAGGGTCTGTATACAGTTTATTTTTCACAACGATGAAGACAAGAGGGCTGTCTGAAAGCATCAGAACTGCTATTATCAAAAACTTTACAGTTAAAAATGGCTTCAAGGCAATTGGCAAAGATCTTCAAACACCTTTTTCAAAAGTTTGTACTGTTATCAAGACGTTTCAGTCATGAAAGTGCTGAGACACACACAGGATGTGGTGCTAAGAAAGAAATCAATTAGAGAAGTCTGAAGGCTGACGCAAATTATGGGATAAACACCATGTAAGACATCTAAAGATATTCAGGCTGTCCTGGGGCAATCTGGGGTGTTGGTTTCAGGCCCGGGCCCCACAGTGGCACAGTGGGTAGCACTGTTGCCTCACACCTTCAAGGTTGGGGCTTTGAGTCCAGGCCCTGGCCTTGTGTATGTGGAGTTTGCATGTTCTCCTTATGGTGGCGTGGGTTTCTTCTGAGGTCTCTGGTTTCTTCCACAGTCCAAAGACATGTGCATCAGGTAAATTGGGGGTTCTAAATTGACTGTAGGTGTGTGTGCCCTGCAGTGAGCTGGGTAAGGCCCCGGCCCCACTATTGACAGTCATTAAAGAAGACACATTTTTGCATAAACTTTCATTGATATGCCACTTCTCTTTCTGGGATAATGTTTTATAGACAGATAAAACCAAAGTAGGTCTTTTTAGGAACGCAGAGCATTTTCTTAGGCCATACGTTTTAGGCCATTAGCGTAAGGTTAAGCTCATTAGGAAAAAATCCCTGTCTTCAGTAAAACATGGTGAAGGTTCTATCATGCTGCTTTCTTACCTTTGGTGCTGGAGGCACTGACTGTATGAAAGAAATAATGGAATCTGAGGATTACCAAGGCATTGACTGCTTTAAACTTGCCAGCAATGAGTCCTGACCTAAAATTCATTGAAAACAATTGAAGGGAGATCTACCACTGCAAAAAGGACTCTTGCAAACTTAAAAAGGCTTGAATGCATTGCAACTGGAGTGGTAGAAAGTACAAGCAGATGGTTGCAAGAAACATTTTGAGTCTGTCATTGTTGCCAAAGGTTCTGCAACCAAAGGAATGGGTGCCAAAAATTGGATTTGGGGTACATTATGTGTTTATATTAATTTACTAATATGTGATATATGTAATATGTGTTTGGTTTTTTGTTGTTTTGTTCAGTAACCTTACACTTTTTATTAAAATATTCAGATTATTCTAAATTTTGTACTTATAATTCAGAGGTGCCACTAATTTTGACTTGGACTGTAATTCTATACATACACTTAATATGGTCCACCAAAAATGTACAAATTTTAAATGAGATCTTATTCACTTGTGCTCCTCAATACCCTCTGTGCAGCTTCCCGCATGATGAGATCAACCGGCTGAGCTGCAATGAAGCAAGGAACTACTATGGAGGAGTAGTGAGTGTGATTCCTTTAGCTTTGGACCTGCTAGAAGTGGCTAGCATTGATCTGACAGAAGCTCCTGACCAAACCCTCCCTCCTACAAATGAGTCTCCCCAGCCATCAGTAAACAAAGCAGAAAACACACCTGTAAATGAGAGTAGGAAAACCACTTCTATCTCCACACCATCTACAAAGGCCATATCTAAAGGTGCAGGAGGATGGCATGCAGGAAAACCAGCCTGGAGACCGCCAGGCTGCACAAAAATATAAATCTCGTCATCAGTCTTCTATAAATGTACCTCCACTGAAATAAAATTCTCTTCAAAAACATAACTTTACTCGGGAAGGAAAATTATGTTTTAAACTTTTACTAATATATATATATATATATATACACACACACACATACATACATACATACATACATACCCACACACACACACACACACACACAGTGGGGCAAAAAAGTATTTAGTCAGCCACCAATTTTGCAGGTTCTCCCACTTAAAAAGATGAGAGAGGCCTGTAATTTTCAGGTATACCTCAACTATGACAGACAAAATGAGAAAAAAAAAATCCAGAAAATCACTTTGTCTGATTTTTAAAGAATTTATTTGCAAATTATGGTGGAAAATTAGTATTTGGTCAATAACAAAAGTTCATCTCAATACTTTATTATATACCCTTTGTTGGCAATGACAGAGGTCAAACGTTTTCTGTAAGTCTTTACAAGGTTTTCACACACTGTTGCT